>JAEPBF010000278.1:8957204-9577520 GCA_019739055.1 Passiflora organensis | reverse complement strand
CTTTTTTACAAAATCCCAAAATCTCAAAATATTTAAATGTCGTTGTTTTTTTTATCTTCCACAGGTTAGAACAACTAAGCTTGATGAGAAGGCTGAACCAAGGATTTTTATTGGTTATAGCTTGGTTTCTAAAGCACACAGAATTTTTCAACCTCAATCGGGAAAGATATGAGATGTTCAATTTCTTGAATTTGAATAATGAGACTGGAATGAGGAGACTCAAGCCAAACATCAAGCTGTGCAATTGGATTCGGATGAATTGGAAGATGGTTATTCTATTAGAGGAATAAGATCATTAGCAGAAATTTATCAACATTGCAATGTTACTATTTTGGAACTTGTTGGATATGAGGAAGCAAAATCAGATAGAAAATGGCTCACTGCAAATGGATGACTCACTGCAAATGGAGGAGGAGATGAACATGTTAGAAAAGCTTGGAATATGCAGTTCCTAATCCAGGAGGAGATATTGACGTTGTCTTAGGAGCTATTTTATTTTTAGAAGATTTGATTTGATTTGATTTGATTTTGGTTGTTTCTTTGAAATATGTTATTATTTTGTTAGTAGTTTTTTATTTGTCTATTATTATGACTGTTTAAACAAGTTTTATATATTGTAGAACTGAACCCAATACAATTTGGAGCATTTCTCAATATTATCTTTCTTGCTTCTCCCTATTTTCAACAACATAGAGATTTTGAACAATAAAGATGGAACATTCCCGAAAGCAAAGAGCTCAATTCTTGTGAGGATAATCCTTGGGGATGGGCTTGCTAACTCTGTAGGAGAAAAATGGTTAAAGATGCGAAAACTGGCCAACCACGCTTTTCATGTTTTTTTTTTTTGAATTAATGAAGAGTATCCCCGCCGATCGCAGGACTAATCTCTCCCCGGGCCTCGATTAGGTACCACTATTTCAGGTAGGGCGCCCTCCCAACAATGTTTGCTCCATACGCGTCCCCGAGGGTTCGAACTCGGGTCGCTTAAGGGAAATCCAGCCCATGCTGCCACTGGACCCAACATGTGTTGGTACCACGCTTTTCATGTGGAGAGCTTGAAAGTGAGTTTACTAATGCATTGGGAATTAGAAAGTCAAAACTTACCATACCCATCTAAGATCTTATCATGATTTCCTATGAAGGGTATGATTCCAGCGAAGATAGCAAGTGTGGAGATGATGCTAGAAAGATGGAGAAACCATAAGGGTAAGGAGATCGAGGTGTTTGAAGAATTCAAGCTTTTGACATCAGAGATCATTTCCAGGAGTGCTTTTGGAAGCAGCTACTTGGAAGGGCAACACATATCTGAAATGCTGACGAAGTTGATTTCTATTGCTTCCCGAAGCAGTTTCAAAGTCAGGACTCCAATGAACATTGTAAGTAAAACATACCCCCTGATCATTCATCAGCTACATCAGGTTTTTTGTCTCTAATACTCCTGCTTTGTTTTGACATTGCCGATGGCTATGATAATCAACGAGTCCCTAAGGCTCTATTCTCCTGCTGTTTTATACTATTAAGGAAAATTGAAAAGGAGGTCAAACTAGGAAAGCTGATTCTTCCAGCCCGAATGGAAGTTTTCATCTCAACTCTTGCAGTTCATCATAATCCTGATATATGGGGAGAAGATGTTCTATCTTTTCAAATCAGAAAGATTTGCAGAGGGGGTGGCTAAAGCATTCTTCCCATTTGGTTTGGGGCCACGCATGTGTGTGGGCTTCAACTTTGGTATTATGGAAACAAAAGTTGCACTCTCAATGATCCTGCAGCGCTACAAGTTCACTCTTTCACCAACCTATGTCCATTCCCTTACCACTCTGTCTAACAATGTGTCCCAAACAAGGAGTTCAAATCTTGCTCCAATCTCTGTAAATCTAGTTACTTGGAATGTGATAGTCTATACATGTACTCTCTGCATCAATTTGGCTCTACCAACAAAGCTCAGATTCCTGACTCCACATCGTGAATCCTGAATCTTGATTGGCCTTCTTAGGTTTTCTACAGGAAAGCAGACACATCTTGAGCCACAAGATGTGAACACCACATTCCAAGTCCCGGAACAACAGAATATCTCATCATACCATTGCCAATCCACATCCACGATTCGTGTCTAATTGAAACATTAGTGAGAATCCTATATAAAGGAACCTAGGAAGTTTTAGATTTATATTTATTATATAAATAGATTATTTGTAATAAAATAAAAAGATCAGGTACTTAAAAACCTAACCAAACATTGCAGCTATCATTCATGTTTTGGGCCGGCCCGGGTCGTGACACCTTTAGCATGTCCAACTAGTTAGGTCTTGTCATGGCTTTTTGCTCAATTATCTACATGCTAGTTGTCTCGCAGGACACCAACCATAAAGGCTAAAGGCGTCATGAAATTTTTGCTTCTTTTGTGTGAATCATTTTGCGGATAATCCGCAAACCCAGACCTTCAATACTAAGATCCACGATTTCTGTTAAAGATAAGTGAACAATGGAAATGGCATCCCTACCTTTCTACCTAGCATTTTCTCTTTGCTTTTGCTTTCTAGTTGTTCTCGTTAGGTTCTTCCAGAAAGTATGGTGGACTCCGATTCGTATACAGTCTATGATGAGGTCACAGGGAATCAAAGGACCTTCTTACAGATTTCTGGATGATAATACCAAAGAGATCCGCCAAATGATTTATAGTGCAGGAAGCAGTCCTCAGGAACTATCGCATCATGCATTCTCAGTTATTCAACCACACATCTACTCCTGGATTAAGCTTTACGGTAATGCTATCCTTCTAATTTAAGCGTTAAAACTGAAATTCCTGCATAATGGATTGTATTGATCATGCACATATCTTGGTAAACTTCCTCGCGCTTGCAGGACCAAAATTTATTTACTGGTTTGGTACAAGAGCTAGACTGGTCTTCACTGAACCCGAGATGATTAAAGAGATGCTGAACGATAAAAATGGAGCATTCGCAAGACAAACGAATTCAACTCATGCGAAGAAACTCTTGGGGGATGGGATTATTATGTCAGAAGGGGAAAAGTGGATGAAGTTGCGAAGACTCGCCAACCACGCTTTCAACGTGGAGAGCTTGAAAGTAACCCTTGTTTTGTTATTATTATGAAGCCCACTAAGGAGTGATTCTCAGGTGGATTATGATTAAATTTGATTTATTATGATTTCTTATGCAGAGTATGGTTCCAGCGAAGATAGCCAGTGTGGAGATGATGCTTGAGAGATGGAGAAAGCGTGAGGATAAGGAGATTGAGGCATTTGAAGAATTCAGGATTTTGACGTCGGAAATAATTTCCAGGACCGCTTTTGGAAGCAGCTACTCGGAGGGACAACACATATTTGGAATGTTAATCAAGTTGGGTTCCATTGCTGCTGGAAGCAGTTTGCGAGTCAGGATTCCAATATTTTGGTATGTTCCAGAATTTTCCCATCTTTAACATAATTAATATCCAAGGAGTTCCCGAACTATGAAGCATTTTGTCTGTGGCAGCGATCTGTTCAAAACACATGATGATATTGAAGCAAAGAAACTGGAGAAAGGTATAAGAAACTCCATCATAAATTTGATGAAAGAAAGAGAAAAGAAGGCAGCGAAGCTGGAAAAAACTAATGATCATGGCAATGATTTTCTTGGATTACTCTTACAAGCGTACCACTCTTCAGACAAGACCAAAAAACTATCAATTGACGAACTGGTTGATGAGTGTAAAACCTTTTATACTGTTGGGCACGAAACAAACACAAGTGCACTTTCATGGACTATTCTTCTTCTAGCAGTATACACAGATTGGCAGGACAGGGCAAGGAAAGAGGTTCTCGAGTTGTTTGGCGACGGAAATCCTACTGCAGAGTCACTTGGGAAAATGAACATTGTAAGTAAGAACATGCCCTCTCATGGAATTTATGAACTCCGTCTGTTATCATGGCAATGATTAGTTTCTACATTTGCAGATGACCATGATTATCAACGAGTCCCAAAGGTTATATCCTCCTGTTGCTGCTATGTTGAGGAAAGTTAAAAAAGAGGTCAAACTAGGGAATTTGATACTTCCAGCCGGAATGGAAGTTGTCATCTCAATTCTATCAGTTCATCATAATCCTGACATATGGGGAGAAGACGTTAATCTTTTCAAACCAGAAAGATTCGCCGGGGGAGTGGCTAAAGCTACCAACAACAACATGGCAGCATTTTTCCCTTTTGGTTTGGGGCCGCGAATGTGTGTGGGCTTCAGCTTTGCAGCTATGGAGATAAAGATTGTCCTCTCGATGATCCTGCAGCGCTACAAGTTTACTCTTTCACCAACCTATGTTCATTCCCTCACAGCTACCTTTATAATGCGCCCAAAACATGGAGTTCAAATCTTACTCCAGCCTATGTGAACCCAGAATATTTGGGATGATACATGGTTAGACTGAGACTTGACTGTAAGAAAATAAACTTAGTATTATTTGAGTGCTTACAAAATATAATAAAAAGCGGGGATAGCTCAGTTGGGAGAGCGTCAGACTGAAGATCTGAAGGTCACGTGTTCGATCCACGTTCACCGCAAATTTTTGGGCTTGAACTTGGGCCCTTAATCTTTTAACCAAAACTTGGGCTTCTAGAAAATTAACATGTGGCCTTGAACTTGGGCCTGTAGACACAGACATATGATCGAATAATTTCTTTGGTCACAAGTAAAAAGATATTCAACCATTTTCTTTTCCAAATACTTATATTATAGCGTCTCATATGCATTACTTCAAACTTAAATCATCAAATCACTCTTACATGATGGTGACGTCATACTATTACCAAAGCAAGCATCTCTTGCTGTGGATCAAATAATTGTCTAGCTAAAATCGGAACCAATGACGTTGGCATCACCTTTCAAAAGAGAAGCCAGCCGGCTGGATCCGGAAAAGCCATAGCACTACCTCTCCTTAAGGGAAAGAAAATACTCAAAAGATATTGAGCTTGTGCTCGGCCATACTCTCGATAGAGACACCCATTTTCCCCATCTTTTGCTCCCCTTTTGTATTGGATGGATTGCTAGCTTTTTGTGTAACACACCATTCTTTAAGCTTAAGAACAACAATCCCTTTCGCTTTCGATTTGAACTTGAAGGATTTCGTTGCACAGTCCCAATAATAGATTAAGCCCATGTTTGTCACGGGCAGATTTAAATCTACTAGACAGTCTTGCGGGTACCTTATCAAAGGCATCTTGTCCCCTTTCATTTGATTGCCCGTCTCCATCCTAAAGGAATTTTATATGGTACACATCAAAACCACGAGTGCTTAAAGATTGGCCGCCGCCATAGCTGTATATCAGAATGGAGGGAGAAGTCGGCTGTGGAGTTAGGTAGGTAGGGTTGTTCTCTTTTTCCACCAATACAGAATCCCAAGTTTCTCTGTTATTACATCATTCCTTCCCATCAAAATCATTTCAAACCAAGATTGCCTTAGTTTCTTTTTTAAAAAAATTAAAAAGATACCAATTGTTAAAGATAAATGAATCTTACTGTTCAATTACTTTATGAACTCGTTTTCGAGTTTACAAACCCGTTCTCAAGTTTGTGAACCCGCTCATCACTTAGTCTACTGGTTACCATTTTGGGAAGGAACTGGAATTATCAAGCATGGCCATGGAGGATAAACAAAACAGTTTTGCTGACCAAATGATGAATATGATAGTGTTGGAATCTTAGAAAAGAGAAAGTAAATTGAAAAAGGCATTGATTAATTATGTACAGAGGTTATAACTAAAAGTTCTGGATTGGTTCCTTTGTTTTGTCGGCTCCAACATGAGATTGGATCCGCAGTACCTAGTAAAGCTTAAATTTGGCTATCTACAGTCATTCAGATACCACCATTTGTAGCTTTCACTGCCTCCGACGAATGATTTTGTTCCGGAAATTGAGTTTGGCATGGAAAGGCTCAAATCTGTAGCGAAATTCATAGCTCAGAAGTTTCTATATACAAGGAGAGGGAGTGCTAGAATCAGGAATAGGATCTAACTAGTCCAAAGTTGACGAAGGATCTGGACAAGAGACCGCCAAAGAGAAACCTGACTGGGGATTCTTGAGATCCTGGCTTTAATTCTTCAGGACTGCCTTTAACTTTTAGTATAGTCTTGCCAATGACTTGCCGGATAGAATCTATGGTCTTAATATCAACAGGACAACCAGATGCATCTCGTACATAAAATGTATTAATAGCTTTGCCTGCTCTGGTTGTCACTTCTGCTCTGGTAACAGTGAGGCTATTCTCTCGAAAAATACGTGTAACATCAGACAGCAGCCCAGTCCTGTCGGTGGTGCATAATTCCAGCTTCAGACCCTGAACCAGGAAGAAGAAATCAATACCAAATATGGTTGACCGACCAATCACGAAAAATGTACAATTGAATTAATGGTGCAATCACCTCAGATATTCTTCTCTCAATAGCTGCTTCAAGACATTGAATCACCCTTTGTCTCTCTGCATCTGATTTCACAGGGGATCCATCTATATGTCTGATGTAGTATTCCTACAAAACCACCCACAATATCAACGACCCAATGTAGTTATGTTCAACCAAAAGTCTGTAACCAAATACATTAATGGGATGGAATTTCCATACCTGATAGCACTCTGGCCCCTCGGCATCAATATTGGCATGAAAAACTACATAATCCATGTCTGTCAAGGTGCAAACGGTATCGAAAAGGAGTTTCGGCCTGTCTTTACTCCGTATAGTCACAACAGAGTAGTCCTTGTCATACCAATTAACCACATTCACATTAGGCCTTTGCTTCTGATCCAAGACATCTTTTTCATCTCGTTCATAATCCCTGTCGGCAAACATCATTTGGTGAAGTCTTCTCTCAGTGTGGGTGAGCCCATGAGACACCACTGTCTTAGCTCCCCTGGATTTGTTACTGCCCCTAAGCACGTTACCAAGAAGTCCTTTAATCCTAGACAGCCTGTCAGGGTCCGTAATTGCAGCCCCAGTTTCGTCATCAGTCACTTGCATCACTGCTGCGGCCCTTGTGTTGTGTGTCCAGACCTCTGCATTCACCACATTGCACTTCAGGTGCATGAGGACAGCACTCAACTCAGAAAGCAGGCCCGGTCTGTCACTTCCAATTAACTCAATTGCAGTTTGTTCCGTTGATGTCTTAACCCCAACAGATCTCACTGAACAAGATGATTCTGGCCCTAAAGACTGATGAACAAAAATATTAGTCTGCTTGCACGTCAAGCAGGAAGGAAATGGGAAACGGCAAATAAGATGTAAAAGACAGCACCAACTACAAACTTACGTCTCACCTTTTGAATATAATCTAGAATTGGCTCTTGAGTGATTTTGTTTCCATCTTGATCGGTCACATTAAACACTGAGAGCAGGAAATCAGAAAATACACATTTTATTCCAAACACAGAATATAGTAATTTAGAAGATAATCGAAATCAAGAACAAATCTTACCATCCATGAACCATCCACCATCGGATGATATATAAGCTTTGGTTATGATAAGGCTGAGATCGGTAAGGAATTGGACAACCTCAAGAAGTATTCCATGTTTGTTTGCACTGTCTACCTGTATCACGACATAACAGAGTAAGCCCCAAAAATACGCCAAACATAAAAGGAACAAAATTCCAGGAAAAACGGGAAAAGACATCAGATGGCATACCCGTATAACAGTGGCGTTCTTGCACGCTTCGTTATCAATCACAACCCTGACAAAATGGAGAAGCAAGAAGACAGGTTCAAAACCTTTATAGCTACTATGTCTAAAATTTCAGGTAGTTTTCAATGGAATTGGATAAGAATATGTTAGATGCTTGCATACCTTGGTGGGTTCAGTCTCCTGAACAGTTTCTCATATTCATCTATATCATCCATATCATGCGAAAAGCTCATGCTCATCTCTGTGAACACAAAATTGATGAGAAAGAGTTACCGGAAAAAAAAAACATAAGGCACGTTTCCGAAGAATAACCATAGCCAACAAGAACGTAGATAGTTAAATTCCACAAAAGAATCCCGGAAGTGAAATAATTTAAAACCATCAAATGAAACTGCAACGAGGATATACAGAAGAATTACCCAAAGCGGTTTCAGAAAAGGTCTTAAAAGATTTAAAACAAAATAAAAAAGGAGAGAGATTAAAAACGAAGCTCAGCTACCATGGCAGAAAGTTTTGGTTCTAAAAAGTTTCAATCGATATCAGGGGACACCACAGTAATAGCTTCCTTATAACCATGGCACCAAAATCCTAGGAAAGTAAAAATAACTCAATCCCAGAAGCTCGTCTCCCCAATCAAAAGCCAAGAAGAATGAAGACAGCCTGAAGAGATTGAGCTCCTACCCATTTGCATACTCCAGATGGATTACTGAATAAGCAAACCAAAAACAATTCTTGATCCTCAAAACAGTTCACTGTAGGTGTTTTGGTTCTCTCTCAACACGGAAGGGGAATAAGAACGAAGGGTAGAACTTAGAAGACCCAGATGTACCTAGCTTTATATAAAAAGGAAAGGCCGCAAGTATCTCCCAAAGAGAGAGAGAGATATCCTAGCATTGGCAACCTCCACACCCTCACTCACAACAAGGGATACAAGGATATTTTAATATGAAAACACAATCAAAAAGTATATATTCCTGAAGCAGACACACACACACCCGACACGACACTCCAAAAATCCTGCAACTTCTCAAAAACAACAAACTACCCACAAAACTCTGTCTCTGTCTCTCTCTTGTTTTTCTTTCCTTTCCTTTTCAGTTTTGGTTTTTCAAACCACTCTCTCCCCCTTGTCTACTGTGCTCTATGGCGCACTCTGAATGAATGTTTATCCCTCGCTTCAATTCCCCTCTAAATCAGTACTTAAAAGCATGGATTTCCTAAAACGGGATAGATGCGAGGGAGGTGGTGTGCAGTATCCTCAGCCCATTTTAGCATAGGACAGTAATGCTTGCTCTAGCGTGCGCTCTTGAGATGCTACAGGTATGGGAATAAGATCGAGCCATTTAACCACGTGTTTTGAATTTTCGAGGCTCACGTAATTAATCTCCAAAGTTTATGGAGGGACCCGTTATTATGGGAAGACAAAACTTTTAAAAAATTTGAAGGGTAATTTGGGTCGAAGTCTCACTTCTATCCAATTATCATAACTTTTAGGTTTTACGGTGTTCCCTAACCTTTGATTAAAAGAACATAACTTTTAGGTTGGTAATGACACGTGGTTTAAGATCAATCTACTTGACATGTGGTTTAAATCCAAAATTTTCTGATCCTCACAACATCAAAGATAAGATTAAATATTATGGAGTTAAATATTTATTTATATTAAGAATACTATTAAATTCCGGATTTGGAAGGAAATTATATAGCTAAAATTGAATTTTCTATCTTTCCTTACTATTTGTATAAAGGATTAGATGTATAATATCCCTTTATTTTAAAGGGTCTTCCTTTTATATTTATTATTTTTTAATTAATCACAATATTCTAATTACTATATATATATATACCGTTTATTTAAAAGGGTCTTCCTTTTATATTTATTATTTTTTAATTAATCACAATATTATAATTAATATATATATATATATATATATATATATATATATAATACCAATCATGTGTCATTTTAACTTTCCAAGAGGATCAGTCCACAACTAATTCGGTTTTTTCGTATAGGATACAGAGAAAAACTCACAACCTAACTGGAAATCATTTCCTTTTCGGCAAATTTTGAGGGGAATGGACAAGTTCACCGGGGCAAGAACAAGAAGACAAATATAGGAACAAACTGCGAAACATCCCACAATTCGTACAACAGTAGACATCATCATATATATACGAGAAAACGGGGCCAACTGGCCAAGGCCTTCTTACAAGGAAGCTTCTAATCCGATCCCACGGCAGCAAGCCCCCACTAACCAATTCTTTAATGATTAGGTCATAAGGTGTTTTTTTGGATGAATCATCATCCATCCATCCATCCCTGTCTCGTTAGCCCTAATTACTGATCATATAATTATGATCAAATGCATCTCTATTTCTAATTCTAATTTCGCATATCAGAATATTACCAAACACGTAGTGAACGCTTCCACTTAGTGATGTCGTCTAAAGCAGAATGGGTATTGCCGATATTTGGTGCGCGCAACCTGGCATGTCTTGTGTATGGTCAATGCCTCCAGTCTCATGTCCCTCGCACATGGCGCCATTTGCTTCCATACATACCCACTATTTAGGCCTTTGAGAACTCATATAATATTCATTCCCGCAACAACTGTTATCGGGAATGGTCAGACCAGCTAAGTTTGGACTTCAGGGGTGGTGGCGAACACGGCAATATTGACACGTACAGAGCAAAGATCTTTGTTGCATTTGACTCCTATCGATGCAGACGACGACCATGCGCAGACATGGACCTCATTTCCTGGTGCACCGGACCAGAAACCCATACAAACTTTCTGATCGATATTTAAATAAGAACAAGTATGGTAGCTGGAACAAACAAAGAAGAAAAAACAATAGCGGATATCGGTACTTATGTTATACAGAACAATGACAACCAAAATCATAGCACCCATACGAGACCTTGTCTTTTTTAGAGTCAATTCAGTACTCGTATTCAGTCAGATTTTTCGGATTGATCAGTTTGAGTGAATTGACCTTTTAACTGAGTGATTTAGTAATAATCATAGAGCTTAGGTGTCGGGTTTAGGATGTCTAGAACGTCATGTCGTTAATAGTGTGTCGATAATTGGTGCGTCGTGTCGTTTTGGAGTTTTAGTGTGCAATAGAATAGTTAGTCTATTTGTGTGTTGTTCGAGACTTGAGTCCTGTGGATATACCAATTTCTACTTGTTTGACCCAAGTATGAGTTTTAGAGGCATGTTTTGAGTGACTGGAGGTCTTTAGGCCGACTTATCTTTGGTGGGTCTGATTTTTGTTTCTTTGAGCCCAATTGCATTTTAAAGGCCTAATTTCCATAGTTTGAGTTTTTAAATTTTATTTTGGTCCACTTGGGACATATGTAAGTCATTTTAACATTATTTTAAATTTTGTGAATATACTTTTTTTTATAAAAAAAAAGTCAACAAGTCAAAAGAGGCTATAATTTCAGAAACGTCCTTACTTATTCTTTCCCTCCTTTATGCACGTGAGTGGGCAGAAACAAAGAAACCCCTCCCCCCATTGCCCTTTTTTTCTCTCGGCCGAGAGCTTCTCCCAAACCCCCAAAGCCCCAAACTTCCTTCTTCTTCCAAATTGTTGTGTGGGTTTTGTCCCAAAAACATAAACCCCACACCTCTCCTTATATTTTCTCAGGTATGGTGTTTTATTTATTGTGATTTTACCTTAATTTGAGTATTTTTTAGTGAAATTCGGATTTTAGTGGTATATGCTTGATTTCTTCATTTTCCCTTCCGATTTTTTGTTGTTTTAGCATGCTTAGATATTCATTGTAATAGTCTGATACTTTAGATTGCACAAAAACAACAATTAATCCATGATTGATCATTTAGAGTATTCGATGGTATTTTGGTAATTTCGAGAAATTCGTGTTCTTGTTAAATTGGATGAAATTGGTTGATGTCATTGCTTGAATTAGGTTGTTTGTGTGTTGTAGAGAAGGTTTGTGGATTGAGGAAACCAATTTTGATGTTGGTTGAGCTTTGAATTGGAATTTGATCTTAGGAATGATTGGGTGTATGAAGGGATTTGTAGTTTTTCTTAAGGGATGAGTGGAGTGTGTTTCTAGAGGTTGAATTGAGTGAATTAATGGAGTGAGTGTTTAAGAGGTCTCTTAGGTTTTTTTTTTTTAATAATGGTCATTTTCGAGTATATTATTTTCAACTTTGTTCTTAGTGTGGTTTGGTGTGCATGGTTGTTTAGGTGGTGCTTCGGCGGTCAATAAGGACAAGGGTTTAGCCATTGAGTCATCGGTGCATCAAGAGGAGGGAGACTATGTTTTATTTACATACACGAAATTATTTTATTTTATTAATTAAAATTGGTAAATACTTGTTTTTGAATAGAGGAAATATGTGCATTGATGAATGACTTGACATGCTAGGTTCATTAGGTGTGAGGCATATTTATGATGCATAAAATATTTATTTTGAACCTATATGCATGTGTTGTGATGCAATTGAAATGTATTTTGAGAATATTTATATATATTGAATACTTGAGTTGTGGGGCTCTCAGGGAGCTTTTGAGTTGATTTTGACTGCACTATATTTTAATTAAATTATAATATGATTTAGGATTTGTTCTACACGTTTGCAAAAAATATGCATAAATATATAATTTCTAGGTGTATCCTGGAATTGACGGACTGCGATTGACCAATGCGAAGGTAAGTGGATGAGTATCCTTAGATAGAAGGATAGTCCCTTGCCTAGGAGTATGAATGAATTATGTATGCCTTGTGTGAGTATGTGATGTGATAGGCTACATGTGCTTTTGGGCTTTTGAGTTGTGTGTGAGTTGGGAATCGTGTGATAGTATGATTCCTCCACTTTTCCCGAGGACGACACTGGTGGTAGGGGACTTATACTTATTTTTAAAATATGCATTAAATTAACCACCAGTGGGCTTCCGATTTTCCTTTAGCCGGGGTTATCAATGAAGCGATTTTAGAGGTCCACCCTGATAGTTTCTGGCATAGTAGCCCACGGGAATGAAATTTTGGATTTATATACTAATTGGGCATGGGCCTGAGATACACGTATGTATTATCAAACTCATGCATGCGCATTTGATCATATTTACATGTGAGATTATTTACACAAATAACATTATGGACTTACTGTGAATTTATTATAAAATATTTATACTTATTTTCGTATATACCTCTATTCTACTGGAATTGTTTGTGACGCTGTGACTCTCACTGAGGTCCTCGAGATCTCATCCCCCTCTTGTTGTTGTTTTCAGGACTAGGACGAGAGCTTGTGTAGCAAACTTCCTCTTAAGGTCGAGGTTTCTAGTTTGTCAAAGGATTGGACTACTACATATGACACGTTTGAACACTCGACACTTTCTTTTGTATTTTGGATTTTGCGATGCTTGCTTATCATTGTTTGCATGCTTGCTCATTAACATTGTGGCTTGGGTTGATATATGCTTTGGATATGGATGTATTTTTTGAGCCTATACTATATGAGTTGAGTATGGTGACTTTGACATGTTTTGATATTCTTGGGCTTGAGTTGATTGAACTTATTTTGATGAAGTATGTTTGGAACTGTGTAGCCTGTTGTGTGTGAGATTAAGACTTCCATTATTTGTGATTGTACTCCGTGACTTATTATGTTGTGTCAAGATTTTCGTTTAAATATATGCTCATTTTAAAACAAAATGAAAAGTTTCAAATTTATATATAATTTTATATATTTGACGAATTAGATACGAGAATAAATTTTGTGTGATTTCGATTGGACACGAGTTGGTCCGATTGAGACTGCACGAATAGCCCAATTTCCGAATTCGAATCCTCACAAGCCAGTAATGAGTTCAATGATTAAACCTAAATTACAATTCTCTTTAGAAGGCCGAGTGCCAAGTTAGGGTAGCTAGCTCTCTGTTTGAGAGTGTTGTTCCTCTCCCTATCTCGTAGATAGCGTGGTGCTAAACTCACGATAAAAGCAGCTTTAAGCCACATTTTTTTTAGGCAATAATTATATATTTTTTAAAATATTTAAATTGAAAAATATAGTTCAACGGGAAAACTTGCCTAGATTTTCTTCAAAGAAGTGAATGTAAACAATAAACTCCCCGATAAGCATATGATCGTATTATAAAAAATACTTAAGATATGATAACTTTAAGAGAGTCAAAAAAAAGAAAGTCACTAATCTTAACCTCATCATTTCAGACAACAAGTTCCCACCCGACAGCAGTTCTAAATTTCATGAACGAAGTCCGACGCAAAAGTGAACCAACTGATCAACTCCAACTACCTTAAAAACTAGTGTAACTGTCCTTCAGGTTATCAACCAATATAATTCATTTAATAAAAGTTAAACCATAGTTAAAAAGGTAGTTAATTGATGTTTTAGGTGGGTCCCGGTCATTTCCAGTTGGCTAATCAACGGTTAAAATTTAATCCCTGAAGCGAGTTTTTGGGGATCGTAGTTAGACTGAACCGAGTAATTGACTCTTTTCCCTTTTTCCATTAGTTATATTCCTAACACGTTGGGGAATGGGAACTCGCTCTTGGTACACGTGACTTTGCGGCAGGCTCGTGAGCAGGTTTACATGTGGAGCCGATGTGGCCATGACGCATGTTATCCAGACGATTCTCTCGTTTGCACTTTTACTTTACCCCTTCAGAGTTTCCAAGTGTCAAGAAAAATAATTACAATATCGTTTTTATGATTTTGTCTGTAAAATGTCTTTTCATGTTCCAGAAAGGCCGTACAATCTGGTTTGTCATAGCCCATGTAGGAAGGTAGGTGATATGGAGGTGGAGAATTGGGGGTTTGGGGTTGCTTTGCTTTCGCCATAACTATCACCGTTGTCTGTCCCTGTAAGGCTTATTTCCTTGAATCTATGCAAGACATGGGCAAGATTTTGGTCTTGGACCCATTGGATTTGCAATAGACGATCATAAGTGACTGAGTAATGCAATTAGCTATGGAATAGCCACAATTACAGAGTGTTGATGTTATAATTATACTACAACGCAGAAGTAGCTCCTGGAAAAAGGAAAGAAAGACGAGCACCATGAGAACCCAAAAGAGAGTGAACCCTCATACACTTTTCCCAAGTACAAAATTCTCCACGTACTGGAGGAAATGAAAAGACAGAGCAGTCGTAGGTGATGTTGGGCTTTTCCCTTTTAGTCCCCACACATAAAAACCAAAAAAACATGGTCCTTTCCGGGTCCAGATACAGCGTGCACCAGCGAGCACACAACCCCTAACTGACACTTTTAACATTGCATTTATGTGGAGCGTAAATAAACGCTCTGCTTTCTGCAAAAAGTAAAGATTGATCAGTGCATCTGCATGCAAGTTGATTCTGCTATACCATACTGTAGAGATAGGGGAGCCAAATCCTAATTCCCTTAAAGTTGTTTTATTTGGCGGCAGTTTTCTCTTCATATCTGTGGTCCGGTGATTGCTGTTGTGGCAAAACAAAGAAATTTTTGGTTCAGAACTCCTGGATTCAATCCTGTCCCAGAGTTGTTCACTTGCCATCCTTTTCCCCATTCCAGCTGTGTTTTTAACCTTGTTTATCAGTAAAAACATAAAAAAAATCATCAATAGCAACCATCATATGGACTTTGAAAAGGTACCAAATGGCAAGAGAAAACCAGTGGTGTGGTTCACAACCAATGGGCAATAACAAAAAGAGGGCCGATGCTTGTCTGCTTTCCAATACCTGCGGTGGGTGCTGAGCTACGTGTATATACATTTGGTGTCACCTAATCTCGAGTAGCTAGGAGGATTGCTATTCAATAACGTTTAAAATAAGATCCAATATGGGTAGGGAGGGCGTTTAATCCATGGTCTAAAATAGCTGATACGGTTTAGACTTTAGACCGTAGGGTGGTACTAATGACAAGGTAGTTAAAAGTGCTTGACAATATATGGATCGGTCTGATTCGGATCTTTCTTTTAATCAAATTGGCGTTTTCGGCCTAAAAATCCTACGCTACCTAACCCATAAAGTTAATGCTAGCTTTTGTAGCATAAATTTAAACACGTGCCACTAGATGGTAAAGTTTCTTTGTTGACGTTCTTGTCTAATAGATTTCTGTGCTCCGATCACATGACTAATCTCTTTCCGGACCTCGATTAGATATCAATATTTCAGGTTTGACAACTTCTTAATAATGTTTGTTCCATATACGTCTTTAAGGGTTCGAACTCAGATAATTTAAGGAGAATCCAGCCCATACTGTCACTATGCTCGAGTTAGTACTACCCATTATTGGTTTGAAAAGGTGATCAGGTGAGGATCCAACCAATTTCTCCGGCCAGTAATATCTAGGCCCAGTGACAGTCTTATCATATGGCCTAACAAAATCGACAGTTTGGCCCAGTGGCGTAAAACAAGCATTGGAAAGAAACTCTCTCGTGGCTCGTGGGCTCGTGGGCTCGGCCGACTCCAAGACTCTTTATTGATGTTTGGTAGACAGAGTGAAAGATTGCACCTTCGCTCTCTTTTTCGGCTATATGACAGCGCGGCACTTGGGTCTAGATTTTGCCCTCGCAAATTGATGGCAAAGGCAGACAAAACCATATAACCGGCGGGTTAATTTGTCCGAAATGGATTGCAAATGTCATATTGTCTGCTTTTGTTCTTCTTTTACAAGAATCGCGTTTGGAGCAGAAACGATGACGTATATAGTAGATATTTTGGTCTTTCAATTTGCTTAATTTCCTAGTGTCCATGCACACTTGTTTATATTTAATTTCGAATATATATATATAAGTCAGCGCTTTTAATAGCAAAAAAATAAGTGCCTAGAGGATTGACTTTGGAATCGTTAATTGAATACACAGGAAAACACGCGGGAGTTGACTTGCAAAAGGAATGTAATGACAGTCAAATTTTTCAAAAGATAAAACTGATTTTTTATTTTGCTGCTCACACGATCTTTGCGTGAGCCACCGAGATCATCGTTTTCTGCGGGGTTCTAAGGCCATGATTGTGATCAGGCGTGCGACTTTGGTCATTCTTGCTCCTTGTTGACTCGAGACCTGTGTCCTGCGCGTTATGGAGTATTAATAGCTTGGCTCGAGAAATAATTGGCTACCTATTAAGCTACCTTGACTAATTTAGTTGGTAATTATTATTTAATAATTTCGCATTTTCTGTTTAGCTGTCATTACACGGAAAACTATAATAAACATAATTCAAGCTCTACAGCGTCATTATACAGTGCAAGAGTTATGATCCAATTTATTAAAAATAAAATACTAAAAATAACTTCCCCAAGCCCAGTTTCGAACGACAAGGATATCAAGAATATACGAACATGATACGATACGAAGTGCCATTCAATTTCCGATTCGTGGCCCACGGAAGAAACGGACATTATTTTTGTCGCAAGCCTCGTCATTCAAAAAGCCAACCTGCCAACTGCCTACCCACCCCTACCTCACACCTGCTTGTGACAGTTTTCTCATAACCCCTTTCTGTGCACATTGATGGGCATCTACAAACCTGCAACGACCTCTAGATTTACTTTCCTCTCCTCTTATAAACTCCGCGAAAAACGTATTTCCCTATGGTTTAATTTCTCTGCTTTGACAATCATTCTCGAATTTCATTTCAGATAGTCAATTGATCGTTATTCGTGTTTTCAACTCTCGGATGGATTAAGGTATAGGTTTTTTAATATTAAATTAATGGCGCATAGTCACGTACTATTTTCTACTGCCAACTCTCTCCCTGGTGTCTGCCCTTATGATTACACCGTAAAATATTATAATATTTATTATTCCATAAAGTTTATGAATTATTTGAAATTTGAGTATACCGCAATTAAAAACACAATAATTAAATGCCCTCCACACGTCGATCGGTAGACTTAGATATCCAACGACTAATATAGTTAAGTTGATGATATTTGTAACGTAAGCAACTTTAAGCCTAACGCCAATAAAATACTGAAACGGCCTAATTTCTGTCAACCTAACGAACCAATTATCAGGAAACCATCAAATCAGATGTACATCCCAACCCATCATGGATTACTACAGAACTACAGATCAAGTGTGCCGACAAGGGTTTTCCCCGGGGGTAAAATTTTAAGACAAAAAAGACTTTTAGTTTTATTTTTTTTATGAATATAGTAACTAATTACGAGATTTTTTTTTTTTTTTTAGGATGCATGTCATTAACGAACGCGTGTCATGATAAATCCCGTGATGTCACGCGCCGCTCCAGGACTAATCCCCAAAGCCCCGTTTATTGTGATCGTGGAACGTAGAGACAGGAGGAATTGGGCCACGACATGGTAAGGCAAGTACTGTCTTCTTCCTTCCTTATCCGTAAAAACAAAACAAACTATACACTACAACGGATGGTCTTAGTCTAGTCGAGACGTGCATAGGTGGAAATTAAGGAAGGAACTCAAGAACGGAACGTAGTAAAGGCCCACCAGTTATTAATGCTACATTTGGATCCAGAAAGCTACATCCACCTAAAATCTCCAGCTGCACACCACCACCACCGTAGTGTTTCGTCTCTTTACCGCCCATAGCACCACCAATCTCCGCCCGCGCGATCTCCTATTCCCCATCTCCTGCTAAACCCATGATGGATACCCAACAAATAGACAAACTTACGTTCCGGCGAAGCCACGACAACGCCACGTAAATAGCAAAAAACTTCATTCGGAAACCGACAAAAAAAGCATATCTATATTATACAACCTCGCCCGGCAACACCGCCTCCCTTCTCACTGTCTTTATCTCCCAGACAACGTTGTCAGTTAAGCTTTTGTTTCGGGAGTAAAAAACAAGAACGGGAAGGAGAACAACAACCAAAATTGAAAATGTAAGGGAGCCTAGCTCGGGATCGATGCTTCTACACCAGGGGCGGGCTCTGTTCTATTCTCTTTCGATTCTTTTGTTTCTTAGTGCTTACTGCTACTGTATTTTATTCTACCCAGAAAATATTGTTGCCTGCTGTTTGGCTTCATGGAAAATTGAAGCTCACTTAGTAAGGTGGCAAAGCATTGATTAGTTTTTTTATTGCCTTTTTTTTGGGTTTTTTCTCATTCGTTTAACTTTCTAACCTCTTAAGCTATTTCGATGGGGTATAGTATTAAATGCTCTTAAATAAGATGACAAGGAAAGGTAGAGAACTGTTAGGTAAAGTTCTGCCATTAATGGATCAAACGGCCTGTGACAGAGTGGGATTGAAAGGAGTTGACCTTGTTTATTATATGGTTAAGAATCGCAAAGACAGATTAGCATACAATTATTAATGCTACTTCCGCTGCCATTACCCTGCTATACTTCTCTCTCACAACACTTTTCCCTCTTCTGGTATTTTCATCCAATACCGCTCTTCTTTAAAGAAGCAACTCCATCTACTAAATCCAGCTTCTGTTTTTTTTTCCTTTTTTTTAACATCATAAATTCAATCAGTCAGTCAGTTGGTCCGTATCTCTCACACTTTAATGCCACCACGAGAATGTCTCCGTCAAGAGTCTTCCAAGTTGGAACGTCCCTCTTATGAGTCTTATCCTACTTTCTCACACTTTCCGTCGTTCTCTTTGTATCTTATGTGCGACTTCAGATTCTTGTTATTTTGTTATGTTAGTCCATGAATCTCTCTTGGTTATGTCCTCTGAAGTATGAGTAATTGGGGGACTGATTGTACCTTTCTTCGATTCCGTCCTTACTTTCCTAGCACGGTTAATTCGCATTGTTCTTGTGTATTTTGTTAATTGTTTTCAGTGACAAGTCGGTTCTGAGAGACCGAACCAGAACAGAGAGAAGGGCATTGGGGATAACCTCATTTGGCTTGGCTGAACAAAAGAGGTGCTGCAATTTTCCCAGTTGTCTTTATTTCACCTTCTCTGCTGGACATTTCTTTAAAGTTATTACTTTTGAAGAAAACTTGCAATTGTGGCCTTGTTGGGATCTGGTTTTACACATCAGATATTCTTCGTATTTGTTTTTATCGATTTTCGTTTTCCTCTGGAGACAGTAAGGTAAAAGTTGAAATCCAACTGGGATTTTCTTAGTTCCCTTCTTGATTCCTTGTTTTCCTTTTCATTTTAAAATTTCACTATAAATGGGTTAGATCTACTTGGACGCTACAAAACAAAAGGTGCTATCCTTTCAAAAAGAAGAGGGCCATGGAGGTTTAATTTTTTTAATGCTTGCATACTACGGACTGTTTTCTTTACCTGAAAGATTATATTGGCTTTCGCAAAAGTTAAAACTTTTCTATGGACTTTTGTATGTCTAAACGACAGGTTTAAGATTCCCACATGATTAGCCAAGAGATTTTATCTCTGAACACTGATCTTTAATTTACTTTTTTAAGCCATGGTTTTCAACACTGTTTTTGGGTCGTCGATTGTGTATCGGATGATATATAAAATTAAACTATCAGCGCCGGCCTTGAATTTGGGTTCGTGTTTAAGCTAAGAACTCAATCCTGAATCTGATGTTTCATTTTCCTGTTTTCTATGGTTTTCAACACTGTTTAATACTTATGTTTCCTGGATTTTTCTGTTTGTCTTAGTTTGTCATGAGTTGTGATTGAAAACAGAGCCAGTGATCCGTACCTTTTTCAAGACTGGTTCATGCATTTTCTCCCTAGATTGCTCATTGTCTGACCTTTCCACTCCATTATCTTTCAAAAGTCTTGGAGACTCAGAAAGTAGTTCTGGATATGCACGATCGCTTTCTTTATACTACTTTCAGATGGTTAACGATTTGTAGAGTTTTCAATGGTTGTGTTCTAGTTGTCTCTGCACTTGAGATTCTTATCCCCTCTACTTTTGTCCCCTTGCTAATATGTGGTTTGTTGCATTTTTCTTTTAAATAAATCTTGAGCTACTCGTTTTAGTTAGGAGAAAATAAAAATCTTCTCTTACATCTTGCTGATTTGTATGTATGCCCTCTGCTTTGTTTTGCTCAGTATGTTTTGTTTTCATTAACTATTTTTCTTTTACTTGCAGGCTCAAGTGCTGTATGCTTGAAGACCTCACTTAAAAAGCCAGTTTAAGAACTAGTGCAACCTTTGATCTTCTCTGCTCTATCTCAAAAATGAAACTTGGTAACCACCACTACTATGGTATTCTAATGCAGGCCTTTATTTTTGGTCCCTATTATTCAAGTGTCTCTATGGGAAAGTTCCAATGTTCTTGCTGGTCCTGTTAATCTTTCTGATGTTATTGCCACATTCTGTGTTCCTGAATCAGTTGTTTACTTGGAACTTGATCTGTGGTAGGAATTATTATTACTGCACCATGAGTAGAGTGTGAAATTAATTGGCCTCCAGGCTTGTTACTTGTGATCAACTTTGATACATTTCAACTAGTAATATTTCGTTTTTTGTCATTCATTTTGTTGTAAATGTATCACTTTTCGGAAATCATGCTAGTTTAAAACCTCGAAAATTTTATGCTCAAGGCCTTGCACTGCTTTTATCTGGAATGACATATCTGATCTCATCTTGCAGATGCTGATCAAGCATTTTGCCATGGAACTATCAGCCACAAGCTTGAGCGTAAAGCTTTTGAACCAAATGATAATGACGTCGAATCCATTAAATCTGGCATTGGCATTGTGAAGGAAGGCCAGAACCGAGCCTTTTGTGATTCAAAAGTATATGAAGCTGATGACAATCCATCATCACATTTGATTGATGGTGCA
The DNA here is from genome assembly GCA_019739055.1 of Passiflora organensis. Lineage (NCBI taxonomy): Eukaryota > Viridiplantae > Streptophyta > Magnoliopsida > Malpighiales > Passifloraceae > Passiflora > Passiflora organensis. The sequence continues at coordinate 9,556,166 of JAEPBF010000278.1, read as the reverse complement.
GATGGTTGGACTGCTCCAAAATTTGATTGTTCTATGAGTATGGATGGTTTTACTTGTGGTGATGAGATGAGTAACAGAGGTTTTGTCAAACCAGTAGCATCTATACAGTCTTTAGCAAAAGTGCAACCGGTTGGGAGGAATTCGGTTATCTACCCCGACAGAAGCATCATGGAGAATGAACTTCCAGAGTTTATAATCTGTTACAAAGACAGTGCCTTCCATGTTGTCAAGGACATTTGCATAGATGAGGGAGTACCTTCCCGGGACAAGTTCATGTTTGACACAGACGCATATGAGAAAAGTGTGTGCACAGTCTTGCCTGCTGAAAAGGACAGCAATGGTGAAATGGTAAAAGAGAGGATGAATGCCAATGTGCCCATTCCAGATGTGCTGAAATCTTTTACTGAAAAAGAAAAACTTCATCTAGATGCACCTGATTATTTCAAAGAACGAGGTCCTGAAAATGACTTTTGTCTTGATAATGGCCTGGAGGATGTAATAACAGCTAGGAAAGTGACAGAGTATGCAAGATATAAGATTGGAGATGAAGAACTGGGGGAGGTTCCAGATTTGCAAAACATTTTGCAAGAAAAAGAAAAGAACAACCTGGGTGCATGGGATTATTCCAGTCAAAACGATTCTAAAAGTAACTCTTCTCTTGATTGTGGCCTTAAGGCTGTAAAGCCGGCAAATGAAGCTGCGGGTAAGGCAACAGAGAAGACTGCAAATGTAGAATTGAAGGAGATTTTTTCACTTGGAGATTTTCTTTCAATGCCACAGTGGGGTACAGGCCTTCCCCACATAAGGTCTACCATTGATGGTGCAGATGAAGTTGAACGCCTGCCATTTCAGGTATATAACATATATTTGTGAAATTTATTGGCATCATTAGCACATGTTTGTGGGTTTTATCTATGTTTCTGAATGACCCTTTCATAAGACATTGGATGTAATGGTCCTACTGCTTCTTATTGCAGAAGCAAAGCAACAATGCGATCTTCACTGCCGGATTTGACTCTGGAGAATCTGAAAAAGCTGGTCAGGGTATATTGGCAAGGCCTACATTGGGTTCCACCGTTAAAGAATCCCATGATGAATTGGTCACTGCAATGCCTTCTTTAGACTCTGCAGTCGGAGATAAAGTTTCCGAGTCAGAAGAGTCAGGCAGCAAGCAAGCAATGCCAGCAACCCATATGTCAGTAGAATCAACCAATCATACCGAAATGGTGACTCGAAGCATCAATTTTGAACCTGATACCTCTGCACCATCATCTGGTGGAAGAGAAGAGTATCCTCAAAATACTGATCCTGATCGTTTTGGGATGAAAATCATATCTAGGCATGCAGATCCTTATTACGAGTCATCTTCAAGTCGACTTCAGGACATTCCTGGAGAGACGAGTTTCTCCGCCTCAGGACCTTTATCAGGATCGATTAGTTATTCAGGACCAATAGCATATTCTGGGAGTCTATCTCTTAGATCGGACAGCAGCACAACTAGCACTCGCTCATTTGCCTTCCCTGTGTAAGTTACACTTTCTGACCACGATTTTCATAATCAACAACGCAAAATCTTACAAATATCATCTTAGATTTTTTTTGATGCTTCTGCAGGTTACAGTCCGAATGGAACAGCAGTCCTGTCAGAATGGCGAAAGCTGACCGCAGGCATTACCGGAAGCATAGAGGTTGGAGGCATGGACTTTTGTGCTGTAGATTCTGAATGGTTCCATTCCGTCCATAGGACAAAGTACATTAGGAAAGTATTATACACATCCTCCAATTTTTATTGGTAGTTTAAGAAAGTAGCATTATACATATACAAATTGATGTTTTCTTGGTCGCTGGGAGGTGTATGTGCAGCAGGTTTAAGTTGAAAGTTGAAACACTAGCTACCGAGTTATGAGCGAGTTAGTATGTAATGTATTGAATGCCATTTTCATTTGCCTTTATTGCTCTTCACTGCTTCATTTTCAACGATCATTATCATCTCCTCCTGAAACTAGACCCTAATTAGAAACTGAAAAAATGGGTGAGTTGCCGGACCACGTCGCCGGTGACCTGGCCTCCGGATGTGTACACATGATAGATTACAATTATAATGCTAAGTCAGGTTTTTAATCACATGATCCAAAAGATATAGTTTGTTAGATCCATTCACACACATATCTGTTCCCTCTTTTTTTTTCTGAGCTAGGATTAGTAATAAGCAGGCTGGGTTCTCACATGTACACGATAGATTTTCATATTAGACATTGCATTTTTGACTAACAATAGCCTAAAGCAACTTGAAAGATGCGACTGAGTAATAAAGACTGGGTTCGTAGCCATATCGGGGGCCTACAGTGAGTGGCAGGCGATAAAGCCAATCAATACAGTGTGGAGCCTGGTAATAGGTAGGATTAGCATGTATCTGTTTTGGAACACTCCATGATATGCTCTGGATATCTCCTTCCTCTCTATTTGTTCGTTACTACCTTTGATTGGTATATTTATATATCCTTTTACTAAAGAAAGTCCTGTCATGCGAAAACCTCCAGGAAAAGGATGGAGCTTGTCGTCATTGCCACTGCTACGTGGGCTTGCTTCTATGTGGTGTTTTCACCTTGTGCTGCTATGCAAATTCAAGACAAATCGTCCTCGCATGAAGATGGTAAGAAGTTCGAAACTCTCTTAATATACATATAAACGTGCATGTGTTGTTTCATATATATAAACTGGTATGTTATACTCTAATGATCAAAGATCATTCGTAGCCGCCAGAGAAGAAATCCATTTCTCCCTTCCTGCAGCTTTGCCGAGGAAGCTCAGTCTCCTTGAAGATGTAGATGCTAGCATCAATCATGAAACAACTGTTAGCCCTCATTTTCCTTTTGCAATTAGTGAACTCTCTCAAAAACAGCTTAGAGAACATGAACTTCAAGGGGTCTCTGTATTCAATAAACAGAAGCGAGATAGCTCAGGTAAATCCCTATTTTTCTTTTAGCTGATTGAATGACATCTTTTCTTATCTTAAAATCTCTGAATTAGGAAATTCTGGTAACGAAGAAATTCAGAAGAATAGGGATATGATAAGATAGAATTGACAATATAAAAAAGAAAACCTTTCAGATGAAAATCGTAGGATGATAGCTAACTAAACATCATATCTTAAGGTGTCGACTTTAATAGATACTGATCAGAATCCGAAATACTAAATACTAAATGCTTATCTTCTCTAATCCTAACAAATCATATCTACCAGATATCAAAAACTTTTCACTTCAGTGTACGATAAATCCAGAAACTGAAACAAAATAATCACATCAAGGCTTTAAAAACGATCATTTTCCTACTTTTTCTTATAAACCCTGCTAGCTTGGTCCATTTTTTTGACGTAGGTAAAGCAGATCAAAAGCAACAAAATATAATGCATGGAAGCATATCAGGAGCGTGGCATGAATGGATGGAGGAGACCGACGACACATCCCAGCTTTCTTCGATGGATTATTCCCATGTTAGAAGAAGACGTCCAATACATAACAAAGCAATGCCAGTTGGTCCATAAAACATGGAGAGGTGGAGGGTACCATTTAATTCTTCTGCTGGATTTGAGCTTCGGAGCTTTGCATTATCCATGTATGACTCGCCGTTGGGTGCAAGCTTCTTCTTTGAAGTTTAGTCGATGGTGTTATTGTGATCAATGGGAATGACGGGACGTGCTTTTGTTTGTTATACGTATATTATGGCAGACATTATGGGCCAAACCAAGGGCGGAAATTTGGGGGCCGAGGGGCTATATGTAGCCCCCAAAATGTTGAGATTACCTTTATTACACTAATTCAGAAATAATTATTTCTTACTTTAGATAAATACAATACCATATTAATTTATTGGTCTCAGATTCCGAAAAAATAAATTTATCTAAATATTCTTTATTCTTCAGAAAAAATAAAGAAACAATCAGTTTTTAATGTAAGATAGCAATTGGGCCAAGCCCTTATTATTGGGCCTGAGTCATGAGATTCACAGACTAGGATTCTATTTATAATTAGTTTTTGACCTTTTGTTTTAGAATTATAGTGAAGATCGTGCTTTCATTGGCTATAAAAGGATCGAGACAGAGCCCTGGGCCAGGCCTAGCTACCGACAGCCTGAAAACGTCGTCGTAAGATGATGACACTCTCGCCTTGAGCAAAAGCCTAAAGGACGATTTAATAGTCCAGATCCCTCACGCTGAACGCACACGAGATCACGGCAGCGGAGAATTGACAAGGAAGGAATGGAAGACCTATGGAAGCGAGCGAAGCTCTTCGCGGAAGAAGCCGCGAAGAAGTCTCAGACACTAACTATAACCGCCACTTCGTCGAACAGAATTGCCGATCTGGTTGCGGAGACTGCCAAGAAGTCCAAAGAGCTCGCTCTTGAAGCCTCGAAGAAAGCTGACCAGCTGAAAACCGCCGCTCTCCAACAAGCTGATCAGATCCAACAAATTAAGTCAATTTCCGATTTTATCCCTCCAAACCTCTCCTCCTCTCTCTCTATTATCACTAATAATGCTGCATCCGGGTCAGACTCTGAATCGGAGCTTCAGAAATTTGGTGTCACTGACGATTTGAAAGATTTTGTCAAGGGGTTTGCTTCCAGTACTTTCCAGAGCTTTCCGGTTCAAAGTAAATGAATTTTGCTTGAAACGTTTATTTAATGTGCACATATCAGTAAGTTGAGTTTTGATTTTGGATTACATTCCGTGTGATCTATAATGTAGATGAATCAGAGTCTGACGCTGAAGTGTCGTCTGATGTTCAAACGATGGCGCAATCTAACGTACGGAAGGATCTTACTGAATGGCAAGAGAGGCACGCGACTCTGGTCCTTACCACGGTTAAGGTAATTTCTTCGAGCCGTGATTTGAACTTCTCGATTAAGCGTTGCTGAATAATGTGTGATGTTCTATTTATTTTTTTTCTGACTGATTGGCGGGTTTATGCAGCAAATTTCAAGGTTAAGGTATGAATTATGCCCGCGCGTGATGAAGGAGAAGAGGTTTTGGCGGATTTATTTTACGCTTGTGAGCACTCACGTTGCACCGTACGTATCTATCTTTTTCTTGCCATTTGTTGTTATCATTTTCTTGTTGTACTTGATGCAAACAGCAATGTAGTGGTGGTTGTTGAAAATGATGAATTGTTGTTGTGGGTATTAGTAGTTATTGATGAAAATCTTCGCGTTGAGAGACTACGCGTGAGAGAGTTTTGTTGCGTTGATGAATTATATGCTTACACCGCTCTCTGGTCAAAACAAAATCAGGTTTGAGAGGCAGTACACTGAGGAGATGACGCGTAAAGCTGAGGAACAAATAAAGGATGTCGAGGTGAAGCAAAGTGCTGAAGCCGGGGAGAATTCTAAAACTGGTACTGCTGAAAAGAAACTACAAAGTAAGACATCATCAGCTGAGCAGGATTTGGACTCGTTTCTTTTGGGGGATCTTGAAGATAGCGATGACGGACAAGGTACATGTGATTGCTACATTGTTCTACGTTAACATTTCTTTTTGCAACGAGGCTTTGGAAGGATTGTTCTTTCAAAGTCATACAAGTCTGTTTTTTATACTAAAATGCACTCATGGACTGATGTTTGCTTGTACATGGAAATTTATATCTTAAAGCATGCTTACATATTATAGAAGCTCAATCAAGGAATAATTGTGGAAGTCTTTCGGCTGCTCTTCCCTGTAATTTAATGCTTGCAATAATTGAATTGGTCATTGTGTAATCGACTAACCTGGCATTTTGATTGCTGGCTGATCTCGATTGGCTTAATTGCACACTTTCTTGGACATGCAATTTTTTTTCTACTTAATTTATCAGCATAAGCACATTCAAACTTGGAACGAGGAATGCGTTTTTACTTTGCGTGATACTTGACGTTTTAAGCCTTCACCGCTCCGTTTTCTGTTTAATCTAATAAGCTAAGCCTTTTCTGTTTATGCACTCACTCTATCAGATGCTGGTGACGAAAGCTTCACGGATGATTTTGACAAGATTGATAATTCTGTAAGCTTATCCGTCACTTCTCTTGCTCCGTCTTTTTTCTAGTAGTTTTTGCATGATTTAACGCATTTTTCCTTCACGGGCTACGAAATGATGTACTTGGTGATTGTCAGGAATATGTTTAGAATTTCATCGGCCTTTTTGCAGGATATTGAAGATGAGAAGTAGATTTATCTCGGTTCAAGTGGTATTGGTGTGAAACTATGCTATAATTTCTGTCTAAAAATGGGAAAGGCATCACAAAAAAGGAGAAAGGCTATCAGCTGATCATGTATAGCTCTCGTCCCGGGAGAGATCAGAGGTTCGGGTGTCCTGGGAAATTTGCAGGTTGCTAGAGAGATATATTCTTCGTAGACTTCTGTTATGATTTGAAAGCACTAAGAGATCAAATCTTTGTCCGCGTTGTACAGAATCCGTGATTCAGTTTATTCAAATATTGATAAGTATGTCTCAATCTTTTTCTTGGAAACAACAATTGTCAGTTTTATAATAACATATTTGATGTTGTGGATGGAACATATTATAGAAGAAAAGAAAATGAGACATTTTGTTTATATGAAAGGTGGATTATATACTGGAAAATATTACACTAATGTTAAATTAATTTAGGGTTCTTCAAAACCCATAACCCTAATAATTGGGTCTGTTGATCGAAGTCTTAACTTCTGGCAACCGCACGTCACTGGCCGGAATAAAACATAATTTGAGCGCAGGAATTGGTTTTTCAGTAGGGTACTTTGTAACATAAACCCCTCGCAGACGAAGCTTCATTCATGAAATCTCAGTCATGGTTCTCGCTGCTCTCCTCTCACCCTTCAAATCACGATTCCCGAAAAACTCCATTCTGTCACTCTCCCTCCGCTTAATCCACAGCACTCCGTCTGCCCATTTCTCTTCTCACTGCTCTGCCACCCCGACTCACTCACTGCCTCCACAGTCCCCTCCCTTACCGAAAAGGGTTCCTTTCACTGTCTCTGCTCAAGGCAGGGCCTGGCAAGACCCTTACCATTGGATGCGGAATACCAGCGACCCTGATTTTCTTGACTACCTCGATCAAGAAAACTCCTACGCCCGAGCTTTCATGGCTGACACTCAAAGCCTACAGCAATCTCTGGTGGAGGAAATGAGAAGCCGATTGCCCGCTAAGATCTCCACTCCTCCCGAGCGTTGGGGACCCTGGTTCGTCCTTATCTTGTGTATACTTTTGTTGTTGAGAAGCCGATTGCCAGCAGCAATTTTTTGGTTTCTTTCTCGGTATCAATCATGGAATTTATGAACTTTATCGGTTTTAAACAGGTTGTACTACCAGTACATACCCGAGGGGAAGGAATACCCAGTTCTATGTAGGAAGTTATACCCTGAGAAAAGTGGTTGGTTTAATAGGCTTGCTAGTCAGTTTAGTAGGAGGGAGCAAATTTTGCTCGATTGGAATGAAATTGCAGAGCACAACGGTAATGCTTCTTTCTCACCCCTTTTACAAGTTGTAGCAGTTAATTTATCTTTAAAAGTTAGCTACACTTTTTTCCCCCATATTTTAGGCAAACGTTGACGGCAGCAGGGCTTTGTTCTCGTAAACACCGAAGAGAACAGCACCATTGACTCTTCCTTATGATCTGTTGTTATTCTTATGGGCTAAATTTTGCAACTATACTGAATCTATATCGTTGCCACTGTTTTATGAGTGTTCATTTTTATTGTGGCAGATATATCTTCTTGTTTGCTTCGATTAATCATATTTGCCCATCCTGCAATGATATAACTAGTGATTTCCAGGTTATGTACATGTGGGTACATGCCGGATTTCACCGGACCACAAATTTCTTGCGTATACTCTAGATACTACCGGCAATGAACAGTTTGTGCTTCAAATTAAGGACCTCATGAGTGGGTTGATAGTCTCAAAATCAAAGGTTGATGGCGTTGTTAGTCTGGCGTGGGCTCAAGATTGCAGTACACTGTTCTATACAATAGCAGACGAGAATCAGCGACCATACAGGCAAAATTTGGCAGACCTATGGTGTTTCCTTAAAATTGATAATGATGTCTGCTCACCTGTCTATAGCTTTCAGGGTTTTCTACACAAAAGTAGGATCAGATGAGGTGGATGATGTCCTGGTATTCATGGAAAATGATTCAAACTTTTGTGTGGATATAACAAGCACAAAAGATGGCAAGTTTATTACTGTGAACTCAAATTCAAGAACTTCATCCGAGGAACTTACTTAGTTCATCTTGATTTTCATTTCATTAAGATCTTACTTACATTATCTTTTGGTGACACTTACCTCGTCTGTCTTCTGCAACAGGTTTATGTGGTAAATGCAACCAGACCAGATGATGTTTTGTGGAAGATACGTAAACGGACTTCTGGTGTGCAATATTTTTTGGAACATCATAATGGGTTTTTCTATATTCTTACAAATTATCCCTTACCTGAAGATGTAGAATGGTCAGAGGGAAAGTTCTACTTGGCAAGATGCCCTACTGAACATATACAGACTTCTAATTGGCAGGTCTAGTCCTATGCATGATCAGTTTTTGATTTGCTGTCACATTGTTTAATATACCTTCATCTTTCATTTTCTGTTTGCTTTCAGAATATCATCCTTCCTGGTGAAGATATAAACTTTCAAGATATTGATGTTTTTAATGGACATCTGGTCCTTTTCTTGAACCAAAATGGTGTGTCGATGCTGTGTTCAGTTAATTTGCCAATAGAGGTTGATTGCGAGGTATTATGTTTTCATATTATCACATACTGACTAGCAAATAGCGAAATTTTGTTCTTTTTGTAAAAACATTGCTATGAGGTGTCTCTCTTCATCTGATTATAACTTTTAATTCGACTCTAGGATGATTAGTGTTTCACATCATGTTGCAGATAACATAAATTTCATGGAGAGATAGAAAGGGATGCGCAATAAACCGGTAGATCATTTATATATATATATATATATATATATATGTATATCAGAGGCGAGTATCTTTCATTTACCGAAAAAGAGAAGAAGAAAAAGAGAGTTATAATATCTATAATAAAATTGGTGAAATTACTTTTTCTATTTCTGCAATAAGAGGAAAGGGTCAGTGTTTCAATGAAAGGCCGGTTGCATATCTCATGCCAATGCTAAGAAGAATTTTATTTTCTCTTTGGCAGTAACGGTAGTCTTAAATCAGTATATGACAATGCTTCATATCCTTTAGAAACGACCAAAATCCTGTCTAACACATGTGCACAATCCTCTTTCATTTTCTCCTTTTCCTTGTCTTGATCTGGTCAGTTGTTCAACTGCTGGTTTTGATTTGTTTTGCAGAATGGACTTGACATTAAGAAAATTGATCCATGGTTTTTCCCTCTTCCTTCAAATCTATGTACAATTGTCCCAGGGTCAAACCACGATTTCATGAGTCCAGTATATCGTGTGGTGCTGTCTTCTCCAGTGGTATGACTCCATTTTAGATAAAAACTTGTGTCCAGTATCAAACTTGTGGATGAACAATAGTAAATGTTTGTGGATTTATGTCCATCTTTGAGGCTGTAAATTCACATTGCTGCATGTTTATCAATACATTTTCTTTTAGTGGAGAAATAGTGTTCTGTTTTGTGTTCCTTCAAAGTCCTAACTTTATTTCAAACTGTGCAGATGCCTGATGTCATTGTCGATTACCATGTCTCAAAACAGACATTTTCTATTGTCAAACAGGAAGAAGTTAGGGGTGTTTCTGGTAGTCTTGGATCATTCTCACCAGCTTATAATTTAGATAAAACTGGGCACCTTGCCACAGAAAGTGAGAATGACAAAATTACCGAGAATGACAAAATTACCAAGAATGACAGATTGTGGACATGCAAAATATTTTCTGATGCCTATTTTTGTAAAAGAAAGGAAGTCATATCCCAAGATGGTGTCAGGGTTCCTTTGACCATCCTGTACTCTCTAAAAGCCTGGAAGAGGGGTCACTCTCCTGGCCTGTTGGAAGGCTATGGAGCATATGGGGAAATTCTAGACAAAAGTTGGTGCTCTGAACGTCTGAGTTTGCTTGATCGTGGTTGGGTAATAGCCTTTGCTGATGTCAGGTCTGTGCCTTATGATGAATTGATTTTATTTTCTTGCGGATTCATTCATGCCTTATGTTTTAATGCCGATCAGCAGATATTAAAAATTGAACTGGTTATCCTGTAAACAATCCGAAATTTTCACTTGTTAATGGATTAATTAACATCTTGCTATGTATGGATAACATATGAAAGAAATCATATATAACTGTTCATTTGTACTACTATTTGGTATTGTAGCATGAATCGAATACCATCTGACGCAATTTGATATTAAAGAAGTAAAGTCAACCCAGATTTGCTTTGCATAGTTATGGGAAATCATATTTTCACTATTTGACCCCTTTTTCAATGGGCAGGGGAGGTGGTGGTGATTCCTCATGGCATAAGTCTGGGCGGGGGTTGAGCAAACACAACTCTATAAATGACTTTGTAGCATGCGGTGACTACTTGGTTAATGAGGGCTATGTTCACAGAGACAAGCTAGGTGCAATCGGATCTAGTGCAGGGGGTCTTCTTGTGGGGGCATCAATCAATATGAGACCTGATCTTTTTCATGCTTCCATTTTAAAGGTCAGTCTTCGTTCAATGAATAAGGAACAAGAAAATACAGCATATCTAATCAGGCTCTGAGTCCATTTGTTTCTTGTTTATTTCTTGTGAAGTACGAATGAAACATTTCCCGTGGAATATTATATATTCTGCTTGCATTGGAACGGGCAATGAAAGCCAATGCATAATTGATATTTCGTACAAGTTAATTTGTCCTCACATGTGGAAATGAAGACATGCTACCGGTTCCGTGACTGCAAAATAGAATTTGCTTGGTCCTACTGCCAACTTTTCTTTGGACGGAAGTCCTACGATAAAATGTTTACACTGATGTTATATCAGGTTCCATTTCTTGACGCGTGCAATACATTGTTGGATTCAACTTTACCTCTCACCATTCTGGATTGTGAAGAATTTGGAAATCCTGGTATACAGTCCGAGTTCGAATCAATCTTAAGTTATTCTCCTTATGATAACATTCCCGGTGATGTTTGCCTGTCCCCAATGCTTGTTACAGCATCATTCCATGACTCAAGGCAAGTCCATAACTATATATCTTGTGCTTTCTGACAATCGTTTTATTCACGAGCTAGTGTTGACCATGCATTGGTAGTTTTATTGAGATATATATACTAAATTTTCCATTAACCTGACATGGAATTCTCAGGGTTGGAGTTTGGGAAGCTGCAAAATGGGTAGCGAGAGTAAGAGATAGTACATGTGGAAATTGTTCTCGTTCCATTATTCTGAAAACCAATATGAGCGGTGGACATTTTGGTGAAGGCGGTTGCTACAGCCAATGTGAAGAGACTGCTTACTGTTACGCTTTCTTGATGAAAGTTTTTGGGAATTTGGATGTCTAAACAGATCAGCCTTATGATTTTGACAGATGAGTATTTCTTTTCTTTCCTTCATCTGAAACCAAGTGAAAATGAAGACTTGAGCCACTAGTTCTTTTCTGAGCCTGATCGGTGCCCCCTCCAACTCTTGTATCCTTCAGAGGCGATAATGCATTATTACTATAATGAGGTCGATGAATGTCCTAGAAAAAAAAATGGAAGACAAATCGAAATGGGTCACATGATGAACTCTATTGGTGATTTTATAGCAAGATTGATCAGCCATGCAAATATTGTATACCTTGGTCGAAGCTAAGGCGGTGGCTTTCCAAGATCAATTTGCACTGAGATGTCGGCCTGTGAGAAATCTACACCAGCACTTGGACGTGCTTCGGTCAGATTGTTCAGCAACCTGATTCACAAGAAGAAAGCAAATATGCTGTAACATTTTGCAACTAGAACATGCCATAAAGAGGGAGAATTAAGAACGGGGCCTAAAAAAGGTAAATTGGCATACCCTTGAGAATAAACACCGGAAACATGGTGTTAGGCCTCTAATTAATTTTGTATATTCTAGAAGGCCCAAGACGTAGAGAAGGTATGTTAGTAGCTTAAGGAATATTCAGGAAGTTAAGTGGTTTTGATTTGGAGGGAGGTGGACAAACACTCTTTTAAAAGAAAATTCAGGGGAGAAAAGGTTTGATGTTCATTATCTCGTTTTTTGGGAGTGGTTAGGTGCGCAGGGGATGTCTTGGCGTTATCTTAGGGAAAATAGACACTTTTCAGAATCATTAAGAGTATTATGTCCTTTCTTTCTCTTTTATCTCCTTGTGTTTACTTATTAATATAGTGAAAGGCGATGGAATGCAATCCTATCATTTTGGTAGCATAACATCTACTATTCTTGGGTAATTTCAGCCACAAGAATGGAAGCTAGGATAGAATCAATGGAGTTGGAGGTCAGGTGGATCCCTGCTATGGAGGACTCTAAATGAGACGAGAGTGGCTTTGAAAGTTATGGCACAAAAGTTCAACGATGAATTGCGGGCTACGATGGAAGTTTCAGTCTCACCAGTAGAGGCGACAATGGCAGAGCTTAGCGGGAGCAAGATTCCTTTCTCTCTTGAAGAAGGTCAATCATTGGGTGCAACAGAGAAAGGGACCCTTCCCTCGCCAAACCAAGGATACACGGTTCAATCCTAGCATGGCGGAAGATGGGAACCTGACGTAAGGAAGATCGAGATGCCAATATTTGATGGACATGAACCTGATTCTTGGGTTTATCGAGCTGAGCACTACTTCAGCCTCCACGAGTTTTCTGATATAGCGAAGATTCGTGTGGCAAAAATCTGTTTGACGGGAACAACTCTCGTTTGGTTATAGACAGGAGAAAAAGAGGGTATTTGTCACGTGGGAGGAGCTCAAAACACAATTGGTTAGGCATTTTAATGGCATCGGGGCTCACCGTGTCAATCACAAATTCTTCTCAGTCAAGCAAACGGGGATAGTAGCGCAGTACAGGGACTAGATTTAGTGGCTCTCCTTGTCAATGGAAGGGTTGACGCTTGGTCCGAGTCTTCATCAATGGGCTGTCCAGATGAATCCGAGCAGAGTTGTTGCTCCAACCAAAAGGTTTGCTGCAAGAGACGATGGAGAGAGCGAAAGATATAGAGAAACAAAACTTTGTATTGGATGAAATAGGGTTTGGCCCATTGGAGAGAAACTGGGTCATGAAAGAGTCCTTTACGGGCCCTGCACAGTCTTGGACTTGGACCCAGACATTCGGTCCAGCCAACAAGTCAGGCTCTACATCCATTATCACACATGGGACTTCGGACCCTCCCAACAAGGCACCAGCCAAGTCCAAATTGTCGTAGTCATCTTCTCTAGCTAAACCAGCGAGCGAGGGCAGAAACCACCCTAAAAAAATCTCAATCTCAATCGTTATCGTCGGTTAATAGAGGCAGAAGCACGCGAAAGGAGGTCTAAAGGGTTGTGTTATAGGTGTGACGAACGTTGGCACCTAGGTCATGTTTGCAAGTTTAAAAAACTACATGTTCTTCTTGCTAGTGGGGAGGAGTTAGAGGCTGAGGAGAATTTCCCAAACCTCGTTGAACCGGAAGAGCTGGGAGAAGAGTCAAGCATGCCTTAGCCGGATGTGGAGGAGATTTCCCTTAACACATTGGAGGGATTTACCAGCCCGAGAACATTGAAGCTACGGGGGTTGTCACGTAACAACCAATGGTGGTTATGATAGATTGTGGTGCAACTCACAATTTCATCTCCACCAACTTGATTCTGAAGACAGGGATTGAGGTGGGAGAGAGTACCCCATATAAAATCTTGGTGGGTAATGGGGAAATTATTCCTACGCAGGGTATTAGCAAAAGCTTAGAGTTAAGGGTAAAAAATCTATTGATGGTACAAGATTTTTTACCCATAAGCTTGGCATTAGCTGATCTCATATTGAGGTTGAAATGGCTATCCTCATTAGGAGTTACCAAGAAAGATTGGTGCAACCTAACGATGGTAATTTTTGTGGAGGGCAAGGAAGTGGAGCTCAAAGGGGACCCCAGTTTGTACAGACCCCTAGCTTCCTACAAGTCTATGCTGCTTTCATTGGAAAAAAGGGAAGAAGGATACTTAGTGGAATTAACAAGCCTGACGATTTTACCAGAAAAAGAGGAAAAGACAAGCGTGGAACCAGAAGTGAAAGAGATCATACAAGAATTTAGGGACTTGTTCTAAGTACCGACTGCACTTCCCCCAGAGCATGGGTAATACCATGCTATTGTGCTTAACGAGGGGATAGAACCAATACGAGTCCGACCTTATTGTTATCCGAATGTCCAAAAAAATGAAATAGAGAAGTTAGTAGGAAAAATGTTGTCCACAAGGGTGATACGAGTCAGCAACAGCCCTTAATCCAGCACAATTCTATTGGTTAAGAAAAAAGATGGCAGTTGGAGAGTTTGTGTGGATTATCGGGCTCTTAACAAGGCCATCATTCCTGATCGTTTCCCCATCCCAAATATTGATGAACTCCTTGATGAGTTGTTCGGTGCTACTATCTCCTCGAAATTGGATTTGCGATCAGGGTATCACCAAATATGGGTCAGGCCTTTGGATATACAGAAGATTGCATTTTGCACACATGAAGGGCACTATGGGTTCCTTGTCATGCCCTTTAGCCTCACCAACGCACCCGCAACCTTTCAGGCACTTATGAATTCAATATTCAAAGGTCTTCTTTGCAAGTTTGTATTAGTTTTCTTTGAAGACATTCTCATTTATAGCAAGACGTATGGGGATTATTTGCAGCACCTATGACAAGTCTTCGGCATCTTGCGCACACATCAACTGTTCTTGAATAAGAAGAAATGTCACTTCAGACAACATCGCTTGGAGTATCTGGGGCACCTGATTTTCGAACAAGGAGTCCAAGCTGACTCGGCTAAGATTGAGAGCATGAAGTAGTGGCCGGAACCAAGGATCCAGAAAGAATTAAGCGGGTTTCTGGGTCTTACAGGATATTATAGGAGGTTTGTGCGAGACTACGGGAAGATAGCAGGCCCGCTATCCCGTCTTTTGCGCAAGGATGGGTTTGAGTGGTCGATTGAAGTAGGTCAGGCTATGCGGAAGCTTAAGGACGATATGGAAGCTGTCCCAATTTTGTGCTTGCTAGATTTTAGCGAACCCTTTGTTGGGAGAAAAAGAAGGATCAAACAATTATATTCTTGGAGGATTACAAAAGGAGAAAAATAGAGAGTGATATACGCAGTAAAAATCTGGAGAGATATATATATCTCAATCTCTCAGGTGAACTGCTCTCTATTTACAATCAAATGTTAGATTTCTTCTTACTAACCGTTATGGTCTCTCTGAACACTCACTTACTATTGGCTTATCACCTGCTGACTCACCAACTATGATCTTATAAAAAACATGGAGACCACGCATGCTTTAATTAGATGTGTGCTGGACATTTCAACAATTCTCCCCCTTTAGCCACATCTAAGTAATCTTTATGTTTGTTTAACAGCAACTCCAGCTATGTCTCTGCATAGCTTTAGTTTCTCTCGTGGAACCACCTTTGTTAACATATCTGCTGGATTCTCCTTGGTGTCGATCTTGACTAGTTTCAACAGTTGTTTATCCATTGCTTCGCGTATCCAATGATAGCGAATATCAATATATTTTGTGCGAGAATGGTACATCGCGTTTTTGCTCATATCCAGAGCACTTTGACTATCGCAGTGTATCCTGTATTCTTTCTGCTCAATCCCAAGTTTTTGAAGAAAACGCTTTAGCCACAACATCTCTTTTCCAGTTTTTGCAGCTGCAATACATTCAGCTTCGGTAGTGGATAAAGCAATATATCTCTGTAATCTTGATTTCCATGAAACAGCTCCTCCTGTAAAAGTATATAAAAACCCGGTATGGATTTTCTACCATCAAGATCACCAGCCATATCCGCATCAGTATAACCTTCCAAGATTTGATCAACTCCCCCATAACAAAGGCATACTTTGGTAGTACCTCTTAGGTACCTGAGAATCCATTTTACTACCTCCCAGTGTATTTTTCCAGGATTGGAGAGAAAACGACTCACTACACCCACTGCGTGAGCAATATCAGGTCTTGTACATACCATAATATACATGATACTTCCAACAGCCGAAGAATATGGTACCAACATCTCTCTAATCTCTTCTTGGGATGAGGGGCATGCACTCTTGCTCAACTATAAATGACTTGTGAGTGGAATGCTAACTGGCTTGGCATTTTCCATGTTAAACCTCTCAAGTACACGTTCTATATACTTCTCTTGAGATAGTCGTAACCTCTTATTGTTTCTATCTCGAACAATCTGGATTCTCAAAATTTGTTGAGCAGGTCCTAAGTCTTTCATGTCAAAAGACTTAGATAATTCTTTCTTCAGCTGATTGATCTTCGTAGCATCTTGTCCCACAATTAACATATCATCAACATATAGTAAAAGAGCAATGAAACTCTTATTTGATAATTTTTGGATGTACACGCACTCATCTGCAGCAGTCTTCTTGTATCCTTGTTTCACCATAAATGAATCAAACTTCATATACCACTGTCTTGGTGCTTGTTTCAATCCATTCAAACTTTTCTTAAGCTTACAAACGAGATTATCACCTGAAACCTCAAAACCTTCTGGCTGCTCCATGTAAATTTCTTCTTTCAAATCTCCATGAAGAAAAGCTGTCTTCACATCCATTTGCTCAAGCTCCAGGTTCATACTTGCTACCAAGTCAAGTATAACTCTAATAGATGTCATTTTTTCAACCGGTGAAAAAATTTCCTCAAAGTCAATTCCTATTTTTTGTTGGAACCCTTTGACTACCAATCGAGCTTTGTGTTTCTCTACCTTTCCGTTGCCATTTTTCTTCAGCTTGAACACCCATTTGTTTTTCAATGTCGTCTTTCTTTTTGGAAGTTTGACAATCTCATAAGTGTCATTCTTATGTAGTGATTCCATTTCATCTGCATTGCAAGCAGCTATTTTCTTTTTTAATGAGATACTGCTTCTTGGAAACTCTCCGGTTCTCCATCTTCAGCAAGTAGAAGATATTCAGTATCTGAATATTTTTTTGGAAGCAATTTGTCCTCTTCCAGACCTACGAACTTCTGGAATAGTCTGAGAAAGTTCAATGTCATCTTGTCCTTCTGATGGCCTTGAAATATCTGGAACAACATGTTGAGACTCCCCCTGCTCAATATTCGCCTGTTCCTCCTCTTCTATTTCAGAGATGTCTTCTAACATTGCATCATTATCACTTCTGGATGATTGCAGGGCTTCATTTGAGAATTGAGCACCAATGTTTAACTCTTGAGACATCGTGGGCTTTTCAATGTCTTCCCTTCTTTGATTTTCATGGAATACAACATCTCTACTTCTGATCACTTTCTTTGCTTTTGGATCCCATAACCTGTATCCAAATTTCTCATCTCTATAGCCAATGAAAATGCATGGAGTGGTCTTAGCATCAAGTTTTTTTCTGAGGTCACTATATACATGTACATAAGCTAAACAACCAAACACTTTCAAGTGTGAGTATGATGGATCCTTACCAAGCCATAATCTTTCTGGAACTTCAAAATCCAAAGGCACTGATGGGGATCTATTGATCAAGTAACATGCAGTCCTAACTGCTTCACCCCAGAATTGTTTTGGCAACTTTGCCATGATCATCATGCTTCTAACTTTATCCATAATGGTGCGATTCATTCGTTCAGCTACACCATTGTGTTGTGGGGTACGTGGAACCGTCATCTCATGTCGAATGTCATTACTCTTGCAGTAGGCTTTGAACTCCCTTGAGGTATACTCACCCCCATTGTCCGTTCGAAGACACTTCAATTTCTTTCCTTTTTCACGCTCCACCATGGCATGAAAATATTTGAAGTAGTCTAAAACTTGACCCTTTGATCTCAGGAAATATACCCACACTTTTCTAGAAGCATCATCGATAAAAGATAAAAAATATTTATTACCGCCTAATGAATCAACCTCCATTGGACCGCAAACATCAGAGTGTACCAGATCAAGCAACTCTGATTTTCTTGTTGAAGAGAAGCTAAACGAAACACGACTTTGCTTACCATATAAACAATACTTACAAGGATTAAGTGCAGCATCCTTGTCAATATTGATAAGATTTTTTTCAATCAACGTTGACAACCCTTTCTTACTCATATGGCCAAGTCTCTGGTGCCACAAATTTTGAGAGTCCTCCTTCTCTACTACATTGAGGCTGTCTGTATTTATCTTCACATGAGTCTTGTATAAGGTGCCGCAAATATGTCCTCGAGCAATTGTCAAAGCGCCTTTTGACAACTTCCATATGCCTTTACTGAAATGATTATCATAGCCTTATGTGTCAAGAGCTATACCTGAAAGAAGATTAAGCCGAAGATCTGGTACATGTCAGACATCTTTCAAGGTAATTGTACTCCCAATATTCGTCTTTATTTGGACATCACCAATTCCTACAATTTCAGAAGAAGTGG
The DNA here is from genome assembly GCA_019739055.1 of Passiflora organensis. Taxonomy (NCBI): domain Eukaryota; kingdom Viridiplantae; phylum Streptophyta; class Magnoliopsida; order Malpighiales; family Passifloraceae; genus Passiflora; species Passiflora organensis. The sequence goes on along the minus strand of JAEPBF010000278.1, from coordinate 9,537,642 downwards.
AATTTCCCATTTTCACTGTTCCAAAGTATCCAGCTTGGTATGTTGTGAAGTAGTCTTTATATGGAGTCACATGATAAGATGCTACAGTATCTACCACCCATTCGATGTCTTCTCTTGAGACATGAAGGCATGCCTCATCAAGAGTAGAACAAAGTGCTACATCTCCAGGAATAGTGACTAGCATTTCTCTACCCTTGTTCTTCGACTGAGAACTGCTTTGGTCTTTCTCTTCAAGCCATTTGTAGCAATTTTTCTTCATATGACCCTCGACTCCACAATGATAACATTTGTAGGTTGGTTTCTTGCCATCAATGGATCTACCTCTGCTTTTGCTTCTACCTCTCCCTTTGCCTCTACCACCTCGATGTTTCCAAAGTTGTCTTCCTCGATTTTCTAATACAAGGGCATGAGTATGATCTATCCCCATATATGATCTTCTACCCTCCTCGTTGAATAAAGCATCCTTTACCATAGACATGGTAAGTTTTGCCTTCTGGAGCTGAGTTGCTTAGTGACACCACTAGTGTTTCCCAACTATCAGGAAGGGAACTAAGAAGAAGAAGTGCTTGAATCTCATCTCCAAGTGGCATATCAACCGATGATAATTAATTTATCAGGCTCTGGAACTCACTGCTATGCTCAGCAACTGAAGTTCCATCCTTGAGCTTCATATTGACTAAGCGCCTCATCAACAAGGCCTTATTTCGAGCAGTCTTGGCCTGATACATATTCTCAAGCTTCTTCCAAAGAGCATATGTATCCGTTTCCTATGCAACATGGTGGAAGACACTATGATCAATCCACTGCCGGATTTGACCAATAATTTTTCTATTTAACTTCTTCCATTCCATCTCCTTGGAGTCATCAGGATTGACACCTTTCAATTCTATAGGATCATACACGTCTTTACAGTTGAGGAGATCTTCCATGCGAGGTTTCCATAGCATATAATTGGTGGCAGTAAGTTTAATCATCGATCCAGAGTACTCCTCCATTATACCTCCAGAAAAAAACTATATTGAAATTGCTTTGTGCTCGTCGTGGCACACAGAATCCAACCAAAAGGTATGCTCAAAAAATACGATTTGAGCTAGTTAAAAGATAGCTCAACCTGGCACTCTGTTATCACTTGTTGGGAGAAAAAGAAGGATCAAACAATTATATTCTTGAAGGATTACAAAAGGAGAAAAATAGAGAGTGATACATACTACGCAGTAAAAATCTGGAGAGATATATATATCTCAATCTCTCAGGTGAACTGCTCTCTATTTACAATCAAAGGTTAGATTTCTTCTTACTAACCGTTATGGTCTCTCTGAACACTCACTTACTATTGACTTATCACCTGCTGACTCACCAACTATGATCTTATCAATAACGTGGAGGCCACGCATGCTTTAATTAGATGTGTGCTGGATATTTCAACACCCTTCCTGGTGAAGACGGATGCATCAGGTTATGGAGCGGGAGCTTTCCTAAGTCAAAGAGCGAGGCCTATCGTTTTCTTTAGCCAAACCTTGTTTGATATAGCCCAACAAAAATCTATATATGAACGGGAATTAATGGCAATTGTGTTGACCATACAAAAGTGGAGACATTACGTGTTAGGAAGGAAGGTGATTGTCCGAATGGATAAAAAAAGCCTGAAATTTTTATTGGAACAGTGGGTCGTACCATTAGAACATCAGAAGTAGTTGACCAAGCTTTTGGGTTATCAACTGGAGATACAATACAGGCCAGGGAAAACAAATTTGACTGCTGAAACTCTTTCAAGATATCCGGTAGTAGGGGAGTTTAACAGTTTGATTGTGCTGCATGTACTAGATATGGATATGATTTCACAGGAAGTTAAGGTTGATCCGGAGCTGAAAAGGATCATCTTAGAATTAGAAGACTTGGGAATCGAAAAAAATGGATGGGACCTACGGAACGGATCACTAATATATCTTAACAGATTGGTGATATCCAAAAATTCAAATCTGAAGTCAATTATCCTATCTGAATTCCACGACGAGTGGACATGGAGGATTCCTAAAAACATATAAACTAGTGGTTGCTGATTTGTATTGGGTGGGAATGAAATCAGATATCAAGAGATTTGTGAGGGATTGCGTCATATATCAGTGGCACAAGTAGGATACACTCTCACCCCAAGGCCTACTCCATCCGCTCCAGATTCCTACAACTATATGGGAAGAATTAGTGATGGATTTCATAGAAGGCCTACCAAAATCTGGTGGCTTCAATGTAATACTCGTGGTGGCAGACCATCTTAGTAAGTATACACATTTCATCCCTTTAAAACATTCGTTCACTACATGTATTGTAGCTGAAGAGTTCATTAAGAATGTGGTGAGATTGCATGGATTCCCTAAGAATATAGTTTCTGATCGTGATAAAATATTCTTAAGCCACTTTTGGCAAGAACTGTTCCGGTTGCAGGGCTCTGAACTAAGCAGAAACACAGCATACCACCCGCAAAGTGATGGGCAAAGTGAGGTGGTGAATCGATGTGTGGAAACTTACTTGCACTGCTTTGCTATTCAACGACCAAAAGAATGGAATAGGTGGCTTCCATGGGCAGAATACTATTAAAATACCTCTTTCCATTGCGCGACTCGATCTTCTCTTTTTAAGATAGTGTATGGCCACAACCCTCCTCTGCTGATTCATTATGATTAGCAGCCTTACACTACTAATTCAGATCTGGAAAAGCAAATAGAGCAAAGGGATGCAACTATATCTAAATTAAGAGAACAATTGATGTTAGCTCAGGATCGCATGTGTAACCAGGCCAACAAACATAGAAGGGACATGGAATTTGAAATTGGTGACCAAGTGTTTTTAAAATTGAGACCCTATAGGCAATCATCGGTGGCCAGGAGAGCTAATGAGAAACTTTCATCTAGATATTTCGGCCTATTCCCAAGTGTGCAGCGTATTGGTCCCATAGCTTATAAGCTGCAACTCCCAGTTAAATACAAGATTCATCCAATCTTTCATGTTTCTTAGTTGAAGAAGGCTTTTTGAATAGATGTGGTGGCACAGCAGACCCTTCCTCCACTGACCGAAGACATGACGGAGATAATAGAGCCTGAGGAAGTGCTAGATTCTAAAAATTGTTGTAGGGAAGTCAGAGCAATTAATCCGCTGGAAAAATTTGCCAGAATTCGAAGCTACTTGGGAGTGTTTAGAGGAGTTCATACATCAATTTCCATACTTCAACCTTGGGGACAAGGTTGATCTTAATGCGGGGGGAAATGTTAGGCTCCCGATTAATTTTGTATATTCTAGAAGGCCCAAGAAGTAGAGAAGGTGTGCTGGTAGGTTAAAGAATATTCATGAAGCTAGATGGTCCTGATTTGGAAGGAGGTGGGCAGACACTTTTTAAGGAAATTCAGGAGAAAAGGTTAGGTACGCAGGGGATGTCCTGCCGTTACCTTAGGAGAAATAGACACTTTTCACAGTAAGAGTATTAAGTCTTTTTTTTTTCCTTTTATTTCCTTGTGTTTGCTATTGCATGGCTAGTCCCAGATTCGATTGTCAGCTCCCTGTAGTGGTTGTTCGCGGCATCCCCACTGAGTGGAAAATCCACTGATTGTGCATCGGAGGATGGTGGCCAAAAAGGATGCACAGACGATTGGAAGGTAGGATTCTAGTTATGGAAGCAGTGAATGTGAGCCCGTGAAGGAACTAAGCGAGACAATCTCACGTTCTTCACAGTTCACAAATGGGGTCCAAGGCCATTTGGTCACTGACGATTCGTCTGCTTTCTCATCGGATTTTTTGGTTCATGAGAGGTTTTTGAGCTATTCCCACAGCCACAAATATTGGGTCACAGCTGAATCATCAAATCTTGATACGAGTACTTGAGAAGAACTTTATCTGAGTTTACTTCTGGCCTAAATCTCTAGAGTTGACCGCAGCTCCCATTTTGCATAATTTCAGATTATATATTCATCCATAACTGATAATTACCATATAAACAAAATAGACTAGTCATTGTTACCCATGATAAATAATTTTTAATTTTTAAAATTTCTCCTATTCTCATGTTATCCGGTGGCGTGACAGTTATTATTCCGATAATTCACTCCTTTGTGGCCATTAGTAACTTAGGTTGACTAAGTTATTACTGTCATCCTTGGCTCCTTTGGGTTCAGATATTACTGTACGTCATCCAAACCTGCATGTGAATCAGGCAACAATAGTCTGATGCAATAAATCCAGGACTACAGCCATCGGACTCGTTGTCTTTCCAAAAAACTTTGATAGTCCCGAATCCCCGCATCAGACTAGACAAGTGTTGCCATAGCAAGAAATCTACAAAGCCTCATTGCTGGTTCTGATCAAATGTTCAGGCATCTGCTAACTTAAAATATCAGTGGATAAACATTCCAAATATAGGCAACATGCAACCTAAGCGCCAACCAACTCCTAGCATCACTCTCGGCCGCCAAGACGCACAAGGACGCTTGAAATGCACCACGTAGCACCAAATCCCAAGCCAACCATGCAAGACTAATCCACTGCACATAGAGAAGTGGAAGATGTAGATCCAGTCCGATGACCAAGACTACGTACTGCAGTTGTTTGATTTCCCTGTGCAATGCGTCAACGTCTGCAAACCTTCTCCTTGTTACCTTTACTATCTGCCATTGTTATTTCCGGCTTTCTTGTTCCCTTACTTCTTTTCGCCTTCGCTTTCATCTTGTTTCTTTCCGTCTTGGTCATACCATGCTTGTGGGCTTTTATCCCGGCTTTTGCTATCCTTGATACCATGTCTTTAGCGGAGAAGCTTTTTGCGTACCTGCGCACGAAATTTTGTCGTGGGTCGTCGTCCAAGTATGTAGTTGATTTTAGTAGTACCGCAACTAAATCTGACGAAGAAAATATCAAGAGCCTGATAAACAAGCAGGACAGTGTTGAGTTGGATCAGTGGGAATTTCCATATTTCAGCGAATCCGAAGAAGACGTAGAAGATATCAGAGGAAAAGCTAATCATGACGACAAGGGAGAAATACTATGCACCTTCGAGAAAGGCTCATGGTTAGTCATAGCTCCCGCCGACAGAAAAATTGAAGAATACAAATCAGTATGTCAATTCTTTTCTGATTGATAATATATGCTGATTCTGTCGTCAGTTCCATCTGTAATAATATTACATAACAGTTAATAATCTTTTTCTGTCTCTTCTCTTTTGTCTTGTGCATAAATGTGTTCTTGTTGTTGTGTTTTTCCTTTTTGCAGTTCGATGAGGTTTTGTCCTTCTGGAGAAAGAAAGAGAAAGGGACTATTAAGGAATATACCTACAGTGGATAACCTTTCATGTTGAGGGCTTAATCTGCTCCATTACCCTTCCCTTTGTAGGATCTGTATAAATTAATCTCTACGCACTGCTTACATCTTTCATATTTTTACGAACTAGTTGGGCTAGTTGTATCTCCTTGTTTAGTGGTATCTCCTTGTATCTTAGTCTTGAGCTAGTTGGGCTTTAGGCCTAATATCATATCAGTTCGTTCGGCCCATTGTTAGTCTTTTGCCCAGCTTGTTTTTTGGGCCTACGGGGCTTTACCTTAAATTGATATAACTGTATCTTCACTTGCAAAGAAAGATTAAGACCTAATTCAATGTTTGAACAACATTCCGTACATAACTGTGATGGACAAGGAAACAATCTTGAAATAGAAGAGATGCTAAATCCACTCATAACGTACAACGAACCCAGCCAAATATATAATGTCCTCCTCCGAAATGGGGAACAAAGTCATAGACACTAATGACAACCCACGTGGAAAACTGTAAAAAAATAGTCCTACGTACTAGTTTCTGAGACTGCTTTCCTTGGAATGACATTGAGGCTTCCATCACTGACCCACCTGACGTCGTCGTTTACTGGAACGAGGTCTTTGAGACGAAACTAAACCAAGGTGCACGCACGTGGGATTGGTATGGAAGAACCATAATTCTGTGTCTGCGACCAAGCCCACCGGATTTATACTCCGATGAAAACTGGACAAGTGGTATCTTTCTTTGTCTTGACCTCTTGAAACCGGACAAGACAATCGGATAAAAGCTGATTCATTCATCACTTTTAGCACTTTTAGCACTTTTAGCCCTACAACACGCTAACTGACCACCTCGCTTCTGCCATTTGGTCGAAACAGGTGCTTCACTGTGACGTGGCATCATGACTTTTGACTGTGGCTTGTCGTTTCTGAGAAAATTGATTGGGTGTGTGTGGCGTACCTGTACTTGATAGTCAATAGTTGACTTTTTTCCTATAAAATCACATATTATTTCTGATTCGGATCTGATGCACGCAATTGATTATCGGTTCAAAACATGGGGCAGAGATATGAATTTGCTAAAATAAAAATCAAACTCCAAAGAGACATCAACGTAGGAGACTGTCGCAGGATAACACCTGAGACCATCGGATAGAAATAACGAGTCACCATTACGTGTACCTGTCGATGACGGATATTATTTTATTTGTGCAAACTGCCAGATACCGTTTGACTGGTCTCGTTTATTTATTACTCATAAGGGATAGACGGCGGTCAAGTGGAGCTGGTAAAACTAACAGTTAATTACAGCACTGAAATATCAGTACAAACCGGCTGCCGTGAAAGACAATATGAAACGAGGAGGAGGGCATAATGGGGTATTTAGGAACAAAGGCGTGGCTGTGATTGGATGCGAGCATTTAAATTGTGAAGCCACTCACTTATTCGCTGACACTACTGTGCTAATGACGATGACTCCTCAGGCCAGGTAATCCCCCAGTCCCTTATCTCCACGTCTGCCTTCCGTTGTCCCCGTCCAAACATCCCACGGTCTTCTTCTCCTCACCACCTGTCGAATCCAACGGCTCACGTCCATCTTTCTAGACTCTTCTCTCTCCTCTTTTTTTTCTTAACAGAAGAAGCACACAGAATTTATTTCTGGAGAAGCGAAATCAAATGGGCACAGGAAAAAGGCAAAGGCCGTATTGTTGACCAGAGAAGGATGCGCTTTTAACTTACTATGGTTAGTTAACTCAACCCCGGGTCCTCTGTTAGGCAGAGAGAGAGAGAGAGGGGGGAGGAGGAGAGTTAGAAGCTTTTTATTGAACCCGAGGAAAAGGACTAAAGCCAAAAAACAGAAAAAAAGAGGGAAAAGGAGTAGGTTTTAGTGGCGGTGTTTTTTTGGCTTCGCCGCTTTCTGCTGAGAGACACGTAACGTAACATATAACTCCCGCTATCCTACCGACTCGATTCGGCTCAACTCGGCCCGCGTACTTCTTAAATCTGTCTTATCAGGACTCGGTTTTTTCGAACCCACCGTCGGTTTCAATGAATCGCAACGATTGATTCGGGATTTTTGGTGGGTTCTTGTTCTTGGTTACTACCCAGATCTTGCAACCCGGTGAGTTGTTAAGGTTTTGATAATTTTATTTTTTTTGGTTTATGAGGGGGGTTTATTGGTTCTGCTTGTGAGAGCATTCTTTCTTTTTTTTTCTTCTTGTCCTTCATCTTCCTCTTGAATAAGATCTTAGAAATGATAGATTCGTGAATCTTCTATATCGGGATATCGTTCTTAGAGAATTTGAGCTAGTAGCCAATGTGTATTGGTTTATTATGGCTACTGCTCTTCTGTTTTCGCAACTGAATAAGGTTTTTTATTGCATTCATTTAAAGCGTTTTGATGGTAGTAGTGAAAGTTTATAGTGAATTTTAGTTTGGTTCAGTTGCTACTAATCGATTAATGCCGTGATAATTGTTCATACAAGAGCTTGCCTGCATTCTAGATTTTCTGCTTATCGGTCTTAAGGAATGGATACCGGAAGGAAAAAGGGATCCATTGCTTTTGCTATTTAACCCCTTCTAGGCAGCTGTACAATTCGTTTGGGATTTTTTTGTCATAGTACTGATTCAAGAATTCAATCTTTTGTTTCAATTTCAGATTCCTTACTGTATACTGTCCCGTTTACAAGAAATAGGGTTAATATAGCGCTGCGCTGCTTTCTCTCTTTCTCCGTTTGGTGATTATTCCTTTTGAGCTCGTGAGGGAACTGGATCTTTGCGTGTGTTTGGTGATTGATTTTGTATTCTACGATTTGCTCTGCTAATTCAGGTGCAACTGGATCTGGAGTTTTTTTTTTTTTTTGCGAGGGAAGAAACATTCTTCCTTCATCGCCGGCTTGTTCATCGGCCGAAGGAATTGCAAGGTTCTTCTTCCATTTCATGTCTCGTAAACTGGACAGCCCAGTTCAGACCCAGATGGCAGTTGCAGTATTTAAGAGTCCTCTTGGTGGGGAATACCATGGAACCCATCAAATGGAAAGGAAACAACCTACGGGGAGGAGACGTGTATTTGTGCAGACAGAGACTGGTTGTGTCTTAGGGATGGAGTTGGATCGAAGTGACAGTGCTCATACTGTGAAAAGAAGGCTGCAGGTCGCTCTTAATTTCCCCATAGAGGAGAGTTCATTGACTTTCGGGGACACGGTTTTGAAGAATGATCTTAGTGCTGTACGTAATGACTCACCACTTCTTCTGACTAGGAACTATATGCACAGAAGCTTATCTACTCCCTGCCTTTCTCCAACTGGAAAGGAAATCCAGCAAAGAGATCGTAGTGGGCCCATCGAGATATTGGGACGGTCAGATAGCTTTGCTAAGATGAAGCAGCTAGTCAAGGAGAGTGTCAAAGCAATTAAGATGGGTGTTGATCCACTCCCCGTTCATAGTGGGCTGGGAGGCGCCTACTATTTTAGAAATAGCAGAGGTGAGAGTGTGGCAATTGTGAAGCCAACTGACGAAGAACCTTTTGCTCCCAACAACCCAAAAGGATTTGTTGGTAAAGCTCTTGGGCAACCAGGTTTGAAACGGTCTGTGCGGGTTGGAGAGACAGGGTTTAGGGAAGTTGCAGCATATCTTCTTGATTATGGTCACTTTGCCAATGTGCCTCCTACTGCCCTGGTGAAGATCACTCACTCAATCTTCAATGTGAACGATGGGGTGAATGCAAACAAACATCAGAAGAAGAATCAGGTTAGCAAAATTGCATCTTTCCAACAGTTCATACCACATGATTTTGATGCTAGCGATCATGGTACTTCAAGCTTCCCAGTTTCTTCCGTACATCGTATAGGAATACTAGACATTAGGACTTTAAACACAGACAGACATGGCGGCAACCTTTTGGTGAGGAAGCTTGATGGTGTCGGGAGATTTGGGCAAGTGGAATTGATTCCTATTGATCACGGACTTTGCTTGCCAGAAACGTTGGAAGACCCTTACCTCGAGTGGATTCATTGGCCTCAGGCTTCGATTCCTTTCTCAGATGATGAGCTAGAATACATAGAAAAATTAAATCCTGCTGAGGACTGTGAGATGCTTCGGAGGGAGCTCCCAATGATTCGAGAGGCTTGTCTAAGAGTCTTGGTTCTTTGCACAGTCTTCCTCAAGGAAGCTGCCTCTTACGGTCTTTGTCTTGCTGAAATTGGCGAGATGATGAGTCGGGAATTCCGTTCTAGTGAGGAGGAACCCAGTGAACTTGAGGTTGTGTGCATCGAGGCAAGGAAGTTGATGGCTGAGAGAGAGGTGTTATCCCCGAGATCTGATTTGGGTGATGAGCCGTTCCAATTTGATATAGATTGTGAGGAAACAGGATTTGATTACCCCAAGATGACTGCAGAAAGCTTTTTCAGCAGTACACCCTTCGAATTTGGAAACGGGGCTGGAAGTGGTCGTTTTGCGCTTTCAAAACTGGAGGAAAGCATTGAGGAAGAGGAAAGTGACGGAGAAGGGCAGGAGGCTACTGCACTGGTAGCCACTCCTGAACTGCTGCCATCCATTTCTAAGCTCTCTATGTCACTGAAGTCTACTTCGTTAAGTGACAAGAAACAGAAATTTTCTGGTTCAAAACAAGAAAATGATTATCTAACCAATAGATCGTCTGGGCACAGGAGTGCGACCGAGCAACTTCCTGCAAGCACGAGTTTCGTAAAGCTTGCAGACCTCAGAGAGGAAGAGTGGGCTCTATTTTTAGAGAAGTTTCAGGATCTGCTTTACCCTGCATTTGCTAAACGAAAATCTGTGGCATTAGGTCAGAAACAGAGACAGAGGCTTGGTACTTCTTGCCAGTTTTGATATTCAGATACTAGTATGAAGTTGACTAAAACATGTAAGCTTGTGGAATGAAGCGTTGTTAGGGTCGGTCATGGGTTTTTCCGTTGGAAGGTATTGGATTTGTGTTCAGAGGAGCACGGACTGCTGTAAATATCTTGGCATCAGCTAATGCGAGGAGCTTAGTGGAATTGCCTTGCATTTTTCTTTTAGTGTTTGTTTTCATTTTTTCCTTCCATTCCATGTTGACTTGTTTGATAAATAAGCCGTAGAATTTACATCTTAATAAAAGAAAAAAAAGTTGATATGTAAGCTGTGATACTCTTGGCCTTCTTTCTTTCTTTCTTTCTCTCTTTCTTTTCACAAACTTCTGCGCAGCTACGAGCACGAAGTTCATACTTCTTGCGTCCAACTTTGCAGTTGCTGTATAGTTAGGGTGGAAATGAAGCTGCTGGCTAACTGCTAATGCTCATTGCCAACAATTGGCACAGTGCTTTCGATGTTCCGCCATTCACCCTTCCAATTGATTATCCCTTCCTTCACTTTTCACCGTTTCAACTCGCAGTGGCCCCGGTATTAGCTTTTTCTACTTGTCTGACATTCCACGCCTTTGAAAAATCCACCAGCATTAATGCCCAGAAACCTACATTGTAGAGAGGAGGACATTAAAGTGTAGCTGTCGTACCCATGTTTCTGGTACGGATAAATGGTACTGTTAGCAAAGCCATTGTCAGGTATACCGTATCAAAGTTATCTCCAAAGAGGATAGACATTGAAGTTCAGTGGACGTCTCATTTCACAATCACTGTAATCAAACAAGCTCTATCATCATTCTTAGGCTGTCACATTGTTTGCTTTAATCCAAGTAGGGTCAGGCTCAAAGCATGGGGTTATGTAGGAACTAGAGAACAGAATATCCAAGTAGGGTCACAGGCTAATCTTTTGTTTTGTTCGCCACTTGTCTGGGGTCTAGTCATGCTTTTTTAAAGAATTGAAGTTCAAGATAAAATGATGACTAGAGACCCAGAAGAAAAAGGAAATAGGTCTACCGTTGCTCTCTTGTTGTTCCTCTGTATTTTCAAAAGTTTGGCAGATATTTGATTTGGAGATCCTAAAAGACTTTTTTAAAAAAAACTGGTTTCTTCACCTTTTCACCATCTTTAAATGATTAGTCTGCACATTGAACTCAGTCAAGTAGATTACTCTGTATAATAATCAAGTACCCATTGAACATAACAAGTGGTAGAGCTTAAAGAAGAAAACGACGGTGAAGAGAAAGAAGCACCTAGAGATTTGGAGCCTAACATTGAATAGAGCTATAAAGAATAGCGCACTGTCAAGCAAAAGGAAGGTGAACAAGGAAATCAAACTAGTAAGCATGGAGAATCCAAGCATGTGGGCGACAGTATAATTAATGATAGGAAGAATATCTTGTCCTTGTGAACCAACGGAGTCCCACCACACAGGGAGAGTCTTTGAACATCCATTGCAGATACACGCTTTGGACATAGGTATGGAGTAAAAAGAAGAGGTTTCCATTAAAGAACAGGAGTACCAAATCGCTTAAGCATCACATTTCCTCCGTAAGTGTGAGCCCTAATCATGAAAGTGAGTGAAGAAAGCGAGTCTCAAACAGAGAGATCAATCATGATAAATCATAACATGAAAGCATCATACGCCACAGCAATCCAAGGGTACTCATTGCTTCCATGCGCCAAGGTACAAAAGAAATGATAGAGCACATGTGCTCTGCTTAGGTACTGCAGGTACCTATCGATGCCGGTTTCTTGCGTACTTACGAAGGAACATAAAGCTATCATGTATTATTCAAAAAAAAAACATAAAGCTATCATGTAAGCCATCTCTTTCGACTGAAAGAAATGTCAGTATAATTGGAGAAAAGGCTACAAGGAATGTCCAATCCAAAGCCATAACATCCAGTGGTGGGAGCAAGCCTGTGAAGCAGGAAGAGCTATTCGACCCATATTCCTTTTCTAATTCAGGGCTCAGATCTTCAGGCCCGTAGTGTAAATGTGCTGTACACATTTCTACAGTTTTCTTTTCCCAGAATTAATGGTAGATGTTACAGAGTAAAAAAAGAACAGAGGAAACCGGCGAGTAAATTGTATCAGTTTCCATATGACATAACACCCTGTTCTTCATGGTCATGCATTTTATAAGCAACCCTTGTTCTACCCCTCCCTTTTATCCCCAAGGAACTGGAATTCCAATTAGAATAAAAGAGGGAAACAGAGGAAAATGGCAAGGCTTCTGCTTTTGTTCTCCTTGCTCATGCTTTTCCATACGGCAAAATCTTGGCGGCCAACCTTCAAAATCCTTTTTCCTGTCAGAAAACGCGTTGAGGTATACAATCTTTTGAAACGCGAGATCGGCCTCAATTGCAATGATCACATATTACGTCTCAAGTACGGGTTCAAGGAACCATTTGGATACGTATTTAACGACCATGGTAGTGATGGTTATATCTACGGAGAACAAACAGCGACATGCAGCGTAACGGATAAAGACTACCCTATTCAATGGACAGCTTATGGTCGTAAGCAAGATAATGTCTGTCAGTATGAAAAACCCTGCCGATGGTTTATTCGGAAAGACGGCATATATTTCTGGGATGGGAAGAAGGAATGGCTTGCCCATTATTGGCCTGAATGAATGGAATACGCCCATGTTCTGTAATTCAGAGTCCTTGTTTTCCTCTATCCCTAAGTCATGAATAAAAAGGATATTGTATTCCGATTGCATTCCAGATAAATTACCCAATCAACTCTTCTTCCTTCTAAAATTGTATTCCAATTAATGATTATTAATTTACATAAATAACACTGTTAATAAAATAAATTAATACAAGATATAAAAAATATCAAAAACCCCTAATTGGAATCAAGATGACGGACCATTCAGTCAAAAACCCAAATACTGTGACAGAGAACATCCCGAACTTTCTTTATTGATTCCTTAACCCCTAAACCCTCTGCCCGGGAAGTAACGGTTTTTCTTCTAAAACCCTAATCTTCGTTATCTCATATTTCATGTCTCTGTCCCTGTGCTCCCAGACGGGTAAACATAGTAGTTGTTGTTTGCAAAGGGCGCGCACAAAAACGGTGGGCAACTCCTCAAAAACCATTGCAAGAATCATTTTTTCTATGCTCTGTAAATGGAGGAGACCGCTTCGGCTTCTCTTTATAGAACCCCTGAATCTCTCTTTCCTTTCTTCCTTCTCCTTCTCTGGGACCTTCTTTAGTTGTGCCGCCACCATCTCTAAAGACCCAGTTGATGAAATTATCTCAGGTTTTCGATCCTTGGGTTTCAGTGCATGTGTTGGTGGGCGTTATTTTAGAGGCCTGGTTCAGAAGCTAAACCAGTCTCAGATTGACCAGGTAATTGCGGATTTGACGGCCCGTAATGCAGATTATGCTGTGAATTTCTTTCATTTGTTAAGGAATGAGTTTGGATTCCAGCCCTCGAAGGTTTCAATGTTTGTTGTTTCGCACGTTTTGGCTGAAAAGAGAAGGTTCAAGGAGCTAAGATTGGTCATGGATCAGATGATCCAAGAGGAAGGTAATTGTCTTTGGTTGTCAATACTTATTGTTAGTGTAGAGGGGAGATAAAAAATGAATCTTGAAATCCGCATCACGTTGTGATAAGACAGTGTTGGGTATAATGGGTTTTACCTCAACTTGTTGTGGTTTGCGTGTTGCTTGTGGATGGTGATTAGTTCAAGATGGCACCATGAATGTGACATGGTTGTCAAAGAACTTTTGCTTTTCTTTTTCTTAAAAGGAAAATTATGACTTTTTGTGATTTCCTGTTTATAGACTTCATATGGTTTATGATTAGGCTCTGGTTCAGCTCCACTGCTCTGTGAACTGCTCTTGAGTAGATTCACGGGTTGGAATTCCAGTAATGTGATATGGGATATGTTAGCTTTTGTTTACTCGAGATTTGAGATGGTTGAGGATGCTCTTTTTGTGCTCGTGAAGATGAAAGATTTGAAGTTTCAAGTTTCAATTCAAACCTATAACAGTCTTCTGCACAACCTGAGGCAAACTGACCATATGTGGGATTTATATAATGATATGAAAATAAGCAGGGTTCCTCAGAATGCATACACTACTCCAATAATTATCAACGCGCTATGCAGTCAGTCAAGGCTTCAAGATGCAGTTTCATTAGTCAATCAGTCTGAAGAGGGGTTTGAGTCTTCTGTTATATCATTCAACACTATTATGTCAAGTTACAGCAAGTTGGGTTTTGCAGAGGTTGCAAAGTCGTTTTTCTGTTTGATGCTCAAGAATGGATTACTTCCTGATGCTTACAGTTACAATATTCTTATCCATGGGTTGTGTGTGGCTGGCTCTATGGAAGAAGCTTTAGATTTCACAAGTGACATGGAAAAGCATGGGTTGCAGCCAGATAAAATAACTTACAACATTCTTGCTAAAGGAATCAATCTACTTGGCTCGATGACAAAGGCTTGGACGATCATGCAGAAGACATTAAGTGAGGGGCTAAAACCAGATCTTCTTGCATATACAATACTGATATGTGGGCTTTGCAAGATGGGAAGTATCAAGGATGCGTTAAAACTGAAGGAGGAGATGCTTTCTCGAGGTTGGCTGATGAGTTTCATTTCATACAGTGTGTTGCTTTGCAGCTTGTGTAAAATTGGGCAAGTTGTTGAGGCATTGGAATTACTTTATGAAATGGAAGCTGGTGGCTTTCAGCCAGATCTCATAGTGTATTCTATCCTCATTCATGGTCTCTGCAAGCAAGGGAAGGTAGAGTATGCCATAAAACTATATGATGAAATGTGCTTCAAAAGATTATTTCCAAACTCTTTTGTACATGGTAGTATTCTGATGGGGCTTCGTGATAAAGGGATGATATCAAAGGCAAGAATGTATTTTGATTCTCTGATGGTGAATAACTCAATGCCAGATATCCATCTGTATAATGTTATGATTGATGGGTACGTAAAAACTGGAAATATTAGGGAGGCTGTACAGTTATTTAAACAAATAATAGAAAAGGGGATAACTCCTAATATAGTAACTTTCAATACTCTTATTTATGGGTTCTGCAAAAATGAAATGATGTATGAGGCTAGGAGGTTCTTAGACAAGATCAAGCTTCAAGGACTGGAACCAAGTGTTGTAACTTATACCACTCTTATGAATGCATACTCTGAAAGCGGTAGCATGGGTGACTTGCTTGAATTGCTGTCTGAGATGAAAGAGAAAGCTATAGAACCCTCTCATATCACTTACACAGTGATTATTAAAGGACTTTGCAAACAACATAAGTTGCAGGAATCTCTCCGGCTGCTCGAAGATATGCACATTAGGTATGTACCACCAGATCGCATCACATACAATATTATCATCCATTATTTCTGCAGGGCTCGAGACCTTGGCAAAGCATTTCAGTTGTTTGATGAGATGTTGCTTCATAACCTCGAACCTTCATCTGATACATACAATATTCTTATCAATGGCCTTTGTACATATGGTGATGTGAAGGATGCTGACAATCTATTGGTTTCTCTCCTAGAACGGAACATCCGTTTGACAAAAGTTGCTTATACCACAATAGTCAAGGCACATTGCGTGAAAGGCGATGTTCAAAGAGCATTGGTGTTCTTCCGTCATATGAAGGGGAAGGGCTACAGAGTTTCGATCAGCGATTACAGTGCTGTGGTTAATAGGTTGTGCAAACGATGCCTCATAATGGAAGCCAAGTACTTTTTCTGCATGATGCTATCTGATGGCGTTTCTCCTGATCAACAAATTTGTGAAACCATGGTAAATGCATTATACAGAGGTGGCCAACGCAAGTCAGTGCTTGATTTGCTGGCTTCGATCATGAAGTTGGGTTTAATGTATAACTCCTAACGATGAATCATTCCCTCTGCATCTCATCCTTGGCAGAACTGTCAGTTTCTTTATGAAAGTTTTGGGCGGAGATGTCACTTAAGGTATGAACTACAATGCAAGATATTTGAATATTTTTCTTTTTCTTGATCTGGCACTTTTCAAGCCTGAAATTTAATTTGTTTGGTAGCTAATTCAATGTTGGATGGGAAAATAATTATTATGCACAATGTCCATTGAGATGTCATATTTGAAACTTTTCAATTAGGAAACATACAGTCTGATCCCTTATGAGGTTCTCCTGTGATGTTGTCGGCAAACACATACGCTTTCTTTGTGCTCATTTGCATATGACTTCAACTCTTCCTGAAGCACGTAAATCTCTTCCTGACTAGATATGCTCATGAAAGTATTCAAATCTTTGATTAGAATCTGAGTGTGTATTCATGGGAATTGAAGATTTCATCTTGTGGTGTTTCTATCATGGGGTTGGCTACATGTTAGTATTGATTGCAATGTAGCACTAAATTATCACAGAAATCCTGCATAGGTCATACCTCTCTTCAGGTAATATTGATCTCAAAATCTATCTAATGCAGGGAAATTACTTCCCCCGCTGCCTGGTGACTTTGAGCAGTGCATGAAGCGCACCGAAAAGAGTGAAAGCTCTTTTCCTTTTTCAGCAGGACGCCTTATGTGATCACCGGTGAGAATAAACAATAACTTTTCTTTCGTGGACATCTTTGTCTCGTTTCGTTTTTTTTTTTTACATTAAGATAAATGCTATCACTAAGTCAATGGAAACCCTTTAGTGTGAAAAAAATCATATTTTCTGCTTGTTTTGGGAATGCAAGTCCAAGAGCTGCATGGTGTGCCAATTTTTTTAAAAAAATTCTTCTTTTTCCTGTGTTCCAGGAATATAGCTTTGGATATTCTTCCTCTTGCTTTCTTGCCAAACCAGCCAAGTTGCGGTGTCTTAAGACAAGATGTGCGGACAAAAATATTATGTTTTTATCTTGCTGACTCAAATCCCAGACAGCAGCGTCAACATCCTAGGTACCATAGTTTCAAACACACACTGCCAAATTCAAATCGCCTTTTAGCATATGCAGCTCAAGAATCTACTTGAAAACTTTCGGTACTAACCATGTTTCATGATTCTCCTTTTCACAGGATGTATTATGTATTATTTCTCTGCCTGGTTAGATAGCTGGTGAAAAAACTGCTGATTCTTCTGCATAGCACTTCAGCTTTACGATTAGTTGATGATAAAAGTAACATCGGCGTAAATTCATCTATCAGTTAAGCTAAATAAAAATGTAACTCCAATAGCAATTAATAAATTCTACAGTTTCCTGTAATAACACCTCTTTCTTTCATCTCACGCTGCCTCTACCTCTACTGAATGCTATTAGTATATATAGAGAGATTCATATGCAGCACTTGTTTTGTATTCCCCACTCACCCTGTTACTTTGCAGCGGAAGAGAAAACAGGAAAAATAAATGGGGAATCTAAGCCTTCTCCTAACCTTGACCCTGACCTTGCTGATGCTGTTCCACACGGCACAATCTTCGCTTTCTGAAGGAGGCTGGGCCAAGCAAGTGGAGGTATATAACCTGCTGCAACGTGTTCTCGTCGTCGGTTGCTTTTCAGAGGATGACGACCTCGGTGAACGCCGTCTCCCATATGGGTTCCAGACTTCATTCAAAATCAAATTTAACAGAAAAATTTTTTATTTGTTTTCCCCAACTAAGTTTATATGCGAACTGAAGTTAAAGGATAAAACTTTTGCTTGGGAAGTTTATAATGGTGGCGTCCCTAGTAGACATAATCCCCATTGCGACGCCCATAGACCCTGTAGATGGATCATTCGTCGAGGTGCTATTTATTTATGGAACGGTAAACAGGAATATCTTTACCATAAATTCTAATTATAAACCTTTGGGGTTTACGGCTACATGTACACTTGCGTAACAAGCAAGAAATTTATAATTGCATACTCTTCATATCAAGTGTCTTCTTACTTAACTCTTCGATGAGCATATGGTTCGGCCGTTTTCTTTTCTTCTCGTATCTCATCTCATGATTCACTTGGAAAGTCAGTAAAAACAAAATTCTAACTCTTTAACACATTTATAAAAAAAATTAAATAACAAATATAGTGTTGACATTCCATTAAAAAAACACATTTATAAAAATAAAAAGCCGAGAAAGTATATTATCTTTAATGGAAGCCGAATTATATTAGTTAATGATGCTATTACAACGCCTTACAGAATTAAAAATATATTGGTAAACGTGATTACTGCGTACGTGCACCTAATTGCGTGCCAAATCTGATCCTTCAACAGTAATATTGCTCCAAAGGAAAAGTAAGAGACTGATTAACTTCATAATCAGCTCTACTATAGACAACCGTAAGTGGAATCTGTTGAGTAACGTTAATGGGAAAAAAAATAAAAATCCAAGAGATATAATTGAATGACTAAAGCTCATCTATCTTTTAATCAAAGATTAATAGTTTAATTTTTGGTTTTGAATTTGATGTTTATGATACAAACAAATAATTTTTTCAATTCAAAAATAAAAAAAATATATCTAATTTATTGTATCAAGAAATAAATTCTACAGTTACAATTCTATCCGTTTTCATAGTAAAAAATAAATTAATATAATCGTTAAAAATTAAGAAAACAGGTTTTTTTTTTCTGTAATAAAAACTTCTTTCGCCTATACCTCTACTGCGTATCACGATTATATATTCAGAGATTCATCTATCGGAGAATGAAAACAGGAAAAATGAGAAATCTAAGCCTTGTACTGACCTTGCTGATGCTGTTCCATTCGGTACAATGTCAGTATCCCAGGCAAGTGGAGGTATACAACATGATGCAACGCACTCTCGTCGTTGGTTGCCTCTCAAGAGATGACGACCTCGGCGAACGCAGTCTCCCTTACGGCTTCCGGACTGGATTCAAAATCAAATTTACGGACGTCCGAATCCCATTTTTCGCTACAAAATTCGTATGCGTGTTGAACCATGGAGGTAAAGATTTTGCCTGGGAAGTTTACTATGCTCACAAAGCCTATGATCAAGGCAAGACCATTGGTGACGTATGCCGGGTCGATAGACCCTGTCGATGGATCGTCCGGCGAGATGGCATTCATTTCTGGGACGGTTCCAAGGAATATCATCTCCACAAATTGTGATTATAAAAACATAATCAATCACATATTCTTAAATTTAAGTTTCTTATAATTTGTAATTAACCTAATAAAAAAAGATTAGCTTCCGTTAAGCATCAATTAGAATGTTCTCATCGTATTAATATGGAACCGGATTTATTTTGTTATCTATGAAAATACCATTAAAAAAGTCGGAATATCTTATTGACTATCTTTTTATTACACGGATTACATGTAAGAATATGGTCTTAGAAACCACTGGAATATCATTACCAGAAAGTCGATCAACCAACAAGCTTCTTTTTGTCTTGTAGTTTGTACAAGTCCTGGACAAGTCTATCCAAATCAATGGAAGAGCTCCCGCCATCTCTAACTGCAGCAAAGGCTTTCGCAGTCAGCTCCTTGGCCTTTACCCTCTGCTGCATCATCTCATTCATTGACTCTGAGATAGTCCTTCCCAGCTCGGCCCAATCAGGGACCGAGTCAGCACCTTCACATACCCTCACGCCCACACCCAACTCATCCACCAACAACCTCATGTTAATAAACTGGTCAGCCTCCATGGGCCAGGCTAGAATCATGACCCCACTCACTATCCCCTCCAGCACCGAATTCCACCCACAATGACTCAGAAACCCACCCACGGCGCGGTGGCCGAGCAACCTCGCCTGTTGGACCCATCCCTTGATTATCACACCTGTTCCGTTTACTCGTTGCTCAAACCCGTCCGGTACCACCCCGTACCCTTCCAGTGATTGTTGGTGCGTGCCCGATTTTACTACCCAAACGAATCTTACCGTGCTTTTTTCGAGCCCCGCGGCCAATGCCTCCATCTGCTTCTTGTTCATTAACTTTTGACTCCCAAAACAGACATAAAGCACTGACCCATCCGGACACCCATCAAGCCAGTCGAAGACATGGGCATAAGAATCAAGTTCCCGTTCGCCCCGGTCTGTATCTTCAAGACCCAACAAGCTTAATGGGCCAACCCCATAAACCCTTTCGTTTCCATTTCTCAGCTTCAATGAACGCAGAAACTCACCCTCCAAATCCTCAAAGCTATTAAAAATTGACCCAAAACTAAACTTATTGGCAATTAAACCATCCTTGACTGCTTCCCAATCCGAGTCGGATTCTCTATACTTCCTGTAAACAGAAGGCAGATGCTCCTGTTTAAACGACGGCTTTCCAGGCAAGTCGTGAAACTCCACCACCTCCAATCCCTTGATTGCCTCTGTATGGCTCCAGCAATGATCCAAAACAGAGGCCAAAAAAGTGCCAGAAGAAAAGAAAGCAAATCTAGGGACGTCCAGCTCTCGAGCGAGTCGCAAAGTCCACCCAAGAAAGAAGTCAGAGATGATGGCAACAGGAGGGTCGGGGTGGGAGCGGAACCAATGGACGATGGGTTCAAAAAGGTTGCTCGAAGAGACAATGATAGGCAAGTTCCCCGCGTTGCCGAGTTCCTTGACGTTTTCCACACCCGGTGGGAGGAGAGGGTGCGGTGGTAGAGGGAGAACTAGGGTCTGGATGCTGGGATGGGCGGATAGGAGGGGGGACAGAGTGGGAAGGTTTTTGGGCGTGGTGAGGACGGTGAGGGTGAAGTCGCGGAGTGATAGTTGACGGGTCAGATCCAACAGCGGCAACGTGTGACCTTGAGCTGGGTATGGAAATATTAGAATGTGCGGTGGTGGGTTGATGCTTGTGGCTGACATGATCGTGATCAGTAGTGATCGCTGTGGTTTGATTTTCCCGATTGATTATGTACAATGCACCTGCTGGCTGAAAGCACAAGGTGTTATATTCAGTTCAGGCATGTGTTAAAATTATTTTTTAATATATAAAATAATTATTTTTTATTGACGTTATGTCTTAGCATATCAAACTGATAAACTGATCTCACTTACCATAAAATTACCCGTTCTACTTTTGTTATAGTAGTCTACTGTCTTGAGTTGGTTTGATAGATAAAGAAAATATATTTATTATAAATAATGAGGTATATGCAGTTTTATACTATGGTCCCATAGTAAATTGAATTACATAAATAGAAATTAATCTGGTTGTAAGTGTCATATCATGGAGGGCAGGACCACCATGAAATCGTTAATGAATTTGGAGCGATCATAAGGGAGGGGTTTGCAACAGTATACATATTTATGTAAATTTCCTACTTTCTACTACGCCCATGCAAAAAGCGATAGACACAAAACAATGACAGGCTCAATGAATTAGCTAGAGAAGTGGAGGAGCTTCTTTTGATAAACTATAAGAAAATAATTGCATCAATTAACAATAAAATAATAACATTAAAAAGGAACAAATTGCAGACTACAGATTTGATAAAAAAGGGACAGATTATCGCAAGGGGACGATTACGGTTGCAACACAAATGTTCAATTTCTCATTAGTGAACATTAAAACATTCTGGGAGTTGGAAAATTTAAAACATCGTACAGTTCTTAGTTGTTTTTTGGTGGATGATGTCTAGGAGAATGGTAATCGGCATTGTAAGCAACAAAACCAGCCTCCTCGTTATCATCCTTCGAAGATTGACCAACTCTTGGCTTATGTCCTACATTCATAAACTCCTTGTCACCTTTGTTACCATAATTTCCAGTCATCTTGGCTGGACTTGAAATTTTGGAAGCCTCTGCGGCTGCCCCGTTTCTTTTAATGCCTACTGTCATGCCATTGTTGACGGCTGGCGCCATTTTCCTTCCTACTATCTTCCTGTAGGGCTTGGAAGCTCCATGATGAATATCACCTGCCAGTCCCTGTTAATAATGAACATAGAGGGAGAAAAGGATGATTCAAAATCAAGCCAGTTGTAAAACCAAGCAATTACCAATGAGGAAATATGAGAATAGTAACACTCTTAATACTTACATTTTTTACATTTTCAGCTGAAACAACATCCATCCCCACAACTTCGCGTACATGCCAAAAGGGAAGCCAAGAGAAATGTTAGAAACGACTTTCAAGTGAAACCAAAAGTTGAGCCCAAGTGATGCGAAAAGGATACCTTCTTTAGCCTGTGCATTGGCGAGCCATGCAATGAACAGTGTTACTAGCAGCAAGTATGCGAGAGACAAAGCTGCCATTTTGGTTATCCTTGCTCGAATCTATTCGCTGCTTAGATTCTTAGAGAGGAAGAGGAAAATATATGAAAGCGCAATGTGATGATATATATAGAGATTCAACCATGGTCAAATTAGCATAGCTCATAGCAGCTATATAGCTAGCCAAGTCAAAGCTAGTGAATAAATACTATGGTCCCAACATTCGGTTTCCCATGATCAGATTGTAGTTTAATTTGGGCTACAATAAAGTAATGCATGCAGCCTAGTGTCACCCTATGTGTCAGTTGGACCCAAGAGAACGAGAATCTCAAGGCATTTTCAATCACAGAAGGACCAACTTTTCGGGTGCATGAGAGTAACAATTGCTAGAATTTAGAACATTGGGATGTTCAGGTGAATGTGCAAATCGGCATGGAAACCAATGTGGGTAGTCACTGCTAGCTTTTGATCTTGTAAGAGGTGAATGTTACGATAACGTTGAATGGAAGTTACGTGTGTTCTGCGCCTGTCTGCCGCCATTCAATCTACGAGGTGTAGTTTTCCTTGATTATTCTGCGAGAATCATAAATTATTACTACTATTCACCGTTAAGGTACTTGTATATTATTATTACACATGGAAGACTACAGTTCCCAATGTACAGGAACTGGAACGAAACGACCTGTTTTCAGCTTCTTGAAGAGCAGAAGAGCACGAAGCATATCCCTTCTGGTTCGAATTTGACAGGTCGAAACATAAAACAATCCTGGATCGATCCTTCCTCCAAGACGATTTATAAAACAGTAATCGGATCGAGAGTTCGTCCACTGGAATTGTGGAATACGGGCGGCGCCGCCCCCTGCGATGTTTCATTTCTAGTTAGCGACGGACGGAGGTTGGCCTGACTTTCACCGGTGGGACAGAAGTACCCGCAACTACGGAACTGGAACTTGTGCTCGTTGCTTAGTAAATAGTGGTTACCTTTCCTCGTAGTGTACGTTTCAGTTACATCGTGGCAATGTTGGCCCGGTCTGTTTCCGTACCAATATAGTCATTTCCTGTGGTGGTAGAGGGTAACACAGAAGTACCAAACATTACCAGTTGGGCTCTGACCTCGAATAAACAAAGCCATCGTATGGCTCGTGTTTAGCCTTTGACCACCATTGATAGCCTCCATGGGCTGTCTCGAATGCAATCATGGGCCTCCTCATAAAGTCAGAGGTAGATGCCGGGGGCTAAACATGATCATAGTTGATGATGACCAAAAACTGGTGCAAGGCAGCCTCCAGCCCTTTATCACGAACACAGCCCACCTCAAAACTGAAGGGAAAAGGACCCATTGAAGGCGATTATCTGTAAGCTCTCTTATGGTAGAAAGGTGGTGAAGATCTAGCATAGCAGAAAAATCTTGAAAGTTACAATCTTGATTCTTGAGATGCTGAGAAGGTTTTGTTTTCCAGTAGCCAAGGGAGGGACAGGGGAGATGATTAGCAAATGAAAAAGCAATTAGAGCAAGAACCACCCACACAGTTTTGAAGTCAAAAAAATATTTGTACCTGTACGCAATGATGAAGTGTGTTCGCTTTCCCATTCTTTAGCAGTCCCCCAGTCCCACACATTCATCATCATACACCCACCTTTTTCATGGCAGAAAAATCCTTTTCTTTTGTTTCTCGCTGATGGTTTGTCCAATATGTATCAATGCAGGGCGTCATGAATTGCTGTCCAATAGCAACTTTCTCTTGTTGTAATTATTCAAAGATTTTAGAATAAAATATGCTGCAGAAAGGGGTGTATACAGACAGAGAGATGTGCATTTTTGTCCTTGCAGTGGAATTGCTGTCATAGTTGAGCTTAAATAAGGCCTCAGCTGCGCTCAGAGAAATTTCTGCAGTTATCATTCTGCGTAACTTTTCCTTGAAGTTTAGCTGATATTTGCTTAAATATATGTGATATGGGTATATGACAACACACTTGAAATGATCAGAGTGAAGCTGGACATTCACAACTCGACAACTCGCATAAAACACAGGGAAAATGGTACCCCAAAAGAGTGCTTCAACCGGGAGACATCAATGTTTGTCAGGAAGTTGAGTATATTCATAAAAGGAAACAGCTAAACAAGGCCTGATCATTTTCCTGCAATACCATACACGGCTCAAATCAATGTCTTAAACAATACAATATTATATTTCCCTGTTCGTCCCAGAGGTCAAGATGCTATATGGTCCACAAATTATGACTGTTTTTAGCACCAAAAACGCTAAAATCCTGACTGATATCCATATATAGTTCACTAAAGGTCAATGCCAAAAGCAAAAGAGGGTTTCTAGTTCAAATAAGATATATCAGATTGCCATATGAAACGTTATCTTCTGTAATAGTATAGCTTAGACAGCCTAAATTCACTCCTTGTTAATGTAACCGTCCCACATTCCTCCCCTTGATTTTGCTTTCTATGCTTTCTTTCTCTCTCTCAAGTAACACCAAGTTTACTTCACCTCATAGTTTCTCTGCTGCCAAACAGAAAAGGAAGCTGAAGCAAGAGCGCTCACAATCTAAAACCCACATCAGCGAATCCCAGTTGTCTTACACATCACTATTAGAATCTCTCTCAGAATCTTCCACAGTCAACTTCAAAGAGATTTGAACAATTGGGATACTAAAAACATCAACATGCATTTCTCATAACCATTACAGGCTCCCATAAAACCATACAGCCTCTGCTTCTGTCAACAAAAATCTTTTGTGATCTCTATGGGGACTGCAACATCGTCCATGGCTGCAAAATTTGCTTTCTTCCCACCAAACCCTCCATCGTACACCATACTAGTGGATGAAGAAGCCAAGAAACTGGGGCTATCAGATGTCCAACCGAGAGATGATGTGGAAATTCTAAAGCTTTGTACCAAGAGAGGAAATGAGATTGTTGCTATGTACGTGAAGAACTCATCAGCATCATTGACTGTACTCTACTCTCACGGCAATGCAGCGGATCTTGGCCAGTTGTATCACATTTTCACGGAGCTTAGTTTGCACCTTAATGTTAATCTCTTGGGGTCAGATTCCTTTCATATATCTGTACCTAATAAATCTTTTACTGATGATGGTTTTTTATCAGTTTTAGTGGTGTCCCTGATCCTTTCTTTGGGTTATGCAGGTATGATTATTCAGGGTATGGACAGTCTTCTGGAAAGGTATGTTCTGTCTATTATTGTTTGACTTCCATAGGTTATGAGGGTAGTTGATAGTGATAAAATTGTCAGTTTTAAGTGTTAATTTCAATTATGGTGTCTATTTTTCTTCAAAACCACACCTTTCATGGAGTCTGAAACGGGGAAGATTCTTAAAGGTCAAAACTTGAAATGAGGAGACAATAGGACCATGTACATTTTGTCATGTTCTTTTGTTTTTATACGGGCTATAGCTCAGTTGTTTCTGGCCTGCAAGCTGTGGACGGAAGGCACATGCCTACGAGTAACTCTAACCTTAATGACGACAAAAGGAGAAGTCCTCTGTTGTTGCCAAAAACAATCAACTCTTAGCGATCATGTCAAGCCTACCTGAGCTAGTTTCACATATTAACAAGTAGCATTGTCATCTATTTGCACTTTAGAAACGAAGAATTTGACAAAAACTTGGAGATTTCTAGTTTACAATAGCTATTTCAGGCTATTTCAATTCTCCTATTTTGCATAATTTGAATCGACCAAAACTTTTTCTGACAAATTCATTGCCGATCTATTTCATGCTCTGGTACTTAGTAGCCTAGTGAGCAAGATACATATGCTGACATAGAGGCTGCATATAAATGCCTTGAAGAGACTTACGGGTTTAAGGAGGAAGACATCATATTATATGGTCAATCAGTCGGCAGTGGACCTACTCTTGAATTGGCTACTCGTCTGCATCAATTAAGGGCTGTCATTCTTCATAGTCCCATTCTGTCCGGCCTCCGAGTAATGTATCCTGTCAAGAAAACTTTTTGGTTCGACATCTTTAAGGTTTCTCTCGCCCGCTTTTTCCTTTATTGTATGGTTTGGAAAAGTTCTGTTGTTTATACTTCAGGATATGCATATGCCAGAGTAATTCTTTCTTTAAATCTTTCTCTTTTTCTGGTGCAGAATATTGAAAAGATTCCACTGGTCAATTGCCCTGTTCTGGTAATTCATGTGAGTGTCATCTACTTGTAGCTTTCCCGTAATATGCTTTGATTAGGTTTGATGTATTTCTAGTTGTAGTGATGAATGTTCTTCCTAGGTAGGGGAATGCATCTGAGCTCAGCTTTCAAGTTTCTTCCTCTTAATATAATTAGAATGCTGATTTTTCATGTAAACTTCAAATGTTGTTTCCCTTCTGCTTAGAGACTATCAGCCATGGAACTTAAGGCAGAATTTTTTGACAAACTTAGATGCGTAGAGAGAAATTTTGTGATCATCAAACGCCTCAGTCAGCATTTATTTTCCATAGAATTTGTCGAGATGTGATTGCCTGACTGAAGCTGTCATTGCCTTACTGATATTCCAGGGAACCGAAGATGAAGTTGTGGACCTTTCCCATGGTAAGCAGCTTTGGGATCTTTGTAAAGAGAAGTATGAACCATTGTGGCTCAAAGGAGGGAATCATTGCAATCTGGAACTCTTTCCAGAGTATTTGAGGCATCTCAAGAAATTCATATCTGCCGTTGAGAAACTACAGCCACACCTTAGAAATCCATCTGCTCAAGGCAGAGATCAAGCTGAGCATCCTTTGATAACTTCAGAATCCAAAAAGGAGTCGTCTAGGCCAAGTACAGACCATAAAGAGAAGTCCAGGCCTAGTATTGGGCAGAGAGAAAAGTCCAGGCTAAGCACTGACAGTAGAGAGAGAGCTAGAGCCAGCACTGACAAAAGAGAGAAGTCGAGGAGGAGCGTTGATCGTCCTGGGAGAGCAAGGAACAGCACAGATCAGCCAGAGAGAGCTCGGAACAGCTTCGACAGGTAAACCCAAGTTACCGATACATTCATCATACGTTTGTTTTTTCAAAAAATGTTTACGTGCTCACAATCTTAATGGTTTCCTGTACTGATTACGACAGGTTGGGAGACATGGTGAGATCTGTCGGACTGTGCAATGTGGATTGTCTGAAGCCAACAGCTTTGGAGGCCTGAGGTAGAATGGTCATGCTGCAAGAATTGTCATATATTGTCACGGTTCTTTCTTTGTTGTCTCGATTGATTTATGGGATCTTAATACAAGTGTTTGGCCAACATCTTAGGATGCCGAGGTAGAAAGGTGGATTTTTTATTCTGTTATCCTTCGTATCTTCAGTTCTTACAAAGCCCTCCATTCTTAGTCTCAAGTACAGTTTTTTTACTTGGATGATAGCTTTTTTTTTGAGAAGATTTGGCTTTGTTACTCGATCATCTTTGGATCCACCGATGAAAACATGTGAATACCAACACTAGCCGCTATTGTTTCATCACGCTGGAGACAGCCTATCATCTGCTCCTAGAGAAAGTCATGTCACAAACATAAGTGCATAACAATATATTATGCCTCTGAAAGGTCATGGAAATGCTGTCATATACCTCCCTGCCTCGAATCCCATCGGAAATCTTAAGCTGACACCATTCAGGACTTCCCCGTGCTGGAAGCTGCTTATCTTGGTTTTTCAAAACTGAGGAAGCATATAACTAAAGTTGAACCTTTTTCTGTTGCTCTGTTTGTGAATCTGGATTTGCTCCTGTTAACCATCATGGTTAGACACATTAATGTTTTAGACAAATCTGTTCTGATGAGATTTTCAACCCATTTCTTGTAGCAGAATGGTATTGGACTCCTGCGTCCTGACATTATTTTAAAATTAGAATCTGTGCCGATCTTGAAGGAAAAAATTTAAGGTAAATTAGGAGGATAATATAGAAGCTGAGATGGCAGCGTACAGACCCTACAATTTCTAACCAAATAGCTCCAAAAAGAAGACCAGACCTTCTCGTCATTTTTGTTTGCTTTCTAGAACCCTCTATCCTCCTCCTTAAACCCCCTCGAGGGTTTCTAGGTTTTCCTCATTTTCAGTCACAGTTAAAGATAGACGGAGAACACTCTCCTAAAACTAATACCTTTCAAGCTATCTTTCTACCGTGCAAATGGCACCGGTTTTAAGTCGAAGCTTGGCCACTGCTTCTCTTATCTCTCTCCCTTCTTTTAAACACCCCAGCAACTGTAAATTTAATCTGAGAAGAGCTTTCTTGCCCCAAAGCGACAGGCTCAGAAAGGGCTTTTCTTGTTCCAGCTTAAGATGGAAATTTGACCAGCAAAACAACCGCTTTTCCGTCCGATGTGAGGCGGCAGTGGCCGAGAAAGAAGCCTCGGATGCTTCTGAGGAGAAGTTTGAGTACCAAGCTGAGGTCAGTATCGATTTTTTTTTTCGTTTGTTTTCATTTCAGAGTTTTATTTTGATTCATTATGGGTTGGTTTGTTACTGTTTGTTTTCGACTTAATGAATTTGAAACGGTGAGTATTAAAAGTTTTTTTGACAATAGAGGCGCTATGGGGTTAAATTTTTGAACTTTTGTGTTGGTTTCGTTGTTTCATGATTTTAGAGTTGAACTTTGATCGGAAATTTATCGTTTCAGGTTAGCCGCCTCTTGGATTTGATTGTTCACAGTCTGTATAGCCACAAGGAAGTTTTCCTCAGGGAGCTTGTGAGGTGAGCATGGGCTGTTGGCTGCAAGTTATATCAGATGTTACCGTGTAATATTGATTAACAGTGTACCAATTCATTTTCTGGTTAGTTTACATAAAATAAATTGCTGTCAGGAAAGGACTCCTGCATTCTATAAAACATGTTTTTTCTTTAGTGGCTGCTGATTTTGTACATAGATTAAGAGGAAATATTGTTTTGTTGTCCATGCTGTCGTAAACAAGCCACGGAGTAGCATTTTGTCACTGTGATTCATAGGATTAACTTCATTTTGTTTTTCTTGTGCTATAGCAATGCAAGTGATGCTCTGGATAAGTTGAGATTCTTAAGTGTTACCGAACCTTCTCTACTAGGAAATGATGGTGACCTAGAGATTCGTATCAAAACTGATCCAGATAATGGAACTATCACCATAAAGTAAGCATTTATATGTCAAATATTTTATGTTGGGCTTAAAAGCTTTCTTTGGTTAGATGGATGTCTTGGAAGTTCTTCAGATTGGTATCTCTCACGCTGCAGGGACACTGGTATTGGAATGACCAAAGAGGAGCTCATTGACTGTCTTGGAACAATTGCCCAGAGTGGCACTTCAAAATTCTTAAAGGCCCTCAAGGTTCGTTTCTTTCCTATGACCTTTTTGCAATACTAGTTAATTTTCAGAATTCACCTGTGAGGAAGTCTTTGTGACACTCTAGTAGTCACCTTGTTGGTCTGTTGTCCTGGACAGGAAAATAAAGATGCTGGGGCAGACAATAGTCTGATTGGTCAATTTGGTGTTGGGTTCTATTCTGCCTTTCTTGTAGCTGATAAGGTGTGTCATGGTTCCTGCTGTTTGATTTCTTGTGTTTTTTCTGTTGTTCAAAATTGATTTTGTGATGAGCTGCTGATCAACGCTGATTGTAATACTCTGCTTCATCAGGTTGTTGTATCTACAAAGAGCCCAAAGTCTGATAAACAATATGTATGGGAAGCAGTTGCTGACAGTAGCTCTTATGTCATCAGGGAAGAAAGTGATCCAGAAAAAGTTCTTCCTCGTGGAACTGAAATCACACTTTATTTGAGGGTATTGGAGCTCATTGGACTTTAGGTGTAGAATTGTTGGAAATTATAATACTCTTTGAAGGAAATTTTTTTCCCTGTTCCATAAAGGAGAAGAAACTAAATTGTCCCATTATTCTCTACCTGTGTTTGCGTTTTGATCTTAACTGTAATATATTTTCTAGTGTGTTCTTTTGATTTATAACAGGAAGACGTAAAATAGGTTTGCATATTGTGAACTGTTATAGGCTTAGCTATGGGTTTTTTTTCCTTCAGACACGAGGTAGCCTAATACACTCTCAATTATTGCAGGAAGATGACAAATATGAATTCTCAGATCCACTCAGAATTCAGAATTTGGTGAAGAACTATTCTCAATTTGTTTCTTTCCCTATATATACATGGAATGAAAAATCAAGGACAGTTGAGGTGCGGATGTCTACATGGAACCAGTTCTCTGTTTATCATATGGTTTATTAGTATTATGAGTATAACTATGACTAGCAAATGCAAGCTGCCTTCATATCTTCTTGTGCTTGCTGTTTTCTCAATACCCATTAAGTTTTATGCCTGGCATGTTACAACCTTGATCCAAGTATCACCGTGTTCTGCTGGCTCTTTCTGAGACACTGTTTGTATTTTGTACTATCAAGGCAATTTCTCTGACTGTCTTAACAAAATTGAAACAGGTAGAAGAGGAGGAAGAACCAAAGGAAGGTGAAGAGCAGCCTGAGGTAGTCTACTTATACTCCTGAGTTGGTAGTGATTGCTTGTCCTCTTGTTCACCATGGCGTGTAAGCCAGTTTCTGTGCCTATGACAGGGTGAGAAAAAGAAGAAGAAGAAAACTAAAACTGAAAAATATTGGTGCTGGGAATTGGCCAATGACACAAAGCCGATATGGGTGAGTATTTAAGCATTATTCGGGTTATCAGTCTCGTGATACTTTAATTTTAATGTATAGCTTGAGAGGAAGAACTAATGATGCATGTATTAATGTATAGTGGTCCATGTATTGGTTATCATAATATTTTTTATAACTTGTCGATAATGTTGTAGATGCGGAACTCTAAAGAAGTGGAGAAGAATGAGTACCATGAGTTCTATAAGAAGACGTTTAATGAATTTTTGGAACCACTTGCGTACACTCACTTTACAACTGAGGTGAGTAAATGTTTTTGTTTGGACTCCTAGTACCGAATTTGTCATACTATGATCTTTACCCTTAGAGATAATTATTGCAGGGAGAAGTGGAGTTCAAAAGTGTTTTGTACATTCCTGGTATGGGCCCTCTCAACAATGAAGATGTAGTGAACCCTAAAACAAAGAATATACGCTTGTATGTGAAGCGAGTGTTTATCTCAGATGACTTTGATGGCGAGCTGGTAAGCATTCTCATAGATGCTTGTGGTCCTTTCTACATACCATTTATATATAGCAATATTATGGTTTTGCATTTTTCTTGTGATATATATTGTCAGATATGTATTTGAGTTGCTTTTATACCTGATGTTTAAGCAGTGAATTATGTAGGCCATTTTCTATATCATGTGCGAATTTATTTTGTCTGTGGAAGAAGCTTAATTCAATTTCATTTGGCAGTTTCCACGGTATTTGAGCTTTGTGAAGGGTGTTGTTGACTCTGATGACCTTCCTCTCAATGTGTCTCGAGAGATTCTTCAAGAAAGCAGAATTGTTAGAATTATGAGAAAGAGACTTGTGCGGAAAACGTTTGACATGATCCGAGATCTCTCTGAGAGTGAAGATAAAGAGGTTTGTAGCAGTTAATACTAATTTTGTGGTTCAATCTTCCGTCTGCTGATGGACTTATCATGGATCTGTATTTCAGGATTACAAGAAGTTCTGGGAGAATTTTGGTAGGTTTATGAAGTTAGGATGTATTGAAGACGCTGGTAATCACAAGCGAATAGTCCCACTGCTACGGTTTTTCACTTCCAAAAGTGAGGAAGAACTTACAAGCTTAGATGAATATATTGAAAACATGGGAGAGAACCAAAATGCTATTTATTATTTGGCAACAGACAGCTTGAAAAGTGCCAAGAGTGCACCATTTGTGGAGAAATTGATTCAGAAAGACATTGAGGTATCTGTGCTGTGTCATCACTTGAATAATTTAGGGTCACAAAGACATGTTCATGAGTCGGTGACATGAAATTTAATCATACAAATGAGTAATACTTTCTTAAATGAGTCCAATGAGTAATGAACTTGAATTTAATATCCCTGATTTTCTACATTTTCTGTTGGGTTAGTGATCTTTCCATTCTTTCTTCCTTGTCTCTTAATCCAAAACTATTTTGTCTGTAGATACTATATTTGATTGAGCCTATCGATGAGGTTGCCATACAAAACTTGCAAACTTACAAAGAGAAGAAATTTGTTGATATCAGCAAGGAAGATCTGGAACTCGGTGAGCACTTCCGGTGTCTATTCCTGTGCCGGGTGTTGGATTCGGCAATAATTCAACTTCTTTCTTGATGTAATACATATCTTCGTAGGGCTTTGGCACACTTACTGACAACTATGATGCATACAGGTGATGATGATCAAGACAAGGAGAAGGAAGCTAAACAAGAGTACATTCTGCTCTGCGATTGGATTAAGCAACAACTTGGTGACAAGGTGGCCAAAGTCCAAGTCTCAAAGCGTTTAGCTTCATCTCCCTGTGTGCTTGTCGCTGGCAAGTTTGGGTGGTCTGCAAATATGGAAAGGTTAGGAATGGTTTTTGGAACAGCAATTTTCTCTCCTAACCTTGTCCTGCCTTTCATCCAAAGTGATTCTGAGATTATAACCCAAAGTACATTATTGAATATTGATCTTATTTTAAAACTTTTCCGTCTGGAAGATTGATGAAAGCACAAGCTCTTGGGGACAGCAGTAGCTTGGAGTTCATGAGGGGAAGAAGGATTCTTGAGATTAATCCAGACCATGCTATAATCAGAGACTTAAATGTAAGACCCTCCTACTTGGTGCTGGGTAATGAGTCTCACCGCTAGAATGCTGGAACTAATTAAAATCTCGTGGGAAATAAACAATCTTTTTTTCCTGATACCAAGTGATCAGGAGTAGAACCGAAACAGCTCCAGAGTCTGGTCGGCGTTATTGATACTGTAGACTCAGATTGTTTGAACTTTTTGTTGCAGGCTGCTTGCAAGAATGCACCTGATAGCGGTGATGCCAAAAGAGCTGTTGATCTCCTGTATGATACAGCATTGATCTCCAGTGGATTCTCTGTAAGGATGAACATAACTAATCCCAAATCCGTTAGTTCTGCTTTAAACCTGTACATTATAGCAACAGAATCTTATTCATGTCTGTAAACCTCTATCCTGCAGCCTGAAAGCCCCGCGGAATTGGGCAATAAGATATACGAGATGATGACAGTGGCACTAGGCGGCAGATGGGGTAGATCGGACGAAGTGGAGAGCGAACAAGAATCTGATGCTACTGTTGAATCTGATGGAAGTATCAGCGAGAATGCAGATACAGAAGTAGTCGAACCATCAGAAGTGAGGACACAGAGCGATCCATGGGACGATTAAATGTTTTGTAGGCTGCCGGTATTAGAAAATTTTAAGCATTGTTTGTCATTGTTCTTTACGGGGAAAAGGATTGCATAAGAGAGTGCTGGGATGGGTATTGGGTAGAAAGTAGCAACGAGAGAGGTGATGCCGATTGCCCCATTAAAATCTTGTTCCGGTTTATCGTTGCAGTGGTCAGTCTATGGGATTCGGGTTTCTGAACGATGTGTCGTTTTAGGTGCAAGAGAAAGAACAGTGCTTTTAAAGCTAATGCTCATCCTGGATGTCTTAACAACGTTACTTTAATAGAGGCCTTTGTCTGTGGTGAACTGAAGTATGTCTATTGTTTTTAGTTTTTACTATGGTTGGTTTTGGTAAAAGTGAATTTATAAAACTAAATTTACCATGAATATCTGCAATATATTATTTATTTTATTTAGAGAATTAAATACAGTGATTTTATTTTAGGATTAACTCTCCGCTGTTAAAGAAGAATTATGTTGATATTTGTTTCTTTCTATGATACAAAACATGTTAATTATGTTGTCTGTTTCCTTGTATTTTCTTTTAATTAAGAGGTCCAGACCCGAACGTCTCGGGTCAGCCCAGACAGTAACGATGGCTTATTTAGTTAATAATAGTTACGAGGTAATATCTATATAGCATGCCATGGGCAGAAAAGCGGATCGTCTCCACAAGCCCATGGACCCTTGTTGAACAGAAACCGGTATATGATAGGTTTTAAGAAGGGTTTAATGGCGGCGCCAATCTTCTGAATTCGAGATTTCAAGCATTTGATTCGATCTCCTTGATTATACTCTTGGACTGCATTTTATGCCCCGCCCTCAGACTCACAAGCCAGCATCGATCGAGCAGAGCCGTCTTTTGCTGAAACATGTGGAGAAGCTTTATTAAGCAAGCTTCATCTAAGAATATCAAATTCTCCTCAATAAATCATAAGGATTTGGCCAGAAATTGGAACATCAGTGGGAGAATCACGCCTGCCGAGATACAGACAAGCTCAAAATCTCCATACCCAGTTCCTAGTTTTTGCCCCAGCGGAGACGCGTTATCTCAGGATGGCAGATTAGGAAATCCTCGTTGTAGTCATTTCTCAAACCCCATTGGTGTTTCCGGATTCCTTAAAGGCTATGCCACTGCCGCGGCGCAGTTGGTTTCTTCTACAGACGAATCGGAGCTTTCTGGGTCCGATGAGCTTCAGGAACTAGTTGAAAAATTTAATAAGTGCAACGCGGAAATGGAGGCACAAGCTAAGCCGCCACCATCCCAACAGCGGAAGAAAATGATTTCGGGTATAGCCATAGGGAAGTATATTCACCTCAAGAAGAGACAAATAAAGATGGAGACAGAGGCATGGGAAAGGGCCGCGAAAGAGTATCAGGAGCTGTTAGCGGACATGTGCGAGCAGAAGCTGGCGCCGAACTTGCCTTACGTTAAGTCTCTGTTTCTTGGTTGGTTTGAGCCTTTGAAGGATGCAATTGTTGCGGAGCAGGAACTTTGTCGTCAGAGGCCCTACAATAGGTTGACTCACGGAGAACATTTTCATGAGTTGCCTGCTAATATGATGGCCGTAATTACAATGCACAAGATCATGAGTTTATTGATGAGTAGTAATGGAGGGAGTGGAAACATTAGGTTGGTTCAAGCGGCCTGTGTCGTCGGTGAAGCAGTTGAGCATGAGGTAGGAGAACCTAGAATTAAAGTTTCCAGAAAATTAGGTGTAATTCTTTGAACATTATCTTTATTTTAAGATGCTTGGTCTCTTACGGGCATATAGGCAGTTAAAGAGTCTTCGATCTATTAGCTATTGTTAATTTTACTCGAGGTTATCTATTATTCTTCCCCATACATCGTAGGTCTTGCACTGTCATTTTAACTTTTCTACCTTCCCATGAATAAGTGTATTGTTGCATTTCCGTTTTCTTTCTTCGTTTTTGTTCCACTTTTTCTTGAGAATGGCCTGAACGCCCTGACACTTCGTACTTTCAACACTGGATTCTCTAGGTATCTCATTTCTCAATCTCTGATTAGGCTTACATCTGACTGATGGCTTTTAGTTGGATGGCTATCTCAGCCAACATTCAGTAGGTGTCAACTACTTGATATTCACAACCCGACTATGCATAACTAGGCATTAGTTGGATTGTTATTTGGCGTTGCTAGGAAGATTTGGTATGTCATTTAGGTGAATATGAAGTCTAGTACAAAAGGGTCATCCTGTTGCTCCAGTGGAGAGATAGCCATCTGCAGTAATCCGTACCTGTATATGTGCATGACATGCTTCTTTTAGTTATGTATTGTTCTAACCGATAACAAGATATCTCTGCAAGGGCTTGCTTTTAAAATCTTTCCATTTCTGGAAATTGCAATACTTTTTGGATGCATGCCCCTTTGACTATATAATCTTCAGAATTGCATAAATTACATTCACATTTAACGTTGTCATCACATAAGTGCTTTCCAAGAGCCTGGATATGTCATGCGAAACACTTATCGTGGTCATCCTGTAATTTTTTGTTGGTTAAGTTGCGAAGCAGTTTTCTTTATTTTAACCTTTCTCTGTATTTGTTGTTACGTCATTGAAAAGGTTCACTCTGTTGGGATTAGTTATTTCACACCGATCTTGTTTTTTTCTTCCTCCATGTCAGAGGATTTCTGCAAGAAGGGGAAACAAATCTAGAACTGAATCACTGGATGATCAATCTGTTTAGCTGATGATGTAGAATTCATGGATACAGTTAAGGTGATGAAAAGATTAGAAGTGCAATGACTGTTGGGTTATTTAAGTTGATGGAATGCGTAAACTGCATTCTAATCAAAGTTGATCTTTCCTTTCTTTTCTATTTTCTTAAAAAGGCTATCCTATGATACACCATTGGTAGCATAGTTTCTCTGACAATTAGAAAAAACTTACTGCATCTGATAGAACCCACAGTTCCTCAGAATGTTGATTATTTCCAAGCATTCTTGTTTTCATGCATAGAATTTCTTAAGCTTTGTATCCCGATTGTCCTTTGTTATGTTGTATGATGCATTGTAGAGAATTTTATTGTTTAAATATTAAATTTTGAAGATGATGCTTTACAGTGCTATTAATCTAGTAGTGCGAATTGTTCTAAATTCTCAAGGGGCAAATTTTATGATTTTAAGTTATCAGTTTTAGTGCGTAGATCCCTGGGACTTTTCATAAGGTGAGCTTATGTAAAATTATCTCTTGTGGGCATTAGGCTAGGATTCACAAGTTTTTGGAGAAGACGAAGAAGAAGAACTCAAAAGAGATGAAACCTGAAGTCAAGTCTGATGAAACAGCCAGTGCAGTAGAGAATGTAGCTAAAGAACAAGTGAAACTGAGGAAAAAGGTGACTGACTTGATGAAAAAGCAAAAGGTTCACCAAGTAAGGAAAATGGTGACGAGCCATGATACTTCAGTACCATGGGGCCTGGAAGCTCATGTTAAGGTGTGTGATCTGGTAGTTAAGTTGCAGTTGCAATTTTCTTGGCATTTTACTACAATGCTTCTGTGCACAGGTTGGTTGCCGCTTGATTCAATTATTAATTGAGACAGCTTATATACAACCTCCAGTTGATCAACTAGGTGATAGTCCACCTGATATTCGACCTGCATTCATGCACTCCCTAAAAAATATCACAAATGATGCTCAGTAAGAAGGATGCGTTTCTCACTCATTTTCTTTTTAGATTATATCTCCAGCATCCTGTTATGAATATTTGTGATTTATTTTGGATAGGAAAGGTAGTAGGAGGTATGGTGTTATTGAATGTGACCCACTTGTTAGCAAAGGCCTTGAGAAATCTGTGAGTAGAGCAATATCCCCTGGTCCATTGTTGGTTGTTTATCTTATCCTAACTAGCTTTTAGTTATCCTGGAGATACCAGGATTATGCTAATTAATCTTCTCTAAACAGGCTAATCACATGGTGATTCCTTACATGCCAATGCTGATACCTCCCTTAAATTGGACTGGGTAAGAGATTTGAATTATACTTTTAATTGATTCTTGTACTTCTTAGTTTCTAGATAACTATGCCTTGTCCGTTTAACAAGTGAATAAATTAGAATAGTAAAAAATGAAGTGTTCTCTTTTATTTGTTGCTAGTGATAATTTCAAGTTGCAATCATGCCACATGATGGTGCAAAATCTTTATCAAAACTCCTGTGTCTTACTAATCTATTTTCCCCCCTATCTTGATAGATATGACCGGGGTGCACACTTATTTTTACCATCCTATGTTATGCGAACCCATGGAGCCAAACAACTACGGGAAACAATTAGAAGAACTCCCAGAGAGAAATTAGAGCCTATTTTTGAGGTTCGATATAGTTTCTTCTCTATATTTCTGTCATCTATTGACATGAAAAACTGTCTCAAGTTATGTCATCTGAGATCTTTTTTGTGACTTTAAGCACTTGACTATGTCTATTTGTTTGCAGTAGTAATTTTGTGATGTTTTGCAAAACAGGCACTGGATACACTAGGAAATACCAAATGGAGAGTGAATAAGAGGGTACTTGCAGTAGTTGACAGAATATGGGCTAATGGAGGCAATCTTGCAGGCCTGGTTGATCGTGAAGATGTGAGTTACGTTTGTGTGGAGAAACAAGTTAGCTTTTTGTTGATGAATTTTCACAGCTGTAGAAAAGATAGGAATTCTTTTCTTGAATAAAGTTATAATGCGATCAGAGTTTCCAAATTTAGCAATATTATACCAATTTTTACTACATTAACTGTCATATTATGCCATTTCTCCTTACATTTTCTAACTAATGTAACTTAATTGCTTTCTACTTTTCTATCATACTGCCTATTTTGAATTTCTGATAGGTTCATTTGCCTGAGGAGCCACAAACAGATGACAAAGCTGCAATTCGGAAATGGAAGTGGAAAGTTCAAACTGTGAAGAAGGAGAATTGTGAGAGACATTCAAAGCGGTGCGATATTGAACTTAAACTTGCTGTAAGGAGCTCCCCTTTAACTCTATAATGTTATATGCCTATGTATCTCATGTTGACTGTCTGCTCTGCTACTTGGAGCAGGTGGCTCGGAAGATGAAGGATGAAGAGGGCTTCTACTACCCACACAATGTTGATTTCAGAGGTCGTGCTTACCCTATGCACCCTCACTTGAATCATCTTGGTTCTGATTTATGCCGTGGTATTTTGGAGTTTGCTGAGGGGCGCCCTCTAGGAAAGTCTGGTTTCCGCTGGCTTAAGATACATTTGGCAAATATATATGGTGGTGGTGTTGATAAGTTATCCTATGAGGGTCGAGTAGCATTTACTGAAAATCATGTTGATGAAATTTTTGATTCCGCGGACTGGCCACTTGAAGGAAAGAGATGGTGGTTGGGTGCAGAGGATCCTTTCCAATGCTTGGCGGTATGCATTAATCTTGCCGAAGCATTGAGAAGCTCTTCTCCAGAGACTACTGTTTCACATTTGCCTGTTCACCAGGTGCAATTTCTTCCAAGAGTGAATGGAAATAGCTTGATGTCTATCTCAGATCATCTTGACAGTTTTAGATATTGATGTGTGTTTACAATACCTATTTTCCTGTCATATATCTGTTGTTTTTAAAGGGAGTTGAGAGTCTATTGTGTGCTACTTTGTTTCTGATCGTGGTCAGGTTATTGTGTGCTTCAATATAGAAGAATCCCGTGAAATATTCTTATGCTCCTTTGCTTTTTTCTATTTTTCTCTTTAGGATGGTTCATGTAATGGCTTGCAGCATTATGCTGCCATTGGGAGGGACAAGGTGAGCTGTGTTCTTATTGCAGTTTACAATGAAGTCTTTGTTCCTGAAATCTGCAATTTGTAAGACTTGGCATTGTTAGGTAGAGCTATTTGTGTTCTATGTGGCTATCAGGCCAGGCTGATACCTAAAAAAAAGTGAAAATTTAAAATAATTTTTTTGCCAGTTAGACCCACTTTTAATTGGTGCTTACGATACAACAAAAGGTATTGGTCACTGTTGTCAATGGTGGATACCCTTTAATATAAAAAAAATGCTGCAAGTATTGTTTTTTGAATAAACATTAATGCAATATGATTGTGTGAGCTAGTTTTTATTTTGCAGAGTTATAGCAACTGTTGAAAAACTGTGATGCCAGTCATTTTTTTAAAAAAGGTTTTCTATTCATTAACCAAATTTGAGACTATTGTCAGTTAGGAGCAGCTGCAGTAAATCTTGTTGCAGGAGAGATACCTGCAGATGTTTACTCGGGAATCGCTGCAAGGTACTCTCCATCACTCTCTATCTCTCTATCTAATCAATAGCCAACCATCACCCCACTTTTTGCCATATCACTGTGGATGGTAGGCAGTAAAGTTGGGTACAGAAGAATATATTTTGTTGAAGAAACTAAGATGGCTAACATCCTTTGCAAGTGTTTTTTTAAAAATGTTAGGTGTCTAGATGGAGGAAGTAGCTTGATTAATATGAAAATTAGGTTGATGAAATGACAAGTATTGGAATCTACACAGTTTTAAAGAAGTGCTCTACTATAGTTTCATATAGTTTTTGCATGGAAGCACCATGCTTCAAAGAAAAGCTGGGTTACAGGTAATGCTTTATTGCTAAATAGGGTAATTCTGGAGAAATATTTGTTGGATCAACTAGTTTATTATTGCTTGTTGCTTTTATGTAGGGTTCTTGATATCATGCGGAGAGATGCAGAAAAAGATCCTGCAATTTATCCAAATGCATTGCATGCTAAGCTGTTAATTGATCAGGTTTTTTCCTTTCCTAAGCTAATTGATGGAGCCAAGATCAGTCAAAGAAATTCACACTTTATGAATTGCTGGACAAAGTATTCATTTTTTGGTTGCTCATAATTTTCCTCGACACCTTGGAAATTTTAAGGTGGACCGGAAGTTGGTTAAGCAGACAGTGATGACATCAGTTTATGGTGTCACTTATATTGGTGCTCGTGAGCAAATTAAAAGGAGGT
Source organism: Passiflora organensis (assembly GCA_019739055.1). Classification (NCBI taxonomy): domain Eukaryota; kingdom Viridiplantae; phylum Streptophyta; class Magnoliopsida; order Malpighiales; family Passifloraceae; genus Passiflora; species Passiflora organensis. The sequence goes on along the minus strand of JAEPBF010000278.1, from coordinate 9,497,137 downwards.
TAAAGGAACGTGGTGCTATTGCTGATGAACCAAAGCTGTATTCAGCATCATGCTATGCAGCAAAAGTGAGCTACTTAAAATAGAGTGGAAAAATGTATTTGTACACATGAAGTGGTGGTTGTACTAATTATTCTCCTTGTAAGCAGATAACCTTAACAGCTTTGGAAGAGATGTTCGAAGGTGCAAGAAGTATCATGGCCTGGCTTGGCGAGTGTGCTAAGGTGCCTTCATTTATCCACCACTCCTTTGTTTGCTTGGACATATTAAGTGCTTGTTTGTTGTTGATGTCCTAGAAGATGGTAGTAGCAAGACTTTGAAATTTGGATCCTGTCATTAAGTCCCATGGAGGAAATTCCTTGTCACAGATGATAGCTTTGCTGGATATTTTACTCCTTGGCCTTCACAGTTCTGCATGAAAATCATCATGTGCTAGCATTCGGGGGGTTGGAAAGATCAGCCTTTTACTAATGCAATTTGACATTTTAAACCTATTTGATTGCTTAAGCAAGTATTATTTGTGGTCACTGCTGGATGTTTTTCAGGATTTGCTCACTCCTTGTTATAAATCACTTTGTAAAGAGAACTGGTTGCCACAAAAATTGGATGAAATCTCATGGTTAAGCTTGAGAAAAACAAAAGCAATCATAAAGGTGATTTTTCAACATTTAAATGTGAGGTTTTTGAAGATTCACTCTGCATCTTATCCTATCGATAAAGCAAATCTGACATCCTTGATGACTGAAAGGATAAATATGGATTTGTGAAGCCATATGCAAGTTTAATATAGGTTGTCTGAGATCTGACAGTTTTTTCTTGTGTCTTAGGAAAAAATAATGAGAAATGTCTTCTCGTTCCATATCTAGAAACTCTGTTGGAGTGACTTGGAGGAGGATTGTAGAGCAAATTGTTGTGGATTTTAAATTTTCTTCACTTCATTTCCTAAATGAAACTGTAACTCGAAGATTTATCCGATCAGAAATTTTTGTTGAAGTGTTGCAAAATGCATGGCAGTATTCATCTATAGAGCATGGTTCTTTTAAATGTTTGAACATTAGTTTTCGTTTTCCTGCATGCATTGTTGAGAATATTATGCAGTTTTGAACATGCACTGACAAATGTAACATAAACAGGTAATAGCATCAGAGAATCAGTCTGTGAGATGGACTACTCCTCTTGGACTTCCTGTTGTTCAGCCTTATCGAAAGTTGGGAAGGAACCTTGTATGATACTTAATTCAAAATTTTGAAATAAGATATATGAATATTTGGCTTGCCACTTGGAAGAAGCTGTATGAATTTAAAACTACATTTTTTCATCTCCCCACTAAAATGGATGATTACATTATGTGCAGATCAAGACTTCCCTGCAATTGTTAACTCTACAGAAAGAAACTGACAAGGTATTAGTCATTTTATTTTTTTGCTTTGTTTCTTGTGCCAACATGTCTAATATATGTATCATGCCTAGAATGTGTAATTTTGAGCTTCATTTCCCTTCACTGGGTCATGTTCTTTACAAGTAATGTATTGAAAAATCAAATGGTTGTAAAACGTAAGGGCCAAGGAGGAAAGAATGCTAGTCACATTACTTTAAATTCCTACAGCTTTGATTGGTGATTCTTACAGGTCATGGTTAAGCGGCAACGAACTGCATTTCCCCCAAATTTTGTTCACTCACTCGATGGATCTCATATGATGATGACTGCCGTTGCTTGCAAAAATGCAGGCCTAAAATTTGCAGGTTTGTGCTGTTGTTCAGTCGCTCTGTGCCTTCTCTCCCTCCCACCCCAATCAAAATCTCTCTTTCTACTGAATATGCATCTTATCATTTCATCTCAATTTTCAATGACAGGAGTCCATGATTCATTCTGGACACATGCTTGTGATGTTGACGAAATGAACAGAATACTCAGGGAAAAGTTTGTCGAACTGTATGAGGCGCCAATATTGGAGCATGTAATGTTTTCTTTTACCAGTAGCACATGCTAGAGAAAGCATGCACAGGTTTCTTATGAGAAATTTTTGTTGATTTTGTCCACTTTAGCTAAAGTAATTGCACCCGGAGTCCATAAACCCATCCTGTCTTTTATCTATTTTAGGTTGAGCCAGAGCTGTATCAGGTGGTCCTACTGCTTTCGTGTCAGGGGTTTTGTATTTGTGAGTTTCAACTGAAAACGATTTTCTCGGTTGTTCAGTCAACATCTGTTTAGGTTACCCCAAAATGAAAGAATAGAAGATAATTTCTCATCCTTCATGATGAAAGAAACCAGTTTTGTTTTGTGAAAAAATGCTTAAGAGCTAAACTTGAAAGCAGATAAGAATCAAATAATTTCCTGCAGTGTTCTGGAATTCCCTTTTTCTTTTTCTGTAAAATAATGCTAAAGGCTTGTTAATTTCATTTGCATTGGATTATTAGTATGTCTTGTTTGTCATCTTTTACAAAGAACAAGCGTGTTATTTCTACCTATTATAAATGTACTTTTAGATACTGTAAAGTTCACATTGGAGCCGCAGCTTTGCATACCGGTTTGTGATGCTTTTTGTCTTTCTCATTGTACTTTCTCTTGTGGTTGCAGTTGTTGGAGAGCTTTCAAAAGACGTTTCCTGATTTGAAATTTCCTCCAGTACCCGAGCGAGGAGAATTCGATCTGAGTGAAGTTTTGAAGTCACCCTATTTCTTCAATTAGTATGAGCAGAGTATTGAAACTGCATTCTGCTAGGTGACAACAAGGGATGTGGCTAACCAGAATTGGTGTCCGAACGGTACTTTTGTACATATGTCCGAAACATAAGAAGTTCTGGCTGGAGATATCCCTTCCATGATGTCCAATACTTCAACAATGACAAACCCGTTTGCGTTTGTTTTCTGTGAAAGGCTATATAAATAATGCAGAGCAACACGCATTGCTTCTTCAAAGAACGTGGCCAAGTTATTTGAAGTTGGCTTGCTCATCGAGAAATGATTGAAAAGCGCTTTGGCCTGGAATGCAAATGCCACGCTGAAAATGAAGATCTCAATGGAGGTTTTGGCTACCAATTTTGATTGGATGTTGTCAATAGGAAAGGAAGGCAACAAATCTCTGTAGATTCATGGAAATAATGCTGGCTCACAGGAGAAATAGTGTTATTCGACGATTAACATGCATGTATTCTTTGTGGTATTCCGCCACCTGTATCATTTGCTCTCTCTGTCTTTGATTTGTAATTTTCTTTTCCTAGACTGGTTGCTGTTTATCTTCTTGCTAATAACATGAAGCAAGTTGTTTATTTTGAGCTGAAGATACACCGTAGTCGCAGATGATGGCTGCAAGCAAGGCTTCTAATGCTGTAACTTGGGTTTCATGTTTATGGGCTGCGTTTTGGGATTCAGTCGTGGATTTTGTATCTTTTGCAGTCATGACTTCCAGCGCATAGGATTCATCTTTGTGGGCTAAAGGTTGGGTTTCATTATTTTTAAGTCAGTAATACATGGGCTTGGGTTCATGTTTATGGGCTGTGTTTATGGCTATAGTTGGGTTTATTTATGGGTATTGGGCTTCATCTTTATTGGCTACTAAAGATGGTTGAAAATGAAGTTGGGAACCCTAAAATATTAATTTGCAAGAAGGGGTGGCGTGGACGAGTTAAAAAATATGCAATAGTAGCCAATTAATTAATGCTGCTAAATACTGATTTGAGGGTGCTTTCATCTTTAATACGACTTTTAACGGGCCAGAAACCTTTGTACCAACTAACTATAGGCGACCGAGTCTACCGTCCGTTGTAAGAACTAGTACTATACTATGGGATCAAGTTGTAGATTGAAAAGACATGATGTTAGAATTTATCACCTAACTATAGCATTGTAAAATCCAACATCATTTTCAGGATGTTTTAATTAATAACATTGAATGAAATAGCTTCCAGATATTGTCAATATCAATTCCTGCACTGATTACTGAACCCACCATCCTGATGTCCTTCCCTAAAAGACTTGAGTTGCTTGCTCAAGCCTTGAAGAAACCCAGGAGCACACAAAACTGAAGGAGGCTATCAGAAGCAGCTACTCCTTCTGGATGACGGTAAGAGCCGTACTTACTGAATCTATGAATGTTCTTCCTTTGAATTCCACATGCATGTACGACTTTTCTGAAGTAGTTTACAAATCCTTAAGTTCTAGATAGTTTAGCAGCAAAACTCCCACAAAAAGGCTTTGAAGACCTTTCTTTGCAAGCATTTCCTCCACCTCTATTGCATAACTTTTAACAGGCTGATATTGGTGCTATTTCTAAGTAGGTGAGAGGAAGAAGTTTGTCATTGTTATTCCAAGGTTAGTAGTGTTTTTACATCAAAAGGTCATGTCTGAACCTCATCGGATTTTATTTCCGGAGTCAGAACAGCACCTGAGAATTCTAAACCGTGTGGTTCTTGTATGCTCACTGTTGAGAGTCACTGCTTATTTTTTCCTTCATCAGGACTACATAGAATCGGCTGCGATTACTCAACTTGCAGAATCTTTGCTGGCATCAATCTTTGAGATTATAGAATCTATAACTTGCATAGAACGAGAGAAGGATAATTTTGTGGAAATTGGTTGCTACTTTTATCGAGCTTCTCCTGCCATAATGGAGTTACAGACATCCGAGAACATGCCACAAAATGCATTGGACGTCCTGCAATCTATTTCAAGCAGCATACAAGTTGCCAAGGATCTTGTTGATAAATGCCTAAGGGACATAAGCTCGTATTCTGATCATGAATTGAAAGCGACCATATCGCAGCTTGAGACAGAGCTAAAAAAGACTGGAAAGTGCTTGAGCTTGATACCCTCATCAGCCTTTCTGAACCATGAATACGCAGAAGATGCTGTGAGGTCTGTTTCAAAAGAAATGCAGAGTGCTCACTTTGAGCTCAATGAAGCACAGGAACAGGAGCTTCAAGTGAATGAACCAAAAAATTCTATCTCAAATTTGAAACCAGAGCTAGAGCCGGTTCTAGAAGAATCAGATCTCTACTCCATCCATGATGAAGTTTCAACTGATAAATCTCATATTTTAAACGATCCGGAACTGAGTGATTTCCTAAAGACGACAAGTGTCAGAAGCCATACAAAACATAGTCACACGAGCAGCTCCTCGCCATCATTGCCACAGATGCCTGAGTTCATAGAGCCTCTGTATGAAACTTTCTATTGTCCACTAACAAAGCAAATCATGGATGATCCAGTGACTGTAGAGAGTGGAGTGACCTATGAACGGAAGGCAATTACTCAGTGGTTTGAAAAGTTTCCTGACTCACATGAAGCAGTTTGCCCGTTGACTGGAAGAAAGCTATCAAGTAGAATTTTAAGAACCGATATTGCTTTGAAAACCACAATAGAGCAATGGAGAGAAAGGAATGAGGCAGCAAGGATCAAAGTCTTTCGTGCAGCACTACGTCTAGCCAGCTCAGAAAGTATGGTACTTGAAGCAGTGAAAGAGTTGCAGAGCTTATGCAGGAAGAAAAATTACAACAAGATGCAAGTTTACAAAGCTGGAATTTTGCCATTGCTCGTTAGGTTTCTAGAGTACAAAGACAGAAACGTGAGATGTGCAGTGCTGGAACTATTACGCGAATTAGCACAAGAAGATGGCCATGACAAGGTTCAGTTGCTTCCTCCCTATATTAATGGACATTGTCATGTAGAAATGAAGAATACCAAGCACAAGTTTGTAATTTGACCACTCATATGTTCATGTAATCACCTGTTTTCACAGTCTTGAGCATGTCATCCACAAAAGAAAATTATAGAGAAAAGAAACAGAACTTCAGGCCTGTTTCGGCCTGTTTCTCTTTTCACAGGAATGGAAGAAAGTGACATAAAAATATCCATGTAATTAAACCTTCCAGTTACTTATCTTAAGATGAAGGTTTGTTTATGCAGGAAGTAGTGGCTGAAGCAGTGGGTATTCCAGCAGTAATCAGGATGCTGTCAAGTCGTCACCAGCCCTTAAGGCATGAAGCAATTCTGTTATTGCTTGACCTTTCCAGGTCCCGATTCCTATGTGAGAAAATTGGATCAGTAACAGGAGCTATTCTGATGCTCATCAGAATAAAATACAACAAATCGCCTGATGCATTCTTGGCAGCGAAGGCAGATGAAATCTTACAGAATCTAGAGAGATTCCCAGCAAATATCAAGCACATGGCAGACAATGGGCTAATAGAGCCCCTTGTGAATCATCTTATTCAAGGTAATTTCCAATACCTCACTTCCTGCAGCAAGCATGGCCAGTCTTCTTAAACCAAAATAGACGGCTAGTAAAGGAGGGAAATAACATGTTAGACTAGTATTCTAATATTGGATGATCATACTAAAAAACCCTTCTCTGTTTCAATGTATGTGCATGTAATCTTTTGTATATGGTTTTTAGACCTGATATTCTGATTGAAACTCAAACGGGCAGGTTCCGAGGAGATGCAGATAGAAATGACAAGCTTCCTTGGGGAAATTGCTATTGGAGATGACAATCAAACCTACGTGGCTGAAAGGGCTTCTCCAATTCTCATCAATATGGTACATAGTGGTAACAGTCTGACCAGAAGAGCGGCATTTAAGTCTTTAGCACATCTTTCGTCTCACAAGCCAAATGCGAAAATATTAATTAAAGCAGGAATTTTAGTTGTTATGGTTGAAGAGATGTTTGCTCGAAGAATCTACAATGAACCAATGGACTCAAAAGCTGAGGCTGCTGCAATTCTGGCAGACATAGTGGAAGCTGGACTTCAGATTGAGAACCTCAAAGTAGATGCTCGTGGGCTCAAACTAACTTCAGACTATTTCCTGCACAACATCCTGTACATGCTCAAGAACTCATCTCCTGATGACCTGAACTTCAGCCTCGTAAGGATTCTTCTATGTATAACAAAATCATCCAAATCAATGGACAGCATTGTCTCGGTGATCAAAGAGACTGAAGCAAGCTTCACTCTCGTTGAACTCATAAACAATACCCATGAAGAGCTTGGGGTGGCAGCAATCAAGTTACTCACTAGACTCTCGCAAGGCATGGGACACCTGCTAATTGAAAAGCTGTGCAAGACTCAAGGTCAACCAGAAAACCTTATCCTAAATTCTTGTGGCAGTGCCCAAATCACCGAGAAGCAGGCAGTTTCAGCAGCATTTCTGGCTAAACTCCCCCACCAGAACCTAACCCTCAACTTAGCTCTCATCAGCAAGAATACAGTCCCAATCATCCTAGAAAAGATCAATGCAATCCAACGAACTGGAACCAGAACAAGCAGATATTCGAGTCTGTACTTGGAAGGCCTGGTGGGGATTCTAGTCAGATTCACAACTACACTCTATGAACCCCAAATGTTATTTCTAGCAAGAACCTACAACTTGACGTCAGTATTCACCGAACTGCTACTGAAAACATCGAGCGATGAAATTCAGAAGTTATCCGCGATTGGCCTGGAGAATCTTTCTTCAAAATCGGTAACTTTGTCTAGACCACTGCAAGTACCCAGAATCAAGGTCATGAAACTCTTCTACTTACCCAAGTCCTTATCTTTTCGCCTATCAAAAACGAAGAAAGTTCCAGTATGCCCGGTGCACAGAGGGGCTTGCTCCTCGCAGAATACGTTCTGTTTGGTTGAGGCAAATGCTGTGGAGAGGTTGTTGGCTTGTTTAGACCATGAGAATGCTGAGGTTGTCGCATCTGCATTATCAGCTATAAGTACTTTGTTGGATGACAAAGTTGATGTTTGCAAGAGCATTGGCATGTTGAGTCAAGCGAATGCTATACGGCATGTTCTAAATGTGATCAGAAGGCACAGGGAAGAAGGGTTGTGGCAAAAGTCATTTTGGATTATCGACAGGTTTTTGGTGAAAGGCGGTGATAATTCCGCATCGGATATATCTCAGGACAGGCTGTTGCCTGCAACTCTGGTCACTGCTTTCCATCACGGAAGTGGTAATACAAGGCAAATGGCACAAAAGATTCTGGGCCATTTGAATATGGTTCCTCCTTCCCCTGATGCCTTCAATACCTTGTAAAAATCTCAACGTAATGCACTGCTGCTGTTACTTCGAACAAGAGTTATTTCCATGTGATGTGCCATTTTTTTCTTTCTCAAAGAAAATTTTCAATACAGAACTTCAGAATTTCAGTCCCGTCCCGAACAGGACTCGGGCGGTAAAACGGAAGGTTAATATCAAAAACTGTGCTGGTAAGTTTCGCTAGTAAAACCAGACACGTTCTCAATTAGAGCCGGCCAGTAGGAGGCTAGTCGGAAGCCGTCCTGCACGACTCCCCAGGTTGATGATGCCTGCAGATGAACAATTCTGGAAAGTAACGATAATCATGCCTGGTAAACCAAATAGATTATTAGCAAGCTGAAAGAGAAAGAAAGCGTGCACCTGTTGCCAATCCAATATAATAAGAGGTATATTCCAGCATTGAGCGATAAGGACGACAGTCATTGCCCCTGCAATTGGACAAGGCAACTAGCCATTTATCTGAATTTTTGTTTAAAGTAAAGGGTAGTCTTTGGCCGGCAGGATATAGAAACCATCGTTATGGTCAATCTATTTCTATAATTTTTTCACCACTTGAAAAAGCCAGCAATCTCTTGATCTATATATCTTTTTCACTCCGTCTTTTCTTACTCTGTGAATGAATCTTTTGACATTGTCCATTCAGGTGTGGTTCTTCTTTTGTTTCTAGCTTCTGTCGTTTAGCCTCTCTTGTATTTCCTTGGCTGACCGGCCACAAAAGGACAACCTCAATCGGCCAGTTGCAAGTGTCCAAACTCATTCAAACAGAGACCTGTTATAACCTACAAACTCCTGGGCAATAATAAAACATAAAACTAAAAGCAAAGCATCATTATTTGGATGTTTCCTGTATCGAAATGGAATTGTTTTATCAAGCACTCAAAACCTGAATAAAAGTCGCCCTGACCAATTGTACTTCATTATCAGTAATGCAGGAGTAGAAGTGTATCCAACTGCTCCTTGACATATTTAGAGCCCAAAGTCAGTAGTGGTATGTACCGGACGCTGGCCTGGTAATAAACCAAAGATGGCATCTTTCTCCATGGAGGATTTTGTAGGGAACGGAGTTCTGAAGGAGCTACTGCCGAAGTTGGTGGAAGAAGGATGGGATGATGTACCAACTTTGAAGATTATGAACGCAGAAGATATGGACGAAATACACATGACACAACGGCAAAAGGTTAATGAACACAGCCGTCCAGCAAATATTGGATTTTCGTTTTCGTTTACAGGAAATTGCTATCCGAGAGGAAAAAATGCATTCAATAGATCGAGTAACCGATCAATCTCTGACCTTGTTTTTGTTTCTCATACTCCAGGATGCATTGGAAATCAGATCATACCTCCATGATCGTGCCCTGATGATGTACGGAGACAGGCTAGAGGCCTCCGGGAAATGCTTGCCTGAGCTTCTTGGTTCAAGTACAGGAGATCTCTCGTCTCAATTTGGGATGAAGAGAGGCCACCTTGCCCGTTTCCTGGACAGAACCAGTTCATGTGCAGATCCTTTGCTCCAAGCATATGCTCCTCGTTCAGTAAGGAAAATGACAGGCATGCCAACCAGAAAAGATAGTAATCTCACAAGCTCTGTATCGGGAAGCACTAAAAGGATGCCTAGCATTTCAAAGTATGCCACAAGTAGTGTGAATTATGATAAATCACTTGAACAATCACTGGCTGGTTTTAAGATAAAAGATGGATATGTCTTCAAAGGTATTGTTGCAGCAGGTCCGGCGGAACCCCGGGCATGTGGCTGTGTACAACCTCCTCCGGTGGTTGACCACGTTGCCCCATATCCTGCAATTGAAAACATCTCCGTACAGAAATTAACTCCTGAATATAAAATAGGGGTGGAGCGTCTGGTGAAGACCAAAGCACCTCCAATGAAGGCATCAGAATTGTGGCGAGATAAATCAGCTATAATACTTTGCATCCGCCGTCCTGGGTAAACACTAGCATCTCTAATCTGGCATCACTTTTTTCTGAATCACATGTTTTGTCTGATATGTTGAGATGGTCACAAACGGAAAACTTAAGAGAAACAATAACTGCTTCACCAGTCTGCCAGCTACATGAGAAAGTTGATGTTAAGATTTCCAAAAACAGCCAACAACCTTTGGAATTGTAATTAACAAACTGAATTCTTTTCATTTCTTGAAATTGAAAACAGGTGCATCATGTGCAGAGCCGAAGCTCACCAGTTGTATGCAAAAAAACCTTTATTTGATGCACTGGGCGTTCAACTGTTTGCAGTTCTCCACGAGCATATAGAGTCAGAGGTAGCGGGGAACTTTCAGCAGCTCGCACATTCAATCAAATATTTCTTTCTAATGTGCTATTCATTTCGTGCAGGTAAAAGACTTCTGGCCTCGGTACTGGGGTGGCGTAGTACTCTATGATCAGGGTATGGATTTCTTTAAAGCACTAGGTGGTGGACAACTACTCAAAGACAAGTTCTTATCAGGATTTGTTTTTAACCCTCGAGCTATTGCAAATTACAAGAGAGCAAAGGCTATGGGTCTGGAACAAAACTTCAAAGGTGAAGGGGAGATTAAGGGTGGCCTTTTCCTAGTTGGTAGAGGAAAGAGTGGTATAGCTTACCAGTTTATTGAGAGAAACTTCGGAGACTGGGCTCCCATGGCTGAAGTCATTGAGATCTGCAGTCAGTTGCAGGTAATTACTGTCAGCTTAACATTAACTATCTGCAGGTTGTTGACCAGTATGTGTAGTTACTTACAGCAACATATCTTCAACCTGATGCAGAACCCACAGCAAGGTCGAGGAGACTCAATCAAATCATCACAACAATATGAATGAACTTGGCTTCTATGTTCTTCAGACTCACTATATGCACAACCACTTTGCAATTCCAGTGGAGACAAAGTTGTCCATTTTTTTATTTTATTCTCCTTTTATTTATTAAAAATTATTGATGTAGCTTGGGATGACTAGATGCTATAGCTGTCCACAATCCAATAAATACATGCATTGGTTTTGTCAATCTGTTTATGTTTTTTGTAACAGAAAAGAAGTGATATACCTTGCATTATATGTCACCAAAAGAACTTAGATGTGAGTTTCTGCATCTATCGACTTTCAAGTAAACCACTATTCAGGATCGGCTATCAGTAAAAGCATCACTGGCTGCTATCTATACAACATCTTAAGAAAATGTTATAACAATGTGAATTAGCACGACTTCCCCAGGTGGTCACTTAATTGATAATCACGACTTCCCAGTCTGCATCAACTTGCAGACAACACATTTTCTGGATCTAGAAGAAATACTGCTTTTTAGACTTCTATTATATGTGATCTAATTGCGTGCCTGTCAACAGAAAGCTGACAAATTAGTACTGGACCTTGATGCACAGAGTAGAATGTGAAAAATGCATAATAGAAGTGCATGTCAACCAGATGAACTATCTAGGAAGCAGTCTGAGTTGGACACCAGTATTTTTTCACGCATCCTTCAAAACAGACATAGATTTGGCTCAATACCATAGACTTGCCATTTCAGAACCATCGAACCATAAAGGGCAACACCGTAGTCAGGCTTTAGTTGCCTGCTCCTTCTAGTGGTCCAGAGTACTGGTGAAGCTGCAAAACACTTCACAGTAAATCACCGGTCCTGATCACTCAGCTGCTATTAGCTTGCACGATCCTCCAAAACCAAAGAGACAAAAAGAGAATCCTATCACCAGAAATCTCCACATGAACAGGTTCCGTCTTTAAACAAATGGAACCTGACAGCATCTCTCACAAGAATTTCTCTTTGAGTTATCTTAGAGATATATTTAGTGGCATTGTGACAATCACCACATACCCTCAGATTTTTAACTACTCGAATGGGAAGACCATAAGGAATAAATATCAATCCAAATGCAATTGCTAGCTTCTCACTGTGATGACTCAGCATACTCATCTTCTCAGACTCCTCAACATCATGAAGAACTGAGCTCAAATCTGCCACATACCCTGCCTCAATCATTTTCTGGTTTAATTTCTCCAGCTCAGTATATATCTGGTCAGAAAATGGACTTGACTGGTCATCTGCAGAGAAAACATGAACTTTGTTTTTATATTTGATCCAACTATAGCCCGGTTCCTTTCTAGCACCCTTTTCTCGCATTCCTCTCCTCAACTGGGCAACATAGTTCCATTTTCCTTCAGCAGCATAAATGCTTGAGAGCAAAACATACCCTGCAGCGTTGTTGGGATCTATTTCAAGAAGAGATTCTGCCGCCCATTTCCCAATTTCCACATTACCATGAAGTCTACATGAACTCAGCAAAGTGGCCCAGCCAATTGCATCAGGACGAAAAGGCATATTATTGATAAAAATTTTGGCTTCTTCTATCCGTCCAGCTCGACTAAAAAGATCAATCATGCAAGTATAATGATCACTAACAGGAACAATTCCATGTCCTTCTATCATTAAGTCAAAGTACTGGCGTCCTCTTTCGATTAATCCTGCTCTACTGCAAGCCGAAAGAACCCCAATGAATGTGACTGCATCAGGTTTCAGACCATGGTCCACCATTTTGTCAAATAACTCAATTGTTTCATTAGCTTTTCCAAATTGTGCATATCCTGAAATCAATGCAGTCCAAGAAACTTCGTCTCTGAAACTCATCTCATTGAACAACTGATTAGAATCCTCTAGACTTCCACATTTACCATACAAAGTAATGAGTGCATTTGAGACGGTCAGAAAAGAAATCAACCCAGAAACTAGAGCTTGACTATGAAATTGGGAACCTTCTTCTAAGCAAGCTAGATTTGCACACGAACTAATTACACTTCCCATAGTAAAATCATCTGGGTCTATTCCACTTCTCTGCATATCACAAAAAACCCTCACAGCTTCTTCGCTGAACCCATTCTGGCCATAGCCCACTAACATTGCAGTCCACGATACAACATTCTTATCAGGCATTCTCTTGAACACTGCTTCACCATATTTCACATAGTTACACTTGCAGTACATGTCTACAAGAGCACTTCCCACAAAGACATTATGCGTGTGATCACTCCTGATTATAAAGGCATGAACTTCCTTCCCCTCTCTCAAGGCCATTAGCCCTCCACAAGCAGTCAACACACTGCCGAATGTATACTGATCCATAGCAAGTCCTACTAATCTCATCTCTCTAAATAAATCAATGGCTTCTTCCATCAATCCATTCTGCATAAGCCCTGTGATCATTGTTGTCCACGAAATTGAGTCTTTTTCCTTCATACCATAAAAGAGCCTCCTTGAACTCTCCACCATCCCACACCTCAAAAGTCCAGCAATCATTGTATTATAGGTGACCACATTGCTCTCCGGCATTTCATCAAATACCTGCTTCGCTTCATAAACGAGCCCCAGTTTGGCATACATATCCACCAAAGGACTACCCACAAAAGCATAGCCCCCAAATCCAAGCTTTACTATATGCCCATGAACCTGCCTACCCAATTCAATGCACCTTTTACTCGACGCCAACAAAAGCAAGGTGGAGAAAGTGATCCTATTCAAATTAAACAACCCGTCTCTCAACATCAAGTCATAAGCTTCAATTGCCTCCATAACCGAACCATGACAGGCATACCCTGAAATAAGCGAGTTCCAAGAGACCCCATCACGGACTGGCATGAGATGGAACACATCTTGCATTTCCGAGAGACGCCCAGATTTCGAATACGCAGAAAGAATGGTGTTCCACGAAAAAGCATTTGGCTCAGGAATTTCATCGAACAGCCGGCGCGCATAGGTTGGATTCCCTAACTTACCGTAGGTATTAATTAGGTTGTTGTAAAGAAATGTTTCGGGATTTGTTAAGCTCTTGAGAATATGACAATGGAGTTTCTTGGCTTGGGTTTGGTTCCGGGTGTCGCAGCAGAGTTTTAGCAAGGAACAGTAGTGGCTGGAGGCCGATGTCATCCCCGTATGGGGATTTTCCGCATAACTATTGGCGGGATGAGAAAAAGCTGTCAATTATGCTTCTGTCAATATCCAAGAATAGGAGACGACATTTCCTTTCTGCTCCCCTTGGCAACCCTAATCAACATTGGAATATCAAAGACAAAATTATCTTTCATCTGATACTAATCCGAGCTGAGGCATAATTAATCAAAAGAATCTAATCGGATCGGTTGGTCAAACAGCAAATTCAATAATTCAGATACGGAATCATTCCGGATCCATTATGCAATTGGGGCTAACAAGATTTGATAACATGGACACTCTTTAAAATAAGTGGGAAGAAAAACCTGATGCTGTCATATTACGCAATCATCAGAGGCATATTGGAGTTCTCAGTTGAAGAATACAGAATCAACATTAGAGGACATGCAAACAAATAGCAGTCATAGTTTTTATTAATTCATGGACCATCTCATTTCAATCTATACAATATTCCATTCACAGCCCTTCTGTCAGGACCTTCTGTACTTCCTCTCAGGAAAGAACACGAAGCATTCCCTTGTCCAGGCCTCCTCAGTATTTATATAACAACCAAAGAAATATGCAGGTTGCTTAAGTTTTGAGCTGCAACCAAAACTCCCAAGCTTTTGAGACTGGGATAGATCGATGCATCTTCTGTCCCTTTCTGCCTCCATGGTGTTTAAAAGAGAATTCAATCCCCACATCCGTTTTACACTCAAAGAGCATTGGAAAATAAAAAATCACGAAAGACCAAGCAAGAAAGAATTCAGAGTTCAATCTTTAACTGGCCTGGTGGCATCGACCCTGCAAAGGATTTGCCAACTTTGCAATCAGTCTCGCAACAATTGGCTCTATAGCAAAGGAGAGGTTTGAGGAGTAAATGAACCAAGTTTCATACCATTTACAGGTTGCGTATCTTGAGGGGCACCACTTCCATAACTCATTTGGATAACATTGTGGAGCTCATCATCCCATGCATTTGTTACCTGTTTTTAATGATATCAAATAGGAGAATGATATTGAATAGATCTCTCTATAAGACCAAAAAAAGGGTACTAAAGTCCAAATATCAACCAGAAACTTTTTCTTGATTTTTTAATACAACTCATCAGAAATTCTAGCTTTGCAATTGGAGCTCCAGGAGGTGATGTTTCAGGGTTTCAGCTCGGTATGTAATAATACCAACTTAATCCTGCCTATTTTAATCCTTTAATATAAAAGAGACAGAAATCACCAAATGCTAATGTTTTATAATGGAGAGAAAAATAAGATCACCTGAGTAGGTTCTTTGAATTGGCCGGATAAGTTTGTCAAT
Organism: Passiflora organensis; assembly: GCA_019739055.1. Lineage (NCBI taxonomy): Eukaryota > Viridiplantae > Streptophyta > Magnoliopsida > Malpighiales > Passifloraceae > Passiflora > Passiflora organensis. The sequence continues at coordinate 9,481,871 of JAEPBF010000278.1, read as the reverse complement.
TGGGAATTGATGGTTCTCCTGAGAATGTCAGAATGGCTCGTCATGCCCGGAAAAGCAGATTGAACCAGTCCTGGCTGGGATGAGGGTAGTGGAGGATAAGCCATAGACATTTCCGGGGCAAATGCCAAAGATGGAGGAACATTGTGCAACTGAAGAAACTGTGCTTCCATATGCAGGAACAGCAACAGACATTCAATAAAATGCTAATGAAAGAACAAAGTTGGACTCTTGGTCAAGAGAATCTAGATATTGATCAGAAGCAGTAAATTAGCTCAACCACTTACGTCTTTTGCCAGAAGCCCTTCTATGTTAAAATCCAGTCTAGGATTCACAGTGGAGAGTTTCATCGACAGAAACTGGATAAAAAGAGAAAGCAAGCTCAAAAAGAGCAAAGCCAATTTTAATCTAGCAAAAAATGAATTGAAAGTGATTAAAGAGAAGCTTCAACATGATCTGTTCAGATGTTTATATTTGTATAAGAACAGCCAAAAAATGACAACCTATTAGAATGCTGCACTATTTTAGAGCAATTCTGGCCAAAGCAGCACAATGATATCCAGTACAACACAATGATACTCAACCAAGAAAGTTCAATTCTTAACGATATGAGTCACTGAAAAGGGAAAAGAATAAAATAGATTGTTCCTGCCGCACCTCGACCTGTCGCTGCAGAGACTGTACATAGTTGATGATTTCATCTAGCATCACCGCCTTGCCAGTGACCTGCAAAATCAAGTAGCAATTCAACAGATGAACTGAAACAACAAAATCATAGCTATTCAACGAACTTAATTGTGCATCTCCCGCTATCACTTCAAGAAACAAACCTTGCTGCAACCAGGCACAAGGTCCTGTAGAAATTTCATCCTCTCACTTATTTTTTCCCTTCTTACCTGCAGCGATAATCAATTAGCTACAAAACAGAAAAATGAAAACAAAGATTGCTTCTGATAATCAAGCACTGTGATATGGAATCTTACTCTTTCTGCAAGACTATGGCTGTTTGTTGCTTGACCTCTTCTAGCTCTGACATGAATATAGTCTTCTTTTGGTGGATCAGACGCTTGATATCCCTGTTTACCTTGTCTCCTGGTAATCTTATTGGTAGTTGAAATTGGCTTTTGTTCTCCTCTCTGCTGAATTTCAATGTCATCCTTGGTGGCTTCACCAGATTTCTGTGTTCCATTGGCCTGATTACTTTCAGCATCCTATCAGAAGAAGAAATATAGTTATACATATCACCCCAAAATGTAATCATAAAGAGTCCGAAGCAATGAAGGAAATAATTCAGAGACGGGTTCCTACCTGTCCACTCCTTTTCCTTTTCTTTAAGCCAGGGTTCTTGGCAGTTGTTCCCCTATCATCTCCTTCCAACATAGATTGCTCATCTTGACCATAACCACCACTGCCTTCAGTTTCATCAGACTCATTCCCAGACTCTTCCACACCTTGTTTTGCTTCATCATGAGATCTTGCAATGCTTTCACTTCTTCTGTGATTCTTGATTGGGCTCCCTTCAACGGCCATTTGTCCAACAGACAACAAAGCATCTTTGGAAGCTCCGCCCACATTCATAGCATTCTGCTGATCTTGTCCACCAGATAGTGATTTTAATCCACTACTTCTCAGAACCTCTTGAGATTGCATCATTTCCCCTCCTCTCGAATAAAGAAACATGGACGCAGGAGTTGCAAAACAATCGATCATATCACCAGAATTTTCAGCACTGAAGCATGAAAACCTGGCCGCACGCTCAATAAATGCCAAATCAGTAGGAACCTGGGATATGCTCTGCGGGAGCATACCCGTGCCATTTGATAAGAAAATCTCACTTTTGAGAGCTGAATTCGGTGTATTCCATCCCATATCCAAAGGTTTTGATGTACCACTTATTAAAGAAGGAAGGCCAGCTTTTCCAATCCCTGCTGTGCTCGAAGTTCTGACACTTTTCTGGACGTCAATATCACAATATCCCATGTTCTGTGAAGTGGTAGATTGTTCCCACATGGCAGGTCCAAAACAGTCCGACACAGGAGTAGAATAGCAAGACGAACCGCCTACCAGGTCTCTACAAGCGGGCAGAACCAAACCCATCGACGAATTAACCATGCCGGCACCATTAAACCGCCAGTCCGACGACACGGTAGAAGCTGAAAGGAAATCTATATGACTATCATTCCTCTTTTCAAGCCCTAATTCATTCCCTACACTCATATTCATCTCTTCTTGACAAGAAAACCAGAAGCAGCCAACATAGAAACTTTAACCACCCCAGAGCAATAGAATTCGTCTGAAACACAAAAATTTCAAATTAATAACCCAAAATTCTCGAATTTTTTCATCTAGCCCAAATGACAACTCCCACTTCCCAAGGTAATTTAAGAAGAAGCTCCACCTGAAACCAAAAAATTGAAACAACCCACGTTGAAATTCTTAAAAAAAAATGGTACTCCCGCAAGAACAACCCACCAGGAAAAGCTAACTAACAGGTATCTCAGTTTTCGGCGGCGAATAAGAAAGACCAACTTCCATAACTGGTAGTCAAAACCCAGTAACGTTGAAAAGAGGAAATCTCGGCACTAAAACATACACATCACATGAACACAATTTCTGCGATTTCCGAAGCCATTAAATAATGGAGTTGAACTGTTCTAAAATTAATAAAAAAGAAGCACCAACCAAGGACAAAAAAAACAATGGTAAAAAGAAAGTTCAGAGGAAAAAGCTGTGGAGAAGGGAGGTCTAACTAACAGAGGCAATCAATACGAAAAAACAAGAGAATATTGATTTCAGTACAATAAATTAACCCATTCCAAACCCTAGTCAGAGTTTGGGCAGCAAACCCAGCTAAAAGTGGCAAAGAGATACCTGTTTCAGATTCTGCCCAACTTTACTCTGCCATTCATTCAAGCCTTTCTGTCCACTCGGACCAAAAATTTTATCGAATTGTATCTGGACTCCGTCTATCTTCTGTTTAATCTGTTCCGTCAATTGCCTTTTCAGCTATCTCACTTTCTCACATACACAATACAACACAACAGTTCCTGCTTACTACACACTGCCACGGAAAGGAATACAAGTACATAAACAGAAGTGCGATGAGTAAAGAGAGAGACTTGGATTTTGGCCACAGGAAGCAGGAATTGGAGATGGGTTTTCGTGCATTTTAAGGAAAGGTTGAGGGAGGTATGCCACGGCAAAGGCGCTGCATTTATACCCACGCTTGCATCAAAAGGAGAACTCTTGATGATTAACCACCGTCACTGCCACTGTGAAATTCATTAAAAACACCACCTTTCACACATTTTTTTCTTCCTCTTTCAACTTTACTCTTGTTTGTTTGCTTCCTTTAATTCACTTTTACGTATTCTAACTTGTACAATTTTGGTGTTTAATTATTCCCATGTTAGCTAGCACCTGACAATGCCAACTCCTTGTGGCGAGTATTTCTTATCCTTTTATGATTATTTTAGTTTCCCCTCTCATTTCAATCTTGGGAGTAGAGCTTAAAGATTCTTACGATGTTTCCCTCTCGTGGTGAAGCCACCCAAAAACCAAACTAGCTCCATTTTCTTATACTTTTTTCGCATCCGGTGTTTTACACTGACCAAACATGAGTAAACTGTTCCGAGTTTTGATACAAGTCCAAGAAAGCAAACTCTACTATTTTGACGAGGATAACCAGAGAGCCATTATGGCATTTAGAGGCCCCATTCTAGTAGGTTGGCATCCTTATCTAGTCTTTTCTGACCAAAATAAGAAACGCCTGGAAATGGGGCAGTTCTCGAGACCTATAAAGACTATTATTTGCGTGTGAAATCCAAAATTCGTTCCTTGATGTAACGTTTTCAAATGTCTGCGCTTTAAAACCATTTCGGGTCTTTGTTCGAACTTGCGAACTAGATTGCATTTGCATATTTGACAGTTAACCATTTAGCAACGCTTACCAGTTACCACTAAAGACACCAGTGAAACTAAGCACTTCAACCTTCAACCTTCAACCTTCAACCTCCACTTGGGATACTCCTTTCTAGAAGTAAGACTAAAACTGTACAGCTCTTGCTCACCGTGTCTGGGAACTTCATCTGAAGAACAAGATAGATAGTTGCATGAGATTGTTTGATTCAACATCCGTGGTACTACGTACGTATGGATTATTTATTACTTCCCAGGAAAGGTCTCCTGAATTTTATGACTCATACATGCACACGATCTTCCAATGGCTACAGAACGGAGTGTATCCACTATCCAATGGTTGTTGAGATGAACTTACCGACCTTCGGAGTGCTGTGAAATGAATGCCTGTTAAGTAGCCGTCTTGTTTATTAATTTCCAGACAACTGCTTGCTAATGTAAATAAATTAATGGCCACCACCATCACCTTAATCTGCAGAGTCAGAGTTGACCGAATCAGATGAACCCTTCTCTACTAACATAGAGGTGATCCATCGACCATAAGTGTGAAATTCCGTCCTAGTCGTATGTCCAGTCAGCCTCGTTTTAGTGGTCCATATATATGTTTGACGTTTTGACTATGACGGAGAGCGAGACGGTAAAAATTACCGTTTCGCCCCTATTGGACCCGAAATTGTTTCCGGGCCTGTTTATTACCTTAGGGCCTTATTCGCATCTTTTTAAGCCCATCTGCTTACCCTAGCCGCTGCCACTGCTTTCGTTTCAGACAGAAAACCTGTGCCCGTTCGTCCTCTGTTCTCTTTCTCACACTATTGTCAATCTGCCGCCACCAATTTTCTTCGTTTGGTGTGCCTTCCTCCGTACACCCCAACGATCGCCTCTAGCCCCTTTCCGTTTTCCACTATTGGATTGTTCGTCAGTTCTATAGATCGGTGGATCTGAATCTGGGTATCGCGATAAGGGCAAAGGAATTGTCACCAGTTCATCTGCATGTCAGGTAGGAGACTATGCCTCATACGTTTGATCGACAATCGTTTCGTTCTTTTGATTATGCTTTTGTCTTCTTCAGATTCTGTCTATTCCTCAATCGTTGGCTCCACTCTTAATTCTTTCGTGTGATAGTTGTGGATCTTTGCTGCCAATGCCCTTTTAATAGATTTATGCCTTGTTTGACTATGTTTGCTTTCTGCCTAGGTTGACTCAAGTTAATTCGGTTGTTCCTTTGTTTGTTATGCCATACACTGTGTCGGTTTCGTCTTTTGTTCGAAGTGTTTGCCTGCGTAAATCACCAGTATACGCACCTTGCATGAGATCCCTCCCTTTTGCCTAAACCCCTTCTTACGAGTCGCACCCGGAGTGGTTTATCTCGTAATTAATTTCGTTTTTTTCTGTCGAGTCTCCCCTTAGCCTGTTTTCCCCAAGTCGTGCCTTCGCTGGATGCGATTATGCAGTCCGGTTTGCGTTCTGCTTGGACAGGGGCTCCCTTTCTCTAGAACGCGGTTGATCTTTAATACCCCACAGTGTTTCCTTTCGTCCGTCGTTCTCAGTCTCCACTTCCCTCAGTACCGCAGTTTCCTTTGTCTTGTCCAGCATAAAAGTCGGACCAGACCCTTCCTCTTCTTACGTTTTCCGGCTCCTTCAACCTGTTCTCCTTTCACTCCTGTCACCGATGAGAAGTGACCTTCTGTCTTCTAAGCAGCGATACCCAGCAATCGACCGGGAGCGCTGTTTCTTTCCTCTTCCCCGGGCACCCCTGTTTTTCCTACATTACCCAACTCGCAGCTCCGGTGTTCTCTTCTTCCTCTTTTGTCGAGCAAGGCGTGTGCTCTTCTCTTCATTTACTTCCCGATACCACGAGCTTGTTCCCAACCGGATTCGTGCTTCCCCTTTTTCATTTCTTTTCCGGCGCCGTGATCTGGTCCTCTACTGAGTTCGTGCCAGCGACGTTGAACGTCGCCCTTCTTCTTCTCCTTGGCATCACCTGTTGTTTTCGTTCTACCCAACCAGCCCTTCCAGTTTCTTCTTTTTTTTCCTTTTCTCGTCGAGCGTGTCCTTCGTTGCTGCATTGATGTTCTTTCTTTTGTTTTTCCTTTCTTGTACCTAATGAATTATTAAAGTGATTAATGAATATGGGATATAAGCCTTTTACTATTAATTGGCACTCACGGGATTCGTAAGTGTGTTATTATTGGATCTTATAAATATTAATTATTTAGCTTATTTTAATTGTAGGGTGGGTTTATACCTGAACATAATTTGAGGATGTGTAATGTATGTGCTCGTGTTACGTTCGATTATAAACGTAGGGCTTTGTGCTATTAATTTAGGCAAGTTACATTAGTTTACGAACTTACTGTTTGAGTATTATGGATTTTATCAAGTATATTGCTTAGTAACGTAGTATTTTTGGAACTGTAATGTTTGACAAAAATATAGTTTTATAAACCGCCTATATGCCTCAGTTTGTGTATTTACAGTTATTAAACGTTCGCTTGGCCAATGCGAGATGAGTATACGGAATCCCAGTGATAGAGGAGAGTTGGTTACCTGTTCGGGAGTCGTATGGGTGTTGTTTTCGTTTGCCTGCCACGTCTTCACAGGTTGGTTCGTATTGAGTAATGAGACGGGTATGATACTAGTTATATTTTCTCTGCTTAGTCTCGGACAACACTGGCGGTAGGGGTTACGTATACATTTGTTATTTTTCCTAAAAATATTAATTAACACTGCCAGTGGGCTCCAGGTTTCCCTTTAGCGGGGGTTACCCGAGGAGTGATTTATTATGTCCATCCCGATGGGTTTTTGGTAGGCATTGTTAGCCGTGTTGTGTTATGAATTGTTGATTTATAACCTATTGGGCTGGAATCATGTTTTACGTTATAAAAATTAAAGGTGTGGAATTCTATATTCTTCGGTTTGCTTCAGTTACGTCCTTGCTCGTATAGTAAACCGTTCATTCTCTTCCTAGTATGTGTTCTCGTTTCCCCGTAGGACATATGATGTTGTGACTCCTACTGAGATTTTTATCTCACCCGTTGATGTTTCCCCCTTTCAGGAGTAGTTCGTGAGCCGTAGACAGCATTTTGAGGTGTGAGAGCTTCGTACGACTTGGCTGGACTATCGCACCTGCACATTTTACACGATTTTCTTTTCTGGCATTTCCTGTTTGACTCGTTTTGATGTTTTGACTCACATTATATTTTATGCGTTTATTACTCTACTGGGTACAGTTTTTACGTACCGGGCTTTAAGCCTAGTTTGTAATTTTGGGCTTGTGACTGTATGGACCCGTTTTCCGTTTTGGATGTTTTTGTCCATTCGAATAAAGTCTTCCACTGTGGTATTTTGTTCACTCCGATTTTTATGTCAGATGTCTGTTTCTTATTTGACATGCTCCAATTTTTGAAATATTAAATTCGTTTGTTTTTGGAAATTCGTATTTGAAAAGTCGTCTAAGCCTTGTGGGATTCAGATTGATCCACGTGTTGGGCTTGCCCGGATTTCACGACGGTAAGAGCCCGGTTTTCGGGTTCAAGTCTTTACAATAAGACTTGTTTCCTACTCTTTCACTATCTTATTAAGGGGCTGGTGACTAGTCCCTTTCGCTTTCATGCCATTATTAGTCAGCCTTGGGACTTGAGATCTCAAAGACCAAAGCTGTAAATAGTGGAATCTACCTCTCACTTTTGTTTTATTGAGACCTGATATTTCACCCAAAACTAAGCTTCAGAAACTGCACGTAAGAGTTAAAAATGATTTGTGTTCAATGGTTTGGTTTACAAGGCATGCATGCGAGATATCTACAGAAGTAAAACTGTAACTGATGATTATTTTACACGTATGTACAAATCTGTTCTCCCTTCCCCTTCAATGTGAGAATATATAAAGACAAACACAATGAACCTGCAGAAAGAAAAATCTACGACCGCATAGACAAGTAAGGGATCGGATTCTTTGTACCATCTGCACCGGTTCGCTCTTCTAAAGGAGGCCAATTGACTGGTGCCAATTGCACATGTACTATATATTCACATAGAATATAAAGAAAATGCAGGGGAGAGAGTCGGTTCCCGGTTGGCAATAGCAATAGCTCTTTTTTTATAAAAGCTAGAACCAAGTAAGGAAGCAACCATATCACATCCATAGCAACATGGGACCGGGGGATGGGGATTCGAGATCTCTTCGGCCGAGCTTGGAATTCTAGCGATATAATGAATCAAAAGACTGGATCATCAATAAAGTATGCTTTGGTTTGAGCTTAAATCAATTAATTAATGAAACGCATTTTAGACATCACATTACACCGATCTGGCTATAGCTGGACTTCCAAGTAAACGAGTCAGATTATATATATTAATATTTATGGTACAGCCCTCGACAGATTATTAATGATGTATCAGGGAATTGAAGCTAATAATTCAAATGTCCTATCGAAGTGGTGGATATCGAGAAAACAGCTAGTAGGTCTCTGGGTATAGCTATCTATACATAAGTGTGTTCTTCCTCGACTGCAAACTGTCAGCAGATGCATGGTCTATGTGAATAATCAGCCATATATTTTCACCAACCAAATGTGACAGTGTCTTCATTTATGTACATAATTCAACCAGTGATCCCCCCCCTCCTCCTCGTATGACCAGGGCATTTCCTGATCAATATCATAGGACAGATATAGCTAGGGTTGCAGAGGAAGATGGAAACACCCTGAAAGACGATGAATATATCATGGTATACATCGTTGCAGAGAACTATGATAAGATATTTGTTGTTGAGTGAAATCTTGAAAACTTCTGCAGCTCTTATGGGTTCAGTTCTTTCCTAAAAATGTATTAAAATTAGCAAAATAAATCGAACATCGAGTCGGCTAGGCATTGGTATAAATGATGATAAATTCGTAAAGTAAGCCTACCGTCTACTTCAACTGCCCATCTACGGGGAATAAATCCAGTACATATTAGGCTTTCTTTCGGATATACATGCAACCTAGGGAGTTTTGGTAGTATGGCTTTAGAGGATAGCTATGTAGTTGCAACTATAAAAACTATGTCCGATTAGTTTAATTCTAACAAGACTATAATAAAGTTGTCCGATTAGTTTATCCTCGTTGTTTATGCGATTAATTAACAAAAGCCTTTTTTAAGTTCATGCATGTTCGTGGAAGCCTTGGTACGTGGAAGAATTAAGGGCCCGGGTCTCACTTGTTATTAGGGTGAGGAAATGGACTTCTCATCATAACTCAATCGATGGTGACTTGAGACATTTACCCAACAGCTTTCTGCAACATTTAATCACAGTCTGATCATTACATTTTTTACCAGCTCAAGAAAAAGAACAAGAAGAGGTGCTCGTCTCTTCGATGTTTAAGAAATAGATAGCTAGCTTAGCCAGTAGCCGACCCACGTTTTAGTGTGTGTAGGTTTGGAATTGCACAGATGTGAGTGAGCATACAACCCTAGAAAGCTAGGTTGATTAAACAAACCTTCCTTTCCAGAGGCGCACCCAGGAAGGAAGGAAGGAAGGAAGGAAGGAAGGAAGGAAGGAAGGGAAACTAAACACTAAACAGACCTTCCTTTCCAGCTTCCTGTTGCGAATAAAATGAAATAAAAGAAGGGTCAAAAAAGAATTGGTGAAAAAGCAGAAAAAGGGGAAATCCAATCATGCAGAATCTGTCAGTACCGTCATTGTTTGAATGGGGGCCCAGACCCTGCAATTAATGTTTGATGTGGTCCACGAAAGTTAGGCAGAGTAGTAGTACTCGGTACTGTATATGGGCCCCGTCAAAGCCCAGTATTGTCATGCCAGCCGAACCTGTGGTTTGGTTGGTTAACCTTTGCTGGTCCCCGTGTGTTAATAACTGGCACAAAGCAGCAGGTCCAGACTGCTGTTGGTGGTCCATATATCTAATCCGTTCCTCCACAAAGGTTGTTACTTGCTTTTATTATGGTAAATTGACGGTGACTATTGAGTAGTTGTACATCATATCCTCATAACTTCGTCTTGCCGTTAAATAATCCTTCCCGTCTTAAAATTGAAGGAAACGTCATCTGAAGTACAGCTATTTTTTACTTAAAAAACTTATAATTTATCATTTTTTTTAATTTAGAATTTAATTAAGTATTTCATCACTATATAGTTCAAAAATAATTTAGAAAAAATAATGTATGAAAGTTAAATATGTAGTTAAAATTTTATTTGATATATTAAATAATTTAAATTTTCTTCCAATTATTCAATTTATATATGTTTAAAATACCGCAAAAGTCCATTCAATTGTTCTAACGTTAGCCTTTAATCGCTACCGGGGGCTCCGAATGTCTTCACACGGATCGAAATTGTATACTGCCATTTGGGCTTTATATAAGCCCAAACGATGTAATTACTAACCGTTAAACGAAGCCTGAAGCCCGAATCCAACCCCAATTGTGTCCAACCGGCAGCCTATATCACACTATACTATAGCGATCCCCAATTGTGTCTGTGCCCTAAACCTAAACCCTAAACGAGTCAATTGCGTTCAGAAATTTTAAGCTTAGAATTCAATACTTCCAAAGTGATAATATATCTGGCGTTTTGCAACTCTGTATTGATTTTCTTTTTTTTCGGGTATTTTGCGCAATTATTGTAATTGTAAATGCACCAAGTAGCCCCTTGTTTCTTCAAGTTTTAGATTTCGAGGAACCAATCGAGTAAAGGGTATTTATCATACGGTGCGAAAGTGAAGATTTTGGCGAAAAGCAGACCTCCTTGTAGCTTCTGTGATCTGCATGGAGTCTGTTTAGTCATACAGCTCTTGTTTTGTTAATTTTTAGGAAACCCAACTCCTGTTTTGTACAAGTTATGAATTTGAAATGGAAAGCAAGATGATGAGCTCGTTTAGTCTGAATCTGTTGTTGAATCACATTTTCTACTAGCCTTCAAAGTTCTCTGATTGCTTTGCTAGTTTGCAGTAGCCCAAACTTTGTTTTGGCGTTCAGTGTTGCTATTTGTGTGCGATAAAGGTTCAGTCTTAGCCTGTGTGTTAGACATTTGTTTATGTTCATGGTTTCTTTGAATGAGCTTGAGGCTGATGTTTAAAGAAGAAAGCATAACGTTTAGGTTGTCTTGAACCATGTGTTGTTTTTTTTCTAAATGCAATACGTGATATCCTTATATGGTTCTGCCATGATAATCTGTAGTAGGACGTAACACACATTGTGAGTGTTTTCAGTGCATACTTGATATACCCTTCTTGTTCTGACGGTCTGTGGTTGGAATGGCATGTCTTAATGGGGTTTTAGAGGAGTAATTGGTCTAGTTTCCATGCATTTTCTTCACTGTATGGCATTGAATTCTTTTACACATACCAATATAAAAGAGGCTCACTATGTACTTCCCTTTGTTGGCTTCCAAGATGCAAAAAGCAAAAGGCAAAATAATGAGTCTTCTTGACCTGAATCTTTATGTGGAATCACATTTTTGTGTTGGTCTTCAAAGTTCCCTGATTGCTTGCACTTTCGCCTGGTGAATAGTCTTTAATGTAGCTCCCTGACTCATTGTGCTTTGAAATTCTATCTTTAGTAAATCACCAGCAACAGAACCTGCTTCACATGGAATATTAGAGAAAGAAGAAACGGTGACAGAGCAGTCAGAGAAATACTAGCATGTAACACCTCCTTGTGGACGTATCTCTCTGTATTTCCTAAGTAGTAATTTATGTATATAAAATCTGAAAAAAATACTGGAGAAAGTGTAATAAAACTTTTTTTATTTTATCCAAAAAATACAGATTTCATCAATTAATTTCCGAAAAACATATATCTCCTTACGTTGGACGTGAAACAAACTTAAATACGGACCAACTGTCTCTCACCTATGAAGTTAGAGAAGATCTGCTTTTAAGGTTACGGATTTGGTCAAGGAAAGCAGCCTTTAGAATTCTAAGATGGAAATTTCAGATCCCGACCGGATCTATTATTCATTGGTAACGTAGCATGAGACTATATATGGACGTAAATCTGCAAATCTTGCATTAATATATGCCTTCACGGATTTATACTGAAAGCTTCATCCTATAATATTTTCCTTTTAATTTTCTTGGTCGTTCAACATTAGAAATATTGGATTTTCCAGACACAGAAAATCAATCATGCTTCTCTTGCTTGATTATTGTGATTTAAGGATTTGTCTTACATTTTATCTTAGTCATAGGTTGCAAGTTTCAGCCATAATTCTTTTCTATTTTTAGAAAAAAAATCCAAATTATAATTTTCCATCAACAATTTCAACGATTCCTTGTAATTGTCGGCCAAAAGGTTAATTTGTTTCACCATATTTAAGCAATTTTATCCTTTTCCAGATATAAATAACGATCTCTTTACTAAAAAAGAAGCAACAAGAATCCTCTCTAGCACTACAAATAGACGATCAGACCTCAGCAAGTCACATACAATTACTTTTATATTCAGGAAGATTAAGAACATTAGCATTTACAGAGATGGCATCATCAAGGTTTGCTCAACTGCTGGTTGTGTTCTTGGTACTTGCAGCAGTTGGTAAGTTCTTGCAAGAGTTGTTTAATTCTACCTTATTCATTACTGATATTGTATTAACACATTCATATAATGCTGTCAGGTTTCCAGACAGGAATGGGTGCTGGTGCTCCACCGGTGGAGGACAAAGGGCCATGTCCAAACAATCACTTTGATTGTTATAAACCTAATGAATGCGACTGTATTTTACACAGATGCTGGTGTCTGAAGCATTCATCTCCTCCTCTGCATGACATCAAAGGGTTTTATTAGAAGAGTGCCAACCTGAATATGTACCGAAATGCAATATTGAAGTCAACGAATAAATCAATACTTTACAAGCAAAGAAATCTCATTCTCTCTTTTCATTATTTGCTTTCCATCAACCTGCAAATACATGGCCCGTCATCAGGAATGTACATCAGGATGAGTAATCTATGGGGCCATAGTCCTCTTCAATCCCTTCCAAGCTCCACCTTTGAGCAACCACGGGTTAAAAAACTACAGCAAAACATTACAAGATGGCTCTGCTCATATTTCATTTCAAAGCCCCAAATATTCATGCAGTTTCGGATTGACCACCCATTTGAATTCCAGTTAATCAGGGTGACACAAGACAGGAACTCTGTTTCTCCCACTGTTGCTACAATTTTTCAGTCCCTCAGTCGAGATTTCCAACATAACACCGTGATAGCATAAATACTCCACCAATGGCTATTACCCAGGATACCGGTGTATAATAAGAAGGAAACATGTCTTCTCAATCCACATTTTCATAGTAGAAAAATCTGCTCATTTCTGAACAGTTAAAGAATCCATTCCTCTCATAGGACCTTTGTCCTTTAAATAGTCGGAGAGGAAAACCCGAATTCTCATATTTTGGTGATTTTGAGCAAATTTTTGCTTAAATTTTAAAGAAACAAAGTCACCAGTACAGGAATTTATACCTCAGATAATACAGTATACCACTTTTCTCGTTTATGTTATGGAAGCTTTGTCATCTGGGACAACTTCAACGTCCTCGACACAATACGAGAAGACAACATTGTTACACTTGTAAACCAGTCAGACATTTTAATGTTGTGGTTCCATAAACATTTGATTTGTTAGACTTGTGAAATAGGAGATCTATTAGATAGAACACCCATATGATTGTGTTAGAAAAGTGACCTGTATTTGGAGACAGCTGTCACATGTTGGAGAAGCTCAATTAAATGATATAGCAAACAACGCAGTGTCACATGTTGGAGACGCTCAATTAAATGATATAGCAAACAACGCAGCATGAAGCAAATCTTTTGATCGGTTGAATATATAATAATATTAAGTGGTTCACATATAATGTATAATTTAGGAAGAAAAATATGGATTAATCTCAACCATATATTTAATAATTATCTATTGTAAGTAGTAGTGAAAACAATTGATAAAAGTGAGGTCTCGGTAGCCTCTATTTTGTGAAGGATATTTGCTGTGTTTTTTCAGTTTTCTGTATTTGATTATAAACTTCTAGTGTCATCCCTTCAAACGTTAAGTGGTCGCGGAGTTTGAGAATTGTTCTCACTCAACGTAAGTGACGAAAATCATAATGAATCCTGGCTCTTCTTCATCATCTTCTTCATTGACCAAGCCTCCTCAGTTTCAAGGAGAGAACTATGACTAATGGGTTGACTACTTCATCATCTTCTTCATTGACCACGCCTCTTCAATTTCAAGAAGAGAACTATGACTAATGGGTTGTGAGAATGAAAGTCTTCTTTATAGCTAATGGCTTATGGGAGCTGATAAGTGATAGATTTACAGAGGTTGAAGATACTAACACTCACACTATAGCAACTGAAGGCACACAAGGAGAATGTATAAAAACACAACATGGCAATCTCTTATCTCCACTCTTTGGTGTCATCATCAATCTTTCCGATGATTGTGAGCTGTGGAAGTGCAAAAGAGACATGGGATGTTCTTCAACAAGACTTTCAGGGGTCTGAAAAAACAAAAGCCATTTGGTTGCCAACGTTGCAGAGGGAGTTTAAGATATTGTAAATGAAGGAGGCTGAATCCATTAAAGAATATGCTAGGAGAGTTCAAGAAACTATGAATCAAATAAGATTGTATGATGAGAAACTTCATGAACTCAGAATAGTTGAAAGATTCTCATTACTGTAACTGACAAGTTTGACGCAAAAATAGCAACAATCGATGAATCCAAAGACATAGATAGATAAGCTCACTATGACTGAACTATTGAAGATGAAGCTAAGAAATATATGAAGTTGCATTCCAGAGTGACAAATAAATAGAAATCCTTTGGAAGAAGAAGCCATCAAAATCAGCCCAGAAAAGTCAGCAAAGAAGTTTAAGAGAACATAACCTAAGATTATACAAGGAAGATTTCCACCATGTAGGCATTATCAAAGAACCAGTCATCAAGAACATAAGTGCTGGAAAACAAAGCGATACAATTTGTGTAGAAAGGTTAGGCATATTCAAAAATTTTGTAAAGCAAAGCAAAGTTCACAGTTTGATGGAGCTCAATTGAGATACTAGACTAAAGAACAAACACTATTATAATCATATAATATATTTTGATAAATAATAATAAAATTTATTATAATTTAATAGAGATAATATTCAGATAAGATAAAAATAAATAAAATAAAAGTTAGGTTATCAAGATAAGATAAGTAGCATATGATATTATCAAGATCAAATTATATTTTAATTTGTTATTATTTGATATTATCTAGATATGCTACTTGATATCAAATCTTAAATTGTTATTATCTGATAGACAGTTATCTCTTGATACGCGCAAATCTGTTTGTTATACAATAAAGGGATGAGGTATAACAAAATCAATTTTATATCGTAATATATCCAATGCAGTTGAGTAACATATCCAATCCTAGTCAGCCACCAACGTAGCTGCATATATAAGAGAGGTAAGAGTCTCTCTTTTTGTCTCCCTATAGCTCAATCCGAAGAGAGGTCCGGTAGACGGAGATGGCAAAGGAGGAGGCAATATCAACAGTTGAAGACAACATGAGAAGTTTACGTTTGCGTGGCGGAGAAGCAGAACCCATAAAGTCCATTCCTGATCCTACCCGAGAAACTGATTCACCCAGTTTTAAAACTTTTATTCGTGAAGCACTTGAAATTCACGGGCTGAGGTTGACTAGGTTGACTCCAAGACAACGGAGGATCATAAGGTTCATGGATAAGGATAAACCGTTTGATCTGTACAGCTTCTGCATTATTGAGGCATGCTTTTCAATGAATTTTGAACGTATTAGGGACCTCTACACTGAAGAAGAAATAGAATTACATGATAGGATGGTTTCTCTTTTTTATGAACCATTAGATTATAGTGATAATGAATGTCCTTGGTTAGATGATCTAATTTACGATGATTGAGATTAAGTTTTTTTATTTCTAAACAATTTATGTCTCCGAATTAGTTTCGGAACTTTTTTACAGTTCCGAAGCCAAGATAACAATAAATTCTTTTTTTTGGTTTTATTCTTTTTTTTTTATGATAACAGTGATCTCTAAATTAGATAAATATAAAATAAATAATGATTCATGATTACGATTACGTGAAGCCAGCTAATTCTCACGCGCCTTAAGCGTCAATCTCCCGACACTAGAACGTATGGTAACACGCTCACGAAGAAAAAGAATTACTTAATGGTAGCAGAGAAAAGTGAGATGTGAGACAGGGTAACGTATCGGGCAAATCCGCTTGATATTTAATTCGGACATGACACCTATTATCCGCTCGTCCTTTTCTTCGTTCCGACTAGATTCTTTTTTTTTCTACATGGTGGGCTAGGCAGCAGCCATTAGACTTTATATGTACACACATGTTCATGCACATGTAATGATGAGTGAGATAAAGATGGCGCTACTTCCAAGTGCTCTGCTAGTGGTTGTTCTGCTTATTGGGGCTGCTGCTGCTGCTGCTGCTGCTGGAAAGGATGATGCAGACGAAGTGAATATATGGCCAATGCCTAAAGAGCTGAGCAGAGGGGACAAGAGGGTGTTTTTGAGCCAGGATTTTCAGCTCGTCACCGATGGGAGCAAGTACAGTGATGGGTCTGGTGGTATATTGAAGGATGCCTTTGATAGAATGCGGGATGTCATCAAGCTGGGACATGTTGTTGATGGTAATGTCTCCAGTGCTGATAAGCCCCTCAAAGGAATTCACATCCTCGTTTACTCACCAAATGATCAGGTCTGGAATTTAATATGATTCTCTTTGTCTCTCTTTTATATTGGTTTTACTGCGAATGGTTTGGTAATGGAAAGCGTTGTGCTTGCATTTGTGTTGTTTCTTCATTATTATGGAGTCGAGAAGAGAAGAGAGTTTCAGTTTCTTTTTGCTTTTGATGGAAAAATTTTGATCCTTTCAGATCTTTCTCTTCGAAGCCTTAATTTTTAAAAATGGAATAAAACAATGAGTGTGGATTACTTAAACCTGTTGCACAAGAGTGCATAGCTTTCCAGAAACAAATTGTCTTATAATTCTTTTTTATTTTTGGCAAATTGAGTGAGAAAAACCCAAGCACTCTTGCCAGGGAAACTCAACATGCTCGACAAATAAAGACAAAGGGTGAATTTTTGTTTATGACTAGTGATTTTTCAAAAGAGCCTAGAAGAGAAGCTTGGTATGTGGGCATCGGTTGTACAAGCCACATGTACTATTATATCAGCATATTTTGTGAACTAGATGGCAGAATAAAATTTACTATTAGAGTGACAAGCAGTGACTTGATTGAATTTGTAAGCAAGGGTACTATTCAAATACAAACAAGCCAATATACAAAATTTATCAAAAATATTTTATTTGTGCTAGAATTTAAGCATAATTTATTAAGTGTGTCTCAAATGATGAAGAATAGTTATGTTGATACGTTCAAAGTAAACATGTGCACTAAGTGATTCTAGTGGCAATATGGTGATTAAAGCTTCAATGAAAGATAACTGTTTTTCAATCAGAACTTTAAAAATTGAAGAAGAGAGTTTTTTTGAGTTAAAAAGAAGAGTCGAGACTATGGCACAAAAGATGTGGGCATGTCAACTTAATTTAATTGAAGAATGCTTCTCAATTGGAGCTAATTAAAGACTTCCCTCTGTTACAAGAACTCAAAGGCGTATGTAAAGCATGCCAGCTTGGCAAACAACATAGGCTTCCTTTCCCAACAACAGGAACCAGTCTAGCACCAGAAAAATTTTAACTTGTCTATATTGATGTATGTGGACAGATGAAGAAGCCTTCTGTAACGATCCCAAATCCTAACCTATTATTAATTGCTCCGATTAGGGCAATTATCGCTTTGAAATTCAAACAAGCCCAAGAATCAAGACGTATCTGAATTCCACAAGGCTTATTTATCAAATTCTTGATTTTTAGCATGTACATTTGTTATGTTCATTAGTTATTGGAGCATGATATTGGACATATATTCTGGTATCATACGGAGTTAATAAAATATCAACGGAAGTCTTAAAATAAAATCAATGAATCCACAACTCACAAGTCCCATAAGGATCCAAACATCTAGTAAGTTAATTCCCAAAATAAAACGGAAACAAGTAAAGGAGGAACCTTGAAAACCAGAAAAATAGTCCAATCATAATTCATGTTATATGCGCAAGCAATCAAGGAATAGGTATGGTAATGTGATGCGATATTGCCCCGTCGTGTAGGCTTGATCTCACACACTGGTACCACGGACAGTGGATGTACCTAAGCCTGAAAAATAGTGAATACAACAGGATGAGATTACAAGAATCTCGGTAGGGTCACAACATCATAAAATCTACAGAAATCCTTAATCACAAATCTCTCGAACAACATTAGATCATTCCTACACAACTATGAGTATCACGCAATTCAAAAATCAATCAAAGGGATAGGGCCGAAACTAAAGCTGAGGGTGGACTGCAAACACTTCCGAAAATCAGAAGTATACAGACCGGTAAAACTCATCAGATTGCTCTCGGTAATAGGAAAAATAAAGGTCGTCCCCTTCCACTTGTGGTGTCCAAGGTTTATTGCACAAAGGGTAAAAGGTTATCACACAAGCTAACCAGTAAGTTTATTCATCTTACCACACAAGTACAAGACATCCCAAGCCACACAAGGACAAGGGTATCCCAAACCACACAAGGATAAGGTCATCCTGCCACACAAGGATAAGGTCATCCTGCCACACAAGGACAAGACTTCTAGCCACACAAGGACAAGACTTCTAGCCACACAAGGACTAAACATCCAGCGCATACCACCCATACAACTCCCATACCAATAAGAGCCTCCCCTCTCCCAAGGAGCATCAGCGTTTATACCAAATGGTCATCGGAACAGGATCCTGACACAAAAACATGTACAAGCACACACAAGCAAGCACAGTCACAATACCATAACAGAGTATCCTCAATTATGTCAGAAAACAAATAGCTTATTCAATTCAAATATCATATGCAATTTGGGCACTCAAAACCTAACTCAAGGGTTCGGTATAGCCTATAGGATTTATATCCCAATCCGCAATTCTTGCACATATCCTACAATCAGTTCGCATGCAATAATAACAAGGGCATGCATCAAAAATAACAAACCAACAACAGGGATCTCTGGAGAAATCAATGAGGCATAAATCCTACCTCTCTTGTCTCTGAACAATAAGCTATTCCTTTGTCTTTATTTAATAATTCCGAACCACCTATAGTATCACAAGGCAAATACAGAACCAAACTAAGCATGCATACTCAATAACCAATTGAATACCCTATTTTCTTACCAATTTCACTCACCAAACCTATCAGAAACCAATGGTCAGATGCCGTAGGTGCCTCCCCTTTTGATGTGTAATGTGATAGCTAAGAACTTAACAAGATTCAACCTGAATTACCACCCAATTTAACTATGTATATTTCGGCACTAAACATAGGACACAAGATAGTTTGCGATTTCATGTTAGCAAGGTGTAAGGGTTGCAATTTCATGCTAACAAAGAGGGATTAAGTGTTTATAACTTATACAATCAAGAGAAACAAGATCGGAATCCAAGAAGTTTATCAATTGATCAAGATAGGCAACAATAGGGTAAGGGTAGGGCATACTAATTTCATGTATAGAAAAGATTCAAAGAATGAATTCATGATTTTATAACATTAATAGATGCTAAACAATCATACGAATAAGAGAAACAACAACAGAAATCAATTGAAGAAAGAATCACACAATCTTAAATGCTAATCCGTCAAAATTTGACTTATCTTACGCTAAAAAAAAAATAACCTCCTGATAAAAAACCAAAGATGGTTGGAAGGAAGATGAAGAGAGCTTTTCAACAAGCTATTATTCGCAGGAATTCGATAAACGATGAGAGAGTTATGTTTGTTTGAAGATCCAACGGATTTCAGCAGAAATTGGGAGGTGTAGGGTTTTTAGGTTTTACAAATTTTGTGTGTTTTCTGTATAAGATTTTTGTATGGTTAACTTCCTATTTATATAAGGTGGTTATGAGATTAAAATCCCTACCTTAAAGGCTTAATTAAAATAACAGTTTTTTTTTCATCGATGACTATTCTAGAATGACTTGGATATATTTCATGAGATTCAAGTCTGAAGTCTTCAAGTGGTTCAAGAAGTTTCTGGCTATGGCAAAAAATTAGAGTAATTAAAAATTAAAAATATTGAGATCAAATAGAAGAGGGGAGTATACTTCTCAAGAATTCAAGAGATTCTATAAAGAAAGGGGCATTATACAACAACTAACTATTCCATACTCTCCCCAACATAATGGGGTGAGTAAGAGAAAGAACCGTACAGTTATGGAGATGGCTAGGTATTTGATGGTTGAGAAAAATGTACCTAATGAGTTTTGGGCAGAAGCAACTTACACTGTTGTATATTTGTTGAACAGGTTACCTTCAAAAGTTGTAAAAGATCTAACTCCTATTGAAGCATGGACTGGAAGCTAGCCTTCTGCAAAGCATCTCAAGATTTTTGGTTCAGTTTGTTATGCACATATTCCACAGCAGTATAGAATAAAATTAGATGTCAAGGCCATGAAGAGAATTTTTCTTGGCTACAGTAGCCAATCTAAAGGGTATAGGGTATATATTATAAATAGTGGGAAAGTGATCACCATGAGAGACGTGAAAGTTGATGAAAAGGCAAGGTAGAATTTTGAAAAAATAAGTGTTGACTCTAAAACTAAAGTTATATATGGACCAGAAATTGAACTTGAAACAGATTAAGAAGAAAGTCATTTGCATCAAATTGGGGAGGAGGACTATGACTCTGACACTCCTCCAAGGAGATACAACACATTGGCAAATATTTATGAAAGATGAAATGAAATTCTTGAAGAACCTGGTTCATTTGAAGAAGCGATGCTTCACAGTGAATAGCTTGAGGCTATTAAAGAGGAGATGCACATGATTGATAAAAATGATACATGGGTATTGATAGAAAGGCCTGCTGAGAAAAACATGATTGGAGTGAAATGAATTTTTAAAAGAAAATTCATTGTAGATAGAACTTTAAACAAACTGAAGGTTTGTTTAGTTGTAAATGGCTATGCTCAAGAACCTGGAGTTGGCTATAATGAGACATTTGCACCAGTTGCAAGGCTTGATACAATTAGATGCATCTTGGCTATTGTAGCTCTAAAAGGATGGAAAGTGTGTCAGCTAGATATCAAATTTGTATTCTTGAATAGTTGTGTTGAAGAAGAGCTTTACATGGAACAACCATATGGATTTGAAGTGAAGGATAGAAATAAGTATGTTTACCAATTGGTTAAAGCTCTTTATAAACTGAAGTAGGCTCCGAGAGTTCGATATCATCGATGATTCTTACCTGGTCAGTATTGGATTCAAGCAGAGTTTGAATGAGGTAACTCTTTACTTCACAAATTAGCTTGATGCAAGAATAATTGTTTATATTTATGTGGACAACATTCTTGTTACTAGAAGTAATGAAGCTAAGATGGCCGGATTCATAGCAAGTATGGAGAAACAGTTTGAAATGACAAATCTTGGTGTGATGAGCTATTTTCTAGGCATGAAAACTGAGCAAAAACCACATGGTTATTTGTTGTATCAAAAACGTTATATAGAAAATATGTTGAAGAAGTTTAACTTGGACTCTTGCAACTCTGTTTCTATTCCTGTGGTGCCTATAGAATAATTAAAAAGGGAAAATAATTCTGCAAAGGTTAATCCAAAGCATTATCGATCAATAATTGGAAGTTTACTGTACTTGATAGCCACAAGGCCAGATGTCATGTTTGTAGCAAGCTATCTGTCTAGATTCATGTATAATTCTAGTGCCACACATCTAGTTGCTGCAAATAGAATCCTGAGATACATAAAAGGGACTATGAACCTGGGAATCTGGTTGCCAAAAACATTCAATTACAAGATAGAGATATATTCATATAGTGATTGGGCTGGTGATGAAGACATAAAGAGTATATTTGGATATGCTTTCTTGTTGGGTGATGGATTGTTTTCCTGGAATTCAAAAAAACAAACTACTGTGGCTCAATCTATAGCTGAAGCAAAATATATTGCATCCTCTCTAGTTGTAAACCATGCATTTGGATTCGTAATGTGCTGGAAGACTTAGGGTGAAAAGCAAGAATGGTCAACTCAGATTCTTGTGGATAATAAATCTGCAATAGCCATAACCAAGAATCCAGTGTTTCATGGGAGGGTTATATTAATGTCAAGTATCATGTTATTCGGGAAGCAGAAAAATCCAAATATGTTATGGTTAATTACTGTAAAGGAGAAGATCAGTTGGCTGACATCTTCACCAAAGGACTACATAAGGAGAGGTTTGATGAGTTTAAGCTGTCACCTGGAATCAAAGAACATTCGGATCATGGGGGACTATTAGAAAAGTGACCCGTATGTGTTGGAGGTTGCTGTCATTTTGGAGAGACTGTTGTCACATTTCGGAGAAACTCAATTGAATGATGAAGCAAACAATGCAGCATAGAGCAAATCTTTTATTAGTTGATTGGTTGAATATATAATCCTAAGTGGTTCACCTAATGTATAAGTTACGAAGAAAAATGTGGATTAATCTTAACCATATATTTTGCTCTATAAAGATGTAACAATTATCTATTGTAAGTAGCAATGAAAATAACTGATGAAAGTGAGGTCTCGACAGCCTCTATTTTGTGAAGAATATTTGCTTTGTTTTTTCAGTTTTCTGTATTTGATTATAAACTTTGAGTGTCATCCCTTCAAACGTTAACAAATTGGTGGCCCTTCCTCTGAAACATCAGGCCATAACAAATAAAACTAGGGATAATATCCAACAGAGGGATGGATTCCATGTAAGGTTGTCTAGTAAGAAGAAGGAGACGAACCCAAAAAAGGCTAACAATATGAATAAGATCCCGAGCAATTCCAACACATTTGATGTTTCATGGTAAGTTCTTCTCATTAAAATGCCGTTAAAAGTCCCTGAAAAACCAACAGAAAGAGCAAGCGCAGTCAAGTGCAATGCGAAAAACGCATCCACCGGATTGTAGATAGAGAATAGGCCTACAGTCATGGGAACGACAAGGACTAATACATGTCTTCCTAGTTCATTTTCCAGGAGACTTTGGATCAAGGTATGAAAGACATGAGGATAATTTTGGTTTATTTCATTTCCATCTCTTGCTGTCCTGGTGGATTATTCATGAGCAAAGGTTGAGTTTTCAAGGCAGGGCTTTATGCGACTTGAGATCAGCCTCCAAAGGTTCTTGGTTCTTCGGTATTATCCTTCTTTGATGGTATGGAGGTCATCGAAGATGATGGTTGTGTCATTTCCTCGGGATGGTTTTTATCAAAACCAGTGGTTGTGGTGTTCAAGTCGATCTTCAATTCTTCCAGAGTTGGAATCGAGGAGGATTCGATTGAAAGGGTAATGCGCATGGGTCCTTTTTGTTTGACATCCTAATAATATTTAGGTGGTGTTGATGAAGTTGATTATGAAGTTTTATATTGGTTTGATCCAATATGATCCAGATCATTTCTTTGACCAGAATTAAGAGAAGGGAGCATCAGCTTTGCAAGCGATAAAGAGGTAGTTGTATATAGATTACGACACAATTGTTGTAACAAAAAAAAAATCATTAATTATTTTTGGGACTTAGCACACAAATAAGTGATTTTAGGGAAGGATAAGAGATGTAGGTTCATTACTGTCGGCTTAGTTAATTTGCTATTACAGTTAGATCTCTTAAATTTAATATTTTAAAAATTAATATCCTTCAATAATTAATAAGTTTTCTATCCATTGTTCTTTTGTTATATTTAATATTTTTATAATATTTAATAATTAATAAAATTTTAAGTATTTATTAATTTTGAGAGATTACCGTATTCTTGTTCATCCATATATCAAGTAATGTCTAGAAATTTTTTTGGATTTTTAGTGTATTCTGTAGATGGCATAAGACTTTTAGTATACTTTTTTAGTCCACTTTATCAATATCTAACATCTGTACCACTATGTGCATAGTATGCAGTTGATCATGAAGACTAGTAGCTTTGTTATCTTGGCCAATACTCTCTTCTTCCACTACATTTATATTGTGATTGCTACCTGTTACCAAAATGATAAGGTCATCATCCATCAATTATTGATATATTTCTTGCAATTCCTCTATGGGATTCATGAGATTCTTAATTGACATCAAATAACTAACGATAATTTGGTTGCGGAAAGCTCAGTGTGATTGAAGCAGTTTGCAATCATAGACTGTGGAGATTTCTTCCTAAATAGCTCTGCTCCACAATATATAGTTAGTTGGTCAACCATGTAAATATTATTGGAATCCGGTTCATCCATATTGCACTGCTTGTAGCTGGAAGCTGCGGTATTGATGTTTAAAAGATGAAATTATCCTAGCATCCATCGATTGGATTTGTGATGTGATATTCGACAGAAGCATGACAATTCTACATTAGACATTTTGAGATTGTCCAAAATGTGCGAAGGCGTATTATCAATAAGGAATGATGCAATGATTTGCTTTCACATTATGATAATATATTATTATTTAATAATAATCTCATACCATGTTATAATTTCAATCAATCATATAATAATCTTTTACTATTTAATAATATATTAATTATAAGAGGTAACTCTATTAATTAAATTTGAGAGATCTGATTAATTTGAAATTTCTTTCTGAGAAGGTTATTATACAATTTTTATGCCAAATGTAAGTTGAAGAGAATAGCTTGGACGAGCTGCTTCATTTAGAATAAACAACAATCAATGCCATTGTCTGCAATTGAGTTGACATAGCTTTGCCAACCTCATCCATTACATAGGATAAAGACACTGCCCTTTTTTTATATAGTATAATAAAGAATATCTCAATTTAATAATCATGAATCATAAATTATATAATATCGAATTTATTTTAAAATATAAAATAAAACCAGATCGAACCTAAGACCAACAATTAAGGATACATAGATATTATTATACCTTAAATTATAGAAACGGTTAGTTATTTTCGTGGAGTTTCTCCTAAAATATAAAAAAAATAAAGAGCCATGATAAGATTACATAATTTAAATCGTGGACGATCGTAATTCCACAAGTCAATTTTAGAAAAATAATGATAGACCGATTCCCATTGCCCAATGGTCCAATAAAAAGAAACTTGGCAGAACAAATTATCATGTAATGAGGGAAAATGACACTGAGAGGGACTCTCAGTAGAGACTACATTTGATCCAATGGAGTTAAATTTAGCAGATGATAATAATTTTTAACTAAATATATGTGGATAATTTGGATTAATTTCCGATCAATTAGTTTATGGACTTTACAAACAACATGAGAATCAGAATCAGTTTCTTTAGAAAAAAACAAGATGAGACAAAAGACCTAAAAGAAAACAGAGTCGGGATCTTGAGAAAAAAATCGAGGAAAACAAGTGTAAAGGTGAATCAATTTGTTGTTCTTATATTCAGAACTCAAGACATCATAATCAGGAAATTTTCTTACCAGTTTAATAAACAAAAACTGTACAAGTTGAAGTGCGGAGGTGTCTCAAAAGATTCCCTTGCTCGTAATGATGACGTCAATTTACTAGTTCATTATCATCTAAAAGGAGTGCATCGTCATTGGCCAAATAACAATTTTAAAAACAATTATTGATGCCATAAAAGTCCCAACAAAACACATATACATATGCATCAAGAAAATTAACACCTGATTGGAGAACGGATTTGATCCATAACCTTTTCCTTGGCAATTTGAGCCGTTGCTCAATAAGCTTCTTTTGTTATCCACTGCAAAGAAGATAAAGAAACATTAATTATACAAGAACAGATTTTCACCAACCCTGTTGTTCCGCTTCAAGCACCATATCCGTAATATCGGAAAAGTTCCGCCTTTATTCTGTCAAATTAGAGGGTTCAACAACAAAATTTTATTACGAAGCCGAATTCTCTCCTTCTACCAGTCAACTCACAATCCATATCCTGATTCAGGCAGGGATACTCAGAGATTTGTGGTGGCACTTATCTGCCGCCACTAGAATGTCAAACCAGTGGAACAGTTTATATTTTATTCAAAAATTGTCTCAATGCACTAATTACGTAGAGAGGATTTTCCACATGGATTGCGTGTCCCGCATTAGGAACCTCGACGAACTTGTGAATACTGTTATCCTTGCCATCTTCGCCATTTTCAAGTAGCCCAATTTCACAGCACATTTTCTGGGCAGTTGCTTTGAACTTTGTATCATTTTCTCCGACGACAAGTAAAAGGGGTAAATTACATCGCTTCAAGTCTTCCCACAAGGACCTATCATGCAAAGATAAAACAATTAGGAACTTATCCTTAAAAAGATCTACAAATTAAGTGTTGTACCGTGTCAGTTAGGAAATTCGAGAGCCCAAGTGCCGCAAATTTGAATACTTACAGTTGTCTTCCAATACTCAGGCCAGATAAAGCATTTGCAAGGCTATGTACATCATCATGTCGCAAACGGCTGGCAACCACTTCATTGAAATGGGGATGGTTTCTCAAACTGTAGAAAAAGAGAAAAAGAACATTGATCCCAGTCATGTTAATGGAAAATCTTATAGTCAAGATAATATGAAAGATGGGCATTCTTTCATGGATGGAAACTGAAGGAATCACCTCTTCCATAGATCTCCTTTGTACCATGTTTCTACGAAAGCTTGTAAACCATGAACTTTAATGAAGTAAGCTCTAGAGTCATCTTTAGCTTTACGAATTTTTCTTGCTGTCTTCTCTTCCAAACCAGGACTACCAGACATTATAACAGCTCCCTTGATCTGCATAACAGTGATTGGAAATTCATAAATAGTCTGCAAAATGTAATTAAATATCAAATATTGTCAGCACACCTTCTGATTAAGCCTCAGAACTATGTGCATCGCAATCCTAGCTCCCATTGAATATCCAACAAGTATGACCTTCCCTGGAGTTATGCTCTGAATCAACTCGTGTAATGCCTCAGCAACATTTTCAACTGACAGAATTGGTTCATGTTTGTCTCTCATAGAACCATCATTCTGTATCTTTGATTTCCCATGTCCAGGAAGATCGACTGAAATGCATCTTGCAGATTCTGACAGGGCCTTCATGATAGGAATCCAGTCTTCACCAGTCCCGAGAAATCCATGGAGAAAAATAACAACAGCATCCTGTGTAGCATGATTATTGAGTGAGCACCAGATGGGAGGAACAAATGACAACTGCACTCTCACTCACTGAAAGCAATTAAAACAAAGTAAAAGGTTAATCCATCACACTAGAAGAATCTCTAGGATATAACCCAGCACTCACATCATTCTTCTGTCCAACTTCATGCACATTGAAGCTGCAGGAGAAATCTTTTGTATGCACAATCAATTCATTGCTACAAACATGGACCCCTGCATATGTTCTGCAAATAATTTTATCGTTGATTTGAAAATTCTGCAATAGTTGAATGGCATCAACAACAGAAGCTCCTATTGAGCCGCTGCATGAGTCATAATGAACTCCAAGAGGCTGAGTTGTTACATCTTGCTTAAGCCATTTGTAAGTTCCAAGACCATGGGCTACGGATGGGCCCAATTCACGGTTCATAGCCCTGCAAAGATCTGCATTCTGCAGCTCCAAGTAATATGAGAACAGAATATATGCTGACAAGCCTAAGCCACTTTCAAACGCAGCACTCACAACAGCCATCTTTCCCTGGGACTGGGCCAGTCGGGCAATTATAGCAGAATTTTCAAACCCACCAACAACACTTGGTTTGATAACCTGATTATATAAAAGTGTTATTTTCAACAAAAAAATACTTATGACTTTATCATGATATGTGATGATAAAATAAAGAGGCAAGTAGGGAACAGCATGAAGAACACGAAACTGTGAAAACAACTATTTTCTCCATAAGCTGCAAGTAGAGAATTATAATATGGCATGCACATATATCTTAATAGAATCAACAATCAAGTATTGATTAAGACAAAATCTCGTGATTTTATCCAGTAAGAACCGGCAAGAGAAAGAATTTGCAGTCCTTGATTTAACAGTTTGTTGCATATTCATTCTTAATAGGTTCAGCATAAAACCAAAAGAGAAAATTCAATTAGTAGCAGTAATATGGGCGATAAACTGGAAGCTCATAAATTAAGTGTTTCAATTTCAAAACCTTTCCGTGCTTGCTCTACCATGGCCTTTAACACCAAATAAATCATGTCAAGACAATCGAGAACCCAGTGATCACATCATTGTCACTTACCATAGCAACTATCCCAGGATGAGCATACTTCCTAAGCATTTTAAGAGGATTTTCACGAAAATCATCAACAGTTTCATCAAGTGCCACAGGTAAGCCACTTTCTTCACAGTACTTTAAAATATCTTCTTCATATTGAACAGGTTCCTGCAATATAGTTATATTATTTCCAAACAGTCAATAGAAATACCAGAAAACTGGATGTAGTACAGATTGAATGCTGATAAGCATCTTTTAACACCCAAGCTGAAAATTTATGGAAATTAAGTGAATGAAACCATCAAATGGTCAATCATGACAAACCATATTTTGTACACAATTACAAAGCTTTCAGTACAAAATTGACTTAGCAAGGCTCAAAGATTATCAAAAATTTTCGGACTAACAAAAGTCAAGCAGTGGCATGTTTCAATCTCCTGTAAATTGTACCTCAATGTATTGCAGGTCACAAGATTTCACAAAAAAGCCAAACTGAATGGCTTCATCATAGGTCCACTTTCTATTGGCATCCACACGCAACTGAATTTCCCTACCAATCCTCTTTCTAACTTCATGTACAACTGCAGCATCTTCAACAGGACCTAACCGTCGTGCAACCTGTGAAAAGAAAATAATTATCTATTATCCTGAATTAAGATAAGCTCTGCAGCCTCAATCAATCCACCATAAAAAATATAAAATAGAAAAAAGGAGACTTTGAAACTTCAGGGCTATAAAAAATCAGTCCTTCAGGAAGAGAAGCTTAGGTTGACAACCCATCCAACAAAATGCCACAATTTGAAAAGTTAATTTTAGGTGTAAACAAAGTAACAACTTCCCATTATTAGTAATCATTGAATGATAAAAATATTTTACAACTAAAAATATCTTACCTTTAGCTTGATAGTTTTAAATCCTTCTTCAACAAGTGAGGACGCAATATCAGCAACCTCAGAGGGAGTACCATTAGAATCAATAAGAGCACAAATATGAACATTTGAGGACCTTCCATAAGTTTCTTTTTTTCCTAACTGTTGTTGGAGTAAGCTCAGTAAACTTGAGCCTTGCCTACCAGCAACAGCACTGACAATAGCCATTTCAAGACCACACTGGACACTAGGAAAGATTGAATGTTCCTGCATCATATTTCATACATAAGAAATTTTTTCTTTCTGCATTCACATTTTATATAGAGATCGGTGATACATTGGCCAACCGGGATTCCTAAATTGTTCCACATCCAAGAAGTAATGGATCCCTTCATCATGAATATTGATGCGTCGATCTTAACTCCTTCAAGCACATGAATGAGGAATTGAAGTTGTGCTTCCACATCTGTTAAGTTTTCTTTGTGAACTTCAATTGGTGCAACCTGTAAAATGCTCAAAATTGGGGGACATACCATGAAAAAACAGTATCTGAATTTCTGTTAACACCAGTTGTGATGATAATGAGATGGAAGAACAAAAGTTGAAGGAAGTTCAACGAAACTGAAAGTAAAGGCTAAACAAATGGAGTCTATTTCTGAAAATAAACATTGTACGTGAAAGCATTTCACTCAAAAATCCATATGCTATTCTACAAAACAATATAAAAGAAAATTTAAGGTTATTTCTCGACCAATAATGTAAAGGAACTCTTTAACTCATTTTGTTTTACAGTTTGCTTCAGGGAAACATATTACAGTTTCACATATTAATAATTTTTTTGCCTTACAAGCCACAATTAAGACATGCAGGAAAGTTCTCAATCAATTACTCAAATAATTATGCTATTTATTTCAATAATTGTTTTATTCCCATTTTGCAACAACAGGAATGAATGCATAAATACTACATGTTTAAAGTTCATTCCACAAATTGAGTTTCAATGAGATGACAACAGCTATTGTGCACATGAGTAGTTTATTGAAAACACTACATGTTCTATGATGCGAGATGAGCTTTCACAACAAAATGCCATCTGATAAATAATAGCAACAAAATGGCATATTAGTAAGTTATCAGCTAATAACAACAGCAGATGTCTATAATTCACAACTTAAAATAATGCCTGAAAAATAATGGCAAGAAGTTAGTCGCTTGGAAAATTTTTTCATCTATTCCATTTGGATACATATAATGAGTGGAGGGAAAAAGCTCAACAAGAAAAAGAACGATAAGCCACAAACCAACCTCTCCATAACCAACGCTTCCATCTTCAAGATGCAAAGTTACAATATAACCTTCTTTAATGAACTCATCACCGTTGTGATTGATAGAACTAGTCATGGGAGCACAAAGTTGAATTCTGTCACAGCAACGTGAAAATATAACAAGATTAGCATAAAGTAAAGCAGATTAAAATAATTTAGAACTTCTTGAAAAATTCAAAAACCTGTATAGCGAATACTGCATTTTAAGAATCTTGCAATAAAAGAAGCTATCTTGAATGGCATCTGAAACAGAAAATCTTGAGAGGATGCTGAAAGCAAGGCTTGCTGCTTCTTGAGCTGATGTTTTTAAAGTACTGACAAAAGAAAGCATTTTCCAGTGGATGGTGCATGTAAGAAGAAGTTAATAGGAAAGAAAGAAGAAAGCAACTAAAAGCCAAACCAACCTATGGAAGATTTTGTTGGCACTGATGCAACTCTCAACTTCAATGACACAATCTGTCTGCTCGTGCTGAGAAAAAAGCAATGCATCTTGCAGTTCCATTGTTGTCCTCACCTGAATGTGTTTCACGCTGCAATACAACTTTGACTTTAAGTGGGATCATGGAAAGAACTTGGAAAATGGTATAAAAAAATAGGCAGTATCGGTGTTCAAAAAACAAGATGAAAAAAATCTCTACATAGTAGAGATGAACCAATACTCGGAAAATTCAAATCTGAAAATACTCTTAAATGCCATTAACACCACCATGGTATGGCTAGGGCGCAACATTTACAGGAAAAGAGCACTATAAATTAAAATAAAACCAATTCCAATTAAAAAAAACTAATAAGAACTAAATGAACTATACTAAATAAGAAGTAAAGCTAAATTCCTAAATGATATAAGTACAGTTACAGATAAGGTTGATGCCCGTCATTCTGTTTCAAGCATAGCCTTGAGAGTGCATAAAAGAAATAGAAAATATTCTCTTTTGACAATTTCATTAGAGTAAAGCTAAAAAATACTTGGCATTTTAGGCAAAGACTATACCTGAATAACATAAAGAAAAGCATATCATTCAATTAAGACATTAAAATTCAGATTAAAAGAAACTCGTCATATTTCATTTCATCTAAAATTTGGAGCTGTAACATACACAATGACAAAGAAAAATAAGAAAGAACAGATTAGGCATGACTTGGAAAAACATAATTCCAATGTTTTAAGAAAATGCAGAGGATTTTACCCATGAGCCATACATAGCTTTCCGATTGCAATGTCATGGGAGGTAAAGAAAAACTGACTTAATATTCTTGTATCAGTTCTAGCTGCAATAGGAAGTAGGCTGAAGATTGCTCCACCATGATTGTTTAGAACAAGGATCACCATTGGTTTTCTCGGCATACTTCGAAAACACAATTATTCATAGTTAGAAAAACTACATTGCCCATATCTAAACTCAAATAAACTTTTACTGCTGTCAAACAAACGAGTTTAAGGAGATGAATTACATGGATATTTTCCATGTAGCTCAAATTTATTTTGGAATCTTGGAACTGCGTACGCAAATAAGAGATAATAGATGGTTAAGAGCACCAACGGCTCATAGAGCAAAAACCATGCAGCTGATTCCCAAGTCATGAAACAGATCATATCATTTCATATATCAGCAAAATTATTACAGAATTATCAACCAAAACAGGGCATAGGATAATAAAATTGAAAAAACATCTGCCATATATACCTATATCTTATACCTCTGACTTAAAATTGCCAACCCATTTGTATCATGAAGGAAAGAAACATCTCCAATCACACAATGTACCTAAACAAGATAAAAAAATATGAACAATTTGATTCTGTGAACTGAAGACATTTAAGTTATAATAGATCTCTAAATAAGGGGCAGTACAGGAAAACAAGTTCAAGCTAAAAATTAAACGAAGCACTGTTGAACAATATTTCATGTTTCTGAAAACCTAGATACCGTTCGAGTAATATGCGAACTGAGGGTTTTTTGAGAAAGAATCCAGAAACCAAAGAATGATAATCGTAATCAGCACATGGAATTAATTGGAAAGGACTTTCAGCAATTTAACAAAAAGAAATATTAACTACTAACTCGCTTATAGCAACCAACAGCATAACCAATGGCTGTGCTCAGTAAACCATCAATGCCGCTAGCTCCCCTATTCCCAGCCACCCGTATCCCAAAGCATGTAAATTCTGACTTTATCATATCCGCAATGCTATGGTTATGATCTTCTGAACCATGTCCATACATGTCAGCATCACGTATTGCCATGCTATTTCCAACAAAAAGAGCAGAGTCAGCTGAAAGCGCTTCTGAAATAACGCGTGAAACATGAGGCTCAGTTAAAGAGTTCTCAGCATATAATTGAAATGATATATCCCATCCGACCTGCAAGAGAATAGGAAACTTAAGAAGGTAAGCATACAGAGAATAAAGATCAACAAGCTGCAGCATGCTTCAATAAGGATATTTTGACATACATTCATACATGTATGTCACGGGGTCATTATTTTCTTTCTAAAATGCGAGCTGTTAGGCGTAAGATCATGGGGTAATTATTATTTCCCCAAAAACTAACCCATTGGGATATGCATCAATCTTAACTTTCATCCAAAATCCATCTCTACTATCCTTGGAATACATTCTCTCTAGTAAACCCTGCAACTCCTTATCGCTATTCATATCCGTTGTTTAAATATTTCTCAGGGATATCCAACTGTATCAGAGCCGTACTGTTTCTCAGCGATCTCCTATTGTATCCAAACCTACGGTTCATTTAGTTCGAATGAAGTCCATTTCTTGAAGGGAATTGGACTTCATTTTTTATAAAAAAAATAAAACTAATAAGTTATAAATATTATTTAAAAATTAAATAAAAATATAAAATATATTACATCAATAATAATTTTAAAAAATAAAATAAAT
Source organism: Passiflora organensis (assembly GCA_019739055.1). Lineage (NCBI taxonomy): Eukaryota > Viridiplantae > Streptophyta > Magnoliopsida > Malpighiales > Passifloraceae > Passiflora > Passiflora organensis. Next base: position 9,448,570 of record JAEPBF010000278.1, on the reverse strand, counting down.
AAAATATTTTAATTTTTAATGTTATTTTCAACAGCAACAACACAATGAACCAAACAGCGTTAACACAATCAAGCAGATCTATTCTATTACTGTTTTATCATGAATTATTACTCTCTCTCTAAATGTTAAGCTCTACGAGTGAAACACCACAAGGGGAAGAAACTTCGAGAAAGAAAAAGTTATCCGTATAAAAGAGAGAAGAAGACGCATTCTTCCTCAGATGGCTTAATCCGCCATCCACACATAAGATCCAAACAGAGCCAAAAAGAAGACCTTAGTTTTCCAAAAAGCTCAAGGTTTAAAAAATGCAAATTATTATTGAGCTGTCTACTTGGCCACGAGATTAAAAGTAGAAGCCGGAAATCAAGATAGAATTAACTTGAAGAACATATGGTAAACATCATACCGCAGCTCAGTAAGATCAAGAATATCATAATACATTGAAACCTAATCAGCATTTCAGATATTTGGGCGGAATTTCATGGTCACAGGATCAACAAAAATTGAGATGCATACCTATGTAAAATTTCAAACAGAAATAGCTGGGTGTACTGAGAAGAGTGTTAAAAGAAAAAAACAAATGTAGAAACAGAACTAATACCATCATATCCAGTGCTTGAAGATGGTGATGCCATTCACTTCTTGCATGAGAAAAATGAACTTTAATTAAACAGTCGCCAAACTGAAGGACAGAGCATTGGACCCTATGAGTAACCAAATGCAATGGATCATGGCGACGTGGATGATCATCAATCAGGATATATGGGCAAGGAAAACAGTCCTCTAGCATCTGTGTGATGCGCTTGCTCGTTATCCGACTTCCAATCTGATTATAATTAAAGCACAACAAAATAAGTAATAAGAATGTAATAAACTCATTATGCAATCAGCATAGATAGCTAAGCCACCTACGGAATTTAACAAATTAAACGAGAGCGAAACACAAAAATTACTAGATCCTCGCATCTAATTTTAATTAAAGATGATGAACAGTTAATATAGTATGCGGTAATCCATTGTCACTGAAGCGGAATGCATGCAGCAAGCAGAACATAATTTCTAATGCATAGACAATTTGGTCTCTACACATTCCAAGTATCCCGTTCCTTGCTCCATACATCCCGCATCAATCGCCTACACTAACAGCAAAAATAAAGCTGCTTTCTCCCTAAACTGGCAGCAATTTTCATTTGAAAGGCTGCCTTCTCTTCACTTCCTCAGAAGAGGTAGGCATCTGATTTCTCATTCTCCTGTCCCCAGTAACAGACAATAACATCCCATCAAACAACTCTGTAACCAACAGCCACCTCGGCAAACCTCACACAACAAAAACAGACAAAGAACAACCGATGTTGTAAGAAAACAGAGACTAAAAGAAGCTATGGCTGTCAGGAAGAGCTACATTCTCTCACTATTTTGGATTTGTAATTCACGAATCTTTAGCTGATATTTTGACCCACTGTGGTGCCACAACCTGTCCTTTTCTAAACATTCTGAATTTGGGGCTTAAAAGTAACTGTAAAGCAACGGGCAATCCAATGTTCTAGTTTCTTCTAGGGCAACATGAAGGGAACAAATAATATCTTTGCCAACTGTTAGAGATTTTTAACTCTAATGAACAGCCATCTTCGTTTTAAGTAAATTTATTGAATAAAGACGAACAAATGTGGGTGTAAATTTGAAAGAACAGAAGAAATAAAAAGTGGATACCTGAACAATTGCATCAAACTGTAACCAGTCCCTGATGGAATCCGAGAGCAAAGCATGATCCAAATGATCCAGAAATAAAATATTTTTCTCGATGCCATGAAAAGTAGACAACAGCTTTCTTAACCGTAAACCTGACAAGATGTCTGCTACAACAGGCCAATTAAGATGTCTTGCCAAGAGAAGGACTGCCCATATCTCATCTTCTGAATGGATGGCACCAACAAGTAGAAGCCCTCTTTCAGATTCTTGAATTATTTCAAGAACTTCAGTCATTATTAAATGATGGCAATCACGAGAGATAAGAGAATTTTGTGGTCGAATGTACTTAGTATAGGGTCTGTTACTAGACATCCATATGTCCAATCCCTTCAAACAGCTTAGTGACCATTTTTCTGGCGTATCATCCAGTGGCTCCCTGAAAGAACAGTTAATGTGAACAGGACCACAAGGTGAAGAGGTTGCCCAATGTACAGCTGAGTCGATGGTGGTAAGCACCATACGCGCAGGAATATCATCAGTGGGTGGAGGGAGACTGAAGAAAAACCTCACAAAAGAACCAAAATGGTTTACCTGTCATAAAATTTAATAATTCTAGATGAGGACTAATAAAAACAGTGCAGAAAATAACAACGTTAACTACAAGAATATGAGTATGTTTTAGGTGCCATCTACTTGCAGTGCCAAAGATGTTTCCAACCTTTAAGAATGTTAAAACTATCCATCATTATTAACACCTGATTGATTGATTGGTTTGCTCCAGCATCCTGAAGCTCAGGAGGACGGTCCGCAGTCAGCAAGAGAACTGGCACAAGATCCTGACTAGCTTCAACAACCTGTAGACTTCTTACTTAATGAAACTGGTATAATAAAAATTTGATAAAATATACAAGCTCCCATATAAAATATACATCAACAGAAATTTGAAGCAAGAGTTATGTAGAAAGAATAAAAATATAACAATTTAGTCACATAAGAAACTCATACTCATATGTACCTTGAGAAACAGAGAAAAGAACCAATAACAAACAATCAGTATGACGTGGTTTTTAAAGAAACATACCCAACCGAGATACTAAAAAAGAATGCACACAAGACAAAGCCATCAGGGAGCTAGTGCTGACAAAACATATTATCGATGTGCATAACAAAAAATTAATAACCAAAACTCTTTAAATAGAATAGTAGAAACATATCCTTCCAAGCAAACTCCTTAGGATTCAATGAACTCACAGCAGGGTAAAGATTTGACACTGCAGTGCCTGATGATGTTATAATAACGGCAGGACAGTGAGATCCCCTCGCATAACCAACTGCATGAAATGCAAGTGAGCGTTCATCATAGCATGCAATACATGTTGTCAGGGGATGGGTTGAAGCAGCTATGGCAAGGGGAGATGATCTGGATCCCGGAGCTATACAAAAGTACTGGAATACAGAACTAATCAGCAACGAGAACCAAAACACAGGTTAAAATATAATGCATACTGGGCTCACCGTTAAACCGAGACGAGAACATTCTTCTACAATAAGTGATGCCCAAACAGCATTGAGGTTTGCACGATCTTCTAAAGATGGACTTGTTTCACTAGCATGATCCAACTGATTGTAATAAGAAACGTACAACTTGAGAAATGATAACAACTTTATTTCTTTAACATTAGCAACAATAATCAGGTAACTATATAACAAATTCCACCCAGGAGCACCAAAATCTTGCAGAACCATAAAAATTTTCCTCAATGTACAATTTCAACATTGAAATTAGATTGGTGTACCTTACAAAACCATCTCTTTAGTGCCAATTACATATGTAATTATTCACATAATTTTGGTTTGTCGTGGAGTATTTAGGAATAGCTTCATGTACTTTTCTTTCCTTTCTTAGCTGTCCTATGTATTATAAATATAAGGTCATTCAATACAGAAAATTCGTTAATAGAAGGAACACTATTTTTCAACTGTTAATCAAAATTTTCATGGCAGGGGGACCATTTCTTTAATTCTGGGAAAAAAAGGAGATTTCCTCATCAAAAGTCAAGAGTCAGTAACATCAAAGATTTACATGAGCCAAACTAATCATTTTTATCACGAGTCATTTAGAATTTTGTTAATTTACTGTCTACACAAGGCAAAGAAACAGCAAGATGGAAATCCTAGAAAAAACTACATCTTAGGTACTGGTTTCAGCCATGAAATGCTAGACAAAATCATGGAGATGATTAATTATCCAAAAAAAAACTCACTGGTACTTTGGCTAGTAGAGATTATTCCCTACAGGCTTTATAAAAGTCCTGAATTTAGTTGCCTGGTTATAGATTATGGAATTTGTAATCATATGACAGGTCAACTTTCTTCATCTTATACAGTGCACATAATTCTATATCTAGTTCTCATTCTAGTGACCTATGGCTGTAGCATTTCATTTTTTCCCTTCATTGTACTCAAATAAAGCATCTCTTGGGATTCAGTGTGAAGCATGTGAACTTGCAAAACACCATAATACTTATTTTCTAGAGTCGAAAAAACCTAAAAACTATTTTCAATAATTCATAGTGACCTGTGGAGTCATTCTCCTACTACCAAACTGTGGTTAGACACCTTAATAGATGGTCACGTGTTTTTCTTGTTTGTATCTCTTGAAAGACAAAACTGGAATTTATTCAACAATTTTTATACAATGATTCACATAGAATTTCAAATAGAAAATTCAGTTATGGGAACCACAATGGCATAGCATATTTCAATCACCAATTGGTGTCATTTCATACAATAAAAATGAGTCATTTGTCAAAGTTCAAATTAACTATCTAGGAGCTGGTTAGATGGGATTACAACTATACTTACCCCATAATCTTGGTCTGTGAGGGGTATCGGGGAATATTTTTCAGTGATTATTCTTTTTATTCATAGTTGTCCTATACAATATTAAACAGACAGTCAAACTAACAGGAAAAAAATTTCCGATTGAAGAAATATTATTCTTTAAATTTTTTACCCACGTTACTTGGACACTGTATCCAGTGTTTCCTCATGTCTTTCAATAGCAGTATGCCTTTCCATAAAAAATTTGGTTTTATGATCCGCTGTGGCACATGCAGAAGTTGCCTTCACTGCTCACTATCTAATGTATTTAAAAAAAAATCACTTTTCTGTCCTTTATATAGTACTTGAAAATCCACTGATGCTGCTGGTAATTTTAGTAGCTCATTAATGGTTTTTAAAAGCTGTTCAAGAACAATTTTTTTCTCAAAATCATTAAAGTGATAGCATACCATTTTCCTGGAAACCCCGATGGTTGGTGAAAGCCGGAAACAAAACTGACTAGAAAGTGTACCTCTCTGCACCAAAGTTTAGCTTATAAGAGCACGTTCAACTAGTTTTCTCAAAGATATCAGTCACATCTTAACATTGTCGACCTTATTTTCAGATAAAGTAAGTGAATACATACACAAAAATAGAATTAGAGACTGTGGATGAAAAACTATCAGGAGACAGAAAATACCAGTTTGAAGCTTTCTTCTGGATGATCCAGTCTCTCCCGTAACAGAGAATTCACTGACATCTACAATTAAATTATGGAATGTCTAAACAATGAAAAAAGCATGAAAAATAAAATTTTCAGTTTCCCATAGTATTAACTAAGCATGTTACACACCTTTGATTCGTGAACTAATAGAATTAAAAAGAGAAACAAGAAAAAGAGTAAAGTCATTTCTTTACTCCCGTATATATTTAAAAACAATATTAGTACATGAACATGAATGATTGATTGATTTGTCTAAAAGGAAGGTGCATTCAGAACTGCTTTATCTTTTAACAGCATTCTCTATTATCGGGTCAAAAATTTAGCAGTTATTTCCATGTCAGGTGTACTTATTTTGTCAAAAATAATCAGAGTGAACCATCAATCCATCATCGAGAAAAGCTTTCATCCACAAACACTCCAGAACTTCAGCAGTATAAACAAAAAGGTTAACAAAAAAACATTATAGAAGTGGCTGCAAATTGCAAGACCATGAAGCCCCTGCACTCTATAGCAACTGAAATACCATCCGATAATTCTTACTAGATTACTATTATTTTGACTCCAGATACATGAAATACATAACAGAAAATTATCAAAAATCTAACCAAGATCCAGATGCATTAACATGAGAAGGCAAATAAGATACAAGAAAATTTACAATATTTGCCAGCATCAAATTCTAGGGAGAACTGACAGAGGAGCAACTACTCAAAAATCACCTACCATTCAAGTAAAAGTAATCCACTACAGGCTACTAAACAAAAATTATCCATGTAACCTACATCAAATAGCTCAAGATGTCCAAGATTGGTTGAGCTAAATATGCCGTTTCAGTCATCCTTGAGCTAATAAAAAAAGTTCATCCATCCTTGACGTTATTAAAGATGGACAAGATTTTACTTTAGCTATGAATTAAGGTTTTACATTCAGTTACTAATTTTAAAATATTTGTTAAGCTTCCGGATTTTCTTTCAGATCAAGGTTTCATCATACTCATGCAACCATACAGATTAACAATAAACTCAGGTATGGGCTTTCCAAGTTCTAAATTTACCTAAGATGGGTTCCTCTACCCTCCTTTTCTTTCTTTGTCCAGGCTTTAATGGCAAATCAAAGCAAAACTCCCACGTCATAACTTTCTTGACTGCATCACAACCACAACCTAACTTACAAGAGGAAGATGGGGTATTCCAACTTGTGAATGCACTGATGAACTAAAACTACGAACTATTATGGTAAAATCAATGGATACCACATAAACTCAAAACAAGAAGATATATGGAAGCAATTCAATGAAAAAAAAAATAGCAGTGAGATACCATCTGGAAAGTTTCATCCTCCGCCAGATTGGCATTTGCAGGGGTAGAAGTTATGCATTTAGAGTGAAATCTCTCTGTTGTAGGCCAAACCTGACAACTCGTATGAACCTAAAATTTAGCCACAGCGTGAGCACAGAATAGAATTCCTAGACAAAAGCTTTTCCGTTTTAATATTCAAGAGGAACAGGGAATAGTGCAGGGAAAGAAGAAAAAGATTGCAGTCTAAAAACTAAACCTTGATGACAATGATTCCATCAAAACCTACTTCTTGATCATGATTGCCTCTACAAATTTTCCAATTTTACACATGTACGACAACACTTTGAATGAAATGACTGATTGATTGTGTCATTCAACAAGGCAAAACAATCCCAAGTTACAAATTGCAGATACACATGTTTGGGAGGATTTACAATATTCAGAAACATCTACATAAAACAGCAATTATAATTAATATAGTATCAATGAAATGATAGCACAAACAACAACTTCCAAGTACATTACCTATTTTCTACAATAGCAAAATAACATCAGCAAACTCTATAGACGAACATTTTGAATAAAACCCGAAATTGCATATACTGCTAGGGTAACAGGAGATGCATGTATTAGATAACCTGGTATATGGAGGACTCAAAAGATTCAACGGCTTGGTTAAATGAACAAAAGGCATCATCCCATGCCAATGTTGCAGCCAAAATAGAAGCATCCTCGTGCTCATCTAGTTCAATCTGTTGAGACAAAGTTCATTTGAGACTGCTGTCACTCTAATATTCATCAACTACAGTTGAAATACTTATTTTCCGTTGCAAATTGATAGAATCAATCATGGAGCTTTAGCAATGCTAAGCAGTGCTGTAGCCCACTCTGTTTTGTGTTAACATCGATCCATGTAAGGATGAAATATTTCAAATACAAACCAGTTTTATGTCTTTCCGAAGAAAAAAACAATTTTTCCTTAAAATTCATACTAATTATAAAAAATTTTATCTGTTTAAATTCGGATTCTACATCTAATATCTTTGAAGTATTTTATCTGATAGCAAACTTATTCTATATTTAATGTTTCCTTACGTATTAAAACAATATGATATTACATTACATGTTTTTGCACTGCATGTGAAATCTTGCGGGATATCAACAAAAAATATCAAGATGCTTTTCAATGGCTGCAGTTATGTTTCACCTTCAGCTCTCTTATGATTCTCCAATTGCTGTATTCTAGTTCCCTCTCTCCATTGTACTTAACATATTCTTAATTTCTATTTATCATATTATTATATTTTTTCATACGCCACCAATTTATGTGTTTTGTTATCTTACTCTCCCTCAACGTTAGTATATAAGTTGTTCATAAATACAATTTTTCTGCTTTATAAAAAGAAAACAAAATTATAAATCTGATATTTACTCTAGAAATTTCTATTTGTTCAATTTTTTTTTCTCGATGAAGACTACAACTAAAATTGCAAGCAAAAATAGGGAATATTTCCAAAATGCTCCTAGAATAATGTTGTAAAATTCAATGATCCTCACTTCGCTTAGATTTATGTCAAACTCGGTGTCTGTAGATAATCACATTCTCCCCACTGCAGATTGATAGAACCTCACAACTAATCTAAACACAAGTTGTGTACATTAATAAACATGAAATTACGGGAATGCATGAACTTCAGTGTTCCATGGACTGCAAAAGAGCGTAAATATACCTGGGGAATAACAAAATAAAAAGCACCTGCAGCATGCTTGATGGAAGATGACCCCGTGTCAAAATCAGTATCCATAAAACCATATGTTATGATGGGTATTGAATCACTTGAAAGATATCTGCAGACAAATCATAAGAATCTAGATTCTCAGCATAACATCAGACAGAACAGGCTGTGCCAAACTGCTCAAGAAGTTAAATATGATAAGATTAACCCATACTTAACTACCCTTCTACCTCCCATTATAAAAAAATGATACCGACAAAAAAATTTCACTGAAAAGCATGGCAAATAACTCAATTATATAAAAGCGATAAGAGATCTCTCACTATTTTCCATTTGATTATAACACTTTTTTTCTTGTGTGTCAATGATATGGACCAAACAGGTATTTATCAGAAGCCATACTAGCAACTCAACCTCCAACACAAAGTAATCGTCTCTTGATTTTTGCACACTCAGCAGTCTAACCACATTTAGGCAAAACTTTCAATCAAAAAGAAAGCCATAGTAAAAAAAATAATAATATAGCACTGACCTTCTTATTAATCTATGCTTTGACGGGGCACAAGAAGAGCTACGAGCGAAGATTATAGCAGCTCCAATCGCGAAAATTCCACGTGTTTTGTTCATAAAAAGCTGTTTACACGACGGATTCTCTGTCTCTTTCGACATAAAAAATCGAGGAAACACGCCAGAGGACTCCGGCTGAGAACAAAACCAAGTCAAAGCTTTCGGACTTGGAGGTACTGCGACCTGAAACCGCCAGACTCCTTTTGTAGAACAAGGAGGCTCCGCCTTCAACTTCTCGACGGCCTCTTTAATACTCCGTATTCCATGCTCCAGCGTCAATGCCGGAGGCAAAGTGCGCGTGATCACAGTCTCCACCACCAACTCAACCTCCTCGTCTTCCAACTCCTTAAAATCCGTCAACGGACCGTCAAATCGCACCGCCTTGGACCCCTACAAACCAAGAGTATAATAAAAAAAAAAGTAAAATAAGCGCAAATAATAACAACAGAAACAAGCACAGGAGAGAAAAAGAAGAAGAAAAAAACTTTGATATTAGGCACGCGGAGCGAAGCAGAGGAAAGCGAAGCATTTCGACTGAGAAATGCGAGAGCCGGCGATGAGCAAGAGGCATTAACACGGTGATTCCGAAAGCGTTGCGAAGGTGAAAATAGATTATTGCCGAGTAATGCGTGAGGCTTCATCTTCGTTCAAGAGAGGAAAAGAAGAAACTTCTCTCTCGGGTTTAAAATTCGCAAGCGCAACGGATAACCAGATAAGAGACGAGGCACCGGTGACCGGACTCGTAATCCTCATCTCCTGGTCACCCTCGTACAATAATTATTTATTTATCATGTTTGTCACGTAGGATAGAGACGGCTGAGCTGGGAGGTATACCTTGTGACATGGCAAAAGAGAGAGTCAAAATCCTGCTTAGGCCACATGCAGACATGCACCAATCGCAGTCTTGCTACTTTCAACCTCGTACTTCCAAATAAACCTCGGATATTCAAACAACTACCATAAAAAAGCTAAAACCAGGCCACCATCGTTGAGGGTGTTTTAGTCATTTAAAATTAAAACAGTTATTTAGCATGGTTTCAGGGCATAGTCATCACTACCTCTTCAGTACTCACGTTAGCTTCGCTGACTAGTAGCTTTGTTTTAGTTTTTCTGTTGTAAGTCGTGACTATTTAAAAGCCACTCTTCAGAGTTATTTCTACTTCTCATTTTTAATTAAAACACTCAGTTCTTAATATCGTAGCCATGTCCTCGCGAATGAATACCTTAACTTTATGTGCTTTGCTCGTTTACTCGTTTTCATTGCCAACAGTTTTAGCGGAACAATGCGATTTGAGATCGGGAGGAGAGTGTCACAACAAGGGGGAAGCGTTGAAACTCAAGATCATTGCAATAGCATCAATTTTGGTTACAAGCATGATTGGCGTGTGTCTACCGTTGTTTACACACCTCGTGCCGGCACTTCGACCGGAAAAGAATTTGTTTGCGGTGGTTAAAGCATTTGCTTCGGGTGTTATCCTGGCAACAGGGTACATGCACGTGTTACCGGACTCTCTCGACTGTTTGACGTCAATGTGTTTGCCTGAAAAGCCTTGGAGGAAGTTCCCGTTTGCAACTTTTGTGGCCATGCTATCGGCCGTTGTTACTCTAATGGTGGATTCTTTTTCGATGAGTTACTACAAGAAACACAGTGATGGTTCTGGTGACGGTGACAGCGATATAGTTGATGGTGTTGTTAGAGTAGATGATACGATTCCCAGAAATAGGACCAAAGATTCTGGACAGACTGTGTACACTTCTGACGAGAAGGGCCAATTGTTGTTAAGGCACCGCGTGGTCGCTCAGGTATAATAATTAAGCTCATACATTATGGAAAACAGGTCTCTTACAAAATATACTGCTTTTGGCCTTATACAAATTTTTGAATGGTTACAGGTACTGGAGCTAGGGATTGTGGTTCACTCTGTGGTAATAGGCCTTTCGATGGGGGCTTCTGAGAACCCATGTACAATCAGGCCGCTCATTGCCGCTCTCTGCTTCCACCAACTCTTTGAAGGAATGGGACTTGGAGGGTGCATATCACAGGTATTCAAATTTCAAACCCAGCATGTAAATGTTAAACTTAATACCAATCCAAATTCTTGCGTTACGGATCTCTAAAGGTACAATATGTACAATGTTTTCAGGCTGAGTATGCGATGAAGATGAAAGCCATCATGGTGTTTTTCTTCTCGGCCACGACCCCAATCGGTATCATCCTGGGTATTGGTCTGTCAAATATATACAGCGAGAGCAGCCCAACAGCTCTGATTGTGGTGGGACTACTGAATGCTTCATCCGCTGGGCTACTAAACTACATGGCACTGGTGGATCTCTTGGCAGCTGAGTTTATGGGGTCGGGGTCTAAGCTGCAAGACAACATGAGGCTCCAAATATGGGCATATGTTGCTGTTCTACTGGGCGCTGGAGGAATGTCTGTTATGGCAATATGGGCATAAGCCCAGTCTGCCACTTGCAAGGGACTGGGCCATTCTGATCATTTATTGCTTTAGGTAGTTCTTTTATGTAAAGAGGTGGCAAAGGCCAGGTTGGCTAATTTTGTAGAAGATGAAATTGTAGCTATCTTCAACTAGTTCTGGAGTTAAATTACAATCGGCTCTTTTTGGGTTTTAGAAATTTTAGTTATTTGATGTTTCATGTTGAGACGTCATTCCTAATATTAAAAGTATTCTGTGTTCTATTAACTTAACTCCACAGCTAAGCGACGGATCGTGCATATATTATTTTATTTAAGCAAGTTCTAACTTGACTCCTAAGTAGGGCGACAGATCGGTGCATGTATTATTATATTTTGTCTATGGAATTAATGACATAAGTTATTTATTACACTATGGATAACATAAAATCTCTAGATTATTGTCGGCAAGGGCAAGCTGTATAATATAGTTGTACTAACAGTGTATTATGACATTTTATGTAAGAGTATAATATGAATTGTCCCATCCAAACTGAAAAGATGACATTATTTCAATTATGGAAACAAAATAAGCAATCATTATGATTTGTGACGATTTTCACTATGGACTCCGTTTCTATCGGGTGGCAGTGTTTCCCGCGGCAAATTGTAAATAAGGATAGAGACTGAATACTGTGGCACGTCCTCTGGTTGCGAGTTGAGCAACAAGGTGACCTTCATGATGGTACTAGGAAAGGATGTGATGATGATGACCAATCCTTCCATCCAAAAAATGTCCATTAAGAACATTCTTGGACGTTGTCTTTTTTTTCTCAATTGACAAAACCTCTAATCCAGAGTCCTGTTGATGAACTGTTACCAAAATTATGTATATCTTTTGCCAGCCACATGTTTTCAGGGATTGAAAATGGGAACCTTTAAACTGCTACTTTACCTCATCTTCTACCTACCCAGTAAGCCTACTTTGTGAAATCAAACATTTGCCAGGCTCTTGAGTATCGACACGTACGTACATAAACCCTAAGCAATTAATTAATGGACTTGTTATTAACATGGATTCCTTAGATAGAACAAAACTACTTTATCATCCACATTGTTAGTGGACTACGATGTTAATCACGCACATAAGCAAGAAGAGCATGCGTGCAAGTTAGTAAGCGTTAAACTTATATTTTAAATGCACCATCCATCATCAATATTATAAGACAAAAATTGTATGCCATGGACAACTACGATTTGGGTAGATCTTAAAATAAGGAAAGATTGGTGTATTAAACTTTAAAGGATGCTGAGGATCGTAAAACTTGGCTGAAAAAGAAGGAGACAAAACGAGTATGCGACGAGGTCGATGATGATGATGACGACGAGCTTATCCTCTTCGCACCTATCACACTCCCTGAGAAAAAAGTGACAGAAGCCCCCACAAATGGCTAATCAACGCAACAAAAAACGTAATGGCCGCATTTACGGAATTTGCTAGAGAAGAAAGAGAGAGAGTCGTTGGGTTGTCTAAGTGGTGGGGAGGGGGAAGGTGGAGACAATGCACACACGACGTACAGATGATGGTACCAAAAGTTTTCAAGTTCATGGTGGGGAAGGCATCAGTAAAAAAGCTTGAAAACGGACAATTAATATTCATGCGGTGGCCTGTATGTAGTCTCGTAGGGTTTTCACTTTACCTTACTTTATAGATTTAACACGCTAGTAATAAGTGGAGATTGAAGAATTTCATCAACATATGATCACTTTTATGGTGAATACCATACATTTTCTTTGTATTTTGGCATTGGGTTGTTAAGAAAGGGTTGCATTTTCTGTTCATATAGTCCTCTTTTCTGTTCCACAAAGAAACTGCTGCACCACTGCACTTTGTTCCCCAGTATAGCCCATCACCAGGAAGGGTCATGTTTTAAATCTTATTGAATAGTCAGTGTGGTCAAATTATCTTCGATGTGCTGCATTTTCTACCACATGAAAACTGTGGTTAGCTTTGTCATTTACTTTCCACAAATAGCCAGCCGCCACTGGATCACTTGCAATTGTTTGTTGCTAGCAATGACCTTTGTATTGGTTTCCACATAAAATTGTCGTTAACCAATCATGTCTTGTCCAACTTGCTTCTGTTTTTCTGCTGCTTTGGATGCCTTACACGACCTGTCCCCCTCCGGTTTACATGAAAAGGTTCAAAAATAACATTGTTCCTCCCTCGCTAGGCATCGAAATTTTTATGCAGACTGATTACAACATGGATAGTTTAGTTTGCAAAACGCTCAGACATATCTGTCACATAAATAGAAGAAGGCAGTCAACTCAGATCTTTCTCGTTTTCTGAACTTCATTCTGATTGATTTGACTACAGTTGTAATGTTTTTATTTCAAAAGAAATAAATTCGTTTCCTGGGCGGAGTACTTCTCCTGCCTCAGCATATTAATAAAGTGAAACAAGGCCGGCTGGTTGCACGAATAAAAGGAAATCCTGAAAGAATATAATCCAATCTCGAAAATTCATGAGGTAAGATGGAATATAATATCACATCTGATCTTAGTTACAGAAAAATAATAATAGACGACCACATATTAATTAAGTTTAACATACATACTCCTCTATGATGTATTAATTAGTAGACGATTTGGATGAGGCTTCCATAAGATGTGCAAACACGTCTGAGTTTTATGGAGTCTACATCTTTAATCATTTCGATCACTTGTTCTGTAAAAAAACAAGAATGTAAGAACTGAACAGAAGTTTCTTAGTGGAGAATCACCTAACTTCTATGCCTTGTCCTTACAGAATATTCAACTCTTTTAACAAAGAGTAAACTAGCATTTGCGTCTGCAAGTTGCTGCCTCTCTGAGATTTGTTTAGACTTTTTTGATCTATTCGTATTTAATGTCAATCATCTTCACGTATCTTGCTCTTGGTGGCCGCGGGAAAGCAGATTACCGATATTATATTTTCATAATTAGACAACCCGACTGGTTAGGCTCCTTCACAAGATGCTGCTTAATTACCCCATTTTAGTTCTGATACGATTGCTATATTGTATCTGACATGACAGGTTTAGGTGGTGCGGCATTTTCTAGCTATCTGTAGTTGATATCTTATCAAAGAATATCAGGAATTAATGTGCTAGATCAGGCACTTATTCCTGACATCAGAATGATTCGGTGAACTGCTTTTGCAGTGTCCTTCAAGGATTGTCGAGGATAGATTATACAGTACATAATCGTAGACTCCATCTTATCTTGTAGCAGAGTCCTGGCAATCTGTTGTATTGACATTGCATTAGATTTCAATATTGACAGTATCAAGACCCACTAATGCCGTCTTTCTTTTTTCTGTAAATGGAGGGTTTGACTTGGGAATACAGGCGAATGGTCAGGATAAGGAAAACAGCAGGAAGATGACTATCATGGTAACTCAAGACTTGGAAGAAACCTTTATAATTTGCAGGTTTTGACTTGGGAATACAGGCAAAAATGGTCAAGTAGGAAGATGGATATCTCTGGGTGTTCAGACTCTAAAGAAACCTGCATGTTGTACAGCTTTCCTTGAAGAAAAAACTGAAAAGGATAGGATTTAGGTACTTGATGTAACCCATAAAAAAACAATTCCCGTCCATTGGACCCCTCCAATCTCAAATTCAAGTGCTCCATGAGTCATCAAAATTATAGTAAATCGATTATCTAAACGCAGAGTTATTTAATTCGGTTCCCTTTTAAACAGAATACCTCGCGTCATCAGCAACACAAGGTGATATTACTGGCTGGCAGAGTTTGAAATTGCATAATCCCCGAACTGTTCAGGCCCCTGAGGAAACATCCTCTGACTTTTAACATCATCCCTCAATTCTTACTTGCCATCTTCTTCTTCCTTTTTCTTAGTATTTGACAACGCTCTTAATAGAAAACAATTGCATACCCTACATCATCAACCTCTTTCTCAAGACAGATGATTATACCGACCAAAGTCCCATGATTACGAGTTGCTACATACATAAACGGGTATGGACACATGGATGTACATGAGAAAATTTCAACATCTGATGTCCTGTTCCTGTAACATCACATAGCATCTGGAAGATGCGTAAGTGGATATATGATATTCTCATAATGGCATGCGTAAACAAACAGTATAACATGTTTATTGTCTTTCATGACCATTGTTAAAATCCTGCTCTTGTAAGTCTTTCTACAGTAGTATTATGGATGTTGCTTGGATTAGCTTAATCCTTTTTGCCTCCTTTTTCTCCTATAAAAACCCTCCCAGGCTCGTGTTATTTTCCAGTTCTCCATTACTACGTTCTGTCATTGTTAAAGGTTTTTTCCAGCACCAGAGCTCCTTCAAGTACTCTTCCAAATATTTCAGCCATGCTCTCAGGTGAACTCACGGGAATCCACTATCTGTCACCTGACAACCCGATTCCTTTTCCTGCTAACTTTGACGTGATTCAGCAAAGCAACATCTCCGCCTTCCATTTCAATACACTCTTTGGCAGCTTGCAGGATTCTCCCTTCCCTCAACATGTCCATGAATTCTCCCGGCAGAATTCTAGCCTGAGCAACAATTCATCCACCTCTGACGAAGCTGACGAACAACAACTCGGCATTATCGATGAAAGGAAGCAGCGGAGAATGATTTCCAATAGAGAGTCTGCTCGTCGGTCGAGGATGAGGAAGCAGAAGCACCTGGATGAACTATGGTCTCAGGTCGTTCGTCTTCGGACTGAGAACCATAATCTAATAAACAAGTTGAATCATGTATCCGAATGTCATGAACGCGTTCTTCATGAGAATGTAAGTCTCAAAGAAGAAGCTTCTGATCTTCGCCGAATGCTTACCGACCTCCAACTCGGCAGCCCGTACACTGCCTCCGCTTTTAGAGATCTTGAAGAAGTACCCTGCAACACTGCCCATGTTAAAGACTCCCCTGACCAATCCATCAGTAGTTCTGATCAAGACTTGCTTCACTGAGAATGACCAATAATTTTCCATCGTTAGTACTTTACATTGCCTCTGTTTTCTTGATGTTGCTAACGAATCCTTGCCTCCACCTTAATGAGCTGGTTTGGAATCAGAAAGAGACTCAATAACAACTTTTAACTGTCATTATATCGTCAGTTTAACCCATAATTGTTCCTTACAATCCTATCAAGCAACTTCTTCCAATATCAATCTTCTCGCCCCATGTACGCATCAAAAGATAAATATCCAATCTAAGAGGTGTGATTGAATGGTAAAACTCATTTATCCTTGACCAAAATGATCAACTCCGTTATCAACAATTATGGTTACAGCTTCAGCTAATTTGTCGATACACATGATTTCAAGGAAAGGAGTCAACAGGACAAACAATAGGTTTGCTTGTCCGGTATGGATTTCCGCTTCGTTGCTGTGGGAGGGCTTCACCTTTTTTCAGTTGTACTCCGTAATGATTAAAGAAACAAACAATTCTCCGCAGGGGAGTGGACCTTGTGTGAAGAGCCTCAAAACTTATGCTGAAGTGAAGGAGGACCCATAGCAAGTCAAGTGTTGCTCATAATAACAGGGGCAAGAAGACAAATGGAGGTGGAGGTGGAGGTGCTGCTGCTAGTGGCTCCCATCATGCAAATTACCAATACAAAATGCAAAAACGTTTGAAAAAAAAAGAACAAAGAAAAGGCTAATCCACTAGACAACCCAGAGTACCATTCTCAGATGTTCTGTGAGGACAACAAGTCCTGTCCAAATTTGGATCACCTGATGTCATGCATTATTCCTTCAAACCCTCATGACACCATGGTGGAGCATGTGCTTCAGGTATTGCTGCCTCCTTCCTAGTTCCTAGTAGTACACCAATATATACTTTAACCGCATCAGCAGCTCTCTATTGTCCGTTCCTCACATCGATTTACTGTTGATTTTCTCATTCCGGCGTGATGTGTTCTGTTCCCAAACAAAATGAAAGAAACATGTAGTACGATTGTACAGTTGACTTGCCAGTCGATCAACCGCTTTACGCAGACAACTTATGTTGTACAGTTCTTCAAAAAAAAACTTATGTTGTACAGTTGACTCGCTGTTCCATCAACCACTTTAACCAGACATAGGGGTTGAAAGTAAATAAATAAAATCATATTATTTAACATTTAGGAAATCTTACGAGTATCGAATTGGGCTATATTCCAGCTGAAACTCCAGTTGAGCGAGTATGAGCGAGTATGAGCCCGGCCCATTAAATCATTCTCTCAACACCTATGTCCAGTGCTGACTGGGCCAACATGCTCATTTTAAGCCCATCTACGGTCGGAAATTTGTATCCTTACCGATACACTTGGAAGTTGAAATAGCGCCAAAAGAACTTCCCTTCCTCTGACCTTTTACCTCTTATCCATCAAGTAGATGGAGCTAACTGCAAAGATATTTGCAGGAGCAACTATGGCATGCTCACCATCTCCAATCTCTGCATGGTACTTCACTAACATAAGGTCTCCTAAAAGGGTCTCTTCACCGTCCAGTCTCAAGACAAAAGCCATGGCCAAAGAAATCCACTTTAACCATGACGGTTCAACTACAAGGAAGCTTCTGGTGATAATTCAAAGCATTACCGGTTCTTTGTTTTGTGCTGTTCTCTTGGATGGAAATAGTACGTTAATCTGATTGTTGGTTTGAGTGGTGGTGGTGGTGCAGGCAGGAGTGGAATTGGTGGCAGAGTTGGTAGGAGTGACGTTAGGTCCCAAGGGAAGGAATGTGGTGTTGGAAAATAAGTACGGACCTCCCAAGATTGTGAATGATGGCGAAACTGTGCTCAAGCAGGTTCTGCTTGCCAACATATTTAGCTGCTTTCTTGTCATTTTCCTAATTTTTTTTTTCCTTTCTGTAACATAACACGGGTCAACTTCTCAATCTCATACTGTTCGCTTTCTGATTCAGTGTTTCTATTTTCTATTATAATTAAAATTTCTCAGATTGAATTAGATGATCCATTGGAGAATGTTGGAGTGAAATTGGTGAGGCAAGCTGGAGCAAAGACTAATGATCTTGCTGGTGATGGTTGCACAACTTCTATAATACTTGCTCATGGTTTAATTGTGGAGGGGCTGAAGGTAAGAAGTACATTCTGCATACCCATTGTGTAAAAAGGTTCTATGCAAAAGGCTAAGGATCAAAACATCTATTAGACACCTAGAGAAGCTCTTCTTATAAGTGAATTTGGCTATCATTTGTTTACTTGTGTAGTTTCTGCTATTCAATTTTGATATCTTATAAAAACATTACAAATTTGAGTATGCCACACCATTTCCTAGTAAAAATTGTTGTCATTTCCAGGTTATTGCAGCTGGAATGAATCCTATCCAAATTGCTCGTGGGATTGACAAGACATCTAAGGCACTTGTTTCTGAACTAAAGTTGATGTCCAGAGAGGTGAATCTGTTTAGTTTACATCTTTTGTGTTAAGTGATTAAAATCTGACTAAAATCATTTCAGAAGGCTCGTAAAATAAATAGAGAAGACGGTTCCCATTTGTCTGAAAACATACTTCAAATATTTCATACAGGTGGAGGATGATGAACTTCCAGATATTGCTGCAGTTAGCGCTGGTGATGATTATACAGTAGGAAACATGATATCCGATGCCCTTATGCAAGTGGGGAAAAGGGGTGTGGTCACCATACAAAAAGGAAACTATACTGAAAACAACCTCCAAGTTGTTGAGGGGATGCAATTTGAACGTGGATACTTGTCCCCTTACTTTGTCAATGATCGACAAAAAGGGACAGTGGAGTTCCATGACTGCAAGGTATAAACTGTAAGTCTTACACATTCCGGCATGTTCTTCGAACAAGTTAATAGGGAGATTAAATTTGTTTGCATGCAGTTACTTTTGGTTGACAAAACAATCACATACCCGAAGGAGCTGTTAAAAATATTGGACAATGCAGCTAGAGAGCAGTATCCAATTGTGATAGTTGCAGAGGAGGTAGAGGAGGAAGCTCTAGCTCCGGTTATAAGGAACAAACTTAAGGGTAACCTGAAGGTTGCTGCTATAAAGGCTCCTGCCTTTGGTGAGCGCAAGAGTCACTACTTAGATGACATTGCCATCTTGACAAGAGGTAGTAAACCAAGTGCCACTGTGGATTGATTACATCTTTTGGTTGTTTAAGTGGTTCTTAGGAAGACACTGTGTTGATAGCTATTCGCATGATTTTCAGGCACTGTAATCAGAGATGAGATGGGTTTGAGCTTGGAAAAGGCAGGTAAAGAGGTGTTGGGTAGTGCTACTAAGGTATTGATAACAAAGGATTCTACGTTGATAGTTACTGATGGTAGTACTCGAGCAGCAGTTGACAAGAGGGTTTCTCAGATCCGTGGCCTTGTTGAGGTGCATTTTCCCTTGCAGTAGATTTTCTATCATTTTAATATAGCTTATTTTCAGCTTTCAGGTTACTGTATTAGTAGCAAGAAATTTAGAAATTATGGTACTGATTTCATTTTTATGTTCTCAGAATACTGAAGAAAAGTTTCAGAAGAAAATATTGAATGAAAGAATAGCAAGATTATCAGGAGGAATTGCTATTCTTCAGGTGAACAAGTTCTTACAACAATCAGCATTAGTTCTTCTGAATTTACTAACCTCCCGAGATCATTACTGCACCTTTTTTCCAATTCTGTTCGTTAACTGAATCACAGGTTGGGGCACAAACACAAATTGAATTGAAGGACAAACAACTCAGATTTGAAGATGCTCTAAATGCAACCAAGGTCGATGAATTCTTTTCTTGATCTCTCCTCAGTTCATTTTGGAAGTTTTGGATATAATCATCAACTTTATGCACTCCAGGCGGCAATTGAGGAAGGCGTAGTGGTTGGTGGTGGTTGTTGCCTCTTGAGACTGTCCACAAAGGTGGACAGTATCAAAGAACTCTTGGATAATGAAGAGCAGAAGGTACTTCCTCACTATTCCATCCCAATATCTGTTTCCTTTTCATCCATTCAAAGCCTCTGGTCATTTCTTGATTCTCATCCACACGAAACAACTTTTGGTTTCATCTGATTTTACTGCCATGCCAATCTACTGCTTTTGCTCCAGACAGTTATGATCATGAAGATAAAGTAACACATTCTTATATTTCAGATTGGAGCTGAGATATTTAAGAGAGCTTTGAAATATCCAGCAAGACTGATAGCCAAGAATGCAGGCGTAAATGGAAATGTTGTTATAGAGCAGGTCTTTGCCAAATGCAAGATGATTCCGTATCTTCCTTCAGTAGAAAAGTTCAAAATGAAAAAATGAACAATATGATTCTGGCATTGATTCGATTATCATCCCACACTATCTGATCACATAATTTGTTAAATCTTGAAGGTTTTATCCAATGGCGATATGAATTATGGGTACAATGCTGCAAGAGACAGATACGAAGATCTGATAGCAGCAGGAATCATGGATCCTACAAAGGTAGCGTAGCCTTGTTGATGATACCTACTAATACCTGCCAGAACAATGAGCTTAAAGCTATACCAGATAGAGTTTATTTCCAGTACATTGGCAAAGTAGTCCTTTTGTGTTCCGAACACAGGGATGTGGCTATGAAAATACTGAAATTGATAACCCTATGAACAGTATCTGCTAATTGTTGAGCAGGTAGTGAGATGTTGTCTGGAGCATTCTGCATCAGTAGCGAGGACATTCCTCACGTCTAATGCTGTCGTAGTTGACATCAAGGAGATAAAGCCCCGCCTGCAGATAAACCCACCCCTCCCTTTCCCCATGGAGAAGTCTATGCCAAATATCCCTGGTACGTGAGCAACCAAAACTTGCCTTGTTGTTTGTAGTTAGAACTATATCGAAATATCTTTCCAATCTTCCTGTTGAATAATATAATTCAGGTATCCCACCTTTTGGAATATAATTCTGCGGAGACTGGAATGGAAGTTCAACGGTTCTTCTTTCCTCGGGCAGAGCTTGCAGTGACTTGTTTTAATCCGAGCTGCAGGATTCAAACCCTAAACATGAAGTTCCTCGAGTGGCTACATCAAGATTGAAGAAGTTGTCCTGTTGGGTTTCCTTAGGAGAACCGGTTTGATCCTCGAATTAGCGTCAAAAGGACAAAGGTGATGAAAGAAGTCCCCTGTATAGAATGGATGCTCAGTTGTTAAACCAACTCATTATTGCAACACATGCAATGCTGATTCTGGAAAAGAAAAAAGAACAGATTGGAGGATGTGATTATTCCTGAGAAATAGAAAGAAAAGCTGGGGAGAGGACTGGCTGTTCCTCTGCATACGCTTAGCCTAGCATAACCTTAATGCCTTCCGTCAGAGAAGAAGTCTTCTTTCTCCATTATTTGATCTTGAATCTTTATCTACTCTAGCACATTGTTGCACGGTAATGAAAACCAAACGAATACCATTTAAAAGCGTCTATTGTTTTCTAGGCTGAACTCGGAACTTGACTAGCACCCGTCTTTGCCTTGACGAATGATTCTCCTCTACCTATTCTGGTCCTTCCTCCATCTCTTTGCTTGACTTGTCCACGGGGTTTTTCCTTCGGTGAGCATCTGCTGGTAGCACGCTCCGAATGGCTCAAGCCAAGAATTACCTGGTTGGCACCAAGGAAGGTTTTCCGGTGACTCGGGCCAGAAGAGGCATCAGAAGCCAAAGAGTCATCGCTTTCACTACCATCAGCAGCACCAGAACAAGCATCACTTTTTGTGTAGTATTTCTTATTATCAGTGTCATGGCCATGATCTTTACAGTTTCCCTCGCTTCGATCATCAATAATGTTTCTCTGGTCTGAGGAGATAAGATAGCTTGTCCACCCAGACTCATTGCTACCTGTCCTACTCTGTTCCTCTGCATTTCCTACGATTCTGGAACACTCCATTACTGTACCCAAAGGACCAAGAAAGAACAGAAAACAAACAAAGAGAAGAAAGTTTCAAGACATTGAAGAGTATGACTGTTACCATGGCTTTCAATATCACCTCAGGAAATCACTGCTACATATCTTAGTCCGTTACTATTTATCAGCCAAATGCAGCTTTCTGCACACAGGACAAAAAACCCTTTCACACATCGCACACCACAAACTCCATTATTGCATTGCAGGACCAAAATTCACCCCACCTGTCAATCCACATTGCTATCCATCTGGTTCGATCACTAGAAGACAAATCCGTGGCAATAAATGCATGCAAACATGTCTGATACAACGGAACATTAGTACAACCTATCTCTTAAATGAATTGAGATCGGGGCAGCTCACCTGGTTATTAGTTAGAACTTTCACCTGAAAATAGGTTCTCGGATTTATTTCTCTGGCCATTTCATAAATAAGGAGCAGCTTTCCTGGTGACAATGGTTATATGCCCCACACCATAAACAGGAGTATACGTGCGATCCATGTCCTTAGATAGAGATAAAACTACATGCACTTCCCGTATTCCTGGACGTTCAACTAAGATCATAACATAATTACATGCACTTGTAATATTGTTTTCATCGTATACTGCTTCACATGGTAGCAAGAACATCGGCAATAGGAAACATGGGTGGAGTTAAACCTCAATTATTGTTGAGAAACTGGACTTAATTCTTTTTTTTTAAAAAAAATTCTCTTGATAGGATTTCACCTCCGTACACATTAATTAAAATTCCTAAGCACCCGAGAGAGGTAAAGACTTTGTTGGTATTGGACCTCTCATGGCCCAAATTTATTTGGGCTTAAAAGTCGTGTGCGTTTATTTATATATAAAAACGTTATTATTTATAATTAACATTAACGGGAGTCCCGCGATCACGTATTTGATAGGGAACGTAATGGCATAGAATCCCCAGACCCAACAATCGCGGAACTGAAACCAACGATTACAATTTAATGGGTATCACGTAATCAACGAATCCTTGCATGTCCTTGATTAGTATCTTCCCCTTTTATGCTTTCTGTGCGTATTGATGTTTTCTGATTCTCCGATTGCCCAACAGAAAGATGTCTTTTTCATCTTTATCGTCTGCCAACCGTAATCTCTTCACCAATTGCCTCATATTTGAAGCCAGTCTCCGTCCGGAAGGAAGAGAAAAAACATACAAGCTAGACTGGTCTTATGAAGAATGACGCAGACACTTCTGGTTTTAACTACTACCTGCCGATTCCATCAATGGACCACACAATTTCAACTGGCTATGGCTATCCATTATTCCTGCACTACAGGATTTGATTTATAAAAAATATTATAATTTAAATCAATAATATTACTGATCTTAAATCCAGGATTTTCTACCTGTTTAAGATAAAAAAATATATTATTGAGCCGGCCATGATACAAAATGCTTACCAGTAGATACCATTGCCACCGCAATTATACAGTTGCCAGAGAGATAACGATTTGCTTTTCCAGTTCAATTTGAGATGTGGGGTAGGGTCCACTGCGTTTTTGGTATAAAATGGGACTATCCCAACTTTAGCTGAAAGAAGAAATGGATAATCAATGATTATGAACACTAATCCTATTTAGTTTTGAAGTAAGATAATGTTATCCTATAATAAGTCAAACCTACCATGAGATCTGCAAAAGGATGCAAATGCAAATATAGGAATACTATGAAATTATTTTTATTTTTTAATAGTCATAGGTTCAAAGGTGCAAAGAGGAAATTATTTTATTTAAATATTTTTTTTGGCTGGGAAATGATTAATTTTGTATAGAAAAGAGAACAACTCGCGGAATAGATAAAAAACAGAGGAGCAAAATGCAAAAAACTATTCAACGTCACATGCGAATATAATATTTCTACCGGAGAATATGTCAATATGGCTGCTTTTTATAAAACTCGTTAGAAACAGGGGGGGAAAGACGCCAGAGCCTGAGGCTTTACAGATATTACTGTTTGTGCGCGTGGGATTCACCGAGAAGATCTCTCGAGATCCTGTTTGTTTCTCGAGAATCATATTGGGTCAGTCGAAACAGAACAAAACTTGAAATCTCTCGGATGGGTTTCATGGAGTACGTGAAGTCAATTGACTGGGAGGAAGAATCATACCCGGTTTATAAGGATTACATTGTTCTTCCACTCTTTGCTCTGTTCTTCCTCACCGTTCGGTTCTTTCTTGATAGATTTGTATTCCAGGTACTCGGTTTTATACTGAAAAAGTCTGTTTCTCTGAAACTGCGAAGAATCATCAATTGCTGATGATTCTTCGCAGTTTCCGTTTTTAATTGTTGTATTGCCGGAAACCATTTGCTTTGCTTTTTCTGTAGCGAGTGTTTTGGTTGGTCACTTGACGACGCATAACTATCTTAAGTATTCTCGGTATGTTGTCGTTTTGATGCTCTGTTTAGCATGATTTCTTACTATCGTGCAAATTTGGGTTAAATGTTTTGGATCCAATTTTTATCTTTATCTTTTATGCATAAAAGTACCTCAAACTTTAGCGAGTGGTGATAACTGTTGCTTTTAATGCACAATCCAAAGTTGACCGGTCATATCTGTATAGTACAGTTACCTTGTACTACCTTATTTGTCATTGGTCCAAGTTGTTTAGTTTCAGTTAGTGCAGCTGCTATTGCTACTTTTTGATTCAGTTAAACTTGGGTTCCTGGAAATAAGATACCGTTAGCGTATGCTCTTCCTGTTTTCAACTATGTGTCGGCAGCTTGCTGTACAAACCAAGCTTAGTGTAACACGATTAGAATAGGCAACATGAATGTGTTGTCTCTATAATATTCTGTTTACTCTTAGATCAAAGTTCGAAAAGCCATCTATATGAGGGAATTGAATCTGAAAATTAGCTTTTTCCTGAAACATATTTTTGTTTGAAAAGCCATCTATTTATGCCCAGTCACTTCTCATATCTCGTTGCTGTTCTCATTTATGTTATATAAAAATTCTTCAATTATTGTTGTTCCTGCATGCCCCATGTGATGATTTTGCACGTCAGCTTCTCAAGTTGAAAAGGATAATTGTGTTTGTTCTCTGTTGTGGTGAGACAGTACCTATGAAGAGATATGCTCTTTGATCTGTTGTTAATGATTATCCTGGGATTTAGTCATTATCTCAATTACATTACTGTCTCCTGACACTGGATGCTTTATGGCATACTTCAGAATACAATCATCAGCTATTGACTTGCAGCATTCCCTTCCCATACCCTCCTCTATTCCAGCATGTGTTCTTTTTGTTTGAGTGTTAGTGATGTATGTGCTTGATTAATTCAAATCTTTTCATGGACATTTTGATATTCACTATAAAAATTCTATTTCTCATACCAGGATGACAATGATAAGCCTCTTCTCGTCACATGACAAGCAATTTATTTGACGTTATTATTATTATCAGTATTAGTATCTCTATCTTGCATTTTTCTGGGACATCTCTTTTGGCTTGTCCTTTGCCTTAAATTTTGTCGGGTCACTATCAAGTGAGCATTCATCTTGCAATAAGCAGTGTGTTATGCAGCATTTTTTCCATGATGTTTGAGTGTTGCATTGATGTTTTCTCTGCGCATCCTAAATTGGATATTTCATGGGATTCTGATTCTCTATAAAACACTCTGACTTTATGTCACCATAACAGATTTATTTTAGGGTTGTGGATAAGGATTCCTCTTGACTCATGACATAACGCTTTTGCTTATTATTAGTAGCGACAGTTTTATGCTTTTTAGCAGTATTATACTTTTGCCAGATACTGTTGGGTCACTCTAAAGTAATTATGCATCTTGCAGAAAGTGGGCACCCATTTAATTTTTGGAAAGGGGCATCGGATGCTTAATCTTCAGGATGAAGAGAGGAGGAAGAAGATACGGAAATTCAAGGAATCAGCTTGGAAATGTGTGTATTTTCTTTCGGCTGAAATTTTGGCTCTTAGTGTTACCTATAATGAGCCTTGGTTTACCAATACAAAAAATTATTGGGTAGGACCTGGAAGTCAGGTGTGGCCAGACCAGAAAATGAAGTGAGCTGTTCTGTATTTCATATCAGATTTTTTTTTTTCCAATTTTTTCAAATAGCTTCCTTGATTCTTACTTTGATCTGCATGTTGAACAGGTTGAAGATGTCTGTTTTCTTAACTCAACTAATAATTGGTTGTTAATTTTTGTGAGTTTCAGGTTAAAATTGAAAGGACTATATATGTATGCTGCTGGATTTTACACCTACTCCATATTTGCTCTAATATTTTGGGAGACAAGACGATCAGACTTTGGAGTTTCCATGGGTCATCATGTTGCTACGGTTATTCTCATTGTGCTTTCGTACATACTTAGGTATTTCAATTGTCCAGTTCTACTGATAACCTTGGTAACTTTCTGTTAATCAAGTCATCGAGATCTTATTTTTGTTTTTCTTGGAGCCAAAAGGCTTTGACAATTTGCAATGACCTTGTTATGATACATGACACAAAATATCTCTGAAATCTGGATAAAATATAGAAGGTGGATGTTTCATCTATTTTATGTTCCAATTTTATCTGTTCCTTTCAGGTTTGGTCGTGTTGGTTCGGTTGTTTTAGCTATTCATGATGCAAGTGATGTGTTTTTGGAAGTAGGAAAGATGTCCAAGTACAGTGGTGCTGAAGGGGTTGCTAGCTTTGCATTTATTCTTTTTGTTTTATCTTGGATCTTACTGCGCCTCATTTACTTTCCATTCTGGGTCCTTTGGAGTACAAGGTTAGTCGATACCCAATTTATATTTGCTTCAAAAGCTACTGCAGTTTCATCTTTGCCATTTCTATTGTTTTCTTAATTCTTATTAAATTGATTATCTAGATTTGATGATCAATTGAGTGTAAGGAAGCACAGTGCACAACATGCGGTGCTATTAGTTTGAGGAAATGGGTGCATTATTGTGTAACCATTGGAATGAAACCCTTTTCCTGATTGTACGATTGGAGACATTGACACATTTGTTGGTCTTCTTTTTTCTGCCCGCAATCTTTCTACTACATGTCTATTCTTGCCTGGGCTGATGACTACTTTAGTAGAAAGAAACTATGCACTTGTTCTTGCAGTTTCTTTTTTTGTGTAAGATGGTTGATTCTCCACTCTAGCACTTATTTTTGTTTCATGGTAATTTTTTGAGTAAATGTTTATCCTGTTATTTATCTTATAGTGATAACTTTTCTGCAAAGTGTTGCATATGATCCGGAGAAATAGACAAGATTTAGTTTGACTTACGACTAGTTATACATGTGTTTGTTGATTTTTTCTGTAGAATTTTTCCTGTCATTTTCTCATCCCTCTTGTTTTGTTGATTTATTTCCCATCATTTTGAGACTTAGCGTGAAAAAATTGTTTTTTTGTTAATTTTGTTTCCCTCGATGGCAGCTATGAAGTTGTTCAAACCTTAGACAAGGAAAATCACCCGGTGGATGGTCCAATCTATTATTATGTGTTCAACACTCTCCTTTACTGCTTGCTTGTTCTTCATATTTATTGGTGGATCCTGATATACCGGATGCTTGTCAAGCAAATCCAAGCCCGCGGTAAACTCAGCGATGATGTCCGATCTGGTATGAAAGATTGTTGGATTATGTGGTTTTGTATAGTAATGTATGCTTCTTAGACATCCAGAATTTGGATTGATCACGTTCACTATCATTTAAAGATGTCTTAACTTTTGCCTTTTTAATCTTCTCTACTCGTATCCCTTAAAACTTATTCATCATTTTTATTTGCAGATTCTGAAGGTGAAGACGAACACGAAGATTGAGTTATAGAACCAGGGTCTACTAGATTCGAGTAGAAAGGTGGTTTAAGATTTACAAATAGCCATATGATCGCTCATCGAAGATGCCATGGTTCTCTATTATGCTCTCACTTATAAATTATAATCGTAGCCCTAGGTCGGTTTTGGACATTCTCTTCAAAATTAAACACTCTGATGAAGGAAAAGCTTTTGAAATATATAAACCTCAATTGTTAGACAATGTAATTCCTTCGTAGCTTTAAGTTATCCTTCACTGCTTTAACCAAACAGAACATCTCATATCATTTCTTTCAGACTCAAACTGAAGCAAAAGTTGCTTGTGTCGTTTCTTCTACAGGTTTACTGATCGCCATTGTTTCATATTCTTGAGCCCAAATGTAGCAATTTTCATTCGAGAGAAGCCCTTCCGAAGTGAACTGAATATGGAAGCTGATGGAAAAGACAGCAATGGAAAAGCATTTTCACTTTTTTCATCTGCAACCGTAGAGATTGGCTCACCGACAATTTGTTGTAAGAAAATATACATATAGTTTTATAAGCTGCTATAGCATTCTCTCGCATTCTTTGGCATTTATGTCATCATGTTCCTTTAACTGGAATACTTATGAATGAGTAAGGAATCCATTTTTTATATAATTGTTGCAATTCCTCTTTTTCTGAAATACCTGCGATAGTACTCGAGATAAGAGCATAGACACACTGTGCAGGTCATGGACTTGAGCCATTCTAAGCCAACCTGTAATCCACTGGGCCATTCTAAACCCAGATGAAAATGATTGTTAATTGCCTGACATGATATCGATATTATTGATTATCATTGATATAGCAAAGTCAAACTGAATTGTAAATTCTGATTTTGTAAGTGTTCTTTCCTTGCGGTTTATTATCATGACTTTTCTACTTGCTATCCTTACCGTGGTATTCGTGTTCCTGAAGAATAATTGAAAAGGATGTTTATGGACTGACGTTGTGGCGTGGAAATTTACAGGCTTAAGCAATCCCCCCTCCGCCTTCCAGAAAGGTATAGCAAATAAAAAAACTACGTATTTGCTTAACCTAATCTGCTGAAATCGGACCACCCAACCTATCAAGTCCACCCACAAAAATGTCTGCATGATTCCATGATTTAAAAATACTACATCAACGGTGCCTTTTCCTTTAAACCCCCAAACATATGTATAGTTCTGAAAGCTGAATCGGTTAAGTATATGTGGTGACTTGCAGCTAGTACGTACCTTTTACGAAGCTGTCTGTCTGTACGTAGCATCTATCTGGTGATTATGTTTTCGCAGTTCCCACCAACC
Organism: Passiflora organensis; assembly: GCA_019739055.1. Taxonomy (NCBI): domain Eukaryota; kingdom Viridiplantae; phylum Streptophyta; class Magnoliopsida; order Malpighiales; family Passifloraceae; genus Passiflora; species Passiflora organensis. The sequence continues at coordinate 9,419,307 of JAEPBF010000278.1, read as the reverse complement.
TGGCCAACATTAGTTGTATCCTCTCTTGACTCTGGCAATCATCTTCAAAAATGATAAAAAGACTGCCAAAAATCCACACTCATTTCAAGTATATATATCACGGTCTAACCCATCTTCTTCTACTATCGTTTAAGAAACTAAGCACAGAAGCAACAATGGCAACTCCTCTTCGACCAAAGCTCCCCATCATGCTAACCCTTGTTATTTTGCTTCTGGTCTCCATCTTTAGCAGCTTCTTGGAAGCAAGTGATCCTCCTCTATCATTGGATTACTATGCATCTACCTGCCCCGGTGTCTTTGATATTGTTAAGAAAGAAATGGAATGTGAAGTACAAGAGGATCCTCGGAATGCAGCTTTAGCAGTGCGGTTGCATTTCCATGATTGCTTTGTTCAGGTCCGTAAAGGTTTTCTGCTTCCTAACAGAAATAGACACAGCAGCTACGTACGTACTCCAATAATCTATTCTCTGATGATGAATGCAGGGCTGCGATGGGTCAGTTTTGCTAGATGACACAATCTCCTTGCAAGGAGAGAAGAAAGCTTCTACAAACATAAACTCTCTAAAAGGTTTCAAAATCATTGACAGGATAAAGAATAAGGTTGAATCTGAGTGCCCCGGGATAGTGTCATGTGCCGATATCCTAACCGTAGCTGCAAGAGATGCCGTGATACTGGTATATAACACAATTTTTTCAGTTGCTGCTTGTGGTTTTTTCCCCCTAGCTTAAGAATATTGGTTCCTCTCCTTTGTACTTGCAAGGTGGGCGGACCCTATTGGGATGTTCCGGTAGGCAGGAAGGATTCTAAAGCTGCAAGCTATGAGCTCGCGAATACAAATCTTCCAACAGCAGACGAGAGTCTGATATCTATCATTTCCAAGTTTCTCTATCAAGGCCTCTCTGTCACAGATATGGTCGCACTCTCAGGTAAATTAGAACCCTTCAGCCTCCTCGGATACCATATTTCATATCGTAGTCTTGACCTGTGGCTGTTTCAATCTGCAGGAGCACACACCATTGGCATGGCCCGCTGCGCGAATTTCCGAGAAAGGGTTTACGGAGACTTTGAGGCAACTTCAGAGAAAACTCCAGTGTCCGAGACATACCTCACACACTTGAAGTCTATATGCCCAGCTGCGCCTGGAGGAGGGGACAGCAACGAATCAGCTATGGACTATACATCTCCTAACCTTTTTGACAATTCTTACTATCAAACATTACTGCATGGAGAGGGTCTGTTGAACTCAGACCAGGAACTGTACTCGAGCATTCTAGGACTCCAGACCAAGGAGCTTGTTATCAAGTACGCTCACGACCCTCTAGATTTCTTCCAGCAATTTGCCGATTCCATGGTGAAGATGGGAAACATTACAAACCTGGATAGCTTCGTGAATGGAGAGGTCAGGCAGAACTGCAGATTTGTGAACACATGATGATCGAGGCAAAAGGCTACTTGCCCGCCCTCTGTCACCTACCTGTTGATTTAAAGATTAACATATATTGCGGGCTTATAATTTTCTATTTTTAAATACAAATATTGATTAAATTTCAAACGTCTGTAATTTTAAATACAATTAATTTTTTATTTCCGTGTATTTTTCTTCCATATCCAAATTTAGTGACTACAAAATCTCGTAAAGATTCACTACCGTTTGGTAGTTTTAATAGTTAAAAATATTAAACAGTGGTTAATTAAGAGTCATTCACGCTCCGAACCAAGATAATTAGGTCGGGACAATCAGTTCCGTACAGAAACGCAATCAAAATGGAAGGTCACCTCGGGTAGGATCGGCGACAGTTGATGGGGAAGAATTACGCAAAATTCTTCCGATAAACAAGAAAAGTGAGAAAATGAATAACACATACAAATTTGGTAACGGAGTTCGGCCAACTTTGCCTACGTCTCTGGATCTGTTGCAGATCGTTTTATTAAAATGGAGAAAAACACAAAGTGTTTACAACACTTATAACCCACAATCTACACTCGAACTCTCAAACTCTCTCAAGCTCTCTACATCTCAATCCCGAGTGCATTCTCTCGATCACCCAAGCCACCTCCTATTTATAGAGAAAAGAGGAGGTTGTCTTTCACAAAAGACATAAAGTCGATTGCGTAACTCAAATCGAACTTTCCTACTTAATAGTCAAACTTCAAGTTTGACTTTACAACTAGATGACCAAACTCAATTCCAATTTTACAACTCGTTGGTCAAACATTAAGTTTGACTTTTCTTTTTCAAAGTTCTAGAAATTCAGAAGAAGAGTACAAGTTGGATTTCTCTTCTCCTATTCTAGAAACTTGGTAGAGGAGTTCAAGTTTGATTTTTCTTCTTTGGTATTTGGTTTGTATAACAATTTCCCACCTAAAGACTGATTTCAATCTGTCTTCACACCTCGATCGATGCAACATATCTTTCTGTTCTTGCTACTCTTACAGACCAACTGAACTTGAACACAACTTCAGTTTGTCGATAGCCACTGTCTTTGTTAACATATCTGCTGGATTCTTGCTTCCTTGGATTTTCTCCAGTATTAATACCTCATCTTCTAATAAAGATCTGATGAAGTGATAACGAAGTCCAATATGCATTGTTCTGGAGTGAAATACTGAATTCTTCGCCAAGTGTATTGCACTCTGACTATCACTATTCAGAACATTTTTCTCTTGTTTGAATCCCAGCTCAATTAACAAACCTTGAAGCCATATCATCTCTTTACTGACTTCAGTCACTGCTACATACTCAACCTTTGTAGTGGATAAAGTGACAATTTTCTGTAACTGTGACTTCCAACTAACAGTTGTATAGCATAACCAATGTTTGGTCTTGTACATATCATTGTGTACATCAAACTCCCAATAGCTAAGGCGTAAGGAACCTTAGCCATAAAATCTCTCTCCTCCTCCGTCTGAGGGGATTGATTCTTGGATAAGTGAAAGTGACTTGTCAAGGGTGTGCTAACTGGCTTGGCATCACCCATATTAAATCTCTGCAAAACACGATTGATGTACTCTGACAGAGATAACTACAAAATTCCTCTATGCTTATCTCTTGTGATTTGCATTCCAAGAATCTTCTTTACTGGACCCAAGTCCTTCATGTCAAACTCCTTTGACAATTGTTGCTTCAACCTTCTAATATCACCCATACCTAAACCTAATACTAACATATCATCAACATAAAAAAGTAAGATGATATAGCTAGACTTATATCTTCTGAAGTAGCAACAGTGGTCAGCGTTGCACTTTTGGAAACCTTCCTTGTGCATAAAGCCATCAAACTTTTTATACCAATGTCTTGGGGCTTGTTTTAAATCATACAAACTTTTCTTAAGTTTGCAAACCATATTTTCCTTCCCTCTTTCTGAGAAACCTTCTGGTTGGTGCATGTATATCTCCTCATCTAAGTCTCCATGAAGAAATGCAGTCTTCACATCTAATTGTTCAAGATAAAGATCTTCAACAACAATAATACTCAACACTGATCTAATAGTATTGAGCTTCACAACAAGAGAAAAAATATCAGTGTAGTCAATTCCTTCCTTTTGCTGGAATCCTTTGACAACTAGTCGAGCTTTGTATCTCTTAGAACCTTCTTGTTCATCTTTCACCCGATACACCTATTTGTTATGAAGTGCCTTCTTCCCCATAGGTAACTCAACTAGTTCCCATGTCTGGTTGGAGATTAAAGACTCCATCTCATTTTTTATGGCAAGCTCCCACTTGCTAACATCATCGGTCTAACAAGCTTCATCATAACATTCAGGCTCTCCTCCATCAGTCAACAATAAATAGTTCATGTATCTCTTGTTAGGCACATGAGGTCGAGAAGACCTTCTCAATACAGGTGTTGGAGTAGGAGGCTGCACTATATCAGGCTATTGTGCACTACTCTGCCCAACAAGTTCTTCCGGTTGAGGACTTGCTATAATTTGCTTTGTCACAGGACTATCTAGGATATCATCTGCATTTGCAAATACTAACCCACTCTGTTCTGAGTCTTTGGCGTCAGTTTTATGCCTATCCTTGTACATCACTCTTTCATTGAAAATCACATCTCTGCTACGGATCACCTTCTTGTTTTCTTCATCCCAGATGCAGTAGCCAAATTCATCCTCACCATAACCGATGAAACTGCATTTCTTCGATTTGGGATCAAGCTTATTCCTTCCTTGATCACTGATATGAACATATGTTACACAACCGAAAACTTTTAGATGTGATAGCTTTATCTCTTTTTTTTCTCCATACCTCTTCTGGTATTCTATGCTCTAATAGAGCCGATGGGCCTCGGTTGATCAAGTAAGCTGTTGTGTTGACAACTTCTGCCCAGAACTGCTTCGGTAAACCTAACTGTATACGAATGCTTCTGGCTCTTTCTGTCAACGTTCGATTCATACGCTCAGCTACACCATTGTGTTGAGGCGTACCTGGCACAGTTCTCTCCATTCTGATCTCGTGCTCATAGCAGAACTTCTTAAATCTAATGTCTTCATATTTACCACCATTGTCAGTTCTAAGTCTTTTAATCCTCAGTCCTGTCTCATTTTCAACCATAGCTTTCCATCTCCTAAAAGCCTCAAACACTTCATATTTGTGCTTTAGGAAATAAACCCATACCTTTCGAGAGTGATCATCGATGAAAGTCACAAAGTAGTGTTTTCCACCAATAGATGGGACAGTCGTTGGTCCCCAAACATTAGAGTGAACAAGCTCCAACCTTTCTTTCCTTGGGGTTCTGCCACTTGTCTGAAAGCTGACCCTTTTCTGCTTTCCAAGTATGCAATCTTCACACATGTCTATCTCAACTGATTGTAGATTCGGAAGTTTCCCCTTTGAGTGCATAATTTCCATCCCCTTCTCACTCATGTGGCCAAGTCTCTGGTGCCACATATTGGGATTTTCATTTCTGCTGCAATAGTAATTGAACAGCATCCCTCTGTTGCCATGTAAAGAGTACCACTCTTTTTTCCACGAGCAATTATCATTAGTCCTTTTGAAATCTTCCAGTTGTCACCATGGAAGATCGTGGTGTAGCCTTCACCGGCTAATTGTTAGGTCGGGAATATGCCTGACATCCTTTAGCTCCCAAATAGACCCATTTAACTTAATCTTCACTACACCTTGACCAATGATATCACAAGGTTGATCATCACCGAGGTATACCTTTCCAAGATTTTCAGGGACATACCATCTCAAAGAACTCTTTCTTTGAGGTAGCATGGAATGATGCTATAGAGTCTATCACCCAATACTCTTGCTTGCTCTCCAAAGAGCATATCGATGCATCGTCTCCTCCTGAGGTGAAAGTAACACCTGCCTCTGCCTTTGCCTCCTGATCCTTCGGTGTACTCTTGTACTAATTTCTATAGCGCCTAATTTTCCCACAATTCCAACACTCGACCTTCTTCGAGTTCTGGAAATTATTGGGATTCCTAGATCTGGACCTCTTGTCCCTTGATCTATCGCGGTAGATTGATTTGTTGTGTCCATTTCCTTTAGTTGAATTTCTTCCTCTTGACTCTGTATGCAAAACAGAGGAGGTTGATGATTCACTCGACTCTCTCCGTAAGATCTCTTCACTGAGAACTAAATCACGAACATCATCAAATATCAACTTATTACCTCCTAACGAGCTACTCACAGCTGTAACAGTATCATTCCAACTTTCTGGTAAAGAAGACAAAAGGATCAATGCTCGTACTTCTCCATCAAATTCAATTCCAACTGAACTCAACTGGGTTGTGACTGTATTGAGTTCATTGAGATGTTGAGCCACTGATGCACCTTCCGTCATTCGCAAATTGAATAACCGCCTCATCAAGTGAACTTTGTTAGAGACTGATGGCTTCTCATACATATTGGAGAGAGCCATCATAAGACCCTCCATGGTCTTTTCCTTTACAATATTAAAAGCAACATTGCAAGATAGCGTCAATCGGATAACTCCAAGGGCTTGTCTGTCAAGAAGACTCCAGTCTTCATCTTTCATGCCCTCTGGCTTCTTTTCTGAGAGAGGTTGGTGAAGTTGTTTCTGGTACAGATAATCTTCGATCTGCATCTTCCAGAATCCAAAATCTGCACCATCGAACTTCTCAAGTCTCACCTTTCCTTCGTCTGCAGCCATCGCTCCCACTCAAATATGACTTCCTTTGGATCGTTTCTGACGAGTTCTCGAAGAAAACTAACAGAATTCACAACCAAAGGCTCCGCTACCAGTTGATGAGAAGAATTACGTAAAATTCTTCCGATAAACAAGGAAAGTGAGAAAACGAATAACACACACAAATTTGATAACGGAGTTCGGCCAACTCTGCCTACGTCTCCGAACCTGCTGCAGATCGTTTTACTAAAAGGGAGAAAAATAAAAAATATTTACAACACTTATAACCCACAACCCACACTCGAACTCTCAAACTCTCTCAAGCTCTCCCGAGCTCTCTACATCTCAATCCCGAGTGCATTCTCTCGATCACCCAAGTCATCTCCAATTTATAGAGCAAAAGAGGAGGTTGTCTTTCATAAAAGACTGCAAAGTCGATTGCATAATTCAAATCGAACTTTGCTACTAAATAGTCAAACTTCAAGTTTAACTTTACAACTAGATGACCAAGCTCAATTACGATTTTACAACTCGTTGGTCAAAATTTAAGTTTAACTTTTCTTCTTCAAAGTTTTAGAAATTCAAAAGAAGAGTACGAGTTGGATTTCTCTTCTTCTATTCTAGAAATTTAGTAAAGTTCAAGTTTGATTTTTCTTCCTTGGTATTTGGTTTGTATAACAACAGTTACCATCAAGAACCGATTCTGTATCTTCCTATGTTCTTGACATTAATGGTAATACCGTTAATAAACTTTTCAAACAGTAACTCCTCGTCTGCGTAACAATCTGCCACCTGATTACTCATCTTTTACTGTCATCGATGTCTACGTCAATTGATTTTGATCGATTTTGCTCTGCTGGTAAGCTCTTGCTTTGATCAAGACGGTTGCTTTGACGATTTTCTTCATGGCATTGTTTTTCATATCCTTTCTAGTCTCCTTTAGTCTCGCATTTTAAACTTTTTTAGCTTTTGGATCAGTTTCCTTTTACCTACTTGATAGTGTCAGAAGTATCACTTTCTTCTCCTTGCCTCTAATTTTGTATTACTGTCCAACCAGCAATACTAAATTTTGTGACCAAGGTTTGAAAGTAAAAAACTTTGCTGCTACTTCTTGAGTTCTTTCATTGGACCTTCCATTTATTTGTTTATGATAAATGTGGGTTTCCTTTTTTTTACACTGGTATTGGAATGCTTGTCCGTTTAGTTCATCAGACACGCCGAGAAAAACAATTCAATGGCTCAAGATGCTTCTGGTGCCGAATTGAACCCAAGACGGCAGGGTCTCCCGAAAAACCAAGTCAGGTTGGTTTAGAGAAAGGATTCTGATAGATGAGAGATTGTTCCTATCCAATGTCCTTTATGTTTTGAGAAGGGATCTTCACGGTCATTCGAGCATGCCAGAAGTTAGGCCAGAAAAATGACGGAATAATACTGGTAAGTCTAACCGATCCTTCACGAGCTGAAAAGACCATTTTTACTGAACAAATTCTCAATTTCATGCCCGGTGTTGGTGTCATATCAATGGATGACTACAATGATTCTAGCCTAATCATTGATGGAAATTTTGACGGTAATTTATTTCTACTTTCTTGGAATTGTTTTATATTGCACTTTTTTTAGTGAAAACAATTTAATTTCATGCATCTCCACAGTTAAAAAGCTGGTTTGGTTTGACCGTAGGGTAACTTGGTTTTGAGACTTTGTTCATGGAGTTGAAATAAAGAACCCCTTTCTGTTTTCCCGTTTTGTCAGTTTTAACATTGCTTTCAAACAGATCCACGCCTTTCTGACTATAAGACATTGGTCAACAATGTTCATGATCTGAAAGCTGGAAAACCAGTTAAGGTTCCAATTTATGATTTCAAGTCTAGCTCCCGTACAGGATAAAGGTTTGGCGTTCTCCTATGCATTTCCATGTAGTTGTGAAGGACATGCTCTTAGGAAACCATGTATCTTGTCTACTGGAAACTTTCAAACTCAGTTCTTGATTTATTGACCATTTTATTTTTTCACTAAAGAATTATATTCCCAAGGTACTAACATTCATTTATGGTATAATCATAATGACCAAACAACTCACTTCATTTTATATATTTTAAAGCAAATGTCCTTAGACAGTTCTGGCTGTTTAGAGTGTTGTTTCAAATTAAGATTTTTTTTTTGTCTCCAGTTGATATAGCTTCCCAGTTTCTGCTATTTCTTGGAATCAAATTCACCTTTTGTAATTTTGATAGGACTCTCGAAGTTCCAACTTCTTGAATAGTGATCATTGAGGGAATCTATGCCTTGAGTGAAAAATGTCCTTTGCTAGACCTGCGAATATCTATAACTGGGGGAGTTCATTTTGACCTTGTAAGACGGGTTTTTCGAGATGTCCATCGTGCAGGCCAACAACCGGAGGAAATCATCCCGCAGATATCTGAAACGGTTGGCTTGCATTTGTTAAACGTTTTCAGATGAAATTTGTTCTAATGTTGCTCTTCAAAAAGCCAATTTCACTGTTCTTATTTACAGATGTTTCCAATGTACAAAGTCTTTATTGAGCCAGATCTCAAAACAGCACGTATTAAAATCACCAACAAGTTCAATCCTTTTGCTGGATTGCAGAGTTCTACTTACATACTAATGGTTGTCATAAATCCGATGACTGTTGTCTGGAGCGGTCAATATGCCGCTCCTATATCTTTGTATATATTAATCTCCAAAGTATATTTCACTGTAGTCTGCAAAGAAGTCAACAGAGGACCAAGTTAAGACCGTCTTATCTCAAGATCATAAAGAGACCAGCGAGCAGATCTGTGACATATATCTTGTACCACCTGATGAAGATCCAGAATCTTGCCAATCATATTTGAGGATGCAAAACAAAGATGGAAAATATGGTCTCATTTTTTAGGTTGGCCATGTAAATATTTTCCTTTACATATTATGCAGTAACATTTTCAGGCTCATTGATTTAGATATCTGGTACGTGTTATAAATGGCTGAACATTTGTGAAGAGCATATGATTACCATTGGTGGCTGAAGAGAGGAGATCATAAAAATTTCAATTTCAGGAATGGGTAGCTGATACTCCATTTATCATATCACCAAGGGTAACTTTTGAAGTCAGTGTGAGGATTCTCAGTGGGCTAATGGCTCTGGGATACACAATAGCTACCATTCTTAAAAGAAGCAGCCATGTATTCTCTATTGATAAAGTCTGCGTGAAAATTGGCTGGAACAACTAAATCATCAGTATATCCAGGTACTCTTTGCCAGTATCTACTTGTTATTAGGAATTTAGATTATCACTCCATTTTTTCAGACCACAGTATTTTTGTGATAATCTAAAAATTTAACGTTGATTGCTGAACATTGTTTTCCCGGAAGTTTTACTAGCAGCATCTTATGTGAGCACTATGTGAGCACTAAGTTTAATGTTATTGCTTATTCTTTTATGAAGATCCAGGGAGGGGATTGCATGACCGTCAGATTATGTTGCAGATCTACTATTTCTAAAAGGCTCATATATCCCATATACTTATATAGAGCAGTCCAACTTGAAAAGGTTGTCAATACAAAAACAGTTTTGTGACTCTTAACTTGTTCCTCATTGTGATTCTTTGGTTACGTTCTCCCGGAAGGAAAGTGACCCAAACATGAGCAACCAAACTCAAGACCCACCCCTTCAGATCAACCAAAACCCGATTCCTAATTCGATACCCCCTTGACCTGACCCGGGACCATCTGTGCTACATGTGAATCGTCCAGAAAACAATCGTAGTTCTACACAGGCAGTTGGTCAGTCTATGGGCTCCATAAAGTATGAGCACCACAATAACCAGTGGAATCCCAACTCATTGTTTGACACCAAGAGATTCGTCTCTTATTTTGTGGATTTTATTCCAGAGGATTGGAGTCCGGATGATTTTTATCAGGCAGTACACAAATGGGAGCCGGTGGTGGACATTTACATTGCGGGTAAGCGAAGTGTTTGGAACACCAGATTCGGGTTCGTGAGGTTCATCCACCAAGGGCCTCTGGAGAATTTGCTTTTAACAAAGCTGAATAGTTTAAGGCTGGAAGGATTTATGCTCCGGTTCAGCATTACAAGATTCACAGATAAAACTCAGAAGCTGGTGAAAAGGAAGACACTCATTGGAGAGCTAAACGTCGTTGAGGCAGCTAGGCCACCTAGGAGGCCAATGGAAAACCCGACGTTAAGAGGGGCTAGATCTTTCTTTGAGGTGGTTGCAGGAACGAATCTGAACAAATCGGAAATGGAGCTTTGGCCTCGCATCCAAATTCCTCCCGCGGCTCCTAACAAGGAGTGGCTAGAGAGAAGTTTACTGGGTATTCCTAAATATGGTTTCTTAAAATCGCACAAAATACCTCCAGAAGTCTGGGTGCGTGTCTTGGGGGGTGAGAAGGTTCTTGTGACGTTCCCTTCCAAGGACGATATGTCGCATGAGCTAGTGGAGAACAACTGCCTTTGGAGGGAGGTATTCGCGGAATTGAGGCCATGGAACCCAAGGGGTGCTGAAGGATACAAAGTGTGTTGGGTGAGGATGAGAGGATTTCCGATTCATGCATGGTCGGAGGAGGGACTTAAGAAGGTGGTGGCGGAGGTCGGCGAGGTAGTGCAGATTCACTCCAAAACGTTGGAGGGGGCTAGTTTTGAGGCTGCATTGGTGTGTGTGCGCACGAAAAGTTTTGAAAAAATCAGCATGTCAGTCTATATGGAGGTAGAAGATTGCTCCTTCTGGGTCTCAGTATCCGAGGAATGTTATGATTTGGGAAGTTTCAATACTGAGTTGGTAGAAAGGGGGGGACAGTCTAGATTCCGCAATTCTGATTTTTCACCTTTGAGAAGGGTCCACTCCCCGAAACAGAAAGCCTCGGACAGAATGAGAAAGGAACACAAACAAGTGGAGGCTAATAGGGTCAGATTGGAGGGCGTTCATTCACACGTGCCTAACAATCTGACTCCAACTTCGAGAAGGTTGAGCTTTGAAGTAGAGGGATGCGAAAACACTGTGAACCTAGGAGCCTCTTCAAGCCCTTTCAGGTCACAGGTGGGGATTATCCCGCTAGAGAGTAGATCAAGCCCGTCAAAATTTTTGGGTGGTGAGGCCCAACGTGACTCAGGTAGTGGAGTGAACGAGATGGGCCATGCAGAGATCCATGAGGCTGGAAAAGAAAAGAAGTCCTTGATTAGTTTATCGGGTTGAAGCCAACCCAGGAGTGGAACAAAGGAGGGCGGAAGTGAGAAGTATAACGGAGAAAATGCGGATGAGGAAGATAGTCAAGGTTCAACACATGCAAGTCTCAAATCTGATGTGATACTGGTAAAGGTTTATGACCGCATTAGGGCAGTTAGGGAGAGGATGAAGGCGCTTAATGGAAGGAAGAGGGACGTGATAACCATGGAAAGAATGGGAGATCCAGGGGTTGAGTCGGGGAACCATTAACCTTACAAATGGCAGTGGTAGAGCCCGAGTCGGCAGTACCCCTGTCCCAGGTACCGGAGACGGGTACTGACAACGGCGAGCAACAGGAGGAGCAGGAGGAGGAGGATTTTGACGTTGATGAAGAGGTTAGAGCAACCTTCGAGGTAATAGAGAAACTTGAACTCCAAACTAAATGCTCAAGAGAACGTTTGAGGGACAAGTTAATGGAAATGGTTGAGGAAGAGCGGAAAAACTGGGGAAGCCGGAAAGGAGAGATGGATTGTGTTAGAAATGGTGATAGTAAGCTCGGGTTACAGACTATTTTGTGCTGGGGTGCATGCCCCTAACTGATCTTCTGGGAGGGAGAGGCTGTGGAAGGATATTCTGCAGGTTAAATTGAATTGCTCGGGACCGTGGGTGATCATAGGTGACATGAATGAGGTATTGTCACCCTGGGAGAGGTTAAAAGGAATGTTTGACAGAAGGGGCGCAGAAAAGAAGCGGAAATTCCTAGAAAAGGGGGGACTCGTCATTCTACAAATGTGTGGGTGCAGGTTCAGTTGGTCTTCGACGAGGTATGCATCACGGATTGACAGAGCGTTTGTTAGTGCGGATTGGTTGGCGGATCACAGGGGATTTTCTCTGGTTGCCAGTAACAAACGGCTATCTGATCATTGCCCTATCATGATCAAAGCGGTGGATGATGCCTGGGGACCAAAGCCATTCAGATCATGGGATTTATGGTGGCAAGATTCTGGATTTCTAGACGTGGTTAAAGGATTCTGGTCGAAGGGTTGCGATTTATATCCAGGGAATTATACTCTGTTATGCAAGCTGAATTATCTGAAGAAAAGACTTAAGATTTGGAGTAGGGATCGCTCTGGGTGCCCTGAGGCAGAGCTGACATAGACTCTCGAGGCGATTGATAGGTTGGAAGTGGAGAGAGAGTCGGGTGCCGATGTTGGGAGACATAGGCACTTACAAGAAAAGAAGTGAAGACTTTCCAAGCAGATAGAGGCTTGCTAGAGATAGAAATCCGGGATCCAATGGTTGAGGTTGGGAGACTCAGATTCTTGAGTCTTCCACATTTGTGCAAGTGCTACGCGTACTAGTAATTTTGTGGGTACAATACTGGTTGACGGAAGAACAATATCTAAGCCCGAAGAGATCAAGAAAGAGACGCAAGGCTTCTTCAAAAAATTATTTCAATTAGAGTCAGTGCAGTGGTTGGGAATTGACAAGATAGAGTTTAGTAGGATTTCGGAAGAAGAGGTTGAGGCTATTATTTCACCGTTCTCAGAGGATGAAGTTAAAGAGGCGGTTTGGGATTGCGGGAGTAATAGGGCGCCAAGGCTGAAAGGATTTAATTTCCTGTTCTACAAGAAGGTGTGGGGAGTGATTGCGAAAGATGTTATGATGCTGGTTGAGAGCTTTTTTCGCAGAGACAGTTTGCCAAAGGGAGTGAATAACTCCTTCCTTATCTTGATCCCGAAGGGAGAAGGGGCAGCCAATCTCAACAATTTCAAACCAATAAGTCTATTTAATGGGTTGTATAAGGTAATTGCGAAGATGTTGACTAAAAGGCTTAAAAGAGTTATCGCCCAACTCATCTCCCCATTCCAGGCGGGTTTTATTAGGAGAAGGCAGCTTTTGGAATCGGTCATGGTAGCGTCAGAGGTAATTCATGCGACGAAAGTTTCAAAACAAAGCGGGTGGTGCCTAAAGGTAGATTTCCGAAAAGCCTATGATTTTGTATGTTGGGAAGCCCTCTTTGAAGTGATGAGAGGTATGGGTTTTCCGAGTAAGTGGCTGAGGTGGATCAGGTGTTGCATGTCCTCTGCAAGGATCACGGTTTTGGTTAGTGGAGAACTTACGCAAGAGTTTGAGATGAAGAAGGGATTAAGACAAGGTGATCCCATGTCTCCGCTCCTCTTTGACATTATAGCGGAAACGTTATCCAAGTTGATGGCGAAAGCAGAAATTAAAGGGATTGTGAAGGGGATTAAGATGGGATCTAAATCGATATCACACCTCCAATATATGGACGATGTGATTATATTCTGTAGTGAGGAGATGTGGAGTTGAGTAATGTCAAAAGAGTTCTAAGATGCTTTGCTCTCATCACGAGGCTGAAGGTCAACTTCCACAAAAGCTCATTAGTAGGCATCAATATCCCGAAGGAAGAGGTGGAGGCGACGACAGGGCATTTACTGTGCAAATAGGAGGTTTTGCCCATTAAATATCTTGGGTTCCCCTTGGGGGCAAACCCGGGAAGATATAAGACTTGGGAAGGAGTTATATCAAAGGTTTGAAGACGATAGGCGAGCTGGAAAGGGCGTTTTTTATCCTTGAGGGATCACATTACGCTGAGCATTCCGATATTTATGATGTCCATGTACAAGATTACCATTAGAGTTAAGAAGGAGCTGGAGATGTTAATGAGAAGATTTCTGTGGAAAGGGAACGTAGAGTCCAAGGGGATCCATAAGGTAAAGTGCAACAAAGTATGTCTTCCAGTGGAGAAGGGAGGTGTTGGAATTGGGAATTTGGAGGTGCGAAACAAGTCGTTACTGTTGAAATGGTGCTGGAAGCTGTTTTCTTCCCAGGAGGATCTTTGGGTGCAAGTCATATCAGAGGTGTATAAACCGAGTATGGGGAGTGAAGGAATATCATTCCTTAATCAGAAAATCTCCATAATATGGAAGGATATTTTAAGCTGTATAAACGGAGACCAGACGTTAGCAATAACCGTGAGAAAGCAGTTGAGATAGAAGGTCGGTAAGGGAGACCGAATAAGTTTCTAGGCAGACATCTGGATCGGTAATGAGACTTTAAAAGAAAGATATCCAAGGTTGTTCGAGGTCTCACTACAAAAATGGGGAGAAGATTGTGGAGGTAGGAGCGTGGAGACAGGGATCTTGGATATGGGAGTTTGAGTGGAGGAGGCAGCTATTTGTGTGGGAAGAAGAGATGGTGGAAGACATGTTAGAGGGGCTGGCCGAGGTGAGGATGGATTCGGTGAATTGCGACCGAATTGTTTGGGGAGAGGGGGAGGATGATCCTTCGGTCAAGATATGTTATAAGACATTAGAAGAGGTGGCAACGCGGGACCTGCAAGTCAAGATACCATCTATCTGGAAAATATACGGGACCCCAAAGAGTAAAGCATTCATGTGGCTTGCATGTTAGGATAGGATACTCACAAAAGGTAGACTACTCAAACTTAAACTAATCAGGCAGGTGGATATGGGATGTGTGGCGTGTGGAGGGGAAGAACGAAATGTAGATCATGTTTTACTACTTTTCCCAGCAACATGGAGATGTTGGACATAAGTAATGTATAGATGGGGTGTGAAAGGAGTTCTGCCTGGGTCGCTATCAGATCTGTTAGTTCAATGGGGTGGTTTAGTAACAAAGAGAAGATCGAGGAAGATCTAGGAGTGTTTGTTGATGGCATGCACTTGGAGCCTATGGTTAGCACGGAACGGACGACTCTTTAAAGATATCTCTAAGAATTCCAAAGATATAGCTGCGGAGGGTATGATACAAGGGTTAGATTGGGCGAGAGCAAATGGGATTGAGACTGATTATAGGTGTGTAGATCTTTTTGTTATAGACGATTGGCATCGGATACTTTAGAAGTTAGGTGCTGTACTTTGAACGAGTAAGATACCTACGTCAATAGGCATCTTGGTCTTTCACTGTGGATTTTGATTAAACTGAGGTGTGTATCCGATGAAGTCTAGTTGTACAATTTTTGGATGTTAATATATATTCTTCTGTCTTTTAGAAAAAAAACTTGAAAAGGTTGTAAATGAAGTCATGGTAAGGAAATATTTGAACAGTTACAGTAACTTGTCCTGCTTCCTAATTGGATCATTCTACAGTTTTTGCCAGATTACTTGATGACAAAGCTCAGCCTGGATGAGGATCTGGTTTCTAGCACTAGGGAAGCAATTTTGCAAGCCTTTGCTGATAGGATTGGTGTGAGGAACGAGAATATGAAAAGTGCAATCCGCCACTTCAATTCTTCTCTGGATTCTGCTGTATTAATTAAAAATGCACTAACTTTTTACGATCATGCAGCGGTAATCATAGGTTTATCGATAGAAATCAAGAGTCTGGGGTAGTCGTAGCAAACCAAGTACTCCTGTCTCACTGTCTCAATTCTCTATGATAGCATTAATTACTCTCTTTCTGTGTTTTTTTTCTCTTTTTTTCCACTCACAGAGAGTCATCACTCAGCTGTCAGAACAGATTTCGTCCCTAAATGTTTGGATGGATGAGTTCACCGGTTGCTTCAAAGAGCTGACCTCCCAGTTACCGACCAAGAACAACTTTCCTGGTCAACTAAGGATGGCTCTTCAGGCTGAAGTGCGCACGTCTCTGCTCCAACAACTTTCTTCATATCTCTGGTTTAGGCAACGGTTTCCTTTACTGAAGGCATTATCCATAATTCCTTGTCTTCTCAGTTGGTTAAGGATTCAACTTTAGCGGAGGAGGTACATACAATGGCTTAGGCCTCGAAAGTTGTATATACATTCCCACATGTTTGTCTAATACCACGCATGAAACTTTTGTTATGGAACCAGATATCTGGAATTACTGGTGACAAAGGCAACTCATGCAAGAGTTCGTCGCCACGAGTCATCTTGTTCGCGAGAGCTTGGGGGTAAGTCACTGCCGATAGAGCGGAAGCGTGGGAATCCTCTGCCTTGTGGCACATCCTTCGTTTAGCTTTCCCTAAAGCTAGAAAATTTTACCTCACAAACCCCTTTTTTTCAATGAAAAGAAACAGATTATTCGACACATTTCCAATTCCTACTTGTGTAATTTTTGTATCAGTTAATAAAATTACACCAAACTCAAATTAGGACAAAGCATATAGTGAAAAGAATTATTCACTCAGACATCCTTCATTTAGCATGTAACACTCAACTCTATATATAATTTTCTAATCACCATTCTGCACAATCAGAAACTATGACACAAAGCTTTAGAGCTCTTATATACGGTTAGTATACGAATAAGGAGGCTTGTATGCATCTTCTTTCCATCTTTTGGGTGTTCAATTGTCACGTCATCTGGGTCCAGAGAGCTCCATTGCCTGGACGAGCAATGAAGAATCGTCAGTGAGATCGGAATATCGCTCTGAAGAAGAGAACTCGTTGGCTCTAGAGCGGGTTGCTTCAGCTCTTTGGGTAGCTTCCCATTTTTCAGCGAGTCCATCTCCTTCTAACATACGAACCACCTCTGACATTTTAGGTCTGTGACTAGGAAGGTATTGGGTACATAACAGAGCCACTTGAACAGTTTCTTCAAGCTCGATTCGGTCGTAGCTGTTTTTCAGGTCCTTGTCAACTAATAATTCAATTTTCTTTTCCTGATGAATCTTTTTCACCTGAAATCAACCATGAAAACTAAGTTTTGTCAGAGGTAAGGGAGTTTGTGTTAACCCAAAATGAATATGCCGTAGGATGTTGTTTCTTGCTTACCCAGTCGAGCAGTGCTCCTTTCTGGTTTGCTGACTTGCCGAATTCCAGAGCTCTTAGTCCGGAGATCAGTTCGAGTAGCAGAATTCCGAACCCGAAAACATCTGTTTTCTCGGAGGACTGGCCGGTTGATAGATACTCCGGTGCTATGTGACCCACAGTTCCCCTCACGGCCGTGGTCACATGGGAGTCTCGATGATCTAACAGCTTTGCCAACCCAAAATCTCCTACAACAGCTTCACAGTAATCATCAAGCAAAATATTTGCAGCCTTCACGTCCCTGTGAATTATCTTGGGATCGCATTGCTCGTGCAGGTATAGTAACCCCCTAGCAGCCCCCAAGGCAATTCTTTTCCTTGTACTCCAATCTAAACCTGGCTTCGCTGCAAGAGAAATAATCATGAGGTTGATTTATAACAGTTGCATAAATGAAGCTGCAGCTATCTGGTTGATGGATGTTTTACCCTTGAGACGTGAAGCGACACTTCCATTGGACATGTAGGGATAAACGAGCAATTTCTCGGTTGTTGTCATGCAAAATCCATAGAGGCGGAGGAGATTCCGATGCACTGCGAGACTGATCATCTCAACTTCTGTCTGAAACTGGATCTCCCCTCCGGTGGCATTTCCATCCTTGAGTCTTTTCACGGCAACAACACTTCCATCCTGAAGATACCCTTTGTAGACATTCCCAAACCCACCTTTCCCTACCAAATTCTTGACGCTGAAGTTGTGCGTCGCAGCCTGAAGTTCTTTAAACTGAAACCTCTTCAAGTTTCCAGGGTTTAGGTCTTCATGATGCCGTTCTGAAATGTCGGGAAGGGGATATGTTAATGGAGCTCTTAGTGCTCTGGTGTTCCTATCATTTTGTTGCAAGACTTACCATTGACGTCAAAGAATATTTGCTGGTTGTGCCTGTGCCTCCACCACAGAACGAAAGCAAATCCAATAACCAACAAGCAGATGCAGCCTAAGCTTGAACCAAAGGCCAAGGCAAGTTTGTGGCCCTTGTGGGTTCCAGAGAGCTGAGAATCTAAACAACCAGAAAAGCAAGAAGGCATATATCCAAAGATGAGTATACTCTTGGGGGGAATAATATGAATTAAAGATTTTGAAATTGAAAAGCAACCAATTCCAAGACTAAAAGGGCATTCACCATGCAAGAGGACGAAACAGCCATGAGATTGAAATTAAAGTCAAAAGCAAAATGATGAAGATTGAAAATTTCTTTTAAAAAAGGAAAAAGGTAGCAGCCCATCAAACATAACTTTAAGAACAGAATAAATTCAAACTTCGAAGTAAACAACTTGTTGCAGGCGGGAAGAGTGATTACTTTGTGAGGTGTTCACAGGCAAGGACTGTGGCATTGGAGGGGTTACAAAACATTGCTGCCGAGCGCCACATATCAGTGGATTTCCGACGATACTGTATCAACCCACAAAAGATTAAATATTAAACATAAGCTTTTACAGTTCAGATTTTCTGTTTTAGCAGCTCAGGATTATAGCTGCAAAGGTTAGATCAAATTCTATATATTTGACTTACTTGAAGGTTTTAGCATGGACGGAGGGTACAGGAGGGCTCAGATTATTGTAAGACAAGTCCCTGGAACATTAAATACAATATATGACCATTAAGTCAAAAAAAAAAACATCTGAGAATGAAAAGGCTCAAGAGACTTCTTACACAAAGCTAAGCTGAGTCATGTTCACCAAAGAGGAAGGGATTGTTCCATTAAGACTGTTATTGTTCAGCCTCCTGATAAGAATCCAGGTGCATACTAATAATTAAATATGTTTGAGGAAGGAAGAAATTCTAACAGTGTCACCTCATAGTTTTGAACTTGTTATGAGAGTATGTGAATGGTAATTAGGATCATCACATTGAGAGGTTTGTAAATACTTACAGGTATTGGAGACTTCTAAGATTGGATAAAGTACTGGGAATTTGACCATTGAAGAAGTTATTCGACAGATCAAGTGTTTTAAGCATTGGAAGCCTCCCGAGCTCAGGGGGAATACGCCCTGAAATATTGTTATTCTGCAGAAGCCTGACAAGAACACCTTCTTTAATGAACCAAAAAGTATGAAGTTATAAAACGAAGTTTCCAGTAAGAATAATTGTACACTCACACAAGCTGGAGATTCGTAAGGTTTACTATTGATGGTGAAAGAGTTCCGGATAAACCTTGGCTTGGAGCTCCCCTGCAACAAAGCCATTCCTCACCCATTCAGATATTATTCTGTTGTATCTCAATTTATTAGTTAGTTTATGGGAGCTAATTTTCATGCTTTAACTGCTTCCAGAACTACTCACAGGGCAATGACGAAACTATCTGCAGAACAAGTGATCATGGCCCAGCTGCATGGATCAACAGCCGTTGCATCCCAGTTCAGGACCTTATGAGGATCGTGTAATGAACTCTGGATGCCAATCAAAGCCACCACTGAAAAATAGTTCAGGATGTTTAAACTTGGGTACAACTTTAGTAAAATGGTGTCTTCTTCCCTCCCTCCATTTCAAAAATCAACCATTTACTTACCTTCGGGGTTGACACCTTTGGGAGAGAGCAAGCCATATGCAGCAGTGCATAAGCTGAACAAAACCACATAACACAGACAAGCTTTCTCTTTCGCTGCTTCCATTGATCAATAGGAGTTACAAGGCCAGATGCCTGGCTGGTCAAGTTGCTAAAGATGACAAGCGTCTGGTTATGAAAAAGTGGCTTGAGCGAAGAGCAGGTAGGAGTTAGGAAGAATGGTGTCAAAAGTTTTGAAAGCTTCAAGATAGACAAATCTTTAGTTGCAATAATACTCTGTTTTGGTACTACATAAGCGCCAAGCAGTTCTTCTCCTGATTGTCTCCTATAATTGCACTAACTCTCACCTTATGTCAGAACTCAATACCCAAGAAAAAACCAAGAGGGTTGTTCGTTAGTACGTCTAGAGAGAAGTAAAATGCCTGCCACTGGTTGTGCAAAGCATGAGAAAAAAGAATATATAAAAGCTACAAGCAACACTAACCAAATCTAGATAATACCAAAAGGTGACCCAAAAAGAAAAAGGAAAGAAAAATCCTTTCAATCATGCATTTGTTTAGAGAAAAGAACTGTGTTAGAGAGAGTTCTATGCTCCATTTCCAGATTATAAAATTTCACCAAAAGCAAGTTGAAGTCACTATTTGCAAATTACCAGAAGAAAGTGCATTATGGACTGTAAACCACTGTCATATTTATAATCAGGACATTGAAGAGAGAAAAAAAAGCAGCCTTGTGTTTGGATTTGCTCTGTTTTCTCTTCCAATAGTGACCTCCGGGAATCCAACATTCCTTTTTCCTGAAGTTGGCCATTCCCTTTAAAAATCCCAAGTCTCAGAATTGTATTCTTTCCTTACTTTCCTTGGCACAAGTTATCATTACAGAAAGATGAGAATCTCGAGGATTGAACTTGAGATTGGTGATTGAATTGTTCCTCCTCGTGAGATCATTGTTGTGTGAATTATTTCACCTCTGCTTTTTCCTCTGTTGTACCCCAGTTGTTTTTTGCCTTTATGAGCAAACAAATTCTCTCCACAGTCAACCAACAGTCACGATAAACTATTCCTAAAGCTGGCAACTTTAAAAAGCAAAAGCTGATGCTCTCTCGTCTATTCAACTCTGAGTATGTATATTATGGGTCCTGTACTTTGCTGCCTGGTCCTTTCAGATAACACAAGGAAATGGTCATGCAAGCAAACACCATGCCAGTGCCGGTTTAGTACAAAAGTGGCACCTTCAGCTTGGGTCCTCTACGTGCAAAATGCACTGTAGCACTACACTAATTATCATCTCTGAGGGCTTTAGCTGCACGTGTAATTTAGACCCCACTTTGCCAATTGACTTGGTCTTCATCCCCCCAACATTGAATTATTACCTATTTTCCAGGATCATCAGTTTGAGCTGAGGACACATAAAGTAATTGAAGATTCTACCTATGATCAGACATAAAGCTTATTTTTGAGATTACGCTTCATAAAGACAGTAACTTCAAATGCAATTTAGGTCTTAGATGGGGACATTAGCTTCAAATTCATTTCACATGGGTGTTTAATCAATGTCATGATTAGAAATGTATACATCTTCATAAATATCGGTTCCCGGGAAGAGATTAATTCCGCGATCGTCAGGAATATACAGGGAGATTTTGCACAGGAATTGCTCCTGAAGTAGACGTTAACCTGTCTGATGAGGGAGGAACTCCCTTTCAACTGTTAGTCTTGTTACATAAACTAGCTTCAGGTCTACACAAACTGAAGAGAAAAGCTTGACAAATGTTCTGCCAAGGTCAATAGTTATGCGATAGGCCATCGCCGATGCATCTCTTCCTAGGAATATCCCGAATCTGGAATTCGACATGTCATTGTAAACCAACCTCGCAGTTCTCATTAGAGCCAACAAAACCATGTCCTTCTAATAATGGCTGGTATGAGCCCCATGTACCAACTTTAAAGTGCATGAAAATTGCTTTCCAACCACAGGAAATAAAAGAAAGAAAAGATTTTATGCTGTCATTCACAACTTAGCATCTCAATTTCACTTCTACAGTTTTGTCGTTAAGGATACTTGAAAGAATGGAAACAGTATGACCTGAAAACAAAATGAACTTGTGTGCAGGACTCATACAAGGAAAACTAGGTCCGGATTAGTCTACATGGAAATGCACTTCTCCTTGTCGTACTCTGAACAAGCAGGATCACTGTCAGTGGGTTTTCCTGGATTAACATCGATCAATACTGTGTTAAGGATCAGAAAGAAGATCTGGTTAGTAATATGCCATTCCTTTCATGGCTTTGTCCGACGCCACCAATAATAAGCATTTTCACTAAGTGGGTTCTTTTTTTTTTTCCTTTCATTTGGTTAACCTTCTTGATATAGCTGGAAAAGTGTCTTTTCAATTGAACTAAAGATCTTACTTTGGCTCCATTATAGGGCCTTTATCTCTAATGTCGCTTTGATTATATACAGCTTGTTTTTTTTAAGGGTATCATTACGTCTTTTCGGATCTTGATTCGACACTAATACAAAAGATTATCTTATCATCTATATTTTCTCTATTCATATCCGACTAAAAGAGAATCCAATCGTTTTTATCATTAGACCAACTACAAGTTAATATATACAGGTAGCTAATTGCACAATCAAGCAAATATATCAAAATGAGTTATTTATCATGGTCAAAAAAGCAGTCAAAACAAGTGTTATAAAGATAGGTTGACTAATGATCCTGTTGAACATGAGAGATGCATCAAATGAGTGGGAAATAATTGTGTTTTTTTACCAAATGGTTTTGTTTGATGGAAGAGAAGGATACATGATATATAATCGCTGTTCATCTTCAACAGTTTGTACCAATCCACATGATTTTGGATGTCTTTGTCTGCCGAAACCTTAAAGGTAGAAGACATCATAAGACCTCCAAAATAGTTGACAAGTTCTTCAGATCAATTCTGTATTTAAGTACGTGGTAATCGAATAACCCTCTCACACAAGCAGCTACCTTGTCATGGACCCTTCAACATCTTTAGTTAATTATTTCAATTCAAATGACCAAAAGGGATTCCGAACAGCTTTTCAAAATCTAGGTAGGCTCACTGCTTGCTTTCCATTCACTCTCCATTTGTATAGATGACATGATAGAATAAGTTCTTCCCAGAAAAAGGTGGCCATTTTGGAAAAGCATAGGATACCTTATACGCACGCACAAAGGCCATACTTCTTTTCCTTTTAACTTTTTTCTGGTGCGTTCATGGCCTTTAGATTCTCTCCAAATTCCTAACACCACCCAATAAAGGCTATATGTGGAATGTTTTTAATGCCTAACCAGAAACCAACTTTAATTCTACGTAGTGCATAAGCGAATTCAGAGAACCAAAATGGTGTGAATAAAAGACTAGTTTCAAGGGGATCTATATAGGTCCCACCAATCCGCCATTGTCGTTATTGTAAGACAGGCAAGCACAAGCGTCTATCTTTACCATTGGTGCCTTAAAAACCTTTGGGTTCTTTACTTATTCTTGTCACCATTTACTTTAGTCCCCATCTTCGTCCTTTTTGCTGGGAGTGATTTGAAGTAAAACGAGAGTGGCCGAAGAGGACAAGCAAACAGCATCTTAAGGTGAAAAGAAGTGGCTCCAGTGCAGGATCCTTGCTGCTGAAAAATGAAGATCACGGTTCAAGTCTGTCTCTCCTTGTTCATGATATGACATGGGAGCATTACAAAAAGAAAGTCGAAGCAACAATGTCAAGACAAATATCACGGAAGCAAGCAATGTCTGCAATGAAACCAAGGGTATAAAACAAATTGAAGTTGTCTGAATACGGAACATGGATGTACGTACTATGGAAGTGACTAATTAATATATCCCAAAGACGACGAATTTTGTTACTCTATGGCATGGTCCGAGAAGAAACAACTTTAAGCCTGCTCGTGATGTCCCATGGAAAACAAAGTTCATGGCTAGCTTCAGGTTCAGGGAATCCTCCAAAGAGCCCAATGGTCGCTTTCTCCAAATTCCTTTCGACAGACCTTAATGCTTCTTTTTCTCATTGCGTTTGTGCCTAAAACCCAACACTTGGTGCATACCTAACCTACCCGCATTACTATGAAATTATAAAAAAACTTGCTTGGGTAGTATAGAATGAAATTATAAAAAGATTGAAGAAAACCAACATGATCACAAGCAGGATTGGATTGATCTTAAGACTGCTGTTGCTGAATGCTTTGGTCTTTTATCGTGAGGTTGGGACTGCTACGTAACAAAATATGATCAGCGGTCCCAATTCATTAGGCGCATAAATCTAAAGGGCTGAGGAATGTATTCAAAGTGGCTGCTGGGGTTGGCTGGATCCCAGGCCTTACGACAACAAATTCTTCTAGAAATTTAAAAGATAAGAATCATAGAGAAACTGAAACAATTTGCACAGGATAGACAATTCCTTTATCTCGATTCTCGAGTAGATTATTGGCGTCAAAATATATCTCAAGGCAAGTCATGGTACTATCTCTCGGAAAACTTGTACTTGTAGTAATTACAGGGTACACATGATAAGTGGATCCGTGGCGCAATGGTAGCGCGTCTGACTCCAGATCAGAAGGTTGCGTGTTCGATTCACGTCGGGTTCAATCCCGGTTCTCATAATTTTGCCGAGGGGTGAATCACGATTCACACGGAAAAGAGTAACGATAATTTGGATCGATTTGGGCCACTGGGCCTATAAACAGAAACATAAACTTCGAAATTCTAAACTTCCCAGATAGGTTTAAATCAATTCCAAACTGTAACCTCTATATGATTACCCGCTTTGTTATTCACAAAATTTTGTTTTGAAGTAAATCTTCCTGATAATTTTGAAATTAAATGCAAAATAGTCAGCTTGAATTGCAAAATTAACAATTTGCTGGCAATTATTTTATAAAAAATTAATAAGAAATATATTTTTACTTTCTAAAGATTATCTTCAAATATGCCGAAGCACCTGTGGTGGCTATATACCAAAGATTTTGCGGATATGGTTATTTGGATGCACGAGAAGAGATAACTTTGTCTTTTTGACTTTTCAGTTGACTACGGTTCAAAATGACCTACAATACAGTTTCATCTTTAATAAACAAAGGTACTTCAAAACGAGTTGACTTTTGCTCAATGAAACTGATGGGATTGCAAAATTATGCCGACATATGGATCAAAACAGAAACATACTCCATGTATCCTATCCTTCGACCACAGCAGAAAGAAAAACTCGCAAGTAAACGGCGTAACTTCAAAAGAAATTTCAAATGAAAAACATAACAAACAGTAAATATCAAATCTTCATATCCAATTCCAACGAAATGGATGGACCCGCTCACACAGAATCCTCTCCTCCGCGACAAGAG
This sequence comes from Passiflora organensis, assembly GCA_019739055.1. NCBI lineage: Eukaryota > Viridiplantae > Streptophyta > Magnoliopsida > Malpighiales > Passifloraceae > Passiflora > Passiflora organensis. The sequence goes on along the minus strand of JAEPBF010000278.1, from coordinate 9,394,368 downwards.
TTCAACACGAAATGCCTTAGACGAAACATAAATTGAGAAAACGCAAGGACGAAACCGTCTGCTTACATCAAGCTGAGCCTGGAAATGTTAATTATTAAAATCTAACGCATAGGAGCAAAGCAACTAAGATAAAAGTAAATGTAGAGCTAATCCTTGTAGTCATCTTCTTCCTCTTTCAAGCAGCAGTACTTCAGAGTTGATCTAGGAGACTCCGGGCGCTCAGCTTTGACAAACTTCTGGTAAACGAGTGAACCGCCAATTCCAAGGTCTTCACTGCTCTTCTCTTTACGAGAGTATCCCTTAACATCCAGTGAACATATGTGATCAAGTTGATTAACAGCAACATCAGCATCAGCATGCACAGCTACTGAGAATTGCCCAGGCTGGAAACAGTTCAATACACGGCCAACCAAGTCATTAAGTTTCACTTCCTTAAGATCATATCCTACAGTCTCAAAGCTTGCATAACTGAAACCATCTTCTGGGGTAACATGAATGGTAGAAACAGCAGCTCCTTCGACAGAATTCATAGAATAACCACAGGGGTCAAATTCAAAATCACATATTTTGGAGTTGGGAAGAATAGTTCTGATACCAGAACTAATAGTCATTGATGCTGCAGAGGTCGACTGAGCTTTGTAAAACATACTAGCCTTCTCACTGTCCAAATTGGTCATGCACATCTCAACAGTGTATACAAGATCACCAGAGATAGCAGAATTTGCAGATGCAGAATAAACATGCCACTTTTGTTTTTGGTGCAGGCCACCCAAAACATAAGCATTGCTTCCAGAACCAAGCTTACCAAAGTAAGAATCCAATACTGCTACTTCTTCGGAGAAACTGCGGTGAGGGTATAACTGAGCGCCTGGAAAATTGAAGCTTCCACGGGTATACCTCACAGATCTTACATCAAGAGAAAGGCTTGCAGCTAGCTTCAGTATAGGGGGAATTGAAAAAAGTAACTTGGTTGTCCCACAAGTTTTGATGATAATCTTGTATGGATAAACAAATAGGCTGGACTCCGAGAGAACATAGGAATCCACGCAATCATTTGACAGGGAATTAACAATAGTGCATTCAGCAGGCTGAAGAATCTCATCTAATTTGATCTTCTCAAGAGCCCTTAGGCCCTTTCCTTCGGAGTCAACAAAGATGCCAGGCTCAAAAAAAGTTATTTCCAGCCTTTTCTCATAACCTTCAAATCCAATAGCAGAGACCACCGAGTCCATATTGACAGTGAACAGATGTAACAGAGGGCAGACAATCACAGTCGTAGAGGGAGAGAGAGAGAGAGGAGAGGAAGAAGCTGATCAATGAAACAGGAAACTAAAGACTAACTATAGTGTGTATGAATAATGGACCAGGTGTGGTCAGGCGGCCAGTATTAGGGAATATCAGGATGGTTTGCGAGCGCACTGCATAAGAAAGAGGATGATGAATAAATAAGCATCCTATAACCTTAGACAATAAAGCCAATCAATCATACAATTCCTACACAGAAGATTACTTACGTTGGAGTAAGCAGCAGATCTGAACTTCTTGATTCCACCATTTGGTCGGATGTCTTCAATGCTGTAACCAAGGGGAGCTTCGTAGCATAAGGATTTACTACTACTAGACTTCTTCCCACCTTTTGATTCCATTATGTCATTCAGTCATACCTGGCCAACAAAGACAGAAACAGAGAAATCAGCAAGCAAACAAACACCAACAAGCAGACTTAATGGCAATGCACATATTAAACCAGTTATAAGAGAAAATATCCATCAAATTAACAAACATCAACAAACACATACTAAACCAGCACGCAAACAAACAATAAAGAAATAAAAACACTCAAAAGAAATAGAAGAAAAAGCATATACCAAAACCAACAAAATCTGCAGCCCTAATTGGACTTAAAAATAGAGAAGAAGGAACACTTAAGATATGCTCAATTTGTATAAACATTGGCGACAAGCGGGGAAAAACAAACACACTTTAAATACTGGGCGAATCTATAATGCAAATCTTATCAAACACATGCGATCGAGTCTCTAAAATAAACAGAAATCTGAAACAGGCCTGGATCGGAATCAGAAGCGAAGATGCAAATTCACATTCCCAAAATTCCCTAAAAACAATTAACACCGCACGTTGATAGCTACACTGCCTATCACTATATCGACTGATTCATATCACCAACAAAATAAAGAAAGCCAATAACCATAATCATAAAAACCTAGAAATAAAAAGGCGCAATACAACCAAGAAACTTACAAATAAAAAACCGTGTAAAACCGAGCAACGGAAAAAGACGACACGCTCAATCAAGGCGCACAGACCTGGAAACAGTACACACAAAAATGGCAGAAGTTATTATCAACGATGTTCAAAACAATCTTACAATAAGTAAACAATGTAGATTCCAAGAAGCCGGTTTACAATTCGATCTAATATGCTTTGATCAAATACCTGATTTGAATAAAGAGATAACTCGAAAACCCTGGAACCTCTATTCTTTGGCCGCAGCTAACTTTTTTTGGCTTTTCACGCTTTCTTCAACGGCGGCGAAATTATTATGACTAAACATTTTCAAGGGTTTTGGGGGTGCGTGTTTATATAGGCTAAGTCACTCGTACAGTTATGCCACGTGCCTATGGTTGAATTACAGTTTTGACACCAGGGAAGGAATCCCCCAGAAATTTTATAGATTTCCATGTTTATTACGGATAATTAATGATTAAAAAATTAATTAAAATATAGATTAAGTCATTATAAAAATAATCCCACAGCTCAACGAGTAAGACTTCGAGATTTAATAAACTAAACATCAATTTTATAAAAATAAAAAATATTTAGGGTTAATTGATTGAGAAGTGTTTAAATATTTATAAAAAAATATAATTAAATAATAAAAATCATCATAAAGTTTGAATCTTATAAGAGTGTTAAATTTTTAAAAAAATATTGTCTAGTGAAAAGATTTTATTCCAGATTAATCAATTATAAAAAATATTATATATGGATTAATTGAAAGCTAAAACATGCAGGGTCTTTCCCATTTTCGTTACCATCGACCGGTCTCTTCCACGGGAAAGGAGAATAGACGATTGCGGGATATGTTCTCAAGAACAGTGCACACTGATTTGTGCGTGAACGCACGATTCAAATCCACAGCTCGAACACCAAGATAAATAAAAACGAGGCACTGCCAGCTCGCAGCGTAACAGTCAGTCTGGTCAATCATGTGACATTAATTGAGAATTGGAGAGATGCGAGACGGATTCTTTGCAATTTTGCATATTATATGCACGGTCTGCGAGATTGGACGTTAATTCAAGATTGGTCACAGTCTTCCCGGAAAAAGACAGACAAGATTTGTACAGAGATCCGGTCTTTATTTTTCTCCTCATTTATAAATATAATTGGGTTAATATATGGGCCCCGGTCTGTTGGGGTAGATATTAGAGAGTGCACTGATTCTAGGCTATACATTTACTATATATTTGGTTGAGTTATTGATTAGGTGTCAGATTAGATTAGGATTATAATTGAAAAATAATTAGATTTATTATTATTTTAATTGATAAAGATTAATGAATCTTAAAAATAATTCTCATTTATAATATTTGGTATGAATAAAAAATATATATATTATTAATTTATTAAAATATCCTCTTTTTTTTCTTATTCTGTCTCAATACTCACTCTCTCGTCCAACTTTTTCTCCTCCCTCCACATTGCCTAGCTTGTTCAAAGAGATAGTATATTCTTCCTAAAAAAATAAAATTCTTTAAGCCCTAGAAAAATCTTAAAGAAAAGAAAGACATTGCCCGAGGACTGTCAATGATTCGAGAGGTAAAATCATAGTTCAAACTTATAGGTTTTTTATTTTTGCTTTTTTCTGTGCTCTATTATGTCATTCATTTGCTTTAATTGTTTTTTTTTCTTTTGCAGTTACTCTAACTATAATTTAATTGTTAGTTTTGAATCTATCAAATTAGTTTTAATTCAATCAAATTAAAAGCAATTGGTGTTGATCATAAATTGCTCATCCAATGATATTACTTCACCAACAGCTATATTTATTATTCTAATTAATATTATTCACCAACCATATCTGGTAAACAGGTTTATTTGTCTATAAATAGCCTTCCATCTTCATAGTTTACAAGCTAGTTTTCTTCTTCTTTTTTTCTTTTTATCTTGTATTTCATTGTTATATTTTCATGTTGCAGTTACGACTGCTTTTGGGGTAGCCATTTCTTATGGGTCTTTTGTTTGAGATTATAATTATATTGCTGATGCTATTGTTGTTTGAGGTTGCAGATATATTTTGGACTCTAATATTTGTTTAGGATAGCAAGAAGCATATGTTTAAGTGTATACATCTTTTTTTAGTTTTATTGTTATAACTAATTTTTTTCTTTTTTATGAGTGCACATTTGTTGGATGACAGAATCGGTGAAACCGTACCCAACCAAGACAAGCAAGTGCTATTTCAATCTTAAAAGTATTAGAATTTTTTTATTGTTTAACGAATTTGAAAGTTGTTGTGAAGAATCTATTATTTGGTTATTATATGATTTAATGAGATTTTATAACCATTCTATCATATTCTATTGTTCATCAGTTGATTTATGTGGCATCATAATAGCATGTTACTTGTTGATAAGCCTATCAAATGTCAATTTCTTTGGTCAGGATTTTTGTTTAAAAAAATAGTCAAATCAATTTATGGATTTAAAGTTACATAATTTTTCCTTAGTTGATATTTGTTTATTAGGTATGGAATTAGTAATGGATGTTTCTATAGACAACACACGTTCGAACAGTCCAATTCGAGTAAAAGAAAAATGGCCACCTGAAGAGGATTATGTCTTAATCCAAATTTTGTTGGAGCTTTATGGGACTAGAAAGTTCAAGACAGATCGTGATTTTAAAACTGGTCTGTTTTTTTGCACTAGAAAGAGAGTTTGAATACGAATGTCAGGATATGATATTAAAACAGATTTGCACATCTACTCTAGAATGAAAACTTTTAAGAATCATCTCTCCATTGTACATAATATGGTTCATGGTAATAGCACAACTGAATTTGGCTAGGATTATAAAAAAAAAAACAAGCTGAGCAGAATTTTCCAATTGAATAACTTAGTGCAAAGAAAAGGAAGTTAAAGTTGCTGATGTGGAAATGCTTGAAGTGCTGAGAACTAATTAAAAAAAAAATAGCTAATGCATTTAAGAGCACTATAGTCGAACTATGCAATACTATCAAACAAATTGACATGAAAAATGCTAGAGGTCGATTGAATGATGAGTTATTGAAGATATCCGGCCTTAGTTATTAAAGATATCTGGCCTTAGTTATATTGATCGTTTGAAGATATTTAAACATTTTGGATATTATAAGGAGCTGTTTGAATTATTTTTTAGCATGAATGCAGTATGAATGCATAAGATATAGACAAGTGAGTGCACTCACTTGTCAATGGATTAATATGATATGCTGGTCACAAGTTATCTGACTCGTAACGGAAACAAGTGGTATATCTCACTTGTTAAAGGGTTAATATTATGTGGTAGATATCAAGACCCAACCCCCAGACCCTCAGCTCAATGGATCCGGACGTATATGTGCACATGATGGATCACAACTATAAATTTGAGTTGGGCTTCTAACCACATGACCCAAAAGATGCAACTTGTTACAAATGATATCATCACACAACACATATAAGCTCAAAACCTCCCAAAACCTCCCCCACTCCTTTCTGATGTGGGATTGGGTAACACAGACCCCCTACGCAGGTTGTGTCTCACAATCTTCCCTTCTTATAAACCTCGTGTCCTCACGAGGGGAGCCCAAATGTGAACTGAAAACACAATATAGCCCAAGCCCACACGGAAGAGAGAGCGAGATCGGCTCCACTACCATTTATCATGATCCGGCTTCCAGACCCTCGGCCCAGCAGACCCGGACATATATGTGCATGTGATGGATCACAATTGTAATGTTGAGTTGGGTTTCTAACCGCATGACCCAAAAGATACAACTTGTTACATATGATCCATTTACACAACATATATAAGCCTAATACCTCCCCTACTTCTTTCAAATGTAGGATTGAGTAACTTAACCCCCTATGCAGGTTGGGTCTCACAATAGATACAAATCTTGCACCTTTTGTTATGGTGTATATTTGACTTATAATAGATATTTGTATGCTAATTGTGTCGATTTATTTTCAATTACATCTATAGCATTAGCAAATATATTTTGTAATAATGTTACCTATCTTGACCTATTATAACATAATCTGAATATAAGACGTTAATATATACTTTTTTCTTTCACAATGTGATATTTTTATAATCACTGAAAAATAGATGATTTATCAGAAGAAAATATAGTATTTCATAATTTAATAGAAAGTTATAATGTGATAGATAAACATTACATCATTTAACATTACAATATAACTAAAGAATGCATTGGGCTTCAATGGTACAAAATAAAGTCAATAACAACATTAGGCTTCAGAGGATCCAATTCTTCTCATAACCTGGCCCATTTGATAAATATTGGAAATGCTAAATTGCCACAATAAATAAGTTGTATCAAAATATGCTTCTTCAACCATTGGATCATAGTGCATGCACCTTTTTATGTGATTATGTAATAAACAACATGCTAACACAATATTAGCTTGAATATGAATTGGGTAGAAACTAGGACTAAGGATGGCCCAACGTCCTTTTAATTGACTGAAACATCTTTCAATGACATTTATACCTTCAACATGCTTGAAATTGAAATATTCCTCTACTGTTGTTGGTCTATGACCTTCTCTCCATTCATTTAAATGGCATCTTTATCCCTTTTAAGGGCAAGAAATCCTTGTGCATCTAGATAACCACCATCAACAAGATAGTATTCTACATAACATACTAACAAATATTTTAATTTAATTTTGAGTTAACTACAAGAGTGACCAATAATTGAGAATAGTTATATATAGGAACTTAAAGCCCATTAAGACGGGACATTGCATTACGAAGGACATGACTATCAGTTATAAATCCTTCCCGTCTAGTTGGCACATAGATAAAATGTTCATCAGGTGAACATGTAGCTAATACATTTTGTGCTATTTCACATTTTCTTGTATAATATCTTGGTCTATTTGATGGAGACATCCTAATTTTAATATATGTCCCATCGAGTGCACCAATACAACCCTATATGACAAAAACAATCACATCTCAGGCTTTGAGAATAAAAATTTGTGATATAATGATAAAATATTTAATATAAAAATATTATCTTAAACCATTTTCATCACTCATCAATACACCTTTCAGGAATAGATTTTGGGGACTTCAATAAAATAGAACGTAATCAGAGAACATCATTTAAAATACTTACTAATAGTTTCTCCTGATCTATGAAATCTAAACCTAATCATTTTATTCTTGACATGATATGATAAAATATACAAAAACATTGCAACTTGTTCATCTACTATCAAATGATTAGTATCCCTCAATCTTCCTCAATTCTTAAGCATGAAACATAAAGTATTGAATGTTTGTTTATCGGTCCATCCTTAATTGCTCAATACATGCTGCATCATTTGAGTAAATTAACTCATGCAAATATGCTCTCATGGATATATAAGTATGAAAATACTCATCACTTTTTAGCTTAATTTGCTTTATTATGATAACAAAAATAAGTTGATGGTTGAAAAAGACAAGAAACAGTCAATTAGTGTTGGAGTAATTGAAAAATGTCAGTGCTTTCATCATTATCGATCTCTGTCAAAGCTAAATCATCCATATTTAGCTTTCAAAGATTGTGTACTGTCATCTATTTTACAATCTCAATTAAGAAAATTAGCACATCTATATCATAGATAAAATATAAACTCAAAACAATCTTTTTTCTCAATCAAGAAAAAACTAAAAAAAAAAACTTGTAATTACCTTGACTAGTACACTATTTATCTCGTTAATGAACGTGATTTGTTTTGGATGCTTGATTCAGAGCTATTAAATGCCTAACCCTTTTTCATTAGGATTGAACCAGAAGAATGAATGTTCACTGGATTATTGAAGTATCAAATAGTACACCATATTATTGAAGTATCAAATAAATAACCTAGATAACTGGATTTATTTTCATTTTTAATATACTATAAAAATAAAAATTATACATAAAATTAACATACTTATTTCAATCCCGCTTGAATTTGGATTTGATACAACATTAGATATACTGCTTGGCTTTGCTGTCAGCGAAGAAAAGAGAATGAAGTGGAGAGGAAAATCAAAATAATTTTCTTTTTTGAGATAAAGGTGGTAAGAGAAACGTAACAATATGAAGATAATGAAACAAAATAAGTAAACGAAAGAATAGTGAGAAAAAAAAAAACAAAAGAGAGATAAAGATAAAATAATCAATAGATTTTTGGTACACATAGGATAGAAACGTCATTCCGGTTGTTAAACCAGGGATGAATTTATCTCACTGTTTTGTAAATAGGCTTATTGATCTATTTAGCGAAACAATATTTATTTCAAACAAATATGAGAATCTGTCAAATCATTTAGAATTATCGTCCTAATCCTTATCTGGCTAACCAAACATAATTAGCACGTTTTAAAATGTAATAGATTTTGAAAATAAAGTGTATAAATAAAATATTAAATTAATTTTTCTTTTCATAAGAATCAATTCCAACTCTAATTTAGAAAACATACACGTGGAGGGCAGTCACGGTGGTGCAGCCAAACTCAAAGGTGACGCTAACTTCCGGGAATTGGAGAAGAATAAAGCACTAAAGCATTTTCCTGAGGTATCGACATTTGTTGAAAAAGTTGCTTTGAAACTTTTAAATGGAAAGCAGCAAAGGAATCTATTCTATTGAGTAAAAACAACAGAATTTCTTATTTTTTTGTTTTTTTAAGCATGCTGAATTTCTATTGGCTATCTCTCAACTTGGTTACCCCAGTATACTAATATTTTATTTTTTATTAAAAAATGGTTTTATTTTTTATTTTTTACATGTGCTATCCTTTCGTCTAGCCTGGGACGCGGGAGATAAACAAAATAATTAACTGGAAAATCGCCATATAATTCCCTCAAACCATTACCGCACGGAAGGATCTGCCCTTGTTCTTGTCCTAAGGTCCGTCATTTGAACCCCAAAACCCCATTCTCATCTACATTTCCCGATCCATCATCCTATTCCTCTTCGCATCTCAATCCCTTTCGTTTCCCTTATCTTTGGTGGAAACGATAACAGAGAAGCAGAAACATGGGGTACATAGGCTCCCACGGAATAGCAGCGTTGCACAGATACAAGTACAGCGGTGTCGACCACTCCTATGTCGCCAAATACGTGCTGCAACCCTTCTGGTCTCGCTGTGTCAACTTCTTTCCTCTCTGGATGCCGTATGTTCTCCCTCGAGTCCCTACTTTCTGTTAATGTTATGCTAAGTCATTTTCTTAATCTGCATTTTTTATGATCCTCTTCCCTGATGCTTTGCGTTTCGGTTTCTGGGTTTCTTTTGTTTTTGTTCGACTGGGGATCTTCCTCCAGGCCCAATATGGTATGCCCTCGCCAAAAATTTTCGTCGTGCTTTTTTTTAATGGGATTTATGTTGTGTGACGATGTTTTATTCTGATTTTTTAATTTATTTTTTGTTAGATTACACTTACAGGGTTCCTGTTCTTAGTCACCTCTGCTGTTCTTGGCTATGTAAGTGTGTTCCTGAATTAATGTTTTTTGGTGATATTGTTTTTCGCGATTCTGATTTTTGCTTTCGTTTTAGATATACTCACCTCGCTTGGATGGACCACCCCCGAGATGGGTTCACTTTGCGCATGGGTTACTTCTGTTCTTGTATCAGGTTTGGTTCTGCGTTTCCTTGCAGGCATTGTTGTTTTTATGTGTCTGTTGATGGCATTTAATTTCTTCCTGCTATGGTTTGCTTTCTTTTTTTTTTTGTAGACTTTTGATGCTGTTGACGGAAAGCAAGCACGGCGGACAAATTCTTCAAGTCCATTGGGAGAACTTTTTGACCATGGTCATTATCTGATGCTCCATTGGCTTGTCATTTTTTTTTAAAAAAAAATCGCTATTGTTGCTGATTCTATTTCTAAATTTTCATAACCTGATGCAGGATGCGATGCACTTGCATGCGCGGTATGTGTTTTTCCTACGTTTGATTTTCTTAACACACGCAAATGAACCGTCTGTGAAAATCTGTTATTTTCTTCTTTTTTTATATGGGAATTTTTACAGTTTGAAAGCATGGCTTTCGGAAGCACTTCCATGTGCGGAAGAGATTCATTCTGGTTCTGGGTAATTTCGGCTGTACCATTCTATGGTGCAACTTGGGAACAGTGAGTGCTCCTAACTTGCATATTCATATATTAATAAAATAAATGTAATAGCAACACATTTCATAAGTTATATGGTTTCTTTTGTTCTCAACTCAGATGCTGCTCATCTTATTTTCTCGAGCATTTATATGTATTTATCATTCATCTCTTTACGCATGCAGTGCAGGCATTAGTTTTGCAATTTCTGAAGGATATATTAACCATTTGCCTTTTTGTTTTTTTGATTTCCAGCTTTTTTACCAATACTCTTATTCTTCCAGTGATCAATGGACCCACGGAGGGCCTGATGATAATTTATATTGCTCATTTTTATACAGCCATTGTCGGTATGCTCTTCCTATCTGCAGTCTGAATCATAGGAAATAATTGGTGCAACATTGCAGTTCTTTAATGTAGCATAATATTTATTGTTATATCTCCTTTATTACTATGTTCACTTGTTTGTGAATTTGGTTTATTTTAGGTGCTGAATGGTGGGCTCAACCATTTGGGAAGTCGTTTCACTTTTTAAGTTGGTTCCCATTCATCAGTGGTGAGGATGCGCAGTTATTCTGTCAATCATACTTTTTCTTTCGTTTTCATTTTTCTTATGGGATATTTGACAACTATTAGAATTCCATCTAGCTTTACCTGTTTTTCTTGGTTACTCCCCCACATATTATACTACCCAATTGTTTCCATTATCTTACAAACACTAGATTTTGTTGGATGTCTCCATCAAAGGTTTTTCTTTTCTTTTATTTCATCTTACTACATATTTAGAACCCAAACTTGTATTTCAAGTTATTCTATCCAAATTATTAACTAACTGGTGTTCTGCTATACGATTTTTATCTTCAATAATTTTTCTTTTCTATCTAAAGTGCAAAATGCTATGCACCACAATGTTCATGCTGTTTGATCTTGATTCGTCTCTGTCATGTTGAATTACATAGAATGATTGATAGCATTTACCTCTCATTCAAGAAAAAAAAAATGATAGGTTTTACCTTTTTACTTTCCTTTTTTTGCTTTTGACAGAATCTTTGCTCTTGTTCAATATGTTATAAAGTAGATGGGGAAAAAATCTAATGGTTACCTCTTTTATCTTTTGACTGCAGAAATACCTACTCACAAAACTGTCCTGTATCTGATGATAGCATTTGGTGTCATACCAACAGTCGCATTCAAGTAAACCCTCCTATAAATTAGAAATAGTAGTGAATTTCTAGCATCTTTTGATTGCAACCATTTGCAGGTTACAGTGACAATCATCTATATGATGATGATTACTATCTATCTGTAGATCATTGCCTATGCTGGTTTATTGACAATTTATGTCTTGATTGCACCGTTTAATTGTCAAAAAAAGGTTTTCATTGCTTCCTGGATTTGTCACCCATGCATGCAATGATGTTAAATTTTCTGTTTTTGGACAGTCCTTGTTCCACAGAATGCTATGCGGAAGTTTTTTCTTTGTAATTTGTTTTTTAAATGCATCGTTGGTTTATACCTAGCCCAATTTTCAGATTAAGGGGCCTTTTCATGTTTTCCAATCTTGGTGTGTATAATAGCTCTCATTTAATTTATTTGATTATAGCTACCAGCTAAAGAATATCATTTAATTTATTGTTTATCTGCCATTGATTTTTTTTTTTATTCAGTGTGGCCAATGTCTATAAGGTTGTTAAGGCAAGAAAAAGCAGCATGCTTCTGGCATTAGCAATGGTAAAACCTTATTCAGCACTCTTTTCTTAAATTTATACACATCGCAGTTGAGTTCTTATATTTGTTTGCTCTTGACAGCTTTACCCTTTTGCTGTGCTCATGGGAGGAGTCCTTGTGTGGTATGACAACCTTTGCTGTTTTGTTGCTCAGAATTGATTTTTGTTGTGCATATTGATCTTCATTTTGACATCACATCTTATTAGGGATTATCTGTCTCCATCTGATCTAATGGGAAATTACCCTCATTTAGTCATTCTGGGAACTGGACTTGCATTTGGCTTTCTTGTGGTAAGATAAGCGAGCTCATTTTATTCAGTTTTCTTTTTTAAACAGTTTATTACATCCCTGAAAGAGTAAAAAAAATGGAAATATTCATAACGCTAGTATCTATAGTTATAGTCCTTGACTAAAGTTCTTTTAAGCATAATAAGGGGGTGGATAAGAAGAAAGTATGCTATCAGAAAGAAGTTGTCGAGGTTGTTTTTTTTCTCTTGGTGCTGAAACTGTAATGAACACTAAAAGCTTGAATATGGGCAAAAACTCAAAAATTGAGGCAAATCTGTACTTCATTATGATCTAGTGCCTGCAATGGACATTGCCGTAACTGTACTATTGATATTGTTACTGCCTTGGTGGGAGTCTATGTTGGAATTTCTGCAAAATTATTTGTTTTGTACTGTACTTTGCTAATAGAATGTTTGCTATGACAGGGAAGGATGATTCTATCACACTTGTGTGATGAACCCAAGGGACTCAAAACAAACATGTGCATGGTATTCTAATTTCAATTTAATGCTAATAAGCTCATTTTGGCGATTGAATGTTTACATTTTTATTTTGGTTAGCCTAATATCTAGTGGCAGAACACCTTTTGAGTTCTGGATATTTGTCCAAGATTTCTTTTATGGAATAAGAACTACAATTCACAGACAACCTCTCTTTTTGGAATATTTTAAATTTCTTTTTCCCAAAAGTTTTTTTGTGTTCCTTTATGGTTCTCCATTTGTGGTGTATTATCAACCGGAAATTGGAAATCTAAGTTTATTGGCTTCTATTCTTGCAGTCTTTGTTGTATCTACCTCTTGGCATTGCAAATGCACTCTCGGCCAGACTGAATGATGGGTATGTAATTTAATGATAGTTGCTTGGGATGCGAACAAGCTCACTTGTTTTTCAACTATTTGTAATTCTTGTGATTACCTAACATGGCAGGGTTCCTTTAGTGGATGAGTTATGGGTTCTTCTCGGTTACTGCCTTTTCACAAGTATGCATTTTTTCCTTGTTTTGCACATTCATAATGAGGGTGTATTTTTTTTTTCTTAAAAAAGCTTGTGCACTAGTTATTTAAATGTGCAGGTTTCCCAATTTATATACAGCACTCAGAAAATACATGTAAAATAATTCTGTGCCCTAATCATTATACTGTCTTGTTTGACGTTTTATGCCTTTCATCACTTTTCCAGTGGGACTCTATTTGCACTTTGCTACATCAGTTATTCATGAAATCACTACAGCCTTGGGAATATATTGCTTCAGGTGAGAATCTGGTGGCATGCAGAAGTATTCTGTTAATTTTAATAATTGATTTGCATGATCCATCTATCCATCTATCCATCTGGTGGCATACAGAAGCTTTTTGGCTAATACTGACTTGTACTCTTTTCTTAAATGACAGAATAACCAGAAAGGAAGCTTGAAGAGAATATGGGTTCCTTATCCTTGGGTATGGCTTCTTGTTTGTCAGATATATTTCAGCCGGTTGGTTGCATGCATGTCTGATCCGGTTATTCGGTTGTCTTGTTCCGATGTTAGGAACAATGCCATAAAACTCGACGATTGGCATATTATTTTTTTGGTTCAGTTTTGATGTTGGGGTTGTTAAGGGGGTCTGGAATCTCCATCGGCCATACTTATACTGACTATTCATCTAATTTCAGAACAGAGCCAGAGGGTTAGCTTTAAGCGGCCCTTCTGTCATATGTGAACTCTGTATCAGTACACCTTGAAATAGAAGGATGAAATCCTGGAGGCTTTTTCTGTTGTCGGGGAAGAGAAAACAAGAGGGTTGGTGATTGGTGCCAAGGTGTAATCTCATGTAATTTGTGCTCTGATGGACTTATAAACGGCTTGGCATTACTTCCATGGCTTAAGCTTTTGATAATTCATTGTTGGCTTTGCATGTACTGCAAGTGTTATGAGGAATTTGGGGGAGACAATTATGGTAAATGATCCCTTTTTCTCTTCATTCTTTTCTTTATATTACATTAATGAATTCATTGGTAACACTCTTTTCGGCATTTACGATATAACAGAAGAGATTAATCATCGTGGATAACCCTTTAATTTAAAAGAAAAAAAGACACCCGTGTAGCACCCTGAAACAGATAATGCAATGAGGAACAACTTATAAAGCTCTCTGAAGCCATCTTGGCAATCTCAGTGAATCTCTCATCCCAAGCCGGGTAAGAAACACAGCATACAGAAGGTGTATTAAGAATACGAAGAATCCACTATTTAGCAACACCTGTTCAATAAGCAGATAGTTTAGTGCTTGCAGATGCAAAATAATAAAAAGTACGAAGACAAAAGAAGGGGAAACCCAAGTTACCAGGATGCCAAACATAACGTATATTGCATCCATTGATGGCACTATATTGATCCCAGCAGCAGTAAATACATACGTGAGAGACGCATGGAAATTTACAGTAATCTACAACAACAAAGATGGAAAAGAACACCTCTTTAACTGAATTCTTGACAGTGTGAGTGAGGCTAAAATTGTAGAAAAATTACCAAGGCGAGTATATTTTCTCTTATCAAGAACGAGGTTATTAGGACATATCCCACAGCACCCGTTGCTCGAGCCTGCAGTTCAGAACTGTCTTTCAATATAAGTGGAAAAGGCCAGTGATGCAAACAGGAGTGACAAATACCAAGCAAAGGGAGCAAACGTTACAATTGTGCACAAGAAAATTGATACACTCCAAGTGACTCCCAACCTGAAAATACCCAAAACAGAAAATTCATCAAGCATCATTCCATGATTGATAGAATTCAAATCAACCCACGAGAACTTTATTATATACAATTTGAACCACCACCACCACCACCACCACCACCACCACGATCGAAACTACAACCACAGTTTTAGTTTTATAATCGGTGATCGTTCAAAATTCTCTTTATACCTATTCACCTACTGCTATAATTTACATTGATACTAACCAACCACGCCTTGATAGAATAAGGAAAGAAAAAGGAAAAAGAAATACAATTATCAAAGATAGTGAACATACCTCCACAAAGAACCCATTGTGAAACCAACTAATCCATGAGTTAGCTGAAAGAGAAAAGCGTAAGGCAAATAGAAAATCAATCGCTTCATCTCAACAAGGATACAGCAGATATGCCAAAGTGAGTGTCTGTGCACACAAAGTAACACTTCAACTTTGAAAGATTTTGGTAAATAATTCCAAGCAAGCTCTGTAAGCAGATATTTCACTTGCAAAATTAGAAATGCATGAAAGCTTTATAAGATTTCTATTAAATTAGCAAAGAAGCAATTCCAATAATGGAGTCAGAATGATAAGAATTCCATATGCTTGGACTATGAGCACTAATTCAGTTTTATTTCAGTCAAAGATGAGCCAAAAGGCTGCTAACAATATCCGGCTAAAAGCAAGTCCTAAAACATAACAAAAGAGCAACATCAAATACTTTATCTGAAACACCATATGATTAGAGTAATAAAAAAATGTTTAAATAATGCTTTGTTTACACACCAGATAGGTTAAAGCTTTCACCGGACCGGACAGAACAAACAATAGCATAGCTGTTGCTACCTGAAATTAATCATCAATAATAACGCAAGTGTGCAACAGCTATAATAGTGCTTCAAAAGATATTCGCAAATGGTCACAAACCGTAGTTTTCCTCCCACCAGCAACACCCCATCTCAACGAAGAAATCACAATTGGCAACGAAAAGAAACATCCAAAGTAATTCTGCACAAAACAGAATAAAATCTTTCTAAATACCCGAAACATAAAAAGCAAAACCAGCTAGATTAAAAAGATAAAACCAACAAAAACCCACAAACAGAAAATTCCATTAAGAAAACTCAAAACAACCTCGATTGATAGAGAATTGCTCAGAAAATAAACCAGCCCGGTGACAGCAGCGAACATGGCGCACTCAACCAATCTAAGAGTGTTCCGGAAAACAACCCCATCCTCTGCCAAGTCACTCTCTCTGTCTCCTTCTTCACTATCATCAATAAATGACGCTTCGATTTTTGAGACTTCGATGGCAGTGGGTCTAAGGAGCGAGAGGGGAGAAAGAGATAGAGAATATAAAGGAGGGAATTTTTTGAATGGGAAATTGATTATGAAAGGAGGACTGTAGGTAGGAGCATTTCTGGAAATATGTAAGAACTGAGGATGGTGGTGTTTGTGGAACCTCAGGATGTCCATTGTCTGGTCTACATGCAGTGACCAGGCAACAACCACGGCTACTGTGTTGTTGCAGCTAATTTGGAAGCAGGACGTGTAGAGAGGGACCGGATTATTCCGAGGATAGGACTTTCAAGTTGGGCTGGGTAGTAAAGTATGGGCCTTTAATTTTGGGACATGACATAACCACATCATGTTTCGACAGTTTGTTCATCTGTCATCCTCCATTTTTTGGAGACCCTACATGTTTGCCTTTACTGGACTACTTTTACTAAAGTCAAACACTTATTAATGCAGGAACAAGACAGTGAAAGCTTTTTTGGAATTTTCCTTTTGGGTTCTTTCTCTGATATTGAAATGAAGATACACGAGAGATGGAAACACGATTCTTCTAGCTATTTCTGTTCTAATTGGTCAATACCACTACAGAAATCACAGGGAATTTGATCAAAATGCTGTATGATAATGAAAGCATAAACTAGATTAGGCCTGAGCTAAGCTAAAGGCTTTGTAAAACAGGGTTTTCATCTTTCTTCTTTGCGCTTGGAGTTGGATGATGCCCGAAAATCCATCTCCAACTTTTGAAACTTTTCCTGCTTCTTTTGATCCCTCTATCATTCACTGTGATTCTACATGAATCTTCATGAGTAAAGAACCTATCTCCCGCAAGACTTTCACATTGATCATGTAGAATACAGTCAGTGCGACCGGAGCTAGAATCTTTTAAGGCTCCCATCTTCACTGCAGGCAAGTCTACTTTAGACAGCTCGGATGGGAAATCAAACTTCAAATCAATGAAGCCCGAGTCATCCACAGAGGTGAAATTGCCTTCTTTGAGTGAGAACACCCTTCTGGTACTTACTCCGTTTAGGTGGCTTTCATGCTGTAAGATGACAGTGTCTTTCTTTTCCCCATCGAAGCCACTTTTTCTCGGCTCTGCTTCACTGAATCCACTTTTCCTGTCAGGATCGAAAAGCACACCACCATTCACACCAGAAACTCTGGCGGCAGAGATAGAGCTCCTTCCAGCTGAAATGGAACTTCTGGCTCCTGAAAAGGTTCCATCATCTGAACCAAAGAAGCCACCTCTTCTAAAACTGCATAAAGACCTGCACCTGGACACACGCATGTAATCAACAACGCTCACATCACTTTTCTCTTCATACCCACATACACTACCTTTGTCACAACCCTTCCCACTTTTCTTGCTGAACAGCCTCCTAATCCTCCAAAACCCACCTCTCCTCCTGATCTCATCACAGCTACTACCGCTTCTCTTCAGCAAGAAAACATCATCAACCTTCTCCTCGTTTTTTGACACCGGATGTGACTGTGGACTAGCTTCATTTGTTTTGTCATTTTCTATCAAGAACGAAATGCGACCCACGCTCCCGACATCCACTGTGCAGGAATTGCGGTTGGAAGAGATCTCCGAGCAAGAGCAAGAAGAGAGTCTTTGCTCTCCACAGTCGGAGCATACCAGCTTGACAAGACGATCTTTGAGACAGTAAGCACATATACCAACAGAAGAAGATGATGGGTGTTTCTTGCATGGGATGTCGGATGAAGTGCTGTAATCTTGATCCAACATGCCATTGCTGTAAATAGCCACACCTTTGCCTCTCTCTTTCATTGCTTCTTCCCTTTCTAAAACAGAGCACAACCCTCAAAAACACTAAATAGTTAGATAACTCTAAGCTCTTGGGACTAAAACTCACCAGTAAGCCGATGATAGAGATCGGAGAGAACCTGGAAAATGTTGGAGAGAAAGAAAGCTAGAGCTAGTAAATAGCAAGGCCTGACTTTTCAAGATCTCAAGGAAGCACAGAACTAGTACATAAGGCAATACATACATACATAAGCTCACAGCTAGGCGTCACCTTTACGTTTTCTTTCAATTCAACAGTGACCCAAAGACTGATGAGGAAAAACAACAGCTCCTGCAGGTATAATTGTAGATGGTGATTGCAACAGCAACTTGAGTGAAGAATTGCGAAAAGGAAACTCACTTTACATAAATACTGCTGAAGCATGAAGTCAGCCGACGTTACTTTAACACCACTATCACATCAAACCTACTTTAGTACAAGAAAAGAAAGCTAAAGAAAATCCTTCGAACTATGTGGTGTAAGTCCATCAGTCTGTCTTGGTGTTTTATCAAACTTTTCCAAGATTTTCTGCAATCGAGTGTATTGACTTCTAGCTAAAACGCAAAGCTTTATGAATTCCTTTCTCCCACAATACGTGCGCGTAGATGAAGGATATAACTATAGCAAAATCTGTATTTTTCTTTAATCACATCAGTTGGTGGGCAATGAACGGAACCCAACAAGGCCGAATAAAAAGCCAGACAATGTAACCCATCAAAGCAGCTTGGTTAAGCATGCTATTTCACAAATCCACCAACTTCATAGAGCCATCATTATCCTGCGAGGCACGTTGGCCACGTGTTCCACCTACAGATCCGATTACAATGGTCCTATGTCTGAGAACAAAGACTTTCGACGTAATTGACCTTTTCTCTTATGACATGGACGATTCAGACTTGGTCGGTTTCATTAATAATGATGTTGATGAGGGAAATGATCACACTTGTTTTTTTGAGGCATGGTTCATGCAATCGAAGGCCATGAAGCCTCATGACTAGGATGATGATAGCTTACATGCTCTTGTCACAGTCTCTGAAGATCCAAAGACAGAAAATGTACAGACCCTTTAACGTGTCGTGGTGGACTTTTTGAAGGGTCCTATCTGTCTATTGCTTGTAAGTAAAGTGCAGGGCTTTGTTGGCCTGCCATATCCTCCTCGTGTTCTCCTTGTCCACACCAAATAGATCAAGATTTAATCTTTCAGCTTCAGGTTCAAAGAAACACATATACAGACCCTCTTAAACTAAAACTTGTAGCATTAAACCAACCAGAGGAATATGTGGTTGTAGTTCTGCTAAGTACTTATCACCAACAGCGTAGGAAAAATGGGCAATTGGTGCTGTAACTGAATCGTGTGGATAACGAGTACAAGCACATCCTACTTGAGGAATATCATGGACAATTTTCAATCATCATTGAGGACAGATAAACGGGTTGTCATTAGGGAATGTTTATTGTCTAATCTGATGATCTGTTATGAAATGCTCGTAATCATGACAGTTTACTGCATTTTCTTTGTTCATTATACTTTCTTGTTCTGATCTTCGAAGATTTCAATATCCCAAGCTAAAGACTGCTTTTCGCTTACTGTTCCAGAGGAAGATGCAATGTTAACTAGATTTTAACGCATAAATCCCAGAATCTCAGCAGGCGAGATATGACCATTGACATCACTAGTCAATAAAAATATAATAAAGCCCGAACGAGCTATCTACAATAAAAACTTGATTGGCTCTGGTCAACAAATATATAAAAGGATTGACACTTACCCATTGTCGAGTATTTCAATATCGACCTTTTCCACATGGCGTCATGAATCATGATTGATGGAAGAACCATCACTCTGACAAGAAGTACAAAACAAGTACAGTTTCTTTTAACCCAGCAGAAGTTGATAAGACGTAAAGAGCTAGATATGAATATTAATGGTGAGTTGAAAACCGTGTTTTGATCTGAGAAGCCTCTTGTTCATTTTGTTAGCGAGCTGAGTGCGAATACCACTCATTGTTTGAATGTTCTTGTTGTTCGTCTGGCTGGAGTTCTTTCTCAATACATCCAACCTTTTCAGGAAGTTTGTCACCTGGAATTTTCCAGGAAAATACAAGCAGGATTTGCAGGAAAGTAGTTTAGAATCTATAGTTACGAGAACATGCCGGGGTGTGTCTGAACTAACCATATCAAATGAATCGATTGATTTTGATATAGTTTTGTCGGTTTAAGGATGATGACATTTTAAAAAAAATTGGTATGATGATATAGGGTCAATAGATCAGTATAGACGGTATGATCGATTCGGTATATCGACAATAATTGAAAAATTAAACTGAAATATAAAATAATATTTTTCATATTTATATCTTAATGTTAAATGCTAGATGTTATAAAAATATAATAATAATAATCTATAAATATGGATAAACAGTACCTGCTTTCATGAAAATCGCCTCCAGCCCTTTCAAACTATAATTTTCTCCAAAATATGGGCTTGATAGTCCACATCTGAAGCCCATTTCTCAGGCCTTATTTTCGTATAAAAAAGAACCCTAAAACTTCTCGACAAAACCCAAGACCCCGCCCTTTCAAATTTCCTCACGCCTCTCCCCTGACATAGGGAAACTTTATCATTTTTGTAACGGGCAGAAGGAAAACCCGCTACTAGTTTCCTTCTCTCTTTTCGGTCATCTATCCATATTAACTAAAGCGCGCTTGTGTGTTTTCTCTTCTAGTTGAGAAGCCTATGGCAATCGTGGTCGATCAAGACCAGCAGTGGCTTCTCAACTGCCTGTCTGCCACTCTCGACCCTAACCAAGAAGTCCGTTCTTTCGCTGAAGCATCCCTTCAACAGGCCTCTCTTCAATCAGGTAGGTCTTTTCATGTTTACTTGTTCGCTGTATGTTCTGTTAATGACATTTCTGTAGCATTCAGTGCTTAAGGATTGCATCCTTCTACTGACCGTGCGTTAAGAAATAGAAATGAGGTGGAAATATGCTTCAATTCGCTTTAGGATTGCTTTTGATCATCCACTGTGGCTGATCGCCGATGGATTTTTGGGAGCTCAACCAATTAATATAACAAAGAGAAGGAATGCAATGCATAAAAGGAGGCGAAAGTCTTGAAACGATTTGTATTGCTTGACTAACGAGTACGAAATTATCTGTAGCAAAATTTTTCTAGATTTTTTGGGACTGCATCCGCCTAGTGCCCGCGCTAAAGCTCCACCACTGATCATCCATGTATCGTTTGGCACTATTTTCTTATTTTCGTATTTCCTCATAAGGTTCCCGTGGTAATACGTGGATTCCAGTGTTATTAGCTGTTCTCACTGATATGCTGCGTTTTTTGGCTCTTCACCTCCTGTTTTGCTCAGGAGAATATGCATAACTGCCGTGGAAGCTAATTTCTGTTAATATGTACCTCCTTAAGGTTTCGGAGGAGCACTAACCAAGGTGGCTGCTAACAGAGAGATTTCCTTGGGGTTGCGCCAGATATCCTTTTTCCTCATAATATGCTCGGTTCGTAAAAAAATAAGAGTAAGCTTTCCCTATTTCAGTTCGCTGCTTGTGGCCCTCCCCCTTAAATATATGTATATATAAACTACAAGCGTAGATACTAGTCATCCTGCTTTCTTCCCTTTTTCTTGTTGATCTTTGGAGCGGTGTTGCTTTCTATTGTTCCTTCTCTTTATTGTTAGACTTGACATGCCAATACTTAGCTGCTGTCCTTCTAAAGCAATTCATTAAGAAGCACTGGCAAGAGGGTGAGGACTGTTTTGAACACCCTACTGTCTCAATTGAAGAAAAGGTATGATTGATGTTCGACTCTGGAAAGCATAAATTTTTATCCATATCTTCTGTATACTCAAATTCCATTCTTCTTTGACATTTGCACTTGCCTTTCTACTTGTATATAATTTTGCATTGCCACAATTTTTTAATGTAAGCCTATATTAATTATTTGACATATGAAATCGGTAACAATTTGCTAATCTAGGGGATTTTTTAATGTAAGCCTATATTAATTATTTGACATATGAAATCGGTAACAATTTGCTAATCTAGGGGATCAAAGACTGCTATATTTGTAGTCCTTTATCACAAATATTTTGTAGCATCTTCGAATCTTTGGTATGATTTGAGCCATAATTTTTGCATTGTCATAATTTTTTAATGTAAGCGTATAATAATTATTTGACATATGAAATCGGTAACAATTTGCTAATCTAGGGGCTCAAAGACTGCTATATTTTTAGTCCTTTATCACAAATATTTTTTAGCATCTTCGAATCTTTTGTATGATTTAAGCCAATTGCATGTTGTTTATAGTTGTGTAAGCTTTTACATGACTTTTGATTAGCAGCCATCAAGTGTCCCATTGTGGAAAGTTGTTTTAGTGTTAAAACTTGATGTCGGAAACAAGCAATGTGGTTTTTACAAGGGATTAATTTGTTATCTGCCAAGATGAAACTTTGGGGAGTTACTATTTGTTGAGTTAATTTGGAGCAGTTGATAAGACTACGTTTGCTTTAAAAAAGTCTCAAAATTATCATCATCAAGCTAAATTCCGGGGGAAGAAGGTGCTTATGATTTTATATTCACTTTCCTAATTTGCTAATTACCGTTAGTCTTCCATTGCCACCCATAATGTAATGCAGTACGCAGTATAATATTTTCCTCCTTAAGGTTCGTAAGGGTCTTTTGTGGCATTTCTATCTATATGAAAGAAAACTTATAACTGAATTTTGCATAAATTTTCTTGCCAATTTTTCCAAGCTCTAGGGTCATGAAAGATTGGAAAATTCCTTCTTGAGGCCTTTTCTGTATTTGCATTCAACTAAGCACTCGTGTGAGATATATGCAGACCTGAACGAATCTTATATGACACAGAATCTTTTAGCATAGAATCACTCATGGTCCTGCTTAGGTTCTTCATGTACTTATGCAGGTTTCTTATTGTACCTGACTTGCGATCTATTATGGGGGATGCCGCTATTCTTTTTTATTACAATTTTCCATCATACTTCAAATGGATGGAAGTAGCCTGTGAAAGTCTTGAGCAGTATGCAACATTTTTCTCTTTTGTCATTAAACTATGAAGATAAGGCATTTACAAAGTGGATATGGTGCTTTTAGATGTTCACTGGAGCATCATTTTGAATGCTATTTGTCTATGTGGGACATACAGTTTGAGGACAATATTATTCAGATATTAGACTGAATATGTGTAGGAGACTTGTATTAGGTTTTGAGTGAGGATTGGGATGCTTTTAGTTACTATTTTTCATTTCTCCTCATTCGATGTCCTTACTGTCTGTTAATCTTTTATATGTTCATTGTTTGATTAAATAAAAGTCATTTTATTTTCATTGGCACTTTTTGTATCTTCTGTATTGTTGTTCTGTTATCAGGAAGTTATACGTGGACTTCTTTTGGCTTCATTGGATGATTCTCAGCGTAAAATCTGTACTGCTGTAAGTATGGCTGTAGCAACCATTGCTGTATATGACTGGCCAGAGGATTGGCCTGATTTATTGCCCTTCCTTCTGAAGTCGATCAATGATCAAAGCAATAAAAATAGAGGTACTTTGGATTATCAAGTACTTGACTGGATGCTTGTCTTCGGTTTACTTATATATTATGTTAAACACATCTCTTTACGTGTCAACATGTCAAAAATTTATGCCTTCCAGGACATCATACTGTAGAGCCATACCTGCTGACTAGAAGCTGGAAGTTAACTATTCACTCTCAAAGAAATAATTTGCAGCTAATAGTTTGGATTGTCATACTTTAATAATTTCTTTTTTAAATCTATTTTAATGATTTTCTGTATGACAGCACTTTTTTTCTAATGATAACTTTATTGCTTTGTCATGAGTTTTTTCGTGAGGACTAGTCACCACATTTTTAGAAAGTGATTTTCAATATTTATATAGAAAAGATTCCTTGAAGCTCATCTTTGCCTATTGGATCAAGATCATTAGCTTCTTTTAGTATTTAAAAAAAGAAGAAATTCGACAAATTTCAGTTTAAAAGACACAAATGATAAAAAAAAGGTTATTCTTTTTTCTATCTGTAGTCCATGGAGCTCTCAGGTGCCTGTCTCTCCTATCTGGGGATTTGGATGATACAATGGTTCCGGCTTTGATACCTGTATTATTTCCATCCTTGCACATGATTATATCTTCTCAGGTTAGCATCTCTTGTGCAACCATGGCTTCTTTTAGCTGTACACTGGTTCTTACCTTTTCATGTAATTTATATTATCGATGTGGGAAAGTGTTGCCTACATAGACAATGTTTCATGGCTTCTATTAGCTCTACACTGTTGTATTTCTCTGAGAATGTCTGTTTTCCAGCAATTCAGTTACCAAAGTTGTGCAACATTGCTCTTCTGCATTGTGATGTTTGTGCTCCTTCTGGTAGGGTGTTCGGAAATAATATCTGACAAGAACTTGTGTTTTTATTGGTTGTCTTCGTTTATTACAACAAAAAAGAGCAACCTGACAAAAAAATCTCAAATGGGTTAATACCTAGGAAACGTGTGATTTTACATGTTGCATGGTTCCAGCATATTCTTTCGCCTTTTTTATTGGTGTGTAATTCACTGGTTTGGCTAATTCCATTCCATTTTGAAAAACTTGTTACATCATCTGGCTTTTAATTAACTCCTATGCTAATGTTGAGTTTCATGTAGTTTATCTTGATATATTGTCAAAATTTTTTATTATTAGTCAACCATTTGAATTGTCAAACTTTTTTTATTAGTCAACCATTTGTCATATGTATTGCAAAAAATAGTTTGTTTATTTTCATGCTCAAGTAGTCACTATCATCCTTTTTATGCACTGCCACTTACATTCTGAATTTTGTTTGAGCAGACCTATGACAAATATTTGCTTACAAAGGCCCTTTCAACCATTTATTCTTGCATATCTGTACTTGGGACCATGAGTGATGTATATAAGGTATAAGTTGACCCTCAATATTGTTTCTGGTTATTGTTGATTTTTTTTTTCATTTTTATTATTGATTGAAGTTGAATGCCTTTATTTTTTCAGACAGAAACCTATAACTTGTTGATGCCAATGGTTAAAGCCTTGATGGATCAGTTCTCCATTATCCTAGGGAAGCCTGTGCAGTCTGAAGATCCTGATGATTGGAGCATGAGAACGGAGGTCTTACTGGTCTTGATCTAAGTTTATGCTGAACTGGCTATTAATTTGTGCTATTGACCGATGCTATCTTGGTTCCAATTTCCCTCAGATTTTAAAGTGCTTGAATCAGTTTGTTCAGAATTTCCCTAGTCCTTACTGAAAATGATTTTATGGGTGAGCTTATCACTTTTGTCAATGTTGTAGCTTGCATTTCTAATGGTTTGGAATTTTACAGTTTGATAATTTTGTATTTCATGTTTGGCACTCTAATTGCAGTTATTGTGGGACCTCTTTGGCAACATTTGTTACATCTTTAAGTGTATATGTTCGGGTCATCAATTCAGGCCACAGAAGATCCTTATGAGGGTCGATATGACTCTGATGGAGCAGAGAGAGGTCTTGATTCGTTAGTCATCCAGGTATGAGTATTGCTGCAACTTCTGATTTAAGGGCTATGAAAATGGATTATCCAGTTAACTTAGTGCTCTTATACCAATCTCAGGGAATAAGTTTATCTTTTCCAGATCCTTTTTGTTTTATTTGTATCCTTTCAAGTTCCTTTAAAGAATTAGTGTTGTTAAGTGATACTGGTGGTATGCTTCTATGCATTTAACTAGTTTTTCCTTCAAGGGCTTAGTTTATTCCTTGTGCTTTTGTCTGTGCAGCTGTTTGAGTTGCTGCTTACCATGGTGGGCAGTGCAAAGCTAACAAAGGTGATGTCTTTACATTCTTATTCTGCACTGGTTAGCAACTTTTTCTTTTGCCTTTGTACTTAATTTTGGTTGTTAAACTTGCTTCTCGTAGGTTGTCTGCAGTAACATCAGGGATTTGGCATACTACACAATATCTTTCATGCAAATGACAGAACAACAGGTTATTTTGATAATCTAGGTTGCAAGTTGGTCACGCTTGCTTCAAATCTCTCATATCTTGTGCTAATCATCGTGGTCCAGCAGCACCCTTTTGATGTGTTCAGCTGTAAAAGGCACAAAGCAACTGATAGTCAATTAAATTATATTGTATGACTTGACTTTTACTATCACAAAATGAATTAAAGCTCTCCGATGGTTCTTGGCTTGAATTTTCCTTTGTTACTGGTTATTTTGTCTACCAGATAAAACACATCTATCCTCTCTTCTTGATACTTGACTCTACCGTGAAGCATTTGTTGCTTCACTTGTACCACACCTACATGCATCATTTTGTTGGAGGATTTCTATGAACTGACAACTTAAAATTTTCTCTATAAAACTTTTTTGTCATTGTATATTAAATTTCATTGTAATTTCTATTGCTTTAATCTCCCGTCATAAAGAAAAGTTCTGCCTAGCCCACTTAATTTTTTTGTCTTTGTATACTTTTTCCTTTTGTGTTCTTGCAAAGATACTTCAATTGAAAGCCTGCAAGGCCGTTGCCTGTAAGTGCTTCAAGATTTGAAATTTCATCAACTGACATGCTGGAATGCTAGCCCATCAATTTATTGACAGTTAAAAATTTTCAGCTTTGGAACCCAAGTCTTTCGAAATTGGTAAAATTGGTGGTAAATGTGAGGACCCATCAATTGTTTTAGTTGCCTTTTGAAGCTTGAATTGGATTGGCAGCAAAACAGCCTGCTGGAGGTGGTATAGCGAATGTTTCTGTTCCTAATCAAGGAGTTAGATGATGGCATCCATCTTCCTAGCTATAAATGATGATAGCTAGGGTGGTGAAGAATTGTTCGGAATATGGTTCATACTCAGTCAGTCTTACATAGTAGATGCTAATTACTTCTTGTGAAGTGAAGGATGAAATAATACATTTAAGCAATGCTATGAGCTGAACCATACTGGTCAGTTCTTTCTGGTTTGACCTAACCGGTCCCTTGGTTCTGTTGAACCACAAATACAATTTAATTTTTTTTTAAAATTACATAGTTTTTGAAATTTGTATCACAGTGATATTTTAGAAATAAATGTGTATTTTAAATCTGATTTGTCGTGGTTCAATTAGGTCATCTGTATATCTTCTGATCCTGCATATAAACTGGTCCATTTTTAAAACATTTTAAGTTTTGTGAAACTTATATGGGGCTAGGAAATGTGATCTTTCATGATGCTTTGTGAATTTATCTTCATTCATTATGATGGAAACTTGAGAAGTTGCAGTATTGCAGCAATTTAAAGTTTCTTAACGTGAAAAACATTCTTTTGTACAACTTGTATAGGTCCATACTTGGTCAATGGATGCTAACCAGTTTGTTGGTGATGAGGATGATGTTACTTACAGCTGTCGTATTTCTGGTAAGCAACTTTGAAGTCAGGCCACTCAGATGATTTTGATTTTCTGAAAAGTTCTGGTGAAATTGGGCAGTAAATTTATTTAAATCTTGAAGTCATACATTTTGTATATGGATAATAAGTACGAAACTTTAAGCTCAATAAGTAGATCTTATGGAATTTTAGAAAATGCTGAAATTTACACATTTTGATAACCGCGACCAGTATCTTGGTGAATGAATAATTCTTAATTTTCACTGAAATGTGATTTTCTGTTCAACCAATTGCCTTTTACTTATGATTCATATTGGCATTCTGTGCTATAGTTATGAATACCTTCATAACAGGTTTCCCTGTTTTTTTTTTCTAGTAACTCTTGATATGTCGTGCATTTTCAGGTTAAAAAAAGTTTATTGGCTTTGTCAGTGTTATGGCAATATTTGCCTGTGCATTTTCTGTTTCAATTCTTTCTAATTGCATTGGCTTTGATGGTACTTTACCACCTTCAAATTACTCGTGGAAGGTGTACTTTTGCTAGAGGAGGTTGTGAGTGCTTGCGGCAGTGAAGGAATCAAACGCTGTTGTAGATGCTGCTAAGAAAGATTTGGTGAGTCTCAACGAGAAAAAGATGCAGGTTCAGAAACTTGGTGGAAAGTAAGTGAAGCAAATTTAATTGTTTTACTCTTAAAGAATTGTGGGGCTTAGGATATGTCTTTGAATCTGACATTTTGCGAAGCTTTTTTATGTTGTTGTGCCTTTATGTAAAAAGGTGTGTTAAGTTTGGTCTGTTTAAGAGTTACCTGTAGATTCTTGCTCATGATGTTTCTCACGGTTATCTGATTTTCTATGGTATTGATATTTATGTTTATGTCCCAGATTCATGGAAGCTATTCGTTGCTCTTGACTGGGGGTAGATTGGAACTGTCACATGATTCTAGTAATTTTATTCACATGTCTTACTACTGATATACTCCAAGACCAGTAGAAGAAACAGCTAAACCCTGGTTTTTTTGGCTACATGCATCTGAGTGACTGCTTACAATTTGGATCCAAAGTTTCTTGTTTCAGCCTTAGTTTGTATGTTGTGTTTTCTGTGATTAGACACTGAAATATGACGTTCCATTTCTTATAATTATTGAATGAGTGGACAAGGTTCCCAACATCCAAAGCTTGGATGCTACCTTGATTACTTCTCATTCAAATTCAGTGCAGCACAACAAAATAATATTTTTTAATCAACTTACATGCTCTTGACTTGGGGTAGGTTGGAACTGTCACATGATTCTAGTCATTTTATTTTCACATGATGTCTGACTACTGAGATACTCCAAGGCAGTACAAAAAACAGCTAAACTCTTATTTTTTTGGCTACATGCATCCGAGTGCCTGCTTATAATTTAGATCCAAAGCTTTATATATATATTGTTTCTTGTTTCAGTCATAATTTGTATCTTGTGTTTTCTGTGATTAAACACTGAAATATAACATTCCATGTCTTATCATTTATTGAATGGGTGGACAAGGTATTTCACATCCAATGCTTGGATGGAGCTAGATTTCTTCTCATTTTCTTACCAAATTCAGTGCAACACAACAACATAATATTTTTAATCATCTTACATGTCTGTTGTCACTTACTTGATAAAATCTGACAGATGAGGGAAGCTGCTTTGTATGCATTGGCCTCTGTCGCTGACCAATTGCTTGAAGCAGAGGTTCTTTTTTGTACTGGGTGGGCAGCCACTCTTTTCTTTGTTTATAACTCTTACGACTTTTTCTAAGTTCTTACACTTTATTTGTAGGCCTCAGGGATCACTAATGTCAATCTGGGAAACCTTGTAGAGCAAATGATCAATGATGACATTAATGGCATATATCTGTTCCTTTTGCTGGTTTCTCTGTCAATATTGTTCTTTTTTTTGAGACAGTTTGGTGACACTTCTTTTGCCCTGCAGGGGTGCATGGTTCGCCTTTCCTTTACGCTCGTATTTTTGTATCTGTTGCTAAATTCTCTTCTGTGGTAATTGTTACATTCTAACTCCGTGCTCCTCATTGCTGCATGTTTTTTTCTTCTTTTTTTGGTTATTCAATTTTTATTAATGTGCAGATCAGCCACGGAGTTCTTGAGCATTTCCTCTATGCTTCTATCAATACACTGGGCCTGGATGTGTGAGCTTCCTTAATTTTTCTGTTTTCAATTACCTTTGTTTGAGAATGTTGTTCATCTTATAGTTACTGCTGTACCAACAGGCCCCCTCCTGTAAAAGTTGGTGCTTGCCGGGCACTATCCCAGCTCCTGCCTGAGTCCAACAAGGGAGTCATTCAGCCTCAAATGATGGGCGTTGTCTCTTGTCTTACAAGTCTTCTTCATCAGGTAACTTTTGCAAATTGAGCCTCAAATTTTAATATCAATACGTATTGATTGGTACATTTTCTGCTTCACAGGCATCTGACGAAACTTTACACCTGGTTCTTGAAACCATGCAAACAGTAATTACTTCGGGTGTGTGTGGATCTAAATGCAAGCAGAATAATACCGGTTCCTGCTGTTATCTTTCTCAGTCTCTGTGTTGCAACTGTAGGTCATGAATTGCCAGCCTCATTTGAGGCTATTGTCTCTCCTGCAGTCCTTAATAAGTGGGCAGTGCATGTGTCTGATCCTTTTATTAGCATCGATGCAATTGAGGTTCTAGAGGTAAAGATATTCTGGATTCCCATACTTGTTACAGCATCTCTGTTATAATTACTTTCATGTGTTCTTTTGTTTTTTCATTTTTGGAAACCTGATTGCAACCTTGGGTTTAACGAGTTAATAGAATGTGTTAAATTCTATTCCTTTATGTGATTGAGCTTACATTGAAATGTAAATTCAAATGTAACTTTGTCAATTAAATGCCAAGTCAGTTCTCATTGTCGTCCTCGTGGAAATAGTTTGTAATTTAAAGGCTTCATACAATCCATAGTCAACCTTTTTTTTTCAGTTGGCATCTAGCGCATATTGTATGTTATCCTTATCCTTTTCTTTTGGCAACTTTTCCAGGCAATAAAAAATGCTCCTGATGCTATTCGTCCTTTGGTTTCTCGAATTTTGCCTCAAATTGGACCAGTGCTGAATAAAGTATGGTTATGTTATTGTGTAATGATTGTTTCTTGCTGGTAATCTTAAGTGCTTGTTTCTGATTATTTTTGTTATGGTGATTACAGCCACACCAACAGCCTAATGGATTGACAGCTGGATCACTTGATCTGGTTACTATGTTATTGAAGGCAAGTTACTGTTGGCAAGAAAATAGCTATTATTTTGTCTGTAGCTTGTTCCCATCCAATTCCAGTTGTTCATGATTTTTGATGCATGCTTTGCTAATGACAGTTTGTGATAGCATTGTACAGAATGCTCCAATTGATGTTGTGAAAGCAATATATGATGTCTGTTTTGATGCTGTTGTCCGGATTATCTTTGAAAGTGATGATCATAGTGAAATGCAGGTTTCTTTCCATCTGTCAACTGAATATTTATATTGAGCTGACCTTTCTTTCATAAGGATAATGTTTAATGACTGCTCTTTTACTGTATTCATTACTAGAATGCCACAGAATGTCTGGCCACCTTTTTATCTGGAGGAAAACAAGAGATACTTGCTTGGTCAGCTGATTCAGGTTTCACAATGAGAAGCTTGCTGGATGTAGCTTCAAGGTGATGGCATTGTAATATTTTAAGATGGTTGGATGACTTTTATAGAATTTGTTTCAAACATTGATAACTTGCATTTACCTGTCATTCTCCAGTTTCATTGACAACAATTTGGGTACTTAGATATCTTTACATGTGTTACAAGAAAAAATAAAGAGCAAGAATTCTTGAATGTCTTTGCAGTTTCCAGAGTTATTTAGAGATCATTGTGTGGATGGCTCAGTCTTGTGTGTTTGTTGAAACTGTAGATTGTTTTAAAACTCCAGTTTTGGTTCATTATTTTGCAGAAGTTTCTATCCACTTTGGTAAATTGTTAATGCTTATAATTCTGATTTAGTTTTAGATTTTGTAAATGTCATAGCATTCCCTATTTTCTTGTACGACCCGAGTGCCTGCTGCGGGATCTAAACTAAGGATTGCGTCAATTAGCAAAGTGGAGTCCTGTCATTTACTTGCCAATGATTTGAAGGAAAAAAATGTATGATTTATCTACTCATGTCAATTTGAGAGCAGGGTATTCTTTTCTTTCTCAGATGATAGGTACATTGTGTTTGTAATTTTGAATGATGGCAGACACTTATGTTTTTTGGACGGTTCTCTCATGTAGATTTAACTATGAGAATGAGCTTTTGAACTTTCAATCTGTGTGCACTCATTTAAATTTTATGGTAGTTGGTTTCATTCTAAATGCCGGCCACTTGCAGGCTTCTTGATCCTGGCCTTGAAAGTTCGGGATCTCTTTTTGTTGGGACTTACATTTTGCAACTAATTTTACATTTTCCTATACAAATGGCACCACACATTCGAGACCTAGTTGCTGCTCTTGTTAGACGAATGCAATCTGCACAAATTGAAGGATTGAAAAACTCATTGATACTTATTTTTGCTAGATTGGTATGTATCCCTCAGTTTTGTTGCTTTATTTGAATGAGTTTCTAATGTGAGATATTCTTTTAAATGACGTATTTACTTCTGTCGATAAATTTAAAAAATTTCTTTGCACGTTATTATTATAATTACCATTTATTGTTCTGTCATAATAGCTACGGTATTAGGGTGGTCGAATATTTGCATCTGAAAGTATCCTTGCTATGCAGCTAGGAACTCATCTAGTTATGTGAGAAATTCACAACCTTTTGACCTTGATGCTAGAGAGTATAGCTGAGATCTTTCAACTGCTCTTCTGTTTCTTTCAACATCATTTTATCCTTGTTCTTCTACATTATTGCACTTGGTTTTTTATCTACTGCAATGGCTTGTATTTCAACAAACATGCCGATGGTCTTCCTTGCAATTTCTGAATGTTCTGGTCGTTATGCCCAGGTCCATGTGAGTGTCCCCAACGTGGAACATTTCATTGACATGCTAATCAGTATCCCAGCTGAAGGCTATGAAAATTCCTTTTCTTATGTCATATCCGAATGGACCAAGCAGCAGGGTAAGTGTTCTCCATGTACACTTTTGGTCTTCCATGTTAGTCGGTTATAATTTGGATATGCGTGATATATATCTAATTCTCATACACATCTCGTAAGTAAAGTGTACATAAGCTGCGCCATTGGGTTCGTAGGATTACAAATGCCTTAAATCTATTATACGGAAGTCCTATGGGTTTTCATTAAATCTGAGTGTAATGCGTTAAATTTGTGAACATAAACTTCCAAGCATGAGTAAATTCACAGTGAACGCGGGATATAGCCATCAAAATCAGTTTGTATTACTCAAATAGTATTTCTGAGTCCATTTGGATTGAGCTTGAACCATTCTGTAAAAAAATGAACATGTATGATTCTTTCAACGAGATCTAAGAGACATGGACTGACCTTGGTGATGATAAACAAAATTTGTTTATAGAAAAATATATTTCAACACAAAAATCTGGTCTCCTGCTTTTTTCCCTGAAGCATCTATGATTGAGATACTTTGCTTTGTTACTAATTATTTGAAATCTGTCAATATTGTTTGAGCCATTGGGTTGTTTGTAAGTCGCACCTTCTCAAACACCTTTGTTCACCATGTATTGACTCAAATGTTGTGCGTCTGCGTGTCTCATTTATATTATTGCCATTACTTGAATGTTACTTTTCACTTGGTTATCCTTCATTGTTTTTTACTTACCAAGAACTTATATTACACCTTTGTACGAACTTAACTTTATTTTTTCTCATTCCATGTGCTGAACGATACAGGGGAGATTCAAGGGGCCTATCAAATTAAGGTTACAACCACTGCATTGGCATTGTTGTTATCTACAAAACATGTGGACCTTGGAAAACTAAATGTTCAGGGTCATTTGTTTAAGGTATGCATGTTCTTCTGAACTGTGTAAACATATGTATGAGTTGAAAAAACGGACATTTTGATCATAAGATATTGGTTTGATCTCCTTCAACAGTTCACATTGGCGAGGATACTTGACATACTTGAAAAGGCTAAATAAATTTTGTTTAAGAACTGAAGCTCTTATCTTATTTTACCTTTGCATAGACTGCATCTGGGGTAACCACTCGCTCGAAATCTAAATTATCTCAAGATCAATGGACGATGGTGCCACTTCCTGTAAAGGTACCCTTAGAATAAATTCTGTAAGCTTGACAATTTGGAACGTAATATTGCTGTCAATTTCCAAAAATTTTCATGCCATCCGTTGATACTTAGAAAATCTTAGGCAAAGAAATTTGTGATTGTTTTTTCGTAGGGCATCAGTGTTGTCTTGTTATTTTCTGTATTTCAGATACTAGCATTACTGGCAGATGTCTTGATCGAAATCCAAGAACAAGTGGGTGATGATGACGTAAGCTGTCTTTTCTTGTTTTTTCCATGGCAACTTAGTTATAAGAATAGGACGCTAAGAGTTGAACCTTATATTTTATCAGGAAAGCGACTGGGAAGAAATTAATGCAGAATCTGACAGTAATTTACTGTTTTCCGCTGCTACATCAGCGGGTAGAACTACATATGATCAACTTGTAGCGATGGCTAAAACGTTTAATGAGGTGGATTGAATTGATACTTTTGGATTGTGTTCTTTCATATTTTCTGAATATATTTTTCTGTTGTTATTAAATAATTATCATATTTTTTCCCAACTTTCACTACTGCTAACCTCAGTTTTGTTATGCCTAAAGAATCAAGACGGTGGGGATGACGATTACCTATTAAGCCTCGGTGATTCACTAAATGAGGTGATTTTTTTTAAGACAATCTGTTTCACCTGCTATTTTAAGTTTATGACGTTCTTAAACTCAATATACTGGTTGGCAGATTAATCTGGGAAATTATGTAGTGGATTTCATCGTGCAATTCCACCACAGGGAAAGACAGTTGTTTGATCGCCTCTGTCAGGTAGGTGGTTGGCTCTACTATTATTCTGAACAGGAGATCTAGAGGCGGATTCCTAGCAAAATAGCAACGTTTTCCCGGTTTTTGATACTCTGCATTTTGATACTCTGCAGGGCTTGACGTCCGCCCAACGAGATGCTATAAAGAGTGTATTGGAACGTTGAGATTGGCTTCTGGTAAGAGTGAACCACATGATTTCAATGGTGTGCGATTGTTGATTTTTTTCTGAAATTTTCTCAGTGATTGTTAAGTATAAACTCGATAGGCTTGGTTGTGTTTGTGTGTAATTTGGCTTGGTGGACGGGATTTAAAGACATTTTTCTTAAAAGAAAAACCCACGGAGTAAACTTGACCAATTTTGAAAAAGAACTGATAGTGTAATGACTAGAGAGTAAAAACCATAACTTTTTATGATGTCCTCGTTTGCTAACACATCTAATGGCAGCAACTGATGACCTATATGATCGTGGCAGCCGCATATTGAACGTCATTTCAGTCAACAAATCGTAGGGGTTTCACTTTTATATAGAAGGATGGATAGATATCATCTAAACTTTGCGGCTGTCAACCTTTTTTTATTTGTTGCTTTTGTCATCTTCGAGGATTGATTTTCCTCATGAAACATGTGTTTTGTATTTTTATTTCATTGTTAAGTGGCCGGCGAAAGTGAAATCCATTAAGATAATAAGAATTTCATTTATAAGTCCAATAAACGCCAGAAAAGAAAATAGACAATATCCAGGTAGGCCAACAGCAAGCCATTTAAAATATTGAAGAATTTGGTCAATGGGTTCAATTTACAAGTAACATGTTGGCCAAATGCAGTTTCGTGCAAAATAATGCACTTGAAAAGGATTTTTCTGACCCTAAAACAGATGTATATCTTCAACAACAAGCGTACTTGTTGGATCTGAAATTTTAATGCAATATTCTTATAATTAATGCTGTACAGATTATATTATTGTTTCCACAGTCCAAAGAACGTTTATGATGGATACCGCCTTGAGTATGTTGACAACAATCTCTTTTCTTTTTTTATTATTTTTTTTAATAAATTGACTCTCTTTTTTATTATTTTATTTTGAAATACTGATAGTTTTTTTTATTATGATATTGTCACATGCTGAATATAATATTAAGTATGTTACCTTTAGAATTTAATATTACGTGTAATATAGAGTATGTTACATTAGTAGTTGTAGTATGTCTTCTGTAACATATTCAATCTTATTTTTAACATGTTACTATCAATGGGTTACATTGTATATGTCATCTTTGGCATGTGATAGGTAACATACCTAACGTTATTTTATGTTAGAATAAAAAAAAATAGAAAGAATAAAATAATAAAAAATAATAGAGAGATAAGAAAAATTATAAAATTATTAGAATAAAAAATAAAAAATAATCAGTCATAATAATAATAATATAAATCAAAAATAAAAATATCTTTATAATTTTATCCGTTAATATACCAAGTGATGTTGATTAGAAATATTAAAAAATTATTTGAGTCTAGGTGGTGCAAAACTCATGGTACAACGGGTATACCATAAAACTATATGTTTTGGTCTTTATCAAATTATTGATTTTGATTTTGACGGTTTTATTTTTATTTAATTATAATCATTTCTATATTTGATGAAATTAAAAAAAGAGTTTATTCAGGCACTATATTTATAATCTTGAGTTTTAATTCTAGAATCATAAATACATAATGTATGGTATATGATACTAGTTTGTGGTCCCATGTTAGTTTTTGAGAAAGTAAAACACTCTTCATTATTCAGAAAATAAATATTCTATCTTTAGGCACATTACCATGAATAGATATCATATCCACTTATTTGCTTTTACCATGTACATTAGCTAAATCATTTTCCAAGACTTAAAGAAAAGCAACGGTAAATGGAATGGACAAAACTGAACAAACCCACGATTTATCGCAGCCACCATGTATCACGATTATCAGAAGAAGTAAAATGAGCAAATTTGAACAGAATGACTTCTCCTCCATGATCCTTGGCTGCTCTACGTTGGGCTAAGTAATCCCGACAGACGGGACATGTTGAACGTCGATAGCCTATCCATCTATCTAGGCAAACTCTGTGGAAAAGATGACTGCATCGTTGTTCTCTAATCTCTTGTCCTTGCTCAAGTTTGCTTAGACACACAGCACACTCTTCATCTGTGGATTCGCTGATTCTTCCTTTCTGTGGCCCTCCTAATTCAACTTCTTGCAAGAAAGTAGAGTACTGATCTCGTAAGAATGGAAAGCAGAGGAAGAAGTTAAGCACCCACAGCAAGTGAGTGGTGATAAGATTTAGGTATTTCATCAACATGATCAATTAGTTGTGAATTACAGGCAGCAAGAGGCTCGCCGGTCGGTGAAAAGAAGAGGTTCGCCACGTAGATTGATACACAAGAGCGTGAGAGGAGGGGTGGCGCTCAATTTATAGTGGTTGGTTGCATGGGAAGGTAGTCCTAAGCATATTCTAAGCTTGTCATCACATAAAACAATTAGCCACCTACTTTGCTTAGACCAACACAATAATAGGTGCCCAACCCTAGGTGCCTAACAAGGGAATGCATATTATAAAACTCTTATATTATGTTTTTTATTTATATAAAAAATTTTATTATTTTTTTATAGAGAAATAAATTATTTTACATAACATTGATTTACCACATATTAAAATAATGATAACTCTTAATTATTTTGCTAACCCAACATTAAAATAATATATATTGAGGCTCGAACTAAAAGTAATTATTTATGTACCTTTCAGATGGCTACCGACAGTTACCAGCATTGTCATTAGATGTGATAATCAAGCTAATGAAAGCCACAAACCCCCAAAGAGAAAGCGTGGGGTATTGAATATAACAAAAATCTTGATCTGGAAAAGTTTTTGTAATATTTATTTACAGAGAATTTTGTATACCATAATATTTTATTACGGATTTCACCCCCTAAACTCCACACTCCTCTGTCCCCAACATGGGAGTTTGGGCCTGACCAACCGAAACACCAGCAAACCATCATTGGGCTTGGACAGCCTTTACCTATCCAACTACCCAACTTCGCAGGCCCATCAATCAGCGCTTGTTTTTACCTTCTTCAGGATTTGTCCTGAACTGTTCGGGAGATTTGTTATGTTTTATAATAGAGTTATATTGGATTAATAAAATAAATTTTACTTATATTTATGAGATCCTAATTTTTATTAAATATTAAAGAAATTTCAATTTTCACTGAAGTCAATCCTGATTAAATAATCCTTCTTGATTGCAATCTTCTTGCAACCTAGCATTCTACTTGAACGTTCCAATCAAGTAGGAATTTCTAAAACAAAAGTTGTTTGGGAGTTTTGAAATTCTATATTTACATGTTGTGGTCACGCTTTTAGTTGTCCAAGATGGAGATCACAGACTGTACAAAGCTTTGGGTTGTTGGCTTGTATTATTGTTCTCAGGGCATAATATACGGATCTCAGTGTTTGCTGTCTGCTGTTATGACAAAGCTATCCTTTTTATAGCAATTTTAACTTTTAAAAGGGCAAGTTGTCCAAAATAAAATAAAATAAAATAAATTTCAAATGAAATGGGGTTATCTCATATGGCTTGCCCATTACACTTGCCTTGAAATACGTTTATTTTTTTTTGTTATAGTAACTATAAATAAAGAGTGGTAAATGTGATTTACCCTATTGTTATATAGTGCGTTTCCGTTATTATGGTACTTCAATTATTGCAGGAACAACAACCAACATCCTATGATCTTAGCCGTCAAGTCCAAACACGAGCTAACTACTCTTTAATGATGTTAGGGAAGATGGCAGGAACTTACCATCATAACTTCCAGTTTCTCCCTTTCCAGATCTGAATTAAAAGGAAAAGAGAAAAGATTGTTGTTGTTTCTTCGATGCATAATAGAATTAACAAATGCAGATGGAAGAAAATGAAAATATCAGGAATTAGAAGACAATTACAAGTCATTTTCAGGACAGTTACGAGGTAGCAAATAGTACCCAGCCATCATATTAAATTGCAGGATGGGTTACAAACAAGTGGCGTTAATAATTGCTTTAAATTGGATGGATTGAAGTGTAAGTATATATATATATTTCCTTTTCATCATCTCCGGGCAGGCCTCGTCGACTGAGCATGGCACACCAGAATCCGGCCAAGATCAGATCTTAAACATTTACATATACAGGAAGAACAGAACAGAACGAAAACGTATGTTCAAGAGTCAAAAGGATCGTGTTAAACCCAGTCATTATGATTACAACATTGATGACATAATGGATAACTAAAATAGCGACAGGACCGATCCATGTACATACATTTTAATAGCTAGGGCTACGCAGCCTTGAGGCCGAGGAAATCACAAGCAGATTTTGCCATGATACTTGCAAACTCGTGAAAACTTATGACGCCATCTCCATTTGTATCGGCCTCTCTCATCATATCTGATAACTCTCGGTACGATAAGGGTTGGCCCATTCTCGCCATGGATCCTGCAAGCTCCGAGGCGGTGATGTATCCATTGCCATCCCGGTCAAAAGATTGGAAAACCTGCAACAACTGCTCCTGGTTGATCATGATTTCTTCGTTCATATCAGGCATTATAACGCTGATCAACTCATCGAACTCCACATAGCCATTTCCATTAGCGTCCATGTTGTCTAGCAAAGCTTGGAGTTGGTCCCCGGTGGGCTTCAGGCCAATAGACCGCAGAAGCGCGGCGAGCTCTAGCAGCGTCAGGCTCCCATCTGAATCCATGTCGAACCGCATGAAAATGTCCCGGAGCTGCTTGATTTGGTCAGCTTGAACGGCGGCCTTCATGGGTGGCGCTGGTGGAGGAGAGCGGAGCAGGCAAAAGAAAGAGGATTAGAATGGTTTTTTGTATCCGTGTTTTGGTTGGTCCCTGTGGGGTGTCAATGGCGTGGGGCTCCGGTTGCTCCTCTCTTTTTAATCCACACTGCTAACAAAACGAAACCGCGTTGAAATAATTGAAGAGACTTGTATTACCTTCTTGTATTCCCAAAAAATAACTGATGAACAAGTCTTTGGAATTTAGGAACTGCATATAGTTATAGCATATAGTTTATTACTCATTTTCACCTGGTTAAACTTTGAAAGATCATTTTTAAGACTATCATCTTCGGTACTTAGGAAGAGATTACTCTTATTGGAATCCCGATTCGATACCAACATGGCATAGAGATACTGTCAATCATGCATATTCAATTTATATATAATGTTAAAAAAATTGAGTCATTCTTGTTATTGGATCAACTTAATACTGGACTTTTTCATGCTTATTTATTATTGAGGTCAATGAAACTGAAAAGTATGCAACTGCAGTTTAAAGACTAGTTGCCTTCTTCATTTGGAGAAGGAAAAGGAAGAAGACTGGGTCGTCCAAGAATTGGTATTACTATCTCAAGTCCTTGTAAAAATTGCATAAATAACATGGAATATTTGTGTAGCTTCGAATAAAAGAATATGTTAAATATTTCATCTTCACCAAGTTCGCAAATGAGGCAGCTTAAATAGTGTAATTTTTATCAGATAAAAGCCGGGCATTCGTCGGTGATTTAATTAGTATGAGTATCCAATCGTTTCAACTATTTCTAATCTCACGGCGCGACCACCCACGCATATCCTGACGGGCGACGCAGGCAGATCACGTATTAAAATCTAAATCAACAAGTCAATTTGTCTACCAATTCATTATTTTAAATAATAAACTTTTCATGAGTTTTTATTACAATTAAAAGAGATGTACGAGGAAAAATTGATGGTCATCTAAACACAATGCCTAAAGAAGGTGCTCGGAAAGGAGAAATATAGTCAAAAATTGAACTGAGGCTTTATTAAGGACACAATTTACATGAGCTAATTACAGTGATAAAGAATCGAAGAACCTAAATTATGAGAGCTTCAAAAATAGCCTGCTGGGAAGTTCTGAGGGTTTAAATGAGACCATCTGTACCTGATGATGCAGTAAGGTTTGTACACCTTGGCAAAGCCACTCTCTATCTTAACCCATCTGGAACTTTTATATGGCACTGTGTTAACTTGCCAAACCCAACAGCTCCAGAAAAATTTGTCGAGCTCTGGCAGATTATTTACCTGTGTCTTCTTGAATAATATAGCTGCCTTGGATGCTAAAGAATTCTGTACTATAATTTTGACTTCCAAATGCCATTCTTCGGAACAGTCTTATTTCTTCAGATTGTTGTGCGGAGTTGAGTAACTCGCTTTCCCCAACTCTCAGCCCATTGTTGAGATCCGCAGTTCCCAAATTATCAAAAGCTCTGACAACCTGAGATGTATAGATATATAGGCTTGGTACTATTTCCAATAAAACAAAACAAAATTGACTTTTCATCCATACAATACTAACCTGTCCCATGCGTGGTCTCTTGGCAGCTGAATGGCGCACGCAGGCTGCAGCAACCTCAATCATCCTGAATATTTCACTTTCCACCAAGTTCTTTTCAAGCCTAGGATCTGCTAGTCCTTCAAAATCCTCATTCTCCAGTGCATAACTTAACAAAGGTCGAGCCTGGACAAAGAATAAAGGATGGTTAATTAATGATTTAATCAGCTTTGTATCTTCTAAAGCAGGCTATATATTCTTTTACCTTCTTGCAGAGTAGTTAATGTTTACTTAATAGTTATGATGAATGTATGCAAAATGGCGCACTTGCATATAATAACATACCCATTCAACGAGACTTTCATCTCCCAAGGGTTGGGATGGATCCACAGGTTTTCGTCCAGTGATGAGCTCCAAAACCACAACTCCATAGGCGAATACATCTGATTTCTCAGATAATTTCCCACTTGATGCATATTCAGGGGCCACGTATCTGATTCAACATATAAACATTTAGATGTGCGGAGATGCCTAAAATGTGTTTTTAAATGGAAAGGGAAAATAGTAGTTGTTTCTCGGGAGATACAGCAACGATGTGAATTGAATTCAGTAAAAAATGGGGAAAGAAGCATACCCAAAAGTTCCCATAACACGTGTAGTTATATGCGTCTTTGCATCAAGAGCTAACTTGGCCAGCCCAAAATCTGAGACCTGCATCGTTAAATCATTGTGAATATGAAGTGAACAATTATCATCTTTGAGAAATGAAATGAAATGAAATGAACAAAGCATACCTTAGCTTCATAATTGTCATCCAAAAGAATGTTCAACGACTTGATATCCCGGTGAATAATCCGAGGATGGCCTGCTCATATGATGTTGAACAAATGAGAAAATGTGGAAGAAAACTGTGATCTGATAACTTCATCATGTAAGTAACAAATACAATAAATAATAAGCCAAGAATCAGCCGAGTTCTGATTTTGCTCATGTCATTCAACACTGTCATAATAGATAAACTACATACCAATATGAATAACTACATTTCATATGTCTGCATAAATCCTGTGATGAATGTTTGTTAGCCTCTGCAAAGGCATAGGTATACCTAGAGTGTTCCCGGATCGCCCATATGAGGACTATATGATCTCATACAAGAGCACAAACCAAAACAATGATTTTAATAACTTGAGAATCATAGAAAAATTCACTTCCAGACTTAAAAGGTATAATGGTGTCTATTATTTAGCCTACTATAACACTATACTGATTCATCTTATGCTTCATCTAGCAATTATGGAATGCCCAATTAGGACGATATCAATCTAAACAACCATATTAAGAAAAAATTAATATGGAAATCAAAGAAAAGCCTAATGACATAGTACCAGACAGTGTAACAAAAAGAGGGTTGCCATGTATCAATATTCCAGAAATAAAATACTTACAGTCTTCATGAAGATAAGCTATTCCCCGAGCCGCACCAGCAGCAATCTTAACACGCAGAGCCCAGTCCAGAACAGGTCTACCTTGCCCTACATTGACGGAAGAATCAACATGCATAAACAATTTACCATTATCAAGAATGGATACTTCAAATCTCACTAACAAATTGTAAATTTACCATGAAGATGGAAATGAAGGGTATTGTTAGGGACATAATCATAGACGAGCAATCTTCGGTTCTCATAGATGCAGTAACCCACCAGTGAAACCAAATGGCGATGGTGAATGCGACTAATAATCTCGACTTCAGCTTTAAACTCTCTCTCGCCTTGCCCTCCACCAATATTAAGCTGTTTTACTGCCACCACTCTCCCATCTGGAAGGAATCCTTTATATACGGAGCCGAACCCACCTTCCCCCAATAGATTCTGAGATGAAAACCCATTTGTTGCCTTGACTAGCTCCTCAAATGCAAACCAGGACCTTGAATTTCCTAATCCGCCCGGTTCACTAGGCAATGTACCAACGTCACTGCTAGAACCACTTCGAAATAGGGGTGCTGAAGACTGAGTTTTGGCGACGGTTGAATCTGGACACAAAGTTCAAACATCATCAAAGCTAGTAGAAAACTACATACAGATATGCCTCATAAGATGGAAAATTGTCATCTTGCCAGAAACTGACAATAAAATTTATCTTTTTGCATTACGAGAATCACATGCAGGGTGATGATATTGAACTTTTCATACTGTCATATTATTAACGAACCATATCGAGGTAGCAATTAATTATGGCTCAAATGCTGCTAGGATAAAAAATCAGTTATAAACGCCCGTGGAGGTATATAGTTCATTGTACCGCGCGAAGCTAAGAAATATGCTAATGAATCACAAAACCACAAGACCCTCGTGAAAATTTTACCTGACGTTGTAGAAGAGACCATAGGCGACGGTACGACATAGACACCATTAAGTCCAGAAAACTCTTTTCTCCGCCTTTTCACGCACCAGACAGCAAATCCTATAAGACTGAGAATGACAATTCCAACCACGGCACCTAAACCAACAATACCACCAGTACCAATTCCCCCATTACCCGTAGAGTTCGAGTTTTCCGGTGCATTAGGAACAGTGTTGTTGGTGGATGATGGTGGAGAGATAAACGGGGGAGGTGGTGATAATATTAATACTGGTGCTGGGGGTGAGGCTACTGGAGTAGAATTCGATCGGGAAGGTGTTGGTCGAGAAGTAGATGGAGTTGGAGGAACAAGCCTAGGTGGTGGGGGTGCACTATTTGGACCAGGACCTACTGGTACTGGTGGAGGAGGTGAATGTTTAGGAGGGGTTGACGGTGGCAGTGGTGGTGGAGCTGCCGGGGATGGAGTTGGAGGTGAACTCCGAGCTGGTGGAACTGATGGGGGTGGTGGAGAAGTATTTCTTGGGGGAACAAAAGGTGGTGGTGGACTAGATTGTGGCGGAGGAGAACTTACAGGTGGGTTTGATGGTCTTGGTGGTGGTGGTCGAGTGGAAGTTGGTGGACTAGAGGGTGGTACTGGGGAAGGTGGGGAAGGTGGGGATGGAGGTGGAGTAGCTGATTGTGGTGGAGGTGGTGGATTAGAGGGTGGTACTGGGGAAGTTGGGGATGGAGGTGGAGTAGCTGATTGTGGTGGAGGTGGTGGATTAGAGGGTGGTACTGGGGAAGTTGGGGATGGAGGTGGAGTAGCTGATTGTGGTGGAGGTGGTGGATTAGAGGGTGGTACTGGGGAAGGTGAGGATTGAGGTGGAGTAGCTGATTGTGGTGGAGGTGGTGGATTAGAGGGAAGTACTGGGGGAGGTGGGGTCACAGGGGGAGCTGCTGATGGTGGAGGTGGTGAAGAAATGGACGGCGACGGAGGGTCAGCATTTGGAGGTGGATTTGGTGACGTTGTAGTAGGAGGAGATGGTGCTGGAGGTGGTGTGGAGGGAGGAACGGCAACAGGAACAGCTGTAGGAGGGGATGGAGTTGAAGGGGTTGAGGAGTTTGGTGGATTGGCATTGGGCTGTGAAGGTGGGGGGATTGCAGGAGGAGAGGAGGACTGCGGTGGGGGACTAGTGATGGAGGGTGGTGGTGGTGCTGTAGTGTTTGAAGATGGAGGAACAGAAGGGGTGGAATTTGGGGGCGGTGATGCTGTTGCCATCAATGTGATTATCAAATCTACTGATGGGTTGGTTACTCTAGAAATTTTCACGATTTACGTTTCCAAAAGTTTCAAGCTGCCATTAACTTTACACCGCGTTCTCTCCGATGCTACTACCGGCGACAGAAACTTCGAGCAGAAACTAATACTAATCCCCAGAAAAGTCAA
Organism: Passiflora organensis; assembly: GCA_019739055.1. Lineage (NCBI taxonomy): Eukaryota > Viridiplantae > Streptophyta > Magnoliopsida > Malpighiales > Passifloraceae > Passiflora > Passiflora organensis. The sequence goes on along the minus strand of JAEPBF010000278.1, from coordinate 9,349,536 downwards.
CCATTTTCCAAGCTAAAGAATCATATCTTTTTCAAATGCCACCAAACTTCGATGGTCAAAGGTTGAAATCACCAAATTTGGTTGCTGTAATACACCGTAACCTTCTTGGAGAGTAGACCACCGTGAAATCACCGTTTGAGCTTTTGTGCTTGAACCCTAAAACCCACTTTTAGAAGAATGTGTAAGCGAATACCCAGACCGAAAATCTTCTTAAGCAAAACCCGCATCATCAAAAGGGGAAAAATAACATATTACAAGTAGTACCTAGATTACTGTACTACGAAGATGGAAGCAGAACACACACCTACTCGCCTAAAACACCATCAAATGAAACCTTCCTTTGAACAATTTTCTCACTCCTTCAAAAACTGCCCAGCCACAGCCCGCATTGCCGCCGATATTGCCTTACGCCAGCTTCCAGTTCTTTTCAACTCCGTCATCTGTGTCTCTAGATTGCATAAAAAAATTATCATTTAAAGAAAAACGAAATGAACACGGATTGTGGGGCCTCGTATCCAGAAATGTGTTGAAGTAGTCATTCAAAAGGAAAAGTAAACATGAAGGTTATTTTTAAAGCATGATTACATCATAACGTATTATATTAAAGGTCCAATCAATGCATGGATTTTTTCACCATTATAACGTCCATTTCTTAAAATATTAAAAATGGAATTTCTCTCTTAAAAAATTACATCATGCCTCTCATCTCCTTTCTTGATTTCGACTTTCCATTTGGAGGAGACAAGAAATAGAGGTTTGACCGAATTATTATAAAATCGCCATATTTCAGGATAACATTTAAAAATTAAATGAAAAAATAAATGTTTATGCACATCAGCATCGCCTTTACTGTGTATATTGATTTTACACTTGCTGTCTTTTCTGTTCGTTTCGCAGGAGATGGAGAAAACCATTTTCTTAGCCGTGCTCTTCTGGTAGCGCGCTCTGTGTACTGTGTAGGGGTGGATTTGGCATATGACCTGCATAATATTTATTACATTGTTGAATATATAAATGACGGGGTTGGTTTTCCGGTGTGGTTAATGAGCAGGGGGAAACCGTGTGCAAATGTCAAGGATAACAGAATCTGCTGGTCAGACTTGAAAAGTATGCAGAGCCTGTGGTATCTGACACTGACAGGGCAAAATTATTGGCACCAACTCATCCAATGAAAACCCAGATTGGAGATTCATGTGGGTCTCTGCCAACAGAAAATGCCAGGCTAATTGGACATTTTATAAGTGGTTGGTGGCCTAGTTGCATAATCGAAAATGCAACTCGTGAAATCTCAAAATTCAACTTCGCTTTCACAGTGATTTTGCCCGAAGTAGGTTTTTACTTGTTACTCCCTTTCTAGGAAAGAGAGCTCCTTTTAGTTAGACGGTTAGACACCCTTCAGAACGACGAAACTTCTGTCCCAAAAACAAGTAATCCTTGTCCCTTTTTATTTTCATATCCAAATATTCTGTATTTTATTTAAATTCTTGCATCAAATAAATTTCTTATTAAATCTGCAAGTAGCATTAAAAAAAAATTCTAGTATCACTCCACGAACAATACCAGATGTTTAATTTGTCTCTTTATCTCGTTTAAACCCTTTATTTTTGTAGCATGTGATGGGATAAACATGTGAGTTTTAGTAAAATAGAAATTGGTACGGCGAAGGGAAGGGACCAGGGAGTACATGTAAATTGAGAACCTTGGAAATTTCTAACCAAGAGTCAAAGACTAGGCTCCCGTCCTACGTACTTCAGCATTGCCACGTCGGTGGAAACTTTTAACGAGGAAAAGGCACGGCCATGAATTCGACAGCACGGCCATGAATTCGACCGCTCGCTTCATTCTTCCAATCCATGCAAATCCCATCATTAAGAAACGGCACTTTCAAAACTCCGTCTAATCATAAAAAGGCACACTTGACGTGTCTTTTGTTAAGACCGGGTCAGTCAAAGCCAACTATAATCCCTTGCGAACACGCTTCTATTTTAGCAAGTTGGACGAGTCCAGCGAGTTTTTCTATAACCTCAAAAGTTGTAGCGAGTCGTGAAAGTAGCAAAACTAAACAGGTCCAGGTCAAACCTGACTTTGAAAAAAGCTTTGACCTGTCAAACATGGAGCAGTTATATAACTTCCATTAAACCTCCACATAAGAGTAGTGGAATTTTATCTTAATAGATGCGATCAAATGCTGAAAAGGTATTAATCCTGCGACCAAGGAGGAAACTGTTCCTTTCTCAAAAAGAAATTACACACTTTTGAGTACTTGCAAAAGGCATAAACATGCACCAGGGCAAGCTTACAAAGAAACAATCATGCATGGATCGGGGGCCAGGCTAAAACAGAAGATTGCTTCTTCCTTGGTAGACCAGATATGGAATGCAATTTCAGGCTTTCGCATTATTTAACACTTCAAGAGATACTAAAAACTACGGCACCTTTTATGCGACTACACTAGTCTCATCAAGTACAACAGGAATTGCATTGAGTTTCTGGAGTATTTAAGCATGTTTGTTAAACATCAAGAGGCGATGAGTTCTTTTGCCCCCAAATTTAAGCTAGCTGGTCCATACTGGAGAAGCAAAGCCATGCGTTATACAAGTGTGAGCAATAGACTTCAGCCAGCAAGCAAAGGCCACGGAACTTCCCATTCTGACCAAAAAATGGATGAAAGTTGGGGCTAACAAGAAAACTAATTATGGTTCTCAGCCAAACTGGAGTTTCTTCTTGACGTGATCTCAGCAGCCCAACTCTTTCCAAGTTCAGTCTGAAATTTTCCTGCAGGAGGAGGGTGTAGAGACATGAATAAGAGACATTTTGAGCTAGATCTGAACAGTTGAAATTACTTTTATATTATAAGGCTATACTCTACCTGCTGTCGAAAGGAAAAACTCATCCAACACCTTTCCATGCTCTGAAAATACATAACAGCACCAAATTTGAGGGATCTGACAGTTGAATCACATAATTAACAGGCACATAAATTCATCAAAAGAAGGTACCTAATTCATATTCCAATGCTTGCAAAATCATCTCAACCTGCAAAGAATGCTAGGTATTAGTTAACTTATAAGCACTCACACTCATACTCGATAAAGATATAACACTGTTTCTGCAGGTGGAACGCCATTGACTATGTACAATTTGTACATAAAACAAAATATATAAAAACGTAAAACTTTTGTATAAGAATCATCCAAATCCAAGACTTCCCAGATGCCCAGAGGAATTACATAGTGAATCAAAACGGTAAAAGGTTTTTGATATCAGAAACTATTTAAAGCATGGATTAAATATTGTTTAATAAGGCCAGCTTATTCATACTTTGTCAAAATCCTTCACAAGGTTGGCCTCTAAGGATGCATTGTTTTCATACTCAGTCCATAGTTCTGTGATCTCTTCAGCTGAAAGGAAACATAAACAGATGTATTCAGTGTGGGGATTTACATGCAATGAAAACTTGCCAAGGGCAAGAGGTACCAGAAAATACCCCTCATCCCTCCACCAAGAACATTGCACATTTCCTTCAAAGCTGCTTGCTCACGTCTGCTTTTCTCTTGTTTAGGCACACCATCGGATGGTGTTATATCTCCAACAATAGCTATCAAAATCCAAATCTCACTCAAAGTTTAGTACCCCAAAAAAATATTTAAATAAGCTTGTTTGTCTCCATGTAAAGATCTATTAGGATTTATAAGATAATTGAGAAACATTACACAACAACTTTACCTGGAGTGCCAAGACTTATTTTCCAGAACAATCAGGTTAAATTGACCACCAAATAACAAGTTTATTGCAAGCATCCCTGTGGTCAATATAACCTTATATTCTATTATGCTGTCTAGCATACTCCATTAATCATTCTACCCATACAAGATCCATCCATTGTGTACAAATGTAGAGGAGGTTTGACTATGAAAATGAGTTGTTTATGCCATACGAACTCACATTACCAGTTCTATGTCCAATTTGAATCTAAATTGTATCAGATGTATTCAATTCAGCTGATTTGAAACAAATCATAGGAGCAGTCAAAGGAATACCTTCAGCAATATCATGCACAATCGCAATCTTTATGCACCTATTTCAATAAGAAAAGGGAATTTGATTAGCAGCCTACATAAAATAAATGAAAAGAATTGTTGTTGAATACAAGTTTCGAGCCATATTCCAGCAAAAAACACACATCTACCCACGATGTCCACATTTCAAAAGGCAAAACAAAATGCTTGCTATGTTGTTGAATACTATGTTGTCTACTTAAATTCTTCTGAGAAAGAAGAAGATGTTTAAGAACCAATCCAGTAGTTTGATTCCTCAGAACGAATCTACATCATCGGTTTTCCCTCTCTACTTCTTTTAAGCCTTGCAACTATCAGATAAATCCGAATGCTTATAATTCACCACTGTTAGGTGGGATGAACTTAAAAAATCAATATTTTTTTTTACGCACATGCAAACTGACCGTCTTTGGAGTTTTTGCGAAAAAAAAAGAAAAAGAAAAAGGATTTGAGGTTGTATTACAACGTCTAACCTTTCTCGATTCACACCAGGAATATCACAGGCAATCAAAGCCATCAATGCCATACGGTACATATGATCAGCGATTGATTCGGGACCCTTTATCTCATGGTTGATCCACCCCTTGCGTTTTGTGGTCTACAGAACAACGAGAGGACTAGAAGATTTATCATCCAAAATCTGCAAATAAGACATAACTACTACAGCATCTATTTTGTCCAACATGATTTGACCCCATGCATAACTGCTTGTGCACACTACACAAAAGCCTTCCTGAATACAACTCACAGCGCAACCTTTGGGGGTATGCAATGTTATGGAAGCAAAATGGTATATCCTTCAATGCCGCTTCATCAAGAATAGCTACTTTTAACATGGAACTAGAAAAGCCACTATCCAACCCTCCGATAAAGCGGTAAATACAAAAATGCTGCAAAGTAACTATCTCCCCCACTAATCTTTGGTTAAAGATTAATACCATCGTCTACTTTATCCAATAATCTTGCACGCGTTGATGAAACGTGCCAATTTTAACAGCTTCGGACTCTACTGGATTGTTAAACAGGTATGGCATAGAAATGGTAGGTTAAAAAAAAAAATTCTCGAGAAAGAACGCCATGATCAAGCGGAACAACACCAAAAAAAAAAAAAAGGACAACCATTCTCCGTTTCCGTACCTTCAATCGATGACACAGGGTGAGAAAATCAATCGCAGACGATGCCGAAGAACCCATCAGAGACTCAGACTGCACTGCTGGTCTCATGGACCCAAACGCGTTGATTTCGTCCTTCTGTGACCGAACCAAGATGATCCTCGAACCCAGTGCTTCGCTCGGGAAAATGGGTTGTTGGACAAATGCCCTATTGACGAAAGCGAGGGGCGAGCGAAGTGGCTGTGGGCGACTCAGTGGAGTGGTACAGTGCCTCGGTGTATTAACCGCCATTGTTGTTTCTGTTTTCAGTTTCGGTGGTTGAATTTGATTGCAAAAAAAAGAGTAAAAATATTGTCCGGTGGATTTGTGCTTTTTAACGTTTTTTTATGATGAGAAAAAATGACTTGCCTAGTTGGTTTTGGAATATTAAGAATTTAGAAGATTCCGGCCCGAATTCAACCCAGAAAAGCCCAGTATGAAATCAAATCAGAAAAAGCCCAGCCCATCATTGCAGATAAAATCCGCAGTGGAAGCAAAACAATGGATTGGGGAACATAGTTCCCAAATATATATATATATATATATATAATTAGTTATTTTTTAAAACTATAAGGATATAAAAATAAATATTTGTTAATAAGCTTTTGTTTAGTCTAAATTAAATTAATATTTGGATGATCTTCTCGTACAAAAACAAAGGCCATAACCAACGGGAACAAACATCCATAGCACAATAATGTGCGAGCGCAGCCGAGTTAACCCAACTCAGCGAGCAATTCTCGCGCGATTCCAGGCCACTCGATTTCTCTGATCCGTCGTGCATTCCTTCTTTTCTACCAGCGGAGCAATCTGTTCTTACGACTCTAGTACACGACAACATGGTTGTACAAATCTAGTTTTCGGTTTCAGCTCCAAAAATCCAACACAATCCACAATAAAGGTAAACCTTCTCTCATTCTTGCTCTGTCTCTCGGCAGCGCAGAGATATGCACAGCACTTACGTTAGTTCAACTTTGCTCCCATTTGGAACAAAAGGGTCTCTCTCGTTTTGCTTCAATGACTACTCTAACCTGTTAAATGAGAGATTTGAGGGAAACCCATTTGCGGTATCGTCTTCGCCGTGTTATTCTTGCTGTTGCTGTTGCGCATCGCCATCGTTTCCAACCACGCATAGATGGCCTACAAGCCCCATCTTGTCTGGTGGTCTGAGGCAGTCGGCGCTTATTCAATGTTCCCCCTCTAGAAGGCTGGTTGTGGGTGGAAGGGACCGGTACTACTCTCGGGCGCCGGCTTATGGCCTTGTTCATGGTGCTCACGAGTTTTCTAGCTCGTTTAAGAGTGGGAGTGAAAGAATTGAGACGAGGGGGAAGGGAAGGCTTCGGAGAGTAAACATCCGTGAGAGGAGCTGTTTAGGGGGTGTGGATGATGTTGAGGCTGTTATTAGCTTGTTGAGCGAGGAGGTGAGTGGGGAGTATCTAAGTGGTCGGGTGAGAAATGGGAGTTTTATGAGGAGAGCTGAAACGGAGAAGAGAGGCAGTTATGGTAGGCAATGTCGTAGGGCGGTAAAGAAGAATGATGGGTTGGTGGAACGTGATTCCATGTGTGATTCTGAGTCTAGTCGATCCGAATTGAGGAAGGAAGAGTTTAGGGGAAAGGAAGAAGAGAGACAAGAGAGAGAAGAAAGGAAAGATATTTTAAATAGGGAACATCGTAGGGAAAGAAAAGCTAGCTCAAGTTTTTCTTCGTATTATTCACTTTCTTCTGCAGATGATATTGAGAGTGACAAGGAAGTTCAGGATGAGTGTTGTGAATTTTTGGGAGAGTTATCTACTGAATTAGCGGGTTTAAGAAGCGAAAAGAGCAGATTACATGAGCAAGTGGTGGATGAGTTTGAGCGACATAGAGACAGTGAGCAGGAGTCGTCTTTGGAGCAGAGCAGTACTTCAAGGACGCGTCTTGAGTGGGATTTGAGAAAGAAATCGGAGAAGAAACTCACTGATGCTGGAGAAACACAAATGACAAGGACTTGTGATAGTGATTACAGCAAGGCAGCAAGTTTTCATAAGCGATTTGATAACGTCAAAGAGAGAGCTTCGAAAGATAATTTGGAGAATGAAAGGAAAAAGCTATTTAATAAGGGACGTGACCCGGCCTCAGAACAATCTGAATTGAGCGGAAACTATCAGGAAAGTGCAGAAAGGCGGCGGATCATTGGCTCAAATGTGGAAAGGACTTCAGTATACCAAAAGAAGTTTAGTGGTAAGACGGAAAACCTGATAGTAGGTTCAGATTTGGATAGAGAAAGAATAGATGAGAGTTATAAAACAGTTGGTGAAACTACTGATAATAACAGTTTGAGAAGAAATACCACAAAGTTCACTGCCATGTCCAAAATTGAAAATATTGGTACTGATGGTGTACAAGATTTGAGGCAGTCTGAACCCAGAATGAAGATCCAGGAAGAAGATACAGCACGGACGTCAGTTTGGAAGACAGGCCAGCAAGGTCACCAGGTCGGTGAGCTGACTGCAAAAATTGAACCAAGAAGAAGCAGACAACAATCCTCGGAAATGTCAGCAATTCATGCCTCTTTACAATCAGAAAGGAGAATGAAGAAGCATGAAGAAAGTATGGTTTTTGTATCTGGTTCTGCTACAGAAGCAAAGGAGCATAGATCACACATTGATGAGAAAGTTCCGCAGGGAGTGCAATCCAGAGAAGGATCCGGTGATGTCACCAATCTATCTGTGAATGTCACCAATGTATCAGTTATCCACAGTAGTAATGCAGACACTGTTATCAATTATCATGGAACTTCTGAAAGAAGAATAATTGATCCAGGAAGTGAACTGTCATCGGATAATGATAAAACCAGGAGAACATGGGAGATAGATAATAAAGTTGAGAAAAATGTCCCTCAGCCAGGACTGAGAAGTGAGGTGCTTAGAACTAACGTACTGAATTTCGATGAAAGAACTTCACAACAGATCTCCAGCTCTCAAGAATCTTTAAATCGGATTTCTGAAGTCAAACTGCAGCAGATTGGTTTAGAGGACAATCTGAGAAGCTCACAGTTTCCATTGATGCCTCCCCCATCCCAATCAGTAGCTGCAGGCTCATTTCCTGTTGGTTCCCCAGGTAATACCACCAAAGAGGTATATGGAGGTACTTCAGAAAGTAGCTCTAATGCGTCATATATGTATTCGGGGGAAAGAACTCCAGTGTTTCACCAGGAACCATCTGTTGGAGATGAGAAGGCGGTGGATTACAGGGAGCTTTTAAACCTTATTGTTCCTGAGGATGCACTGGGCTCTGCTCGTCGACTTGAGGAGTCATCTTCTCAGTTTGTTGGGGAGTTTGTTGAGAAGGCAAGGCATAAAGCGTCAACCTCTGTAAATCAAATGCAGAGGATCGCTTATGATGCAAAATTGGTTCATGAAGGTGAGGAAAATAAGCAAGAGAGTTTGAGTCAGTATAGTTTTGATAAATTGAAAGAGCAGAATCCAAGGGTTTCATCAGAAAATTCAGGAACAAAAGGTCTTTCTGATGAAATATGGGATGTTACAGAGCCATCTGTTTCAGAACATCAAGAGACAGTAGCACCAGAAGGCAGCCAAGAAGTCAAGAATGTTCTCGTTAGGAGAACTGGAAGGTCTTTGTGGAGCATCATTGCAAATGTAGTTCGATTACGCTGGGGTTCACATGCTGAAACTCCTAAATCATCTGGAATGTCTGGCAGAAAAGATTCTTCTCCTGGTTCTGCTAGCAGTGAGGCATGGTTTTCTGGCGTTGAGCCTGATGAAAACACTTATGAGAATGTGAAAAGGGGGAGAAAAGGCTTGTCTACAGAAGCTACTTCGTCCCAGCAGTCAGAACAAGGCGAAGTTCATACTGAAGTATCTGAGACGCTTGAATCGAAGGACAAAAGAAGACAGGATGAGGCAGGAACATCATCTACTTCAGCTATAATTGCTAGCGGGTCAACCTTGATAGGCATTACCTCACCGCCTGAAGAGAAAATTTTGGGTAGGAGTAAAGATCGACAGGGGTTTCAAACTGTTGATTCTAGCATGGAACTGGGGGAATCTTCATTACCATTTCCAGCAAGTGATAGACTCGGTATTGATGGAAGTTTTAGGACTGCCAGAGCTGATGTATCTGTTAGCAGTTCAATGGAGCCGATAGGGCAGCAGGTTAATGCAAATCTAACTGAAGTACCAGGCTCCAAGGGTCCGAGTGCAGAGTTGAAAAGGAGGAAACTTCAGCGAACTGAACAGGTGACGAGAGACAGATTTGATGAGTGGGAAGAAGCATACAAACGTGACAGTGAGCAGAAAAAGATTGATGAAATGTTTATGAAAGAAGCGTTGCTAGAAGCCAAAAAGGCTGCTGATACATGGGAGGTCCCGGTAGGAGCAGTGTTGGTGAAACATGGAAAGATTATTGCTCGTGGCTACAACCTGTAAGTTGTATAAGCGCATATGACTGCAGTCTGCTCGTTTACTTGCTTTATTTGAGGATATATTATGTGGTTTATTTTCAGGGTAGAGGAGTTACGGGACTCTACTGCCCATGCTGAAATGATATGCATAAGGGAAGCTTCAAACCAGCTCAGGACATGGAGGCTTGCGGTAATTTCTTATCATCAAATCTTAAGAAGAATACCTAAACATGTATATATAAAGTATACACTTTGGAATTATTTGGATGGCAATAATCGCACTTTTTGTGATACATGGAACGTAGAGGCAAAATAGCAAACTCACTATTTTCTGAATTTTTCAGCATTCTGTCTTGTGATAATTAGATAGTAGTTGATAGGTTTTTTTCTTAACTTTATCTCTAGAGATCGATTGGATTGATCGGTCAGATTCACTTAAAAAAATTTATTCGTTCTCGGGTGATTTGAATAACATCACTAGTTTTACTCTAATTCACAGTTTGATAGTATATGTCTAATTCACAGTTTGATAATTCTCAGGAGACTACACTTTATGTAACACTAGAACCATGCCCCATGTGTGCTGGAGCAATACTTCAAGCAAGGATAGACACTCTCGTATGGGGAGCACCCAATAAACTTCTTGGAGCTGATGGTAGCTGGATAAGGTAGGTTCTCGTAAAACTAATAATTGCTCTTGCTGCTAAACTGTTCATTCTGATACCTCTTTTCTCCTTGGCCTATATCATGAATGTGTTGATGTAGAGATTTAAATGAAAAGGCTGGAGAACTGATACAGCTTATGCTCCTATATCCATTGTCATTCCTATAAAATGAAGGATACAATCTTGGATAAAGCAAATTCTGTATCTGTGCTTGGATCAGCCAACCTGCCCAAGTATGAAAATAAACTTTATTAATCTGTCAAGTTTTGATATTTTTTTTAAAATGCAGACTATTTCCTAGCGGGGAAGGAGCAGGTAATGGTTCAGAATTGACTGATAAGCCAGCTGCTCCGGTCCATCCTTTCCATCCAAATATGAATATCAGACGGGGGATTTTGGCCTCAGAGTGTGCAGAAGCGATGCAGCAGTTTTTCCAGCTCAGAAGAAGGAAAAAAGAGAAGAAACCAGATCCATCCCAGCAACCTTCAAGTCTTCCTATTGCAAACCCTCAATCAAAAATACTCAATAAGATGCACGATTTCTTCCATATATTCTGTCTGTAAAAGATATTTGAGTGCCATCACATGTCATTAGTGAGCAAAACCCTGTTGTATACCACGGCTCTCGTTGATCAAATTTGGGTTTCAGGAGCCGCTAACTTCCAAACATGAAGATGAATGGGATGGTGTCAGATAAATTTTTATTGGCATGGCATATGCATAAACGATTTGTGAGTTTCACAATGATAGTCTCAGGAACACTCATCCTCTCCATGTTTTTTTCTTTTGGAACATCTGGATTCCATAACACAAGGATACCAGCAATGGCCGACTTCCAGTTTAAGGAATTGGATTAGAATCCAAGTTCCCATACAATTGTAAATGTGAATAATTCAGTAGAATTTGGACAGAGATTTACATCGTTTTGGTTTGAGGATTGCACTGCACCAATATAATCATTTAGCTATTTTCACGTGGAAAGAAGATCATGACCTGGAGAAACCAGAAAACGGCTTTTGACCCATATACGATCTAGCTTTCCTCAAATCTGACAGGGACTGCTCACCTAGTGATTGCAATCTGCATGGATCAAACAGCTTGAGCTTATATCAACGCTTTCCCTAAGCCAAAGTGCTACCTAAAGAAAAAGAAAACATGGCCCTTCCATCTCGAAAAACAATGACTGGAAACCCCATAACATATCCACTAATACTCCTGATGTTTTGCCTGATATAGGTTTATGGAGGTACAACATCCGACTTGAAATCATTAGAAGAGACGTGGTACCCTCATGAAGATACATTTCTCCCTCCATCTTGCCACTATTGTGCATATTATATATTGTTTCGTCGTTTAACTTCCAACGCAAAACGAAAAAGGAAAAGCATGGATCCAAGGTTTTGGGTATTCACCTTGGCATGCCTGAGCTTCTCACTGGCCATTACCAATGGCCAAGCACCGACGACATCTCCATCAACTATGCTGCCTACAACACACGAACCAACAACACCCGCGCCTACAACCACCACACCAGCCGCACCAACGCGATCACCAGTAAGTGCAGCGACATCACCAGCTGCATCCACTCCTGCATCACAAATTCCTAAAGTAGCACCAGCTACAAGCCCAGCCGTGCCGGTCCCTCCGACGCCTAAAGTAGCACCGACTACAGTGCCACTCCCACCGGCTCCCAAGATAGCGCCCGCATCAGTAGTACTTCCTCAAAATCCTAAAGTAGCACCGGCTACAAGCCCAACAGTACCATTACACCCAACAGTACCATTACCTACAAGTCCCAAAGTAGCACCGGCTACAAGCCCAACAGTACCATTACCTACAAGCCCCAAAGTAGCACCGGCTACAAGCCCAACAGTACCATTACGCCCAACAGTACCATTACCTACAAGTCCCAAAGTAGCACCGGCTACAAGCCCAAAAGTACCATTACCTACAAGTCCCAAAGTAGCACCGGCTACAAGCCCAACAGTACCATTACGCCCAACAGTACCATTACCTACAAGTCCCAAAGTAGCACCGGGTACAAGCCCAACAGCACCAGCCCCCCCAAGTCCTAAGGTAGCACCGGCCACAAGCCCAACAGCACCAGCCCCTCCAAGTCCTAAGGTAGCACCGGCCACAAGCCCAAAAGCAGCAGCCTCTCCAACTCCAAAAGTAACACCGGCTACAAGTCCAACAGTACCACTCCCCCCAAGTCCTAAAGTAACACCGGCTACAAGTCCAACATTACCACTCCCCCCAAGTCCTAAAGTAGCACCGGCAACAAGTCCAACTGTACCAGACTCTCCAAGTCCTAAAGTAGCACCGGCAACAAGCCCAATAGTAGCAGACCCTCCAACTCCTAAATTAGCACCGGCTAAAAGCCCAACTCCAAAAGTAGAACCAGCCACGAGCCCAATAGTACCACACCCTCTAACTCCTAAAGTGGCCCCAGCTACAAGCCCAACTCCTAAACTAGCACCGGCTAGAAGCCCAACACTTCCACCTACTCCAACTCCTAAAGCAGCACCGATTAGAAGCCCAACACTTTCACCTACTCCAACTCCCAAAGCAGCACCACCCAAAAGCCCAACGCCTAAATTAGCACCAGCTAAAAGCCCAACTCCTAAATTAGCACCAGCTAAAAGCCCAACAGTACCACCCTCTCCAACTCCCAAAGTGGCACCGGCTACTCCACCACCGGCTTTACCTCCACCTGAACTGTCTCCTGCTCCAGCCAAAACACCTCCAGCACCGGCACCAACACCAGCAAAGCCACCACCAACACCCGCTCCTGCACCGGACGTTCCATCGCCGGCGCCGGCCATTCCATCCCCAGCGCCTGCGCCTGCACCGCTAACTCCAGTACCATCACCAGCACCGGCGCCACTAACTCCCTCACCAGCTCCAGTACCTTCAGCTCCACCAGCTCCAGGAAAGCACAAAAAGAAAAGAAAGCACAAGCACAAAAGTCGCCACCATCACCATCATCATGCACCAGCCCCAGCCCCAGCATCGGCAACTCTTCCTCCAAGCCCACCATCCCCACCCACCATGACAACGGAGTCCGAGGACACAGCCCCCGCTCCATCTCCTGTCCAGGCATGTATCAAGACCGTGAAATTGTTATTTCTTTTCTCTATCACAGTCAGACCGATTTGCACAAACTTGCACCTTTGTATAATCGAATAAGATGATTCTTACGCCTGTTCTTTCTGACTTGCAGAATCAAGGACTTTCAATGCATCGGCAGGAAGGAAAAATCGGAATGTGGGCAACAACTGCACTAACTATCATCTTTCTGCTGCTTGTGAAGGGCTACGGTATCTAGTATCCGTGTACAAGGATCCATGATATTATATGTGAAAGAAGCACTTTTTATCTACAAAATAAGACATTTTTAAAAAAATATATACCAGATGAAGTGGAATGCAAAGGGCAATTGAAGAAGTTGTCAATCTTTTTGTATTTTTTTTGTCATTCTTCAAATTATATAAAAAGTGTGTATCAATTACAATCTTGAAAGAACCATCCAAATGAAGAGAATTTGATTTATATTGATTCATTACCACTTAGCAAACTTGGTCTGTATTTGATTCTGCAGAGGTCTCATCTCGCAAATCATATTCAACCACAAGACCTAGATTATCAACAAACTTGTGATACCGCTCACAACCTGCACACTGAAAAGGACACGAGCTCGATGTTCAGAAAAAACATAAAATATCCACTTAAACTAGAAGTACAAGCTTTAAGCTTTCTAACACATAGCCAATCACAGACAACTTCATGGCAAGCTTGAATGCAGTTATAGCATCACGGCCAACAGGCCATATATCCACACCGCTTAATGCACGGCAAAATCTTCAAATCAATCCTAGAATTTCTTGCATAGATTAAAAAAATTCCCATCGCTGTAACCTTAATTCTATGTTCACAAAATCGTAAAATAAACAAGCAAACTAAGCTGGAGTTATTACAGTTTACTAGCCTCCTTCACTTGTGAGACGCACAGAGGGTATGAATCATAAACCGTTTGAATATTTGATATATTGGTTTTAGTTCCAAATCAGCGACACTATCTTAAGAGTCAATGTCCGTAAACTAGACAATGGTACCCAAATCTAATAACATCCCTTAGTCGTCGTCAGAGAGATGCATTACCACCTCAGGCTTTCAATCAGAGCTTAGGTTAAGGTAGATGGGTTGCATTTGACATTGTGCAACTCAATTTCTCTAGGAGAGACCCAGCCATCATAGGCTACTGTGTTACTCTTCAACCACCGTTAAATTCAATATTCCTGGATTCCCGTCCACAGGCAGAAATTCTAGCCCTAAATCCGACCAAACTTTCCTACATCAATCAGTTAATCAACCGTAACCTCAAATTCCTAAAAAAAGAAACAACTCCATAATTCTTCATCCATCGATGTCATTCATCATTTCATCATTGTAACAGTCCACCACAAAACCAGAAAGATACCTGTACATAAACAAGCCCCCGTTCATAGGCTAATCGATTTATTAGCCTTTGTGACCTTGCACCACATTCATCACAAGTAAATTGCACAAGCAGACTCCTCCTCGGCAACTTTAAGTTGATTTTACCAACCTACAAATAGAATAATTACATTACAAAAAATGTAAGAGATAACCAGGACACTAGTTTTTCGCCATATAGCTTAACAAAAAACAAAATTTTCAGTAATTGTCTAACAAAAATAAACCAAAATTTGATTAATGAAGCAACAGACACGCAACCAAAATCATGTACCGTATTGGAAACACTCGGTTCTGCATCTGGATATGTCGCAGAATCGCCATCCACCGACTCAGAAAGCGCCAATAACCTAAAGAAGCGTTTGGGTGGTGCTGCTTTTACATGAGTGTTGCTCGGCCTGCAAAAACGGTGTTATAAACAGGGTGATTTTGAAACTTTACCAGTCAAGTCTAAAACTTAGGCTGCAAAACCAGGTTACCCACAGCTGGAATTTAGAAGTTAACTGGAAAATTTTACAACTTGCATAAAAAATTGATGTTCGGACTATTAGATGGAGAAACCTGGCAGTAAGCGACAGGGAGAGGATTGGGATTCTTTTGAACGAAGGAAATGGTTTAAAGGAGTTGGAGCAGAGAAGGGAAGTAATGGATCGGCGAGTTTCGAGAGAAGGATTTGGTAGGGGAAATGTGGCGGGAGCGAAGTAGCAGCGAGCAAGTATTTCCATTGACGATCTCCTATAGCGAGTAAGACAGTACAAGCGTTTCGAGTATGTCGTCCGTTTATTTTTGGTTGTCCAATAAATTAATATTTGGGGATTTGGTCCCGTTTTAAACCCTTAGCAACAGTGAGCAGATAATACAAATAACTGGGCTTGGTGGGTTATGAAAAGAGCCCTAAATCTGAAACTGAAAGTCCCCACAACTTCACAGAAAGCCTGATTTGGCATGCCATGTTAGATCATTTAACGTTGTTTTCTGGATGGTAGTTACAAACTGAGTCCACCAACTACATATGTCTCTCCCAGTACAGTATTTTCGACAATTTATTAATCCGACACAAGCGGAATAGAATCCTAAATGGCGAGCTTCGGAGATTTAAAGTTGCCGGATTTAAAATCAACTTCATATATTAAGGCAAGGAAGCCGAGCTATCCATGATTTTCTTTATCTTGAAGAAAATTCTGTATACAGGAATGAATTTTTGTGCTTCCCCAATCCCCATACCCATGGACAGTAAAGATCTACCTGACGCCCTGTTCTACATCAACTGCGTACAGGGGCATCAAGGGCTGACATTTTTGGTTCCAAAACTGTCCGATATCTGAATCAAATTCTTTTGGCAACTCTTGCCAATAGGCATCATCAGTCTTCCTCACCCACTTCATGAAAAGGAAGTGGTACTGTCTTTACTGCTCTAAACTTTCCAGCGTTATTCAGATGCTCATTCTCCAACCTGGACCATTGAAACAATTCTTTGTTAAAAAATGAGAGATACCTGGGGCCAACATTGTTCGGTCCAAGTGTAGAGACAGAAACAAGAGAAAGAAACTCTGACAGTTTTACCTGTAAAAATTCCAAATTCCTCTTCTGATGACTTCAAGAGCAGCTAAAAATAGCCCTGTCACTCTGTAATCAACATGTTCAAAGCTTGAATGAAGAACGGTTTGTAACCAAGCAAGCCTTAGAATCAAGTTCAATCCCTGCATGTTACACCCAAGCTTGCTTCATTATTAACTCACCAGGAATCCAAACGGCATCTATCTGCTACCAACAGCAAAGGAACGACATGTTTTCTGTGTAAATGTCAGACATCCTATTTAGTTGCTGATAGTACTTGTACATATACCAGCAAAGGAATCTATCTTTTCTTCAAATTTCTGTACCATCATGACTTGTCCTAAGCATATGTTCATTATCCTCTATCCTCTAGCTTATCTTGATTGTCTTAGATAAAATAGACAAGTTGGTACTCTAATCAGATATCAGAATATGTTTTTTAAGTGCAGGAATTGGATAATCAGTTAACTGATTCTTCAGGAAGGCATATCTGGGAATAAAATTCCTGCGCCCACTGAAGAAAGATATGCTTATCCATGGAGGACGTAATAGTATACCATGGAGAAGTAGTAAATGAACTTTTGACGAAGCATTAGTTCATTCCTTAGCCAAGGATTCCTGGAATTCATTTGAAGCAAACCCCAGTCTTTTACAAAGTCCCAATATAATTGGTACAGGGTTGCACCACTTGAGATAACCACGAGAAGACACAGCCAACCAACACTCCTCTCTTTCTCATAGGCTACTTTAGCTCCAGCTGCCAACATAGCTGACACATACTTGCCAAGATTGACAAGGTGGTTCGTCTGACCTTCATCGAACCATCGCCTGGCACACTAAATGCCCAATTATATATAAAGAAAACATCAGTCAGATGCATTAAACTACTAACCTTCAAGTAAATTATATCAAGAGGATGGGGATTCTTAATAGTATACCTGCATGGCTCTCCAGTAGTAGGGTAGGAATGAGACTGCATAAGCAAGATCACGGTAATTATTGGCCCTCGTGCAGTAGCCATAGTCTTGGTGTTTGTAGCTCCCAGTTAAATAATAGCATGCCACATACTCGAGGTTCCTGAGCATTGGCACCTGTTCAGAAATAGAAAAATTCCATCAGTAAATCTTGCAGGTTTCAGGAAAGGTATTGACTTTTCATGTTGGTTAGCAATGAAGAGCCTTAAGTTAGCACCCAAAACTTAATTACCTGACTGCAAAGCTGATCAGCCATGAAGAAATCCAGCATGACGACCTGCAGAGAAAATTGTGATAAGTGGAGAAGTAGATGATTGGCATATGAAACCATTTGTTAGATATATTGCTGATGTTTCTTTACCTTATAAAGTGGTGACAAAATGATGTTCCTTATCACAGAAAGGAATCGATAACGACTTGAACGATAGCATATTTTGAAGGGGCACACTAGCAATAACAAGAATGCCTGCACATACGAAGGAAAGAGTATTTAGTCCTATACTGAACCAAGATTTGCTAAACACAGAAGGGAAAGGTTATCAAACTTTTTTAAAATTTCAGAGTGGGGATTAATAGTTGTCAAATTACCAGTAACAGAAGGCCTGGAATGGCTTGAACTTGGGAATATGAGTACCCTTTGGTAAGAAGTGATAAATGAATGAACATGAATCCTACTACCGCAGTCATCGATGTGGCACAAATCAGGAACACGTCTCTGTATTTAAGCTCCTTTGTGGGTGCACACTCGAATATGAAGCTATAATTTATCCTAGCCTTCCTCCACATGAATATGTTGCAACCATATAGAAAGAGGTGCAAAAACAGCAGGCTGAACATGCTGCAGATATCAAAATCTCTTTTGTTAAAGGCCTTTCCCTAAGGAATTCATGTATCATCTGAAAAATCAAATGTACCAAATCTTGCCTAAGTACAGGGTAGACAGTTTCCATGTAGATTGTATCCTCCTGCTGCTTCCTGTACATTCCGGCGATATGAGCCATTACAATATAACCAGCGAGGAGAGCAATGAAGCATCCTGTGAACAGCCCTGTTATTTTGGGACATGTCAAAATCACATTCATCAATTTTTTCACAGCAGTGAAAGCTTCTGATCTTTGCTAAATAAACGTCAGATAAAGAAATCGCAAGGAAAACAAGATGCTTTCTGTAATTTCTTCTTATTTCCAGAACGAGGGAAATCTGAACCCTTAATATATGTCTTTAGCCCATGATAATGATTTTGAAATACGTTTCGAACAATGATTTAGTGTGGAGTGGGTCCTCTGCGCATCATCATCCACCCAGTTAAAGTGAATCAGCCACAGCCCTTCATCTTCAGTTTCTAGTGGGCTAATGGGTCCGTATATTTGGTTCTTTTTAATTCCCATATTATGTCACAAAGTGAATGAGAACAAAGCCCTCCAGAAAATGATTGATCACAAAAAAGGAAAACCACTTAACTCTGAGGCTAATCCTGTCAAAATTAATGAAAAGCTAACCTATGAAGAAAGTTACAGACTGTGAATCTTTATGTTGCTGCGGCTTAAGATATTTCATGGCCTTTCTTCGGTCTTCTCCAGAGAAATGTTTGGCAAACAGATCCTCCACTTCGTCAGACAAATTCATCACCTGCAACCATTGCCAAGAATACTTAGCAAATCCAACCCACTTCACCAAAAGCTGGTGCTCACAGGTTTAAAAGTGAGAAGACAACAAAATCCAAGTTCATTTTCGGCGGATACAGAGAGAGAGACCCTTGGGTGCAGACATAAACTGCTAGATCATTGGCCACTTGACATTGTCGGAGAATAATAATGAGAATGAAACGTATATGGTGCCAAACATCTGAAACATCTCCCTAATACTATGTCCTGCAGTTTTCTGGCTGTTGCTTAACAATGCAAAAGGAAAACAGAGCATTTTTTACTTGGAGGTTTCTAATGGCTGGATAATTTACCTTGTCTGAACTGTTGAAATAGGAGCTTTCAACAACTTTTAGGTAGATGGGAAGAACTTGTTTCCCAGTGACCTATGACAGAAAATAAGAAGCACCCAAAACCTTTTTTGATTAGGTGAGTGAATAATAAAGAAATGCAGCACGGAAATGGAAAGTTTCAAAAAGCTTTAGAAATCGAAAGGAAATCCCTCTTGTTAACTTACCTTATCGAACTTCTTCAAAATCTTTACAAAAGCAAGCATGTTCAAGTTCCTGAAAACCACGCAAGTAATAGTCGAAAAGTGAGTTTCTTTTTTTTTTCTCCAGTATATTTTCAATGTAGTAACTCTTTTTTTTCTTTTTTTTTTCTTTTTTTTTATAATGTTATTATTCTTCAAAATTCTACCTGTAAGTTTTGAGATAATCCAACCCCTTATAGAGCTCAACGAGAGCCTTTTTTATCATCTTCTCTGCATGTTGCAGCTTTGTTTTGTTGATATGAAGTTTGCTTCCTCCAGAATTGCATTTCTTAGATGACTGGTTAACAAAATCGTCCCAAACTAGGTAACTAAAGGCGGAGAGGGTACGAGAAGGTGTTGTGAGAGGGATATTAATCCTTAAGTTCTTCCCTTGGCAATGGAAAACTCTACCGGAAAGTGTCCTGAGCCTATTTTCCTCTGTTTTCATGCTCATTGATTTCCCCGACTCTTCTGATCCTGGAGTTTCCAGCACTTCATTTTTATCCATGTCATAAGGTATTTTGTCCTCAGTCTGTTCTTGTTCTGCCCTGTCCCTCGCATAATCCTCGTCTGTAACAGAGAAGTAAAACACACAAAATAGTCACCAATTTACTCTCATTAAATTCTGTGTAACCAATAGAGATTAATAAATCAACGTTCCCTCTAGTTCAAATTTTAGATATACGCAAGATAAACGATTAGATGATGCTTTTCTGGGTTAATTATATCCGATCCATGGGTGTCTAGTGAAATGTGTACTGTTTCTTCAATATGGAAACAGAGGAACTAGTTTATATGGGTTTACCACTAGAGATGGTGCATGAAATGGAGTCGTCCTCAGAGCAGTCCTGCTCGAAAGTTCCCTTTTCACGCCCTTGTTGCTTGAGTGCAACTTTGAACTCAATGAGAATCTCCATTTGTTGCTTCAAGCAATCCCCTCTCTCCAGGAACTCTTTCTCCTTGGTTCTATAGAAATGGTTCACCTTATTAAGTTGCTGGTCCAAACAAGAGAAGAACTCTTTGACAGCATCAGTATCGGCAAATTGCTCCACCAGTTCAGTCTCATACATGTCACCCTTACTGGAAGAACATGCAAGTTTCCTATGAACCTGTCGCCACCAGAGAACGCATTGGTTCATGTTCATTCATTCACAAAATAAATAAGTTGCACAGAAGAGTAGAGGGAGTACCTGAATAGCTCCTCGTCCTGGTCTATGTGGATGTCCGAATAAGGGCAGGTCTTTGAGAGAGGCAAGGAAATTATTGGAAAAGGAGCTATGATGATGCTTGGTGGGGGAGGTGTGGCAGTTTTTGTCATTGTTATCAAGGAGATGGAATTTCCTGAGGTCTTTCTTCAGCTGCCAGTAATCAACAAAAGCATTCTTCCATTCAGGAACAAGCTGTCCCTCAAACTGCTGGCAGAACTTGACCATCCTTTTGTCTCCTTAACGCCTCCCCGAGAGAAAGAGGATACCAGTAACAATAGGGTGCTTCTTCTGAAGCTGTGACCGAGAAAAAAGAGTAGAGAGTGTGTTCGATGGTAGACAACGAGTAGCTTATTTATTGAAAGGAAAAGGAAAACAGGATTGATTTGCTCGTACTAGTCCTGAAAAAGGCACATCCCAAAATATCCCTTACACTTACTAATAATCCTATGCTTCTTCCACTTGGAAGCTATAGTACGAGGGACGAGATTCGCCAGAAAAGTTGACTCCCCCTGCCTGTGATGGCTAGCCTCTCTACCAACCTATTCTCATGAAGATTTTGAAAGGTTGAGGCTTTTAAAGTTGAGGGAAGTGGGACTATGCATGGACAAACCTAGTTATAATGCATAAGAGGAAAGCATAATTTGTCATCCGTGTAAGGTTATCTTATCGATACGTAGGAATAATCTTTTCTGGATTTCTAACTCAGAATTCTGATTAAATATTTAAAAATCTTTAAATTATGCAATGCATTATGAATTTCGAGTTAGGTATTCCCAAAATTAAAGCAAAGAAAGCTTAATTGACTAGCCATATATATATAAGCACAAGAATCTGCTTTCTAATTGACAAGCCAGATCTCCACATGCGTTAGATTTTCACAAAAATGCAAATGATCTCCTGTCACCACTTTCCATCACATGGTGGGAATATCATGTCAATCGTAGATGATTTACTGATGCATTAAAAGCTTAGACAATACTTAACAGCCATCATATAATAAAGTGTCCTACACATCAGTTGATCGGATATTAATGACCTTTTCTTTCCCTTCAGTAGACATGATAGGAGTCATTGCACCCCCATATTTGTGGCTCAGGAATAAATGGGTCCTGGCATTTTCATCCATCTGGTGCTCTCACAACTTTCGCAGGTATAATTAAGATTGTCATCCTGCAAATAATGAAAGCTTAATCAATTCTTTCTTTTTCCTGTATTAAACGAGAAGCTATCCCCATATCAGTTTCCATTTCTTGCGCACTTTAAACTAGAATCAAACCCTAGACGATTCCTGATAGCTAGCCTTCTTATCTTTTGGGGACAAGATACCGTGTCTTTCTTAGTTAGGACAAAATCCTTTCAGTGCCATGCTAAAGCTGCTTGGTTTAAGGAAGGATTGTGCATCTTCTCAGAAGCGATACAACGATGTTATTTATATATATAGTTTATCTTGTTCATATATGCTATGCATGACTCGGTAGTGCCTCTTTTGCAAGCTCGCACACTCGCGACGTCGTAGTGCATGATTCTTTTGTGGCAACCTTTTGCCCTGCCGGTGTCTGGAATTTTGTCATCTTATAAAACTTAGTGCTTGTTCATCTGGCTTGTGCTTTCCGAAAAGAAGGAACCCTGCAGGTTTTTGGCACAAAGCAGAAAATCTAAGAAGTAGCTTGGTGTGTGTATACATCAAAATACTCTTCGGTATAGTAGTGGTAGGTGTGCTAGAGATTCTATGTCCTATTATTCTTTGGTTCCAACCCCACTCTTTCCCAACTTGTCAACCTGAGAAGTTACACTATAACAACAAAATTCAAAATTCATGGCTTTTGTTTTGTCTTCCATTATCTCTGCTTCTCTGTAAGATCTTTTCTTATCTTTTTCTGGTTTTTCCCGCTGTCTAGACATGAATTGCAACATGAACCTATTGCAATTGTGGCAAATTGGCAGCGTGCCTAAGTTGGCTGACTCAAAGATACGCTCCATTAATTCTCTTCTCTCCTTCTTTCCACTGCTCTCATTCCACCACCTTTATCATTTTTTTTCCCTTTTACTTTAGATTTTTGTTGTCGCCTGTGTATTGAAGTTCTGGCCATAGAAATGTTAAAAATATATAGTGGTTATTGGTTGGTGAACCCCAACCAATTAAAAGGTTTTATTTATGGTCATTGGTCGATGAGCTGATCTTTTGTTATAGCATTATTTGGGTAATAGAAACAATTATTGCTAATTAATTAAACTAATTTAGTATAGTAGAACTGAATTGATGAATAAAAGAAAAAATAAAAAGAGAGGTACGTTCCCACGAAATCTAGGGTTTCAGTTTTGTTGAGCCAATTGCAGGACATTTAATGGATGGGCTGATTTGGATAGCACATCTGGGTGCGCTCTGTAGCTATACCCACCTGTTTCCATTCCTTTCCTTTCCTTTCCTTCATCACATCAATTAATTTACATTATCATCATCATATCTTCATATATTTGTTTACATATTCTATGCTGGGATACTTTTGACCCCACAAATTGCAGGCTGATCTCTGATAAAAAAATTAAAAAAACTACCTCAAAATATAGTACGATTTCCACCAAAATATATACTTGGTGGATTTAGGATAATGAATTGGGTCAGGTCAATATATATCCAAATCGTACTCAATTAATTGCTTTTGATCCACATGAATTAAGATCGGTTTTTCAAATGCATCTATAAACCCATTCGAATGTTCACGTCGAACATATATAATTAATGGATCGATCGAATTCTGGCAGGCCTCCATGCTTGCATGAGCTTGATCTCATATCGCACTTTACCCGCTATAATTAAATGCTTGAATGGTGAGGAATGAGATGCCCTTTCTTAACTACGTCCTCTCGAACATGTAAGAAATATGGCCTGTGACGATAAAGATTTCAAACTCATCAGAAATGTGTGGTTCAAAATTCCAAAGCATATATATAGGAAAGTGATTATTGGGTATATGATTCTTTGAATTATTTTGATTCACATAACACTAACACGCTCTGGATTATCCTGTTTCCCACGGATTTGATTCAGATATATTGCATATACTCTTACGAGTACCATCATAGGTTTCGTCATTTTAATATTTTATAATATGTGGAGAAGAAAGGCCATATCGGTGCAACATTAGAGCATAGGCATAGCCACCTCGGCTCATTACCTGCATATATATTCCCTATTTTGCATCTTTCATGTATGATAATAATCTCTGGGTGCGTTTGCTGGTATGCCTACTCAGGGTTCTGATACCCGTACATGTTCTTCGAGCCACAATGTTTGGAAAGTTGGGTGGACAGATGAAAGATGTCTTACAAGATGTTTTATTTATATCCTCGATATTAATGAAATATAATTGAATAATAAAATTCATTCATCTTATTCCATTCTTCGTACTAGACAAATTATCTCAAAATCTCCGAACCAACCATACAAGTTATTATAAACAGTCCTTTTTTCTGCCTATGAATACATTAATGAGACTTTGGTAAACAAACAAAAAAAATAAAGAATCAGGTGATTCTACGGGCAGCATGCATGCATATCATCAGGAATGTGGATGGTTCGAGTACATAGGTTGTGCATGTCAGACTCATCCTGATGACTCGTTTCCATGACTGAATGCACCACAACTATGATCTAAACAGATATGGTTTGGCGAATTTCCATAAATTTGTTCAAGGAAAAAACTGGATTCTCATTAATTATCTGCAGTATGATGATGAGGATGCAGACGCAACATGCGTCTATACGTCACTTGGTCTTTAACAAGGGCTAACTCGTCGCTTTTGACTTTTACCATAATCATACCATTCATAAATGGAAAACTTATCTTGGATTTGGATTTAATAATATGCATGCGCCAAAAACTGTTTCGTGTACGGTTCATCATTCATAACAATGATGATGATCAGGATAGGGATTACCATCAGTATCAGCAAAGAAAATTGCCAGGAACAGCGTTTTTGTGTTGGAAATTAAATAACCATCGTATCATCCCTGGAATAACAAAATATGACATTACAAGGATGTGGCTATCCTATCAAAGAACAATAAAAGGTAAATTCGTTTCTTTTAAGGCATATCATAGGGTTAAATAATGATGATTTTCTGTTTAAGCGGAGAGATTTCTTCGAACAATTATCGACTGTTTAAATGGCCTTCAGAGTAAGCATCCACTACCATAAAAATTATTATACTAATTTTTTTTTTGGATTTCTACCTAATCAATCTATGTTCCATTCTAATATTATTCTCATTAATTGTGATAGCCAATTTCAATAGATGCCCGCCTCGAGTGACTCGTAGTATCCCTTTTTGTCATCCAATATACTATCCTTACACAAGAGTGGCTAATATTAAAGACTTATCCAATCAGCGATTTGCACGTGTATTGATTTGCTATAGCTTAGTCTGATAATTGCTAGAAAGTTGCACCAGTTTTTAATAATAATATCTGATAAAGTATATCTTCGAGTGGTATATATTATCATGATTAAGAACTTGAAAGATTATTGTTTAATAGTCTCTACCTGTACATCTTTGTTATATCCTCCACTATATATTAAATGCTCCAAATAAGGAGATATTTTGCAATGGGAAAGAATATACACTACTCATCAATACATGAATACTACCAGTCTATCATGCTTAAAAAAGGTACAAAAAAACAGAAAAGGATCATTGACCTTTGCCCCTTGGAAGGTAATCGAGATGAGACTGCATTTACACATGGAAAAAGATTCCCCCATTGATGATGAGTATCCTTTTTAACCTCAACGGAGGAAACTCATACTTTCAAAAGCAGTTTTTATGTCTAATTAATGCTCCCTTTAAAGCGACTAACTTCCAAGAGTAAGGTCAATTATCGAAGCTAACCAACAAAATTGACCAATGCCTTTATTTTAACACAAAAGTAAAAGCAAATCTTACCATTTAATTAAGCCTAGCTATCAGTCAAACCGAGCATGTATATGTGTCATTACCTACTCGTATGCATGCAAGTAAAGATGAGAAATTCGTGGCAAATGCTTTCTCCTTTGTGCTTTATTCGACCACCGCGCGTTGTCATAATCTTTGAGAAGCCTATGATTTTGCGCAAGGCTACGGTGCCAAAAGTGGGGTGACATTGCGTAGGTTTCCAATCAATCATATGCATAGTATTCATACGAAACATGTTAATGCGTAAGAAGAAGATTGTGACGAGTGGATTATTTTTACTTCAAATCAACTTAGAGACAATAAAAATGTTTCTCTTATATTGAGAAAATATATCGAACAATGTGATTACTAGCCTATGATAATTTAATTTATTATATATTATATGGTAGAATCTATCTATAATTTCAATTCTATATTTCATTTCTTCTAACTATTAAATCTTGAAAGATTTAAAACAATATAATTTGAAACCAACAAATTATAAAAAGAGCTATGCGGTGGCCCATTTTGATGCGTCTGAGCCCAAAAATTCAAAGTTTGTTGGTTCCGTAGGCCCAACTTAAAGAGGTGCGCCTTTCAAAGGGCCCAAGCGTCGTTAGGCCCACGGTGTAAAGTTCATTCACATTGTTTTTTTGTATTGTTTTCAAACGTAAACCATGGGAGGAAGCGTTAGTTATTCTGTAAATGCGCGTTTGCTACATTCTCTTAATTATGACGTCACATACCATCGGGTAATACCTGGTGGGTCGAATCTAATTGTACTGTTCAGAAACCAGTAACAGGTGGGTTATCGTGGAGGGGACTGTTCAATTGTCACCTCCTACGCAGTGGTTAAGTTTGGAAGTGCAAGAATCACAGCGCCTCTCTGGACTAAGATGGAAATTCTTTCAACAAACCACCAGATTTACAAGAGTGGCTTGTGTTCATCGATTATAATCTACTACGGCTTGACAAGAATGTCACTGACACTGCATTACTTTGTTTATTTGATAATCACCGGTTTTGCATTGATTATGTCATGTATGTATGTATATATGTCAGCGTGAGGAAGATTCTCTATTCAAGTTGGTTCCGATATATGATGGTTTGTAAAGACACTCGGCTTGGTTTTTTAATATTATATTCTTATTAAGCACCAATAGCTCGAGGTACACTGAGCAGATAAATGCTGAAACATGAGAGGTAAAACACAACTAGTATTAGTTCAACCTTCCCTTCAAAGGCTTGCACCATGCGCTAAGACTATTTACCGATCAGTTCTTGGCAGATTTGCTTCCTTTTCCCTGCACCCAAAAAAACTCTATAGTTAGTAAGCATGGCTGATAATCGTATGGGTTTTTTATTAGTATTATTATTAACAAAAACAAAAGTAACAGGCGTGTTACTTTTTTTTACCTTCTTCTTAGGTTCCTGAGGTTTTTGTGCAGCCTTCTTGGCGCCTGGCTTGGAACCTGTGGATTTGGAGGCACCATCAGCTTTGGCAGGTTCCTTCTTGGCCTGACCGAAGAGTTGAGTCCCCACAGCTGGTTTCTCAGCCTTCAAAGATGCCATTGATTTGTTACAGAGAGAATGAAAGTTTTTAAATGTATGTTTGGTTTTTAACATCGCTCAGGCATGGTCTATTATACACATATGCCTGAGGGAAGCAAATGTGACAGGAAATAGAATTGTTCGTCAGGATAAAAAGACGAAGAGAGGATGGTGGGTGCTATCGAAGAGAATGGAATCTCTAGTTGGAGTTGCAACTAGACGATATAGGATTGGATGCTTGCTTGGCGTTGTTTTTACTGATATTCTTGGTACAAGTTTACCCATGTCTTGATATTCTTGATTTTAAGAGAACCCACTAAACTAAACTAATAATAGGAAATAGTTAGTCCTGGTTAGTGAAGAATATACAATGAGAATAGACTAAGAAGAAAAAAATATAGGGTAGGTGAGGTTTAGAAACGAGAACTAGTTTGGGTCAGTACCCGATCCAAAAGTTCAAGAACATGGGAGGAAAGAGGACCAGATTGGGCCTAGACGTTGATTTAAGCCCATACGCTGGTTCTTCGCTCCTCCAGTTCTCCCTTTTCAGACTCCGTTTTTACGTCAAAATGACATATCATATTGTATAGTGCGAGTATGATTATGAATACAGCATGTCAAAACAGAAAACACGAAGTGCATTTACCTGCGGAGATCCTTTCACATAATAGACTTGACGTACGCTAAAGTCCAAATCATCGTCAAAGCGATAGGCCATAGCACTTCAAAATGAAAATGTGTTCGTACGCATACTTAAAGATAAAACAAAAACGGGTGATAGCTTTCAATTGAAAGTTTGATGGAGCTGAAGGGAAGTCACTCAGCCAGTGTTCCTCATCCCGGCAGCAATTCCGTTGATGGTAATGAGAAGGGTAATCCCTGAGTTGTGATTGTCGTCATCATTTCTCAACCTCTTCAGGATCTCTACCTGCAACATGTTAATGGGATTGAGGTAAGGAAGCCTACTTTCGATAAGCCGCTTCAAGCTCCGGTTATTCTCTGACAACTTGCCATGCTCGCTCACCACCAGTACATACTTCTCTGTTTCCAAAAGCTCCCTCCGCAGTTCAACACCAAGCTCTCGCCTGCTTTTGGATACAAGCACTTCATCGTAGTGCTTGGCTATTGGCATGTCTGCCTTTGCTAAAACCATCTCTATAAGGTCTATAGTAGATTGGAAGAAAGGCCATGCTCTGTACATTTCTTTCAAGTCTTCAGTATGTCCCTTCTCGCAGACATCCTTTAAACCTGCTCCAATACCAAGCCAGGCTGGAAGAACAGACCTGGTTTGGGTCCAAGCAAATACCCAAGGAATTGCACGAAGATGACCAATTCCGGTAGTGCTCTTTCTTCTCGTGGGGCGGCTACCTATGTTAAGGTAGCCAAGCTCAGCCTGAGGAGTGGCCTCATGAAAGTAGGCAAGGAATTCGGGATTTTCATAGACCGTGCTCCGGTACTTCTGACAGCCTATTTCAGAAATCTCTTCCATCAGATTACGCCAT
This sequence comes from Passiflora organensis, assembly GCA_019739055.1. Classification (NCBI taxonomy): domain Eukaryota; kingdom Viridiplantae; phylum Streptophyta; class Magnoliopsida; order Malpighiales; family Passifloraceae; genus Passiflora; species Passiflora organensis. Next base: position 9,320,863 of record JAEPBF010000278.1, on the reverse strand, counting down.
TTTTCTTCTCTGGGTGGCTTTGGGGGTTGCAGGGTTGCAAGCAGCACAGCTGTTGTATAGATCTCTAGCTGTCTAACTGCAGTATGAGGTAGCCCAAACTTGGCCTGCACCATTTCTCCTTGCTCAGTTGACCTAAGAGTACCCTGCCAGTTGAATAGCCATAACAAGTTTGGCGTAAGAATGTATTTTAGCGCTTGCTAATTATTCATCTTGATTCTTGGAATTTGTCACAATTCACACATCGAAATCCAACACTATCAATTTATTACCTAGCACTGTTACAACGTTAAGAAGAGCATAGACAACAGATTCACAAAGTGAATGAACTATCGAAATCTAACTTCAATTTTCATTTTGGATAGATAACTCACCATAACCGAGCCTGGTGGTTGGGATTGAATGGCAATATGTGTGGGGCCACCACCACGACCGATACTTCCTCCCCTACCATGGAAGAGTGTGACTTTTATACCATACTCGGTGCATGCTGCCACAACATCCTCTTGGGCTTTGTAAAGTTCCCATGCGGCAGTGAACCGCCCGGCATCCTTCCCAGAATCGGAATATCCAACCATCACCTATTTATAACAAAGTTAGGAGCTCAGAAAATTTTCAAGAGATCCTATCACAGACAAGTTGGCAGACGGTTTTGTGGAAGGATTACCTCCTGACGACCATTATGATTCTTGATAATATGGTCGCGGTACCAATCAATGGATAATAATCTTCTGATTACGGAACCAGCCCCTCTCAAGTCTTTCACAGTTTCAAATAATGGAACCACCCGCAACCTATTTCATGGTAAATATTTATCTCATTAGAAAATATATTGCAGATACAACATAAGCCAGGCTAAAGTCCAGTAAAATGTTTATCCTAGTAAGAAAGCTTATTGCCAGTAATGTGCCAGACAAATCTTTTTTCCCCCATGCACCAAGAAAGCACAAGGGATGATGACCTGATGGATTTATCTATTTTAATCTCTATAAAAAAGAAAATCTAACAGAAAACTCAACACTCAGAATCATAAAACTCCAGAGAAATATTACATACAAGCAAGGCGGTAGCGAAGGAATGGGATCATAAAACTCCAGAGAAATATTTCATACAAGCAAAGCAGTAGCGAAGGAATGGGCCACAGAAATGCTGGATGAGAGTTGCTGCGCAATGGATGCACATGTTCATAAGTAGATAACTAACGTACAACAACATAACTGGGATAATGTTAAAAATGCTGTATCCTACAAATAAAAAGATGCAGTATAGCAAAAACCATCATGGTAAGTTGTATTATAACAACCATATGCTTGTTTGTGAAATAAGAATCCAAATGCACAAAAGTTCTTCCTTGTATCCATAAATTGAGCAGAAACATCCCAAAAACCTTATATTCATAAGACCTAGATAACAAAGTGGAGAACTCACGTTCCAGCTGTACATGCTTTACCCGACTCCCCACTTACAGCTAAGTGGGCATCCTTCTGCAACAGCTCAACAGCAAGGACATCACTAGCCTGGAAAAAAGAAAGTCAAAGTCAATATGCAGTTGTGCTTATTTTGCATGACTAAGCACATCAAACCACATGATCATACATCAGACGCCATAGAAATCACATAAGCTCCAAGTGAGTCACGCCCCAGCTCAGCGGCAACACGGAAGGTGTCCAACACTTCTTGAACATCAGATGAAACCTGCAATATATCACATTCTCTCATATAATCATCAATACTACTTTATGAAGCCTTTGAGACGGCATTCCACGAACCAGATGCCGTCTCAAAGGCTTCATAAAGTATTAACAGTATTATCTTCTAAGAACATGTTGCATATGCTAAACAGGTGGATCAGTTCACAAATCTTTAGACCATTCAACCAATGCAACACCGGTACCAAAACAGACCAAAAAAACTTACCATCAAACTATAAAAGACAAGTTTTCCTCCAGGTTTTCGAAGAAAATGGCTGAAATGCTAAAAATTGTAACTTCCAAAGGAGTGAACTAGCAAGGAATCCTTAAATATCACACATCAGTTTTCTAGGAAATTTGATGTTGCCACACCATTAAAAATGCAACTTAAGTTTGTTTCTTAGAACAGAAATTAGATTTTCGTCTCAGAGCTTATAAGCTAACAATTCCACCCTTCCAAATTCTCATGAACCTGTAATTAGGATTTAGTGCAGTCCCATTAACATATTTTGAGATTTTAGGTGAAAATAGCGAGGCCAATTTTAAGCAAATAAGACTTCTATAAGTCTTCCAACAATTTGTTTCTAGTGAACAATAGAGGTAATTGTAGCGGCAGCAGCAGTTCAACGGTCATCATTGTTTTTTTGGAAAAGTGAGGATCTACAAAATGGCTATCTGATTAATTATTTCACAAGCTTTGAGAAGGCCATACTGCTTCCTCTTTAGAGTAGGATCCAGGGGAAGAAAGCCGGGAGACAACAGTTTTCTGCTATGAATTAGGTGAGTAAAGGCCTCAAAGCACAAAAGTTTCTTGCTCATGAACCCAAGACACTAACCATTGCGCATGTGCTCAATACAATGCGCTCAAATATTCCTTTATGGTAAATTTATTTTTTATAATCAAAAGTCACTTCAAAGATGCAGACAAGCATTTGGCTCGATGGCACCTCCTATTGTCTTAAATGACCTGAGGGTTAGAAGATTCTGGGTTTGAGACCCAGTGACATTGTTGTTTTGGGTTATAATACCTCCTAAATTATATAAAAAAATGTTTAATGACATTACCTCCATGGTTAGAGGAACTAGGGGCCTTTTTCCTTTAAGCTCTCTCATCAGAAATTCTAATTTTTTTTCTTCATCCCACTCACTGTATGTACCCATATCCAAATATGTGGTGATCGCATCAAGCGTCTCAGCATGTCTGGCAGATTCCTGTTACGTTGCGAAGATTCAGTTAAAATAGGCTACATCTGGAATTTATTATGACAACCCAAAAAAAGATGCACCTGACGCAAGTCTAGCTTCATTAACACCATCCCGAAGGTAGTCACTCTTCTTATTAGGTCGGCCAGCCTGCCATCAGCTAGCACCTCAGCCCCACATGATTGCTGCAAAATTGTGTTACTGCATAAAGTCATATCCCAGACCTTTTGACTTCAAATATAATTTTTATTTCATCAGTTCTGCCAATGGAGTGCTGATATGGTAAAAGAAAATGCATCTCATTCTACCAGAGATTCATAGCACAGAAGCAGCGGATCCAGCAATTGATTGGTTGTTTCATAGTAGTCCCATGAATCATAGTCGCAGGGAAGATCCTCAAGAAGAAGTTCCAACCTTCTTCTTGTTTTTGTCAGCTGAAACCAAAGGGAACAACACAGTAAATCACTATGCAAATAGAGAAAACTGACAAAGACACCAGATATTTGCTGTCCCAAAAATTACTACAGAACCACAGAAGACAGACTGCTATCCAGTAATTGAAACATTCAAAACAAACATCAACATCTTGATTAGATGGCCACAAAATTTTAGAAGCTCTTCCATTGATAAATGGAACCACAGTTTCATCAGTTCATATCCAACTTTTCAACATTTTTCCAAATAAATCCCAATAACAAACATATGCTGCAGCTTAAACCAACAATTCCAGAAAAATAAAAGGATATTGGATGCTTATTTACTTAGTCTCCTACTCAGACAATCATGGATTTTTCACAAACATTATCCTATTTAATGGCCTATACATAACCTTCAACTTGTGCAACTTTTAACATATTGCAAACTGTGAATCCCTATTTTCTATGAAACATAATCGGACAAGACAATGTTAAAGGATAGTGCCAATACACTCGGTGCTATTAGTATTTTACAACATTGAACAGATTAAAACATATGAAACAATTCACATGTGTAAGAAAGAAAGCAATACCTTATCTTTTACACTATCAAGAATGATTCTGTAAGGAGCAATTCCAGGACGCGGAGATTGACTCGGCTCTAGCAATTTGTGGAAGCTAGACCTTCCCATTTTGGATAGTGAAAAAGGTTTTCTCTGAGGAACAAGTTGATTAGGGTTGAGTGAAGATACCCGCGACGTCTCAGGAATCTGAGAACTGACAGAAGCTGCAATACTTCCATTTGACCATGACGTGGATGATACATCTAAGATCGGAGAGCCCTGAGCATCCTATGAAGATAATAAAAAGAATTGAGGGGAAAAAATCAGTCAAATTTTGCAAAACAGTGAAATGTTTAATTCATTGTACATTATCAATGATATAGCGTTGGTTCACCTGGTTATTCAACGGCATGTAATTGCTTCGTGGAAGTTCAAGTTTGGGATATTGGGATTCACCATTATCACATTCTACATGAAGAAATAGATTCAGAGAGGAATTATCAAACCGCATGCAGCAATTAAGTAACAATATAACATTTTATCAAAAAAAAGAGGTAACAATATAACAAAGATAACCCCACTAAAGATTAATCCAATTGTTGAAAATGGAGAAAATCGTGTGACGATGAAAAGCATAAGTAAAAACTTAGACTGAAACCAACTTTTCACAGTTGAGCAAAAAATTAACCGCTGACAACTAAATTTAAGAATAACTACGAATGATATATGAAAAATTGGCAAATTAGCTTCTCTTACCAGTGCAAGCAGGAAGATCAGCTCTAGCAGGAAGTTGAGCAGGAAGGGATAGAGCTTGATGGCCATGATGTTTTGTTTGACTTCTGATTGAGGTGTGATTCCAACTCTCATGATCATCCTCTGGTATGTTTTTATACGTGAGATTACCCATCAAAAGATTCTATTGCGCATGCCTTCGTGTGTGCGTTTATTTCTGCCAGACCCCGTTTCTACACAGTGATCTGATCATATGACTGCTAAATGGAATATTTATGATTCAAAGATGATTTTGAAGGCACATAGATTCTCCATGTAGCTTGTTAAATTTCAAGATCCACTGTGAGCTGGAAATGGCTTCTCAGTAAATGACAATAATTTTAAAATCCTGTATTTGAAGAAAACCGTTTTGGAAAGCACACTCAATTAAAATATCTAACATTTAGTCATGACTAATTGCTTGGTGCTTGGTAGTTATTGTTGACACCTTGCCCGAATTAATCCCCATAAGTTCAAGATAAACTCAGAGATGCTAACGCTGCACGACGGGGCGATATCGCATCACATTTGCATACTTGTTACTTTCGCATATAACATGAATGATGGAAAACTTTCTGGTTTTTTAAGCCCTTTCTTTGTTTGCTATTTCCGAAACTTGTTGAAGGATTTCTTGCTGGTTATTTGGATCCCTATGGGACTTGTGGGTTATGAACCCAATGAATTGATTTAAGACTTCCACTGATTTTTTTATTACTCCGATGATACCAGAATATGTGTCCTATATCATTCTCCAATTATTGATAAGCAATAAGATTAACAAGCCTAAAATCGGAAATTTATGATTAGCCTGGTGAGATTCAGATAGGTCTTAAGTGTCATTTAGGCTTATTTGGGTTTCATGACTATAATGACTTTAATAGGAGCAATTATTAATAGTTAGGAATTGGGGTCGTTACAGAAGATGACTTACTAGGCTTACGGATTAGCTTGTGTATTAACCGTTTATCCTTTGCGCAGTGAGCCTTGGACCACACAGGTGGAAGGGGATGACCTTTCTTCTTCATTGCCGAGAGTAATTTGATGTGTTTCACCTGCCTTCGTACTTCTGAACTTTCGGAAGTGTTTGTAGTCCTCCCTCAGCCATAGATTCGGCCCTAACCTTTTCATTTGATTTTGGAATTGCATGATCCCCTTTAGTTATTTAGGATTGACCTAATGTAAATTGGGAGATTTGTGTTTAGGGTTTCTGCAGATCTTATGATGCTGTGACCCTACTGAGATTCTTGTAATCTCATACCATTGTTGCTTACCATTTTTCAGGCTTAGGTACATCCACTGTTCGTGGTACCAATGTATGAGATCAAGGCTGCACGACGGGGCGATATCGCATCACATTTGCATACTTATTACTTGCGCATATAACATGAGTGATTGGAAAACTTTCTGGTTTATTTTAAGCACCCTTCTTTGTTTGCTATTTCCGAAACTTGTTGAACGATTTCTTGCTGGTTATTTGGATCCCTGTGGGCCTTGTGTGTTATGAACCCAATGATTTGATTTAAGACTTCCGTTGATGGTTTATTTACTCCATATGATACCAGAACATGTGTCCAATATCATGCTCCAATTATTGATAAGCAATAAGATTAACAAGCTTAAAATCGGAAATTTATGATTAGCCTAGGTGAGATTCAGATAGGTCTTAGGTGTCATTTAGGCTTATTTGGTTTCACTGACGGTAATGACTTAATAGGAGCAATTATTAGTAGTTAGGAATTGGGGTCGTTACACAAGATGTACTAGGCTTGCGGATTAGCTTGTATATTAACCGTTTATCCTTTGCGCAGTGAGCCTTGGACAACACAGGTGGAAGGGGATGACCTTTCTTCTTCATTGCCGAGAGTAATTTGATGTGTTTCACCTGCCTGCGTACTTCTGAACTTTCAGAAGTGTTTGTAGTCCTCCCTCAGCCATAGATTCGGCCCTAACCTTTTCTTTTAATTCTGGAATTACGTGATCCCCTTTAGTTATTTAGGATTGATCTAATGTAAATTGGGAGATTTGTGTTTAGGGTTTCTGCAGAACTTATGATGCTGTGACCCTACTGAGATTCTTGTAATCTCATACCATTATTGTTTACCATTTTTCAGGCTTAGGTACATCCACTGTTCGTGGTACCAATGTGTGAGATCAAGGCTGCACGGCGGGGCGATATCGCATCACATTTGCATACTTATTACTTGCGCATATAACATGAATGATTGGGAAACTTTCTGGTTCATTTTAAGCACCCTTCTTTGTTTGCTATTTCCGAAACTTGTTGAAGGATTTCTTGCTGGTTATTTGGATCCCTATGGGACTTGTGTGTTATGAACCCAATGAATTAATTTAAGACTTCCGTTGATGTTTTTATTTACTCCGTATGATACCAGAATATGTGTCCAATATCATGCTCCAATTGTTGATAAGCAATAAGATTAACAAGCTTAAAATCGGAAATTTATGATTAGCCTAGTGAGATTCAGATAGGTCTTAGATTTCATTTAGGCTTATTTGGGTTTCACGGCGTTAATGACTTTAATCGGAGCAATTATTAATAGTTAGGAATTGGGGTCGTTACACAAGATGACTTACTAGGCTTGCGGATTAGCTTGTGTATTAACCGTTTATCCTTTGCGCAGTGAGCCTTGGACTAACACAGGTGGAAGGGGATGGCCTTTCTTCTTCATTACCGAGAGTAATTTGATGTGTTTCACCTGCTTGTGTACTTCTGAACATTCGGAAGTGTTTGTAGTCCTCCCTCAGCCATTGATTCGGTTCTAACCTTTTCATTTGATTTTGGAATTGCATGATCCCCTTTAGTTATTTAGGATTGACCTAATGTAAATTGGGAGATTTGTGTTTAGGGTTTCTGCAGAACTTATGATGCTGTGACCCTACTGAGATTCTTGTAATCTCATACCATTGTTGCTTACCATTTTTCAGGCTTAGGTACATCCACTGTTCGTGGTACCAATGTATGAGATCAAGGCTGCACGACGGGGCGATATCGCATCACATTTGCATACTTGTTACTTTCGCATATAACATGCATGATTGGAAAACTTTCTGGTTTATTTTAAGCACCTTTCTTTGTTTGCTATTTCCGAAACTTGTTGAAGGATTTCTTGCTGGTTATTTGGATCCCTATGGGACTTGTGTGTTATGAACCCAATGAATTGATTTAAGACTTCCACTGATTTTTTTATTTACTCCGTATGATACCAGAATATGTGTCCTATATCATTCTCCAATTATTGATAAGCAATAAGATTAACAAGCTTAAAATCGGAAATTTATGATTAGCCTGGTGAGATTCAGATAGGTCTTAGGTGTCATTTAGGCTTATTTGGGTTTCACTGACGTATAATGACTTTAATAGGAGCAATTATTAATAGTTAGGAATTGGGGTCGTTACAGAAGATGACTTACTAGGCTTACGGATTAGCTTGTGTATTAACCGTTTATCCTTTGCGCAGTGAGCCTTGGACCACACAGGTGGAAGGGGATGACCTTTCTTCTTCATTGCCGAGAGTAATTTGATGTGTTTCACCTGCCTTCGTACTTCTGAACTTTCGGAAGTGTTTGTAGTCCTCCCTCAGCCATAGATTCGGCCCTAACCTTTTCTTTTAATTCCGGAATTACGTGATCCCTTTTAGTTATTTAGGATTGACCTAATGTAAATTGGGAGATTTGTGTTAAGGGTTTCTGCAGATCTTATGATGCTGTGACCCTACTGAGATTCTTGTAATCTCATACCATTGTTGCTTACCATTTTTCAGGCTTAGGTACATCCACTGTCGTGGTACCAATGTATGAGATCAAGGCTGCACGACGGGGCGATATCGCATCACATTTGCATACTTATTACTTGCGCATATAACATGAATGATTGGGCAACTTTCTGGTTCAATTTAAGCATCCTTCTTTGTTTGCTACTTCCGAAACTTGTTGAAGGATTTCTTGCTGGTTATTTGGATCCCTATGGGACTTGTGTGTTATGAACCCAATGAATTAATTTAAGACTTCCGTTGATGTTTTTATTTACTCCGTATGATACCAGAATATGTGTCCAATATCATTCTCCAATTATTGATAAGCAATAAGATTAACAAGCTTAAAATCGGAAATTTATGATTAGCCTAGTGAGATTCAGATGGGTCTTAGGTGTCATTTAGGCTTATTTGGATTTCATGACGGTAATGACTTCAATAGAAGCAATTATTAATAGTTAGGAATTGGGGTCGTTACACAAGATGACTTACTAGGCTTGCGGATTAGCTTGTGTATTAACCGTTTATCCTTTGCGCAGTGAGCCTTGGACAACACAGGTGGAAGGGGATGGCCTTTCTTCTTCATTGCCGAGAGTAATTTGATGTGTTTCACCTGCCTGCGTACTTCTGAACTTTCAGAAGTGTTTGTAGTCCTCCCTCAGCCATAGATTCGGCCCTAACCTTTTCTTTTAATTCTGGAATTACGTGATCCCCTTTAGTTATTTAGGATTGATTTAATGTAAATTGGGAGATTTGTGTTTAGTGTTTCTGCAGAACTTATGATGCTGTGACCCTACTGAGATTCTTGTAATCTCATACCATTATTGTTTACCATTTTTCAGGTTTAGGTACATCCACTGTTCGTGGTACCAATGTGTGAGATCAAGGCTGCACGGTGGGACGATATCGCATCACATTTGCATACTTATTACTTGCGCATATAACATGAATGATTGGGCAATTTTCTGGTTCATTTTAAGCACCCTTCTTTGTTTGCTATTTCCGAAACTTGTTGAAGGATTTCTTGCTGGTTATTTGGATCGCTATGGGACTTGTGTGTTATGAACCCAATGAATTAATTTAAGACTTCCGTTGATGTTTTTATTTACTCCGTATGATACCAGAATATGTGTCCAATATCATGCTCCAATTGTTGATAAGCAATAAGATTAACAAGCTTAAAATCGGAAATTTATGATTAGCCTAGTGAGATTCAGATAGGTCTTAGATTTCATTTAGGCTTATTTGGGTTTCACGGCGTTAATGACTTTAATCGGAGCAATTATTAATAGTTAGGAATTGGGGTCGTTACACAAGATGACTTACTAGGCTTGCGGATTAGCTTTTGTATTAACCGTTTATCCTTTGCGCAGTGAGCCTTGGACTACACAGGTGGAAGGGGATGGCCTTTCTTCTTCATTACCGAGAGTAATTTGATGTGTTTCACCTGCTTGTGTACTTCTGAACATTCGGAAGTGTTTGTAGTCCTCCCTCAGCCATTGATTCGGTTCTAACCTTTTCATTTGATTTTGGAATTGCATGATCCCCTTTAGTTATTTAGGATTGACCTAATGTAAATTGGGAGATTTGTGTTTAGGGTTTCTGCAGAACTTATGATGCTGTGACCCTACTGAGATTCTTGTAATCTCATACTATTGTTGCTTACCATTTTTCAGGCTTAGGAACATCCACTGTTCGTGGTACCAATGTATGAGATCAAGGCTGCACGACGGGGCGATATCGCATCACATTTGCATACTTGTTACTTTCGCATATAACATGAATGATTGGAAAACTTTCTGGTTTATTTTAAGCACCTTTCTTTGTTTGCTATTTCCGAAACTTGTTGAAGGATTTCTTGCTGGTTATTTGGATCCCTATGGGACTTGTGGGTTATGAACCCAATGAATTGATTTAAGACTTCCACTGATTTTTTTATTTACTCCGTATGATACCAGAATATGTGTCCTATATCATTCTCCAATTATTGATAAGCAATAAGATTAACAAGCCTAAAATCGGAAATTTATGATTAGCCTGGTGAGATTCAGATAGGTCTTAGGTGTCATTTAGGCTTATTTGGGTTTCATGACTATAATGACTTTAATAGGAGCAATTATTAATAGTTAGGAATTGGGGTCGTTACAGAAGATGACTTACTAGGCTTACGGATTAGCTTGTGTATTAACCGTTTATCCTTTGCGCAGTGAGCCTTGGACCACACAGGTGGAACGGGATGACCTTTCTTCTTCATTGCCGAGAGTAATTTGATGTGTTTCACCTGCCTGCGTACTTCTGAACTTTCGGAAGTGTTTGTAGTCCTCCCTCAGCCATAGATTCGGCCCTAACCTTTTCTTTTAATTCCGGAATTACGTGTTCCCCTTTAGTTATTTAGGATTGATCTAATGTAAATTGGGAGATTTGTGTTTATGGTTTCTGCAGAACTTATGATGCTATGACCCTACTGAGATTCTTGTAATCTCATACCATTATTGTTTACCATTTTTCAGGCTTAGGTACATCCACTGTTCGTGTTACCAATGTGTGAGATCAAGGCTACACGGCGGGGCGATATTGCATCACATTTGCATACTTATTACTTGCGCATATAACATAAATGATTGGGCAACTTTCTGGTTCAATTTAAGCATCCTTCTTTGTTTGCTACTTCCGAAACTTGTTGAAGGATTTCTTGCTGGTTATTTGGATCCCTATGGGACTTGTGTGTTATGAACCCAATGAATTAATTTAAGACTTCCGTTGATGTTTTTATTTACTCCGTATGATACCAGAATATGTGTCCAATATCATGCTCCAATTGTTGATAAGCAATAAGATTAACAAGCTTAAAATCGGAAATTTATGATTAGCCTGGTGAGATTCAGATAGGTCTTAGGTGTCATTTAGGCTTATTTGGGTTTCACGACGGTAATGACTTTAATCGGAGCAATTATTAATAGTTAGGAATTGGGGTCGTTACACAAGATGACTTACTAGGCTTGCGGATTAGCTTGTGTATTAACCGTTTATCCTTTGCGCAGTGAGCCTTGGACTACACAGGTGGAAGGGGATGGCCTTTCTTCTTCATTGCCGAGAGTAATTTGATGTGTTTCACCTGCCTGTGTACTTCTGAACTTTCGGAAGTGTTTGTAGTCCTCCCTCAGCCATTGATTCGGCTCTAACCTTTTCATTTGATTTTGGAATTGCATGATCCCCTTTAGTTATTTAGGATTGACCTAATGTAAATTGGGAGATTTGTGTTTAGGGTTTCTGCAGATCTTATGATGCTGTGACCCTACTGAGATTCTTGTAATCTCATACCATTGTTGCTTACCATTTTTCAGGCTTAGGTACATCCACTGTTCGTGGTACCAATGTATGAGATCAAGGCTGCACGACGGGGCGATATCGCATCACATTTGCATACTTGTTACTTTCGCATATAACATGATTGATTGGAAAACTTTCTGGTTCATTTTAAGCACCCTTTTTTGTTTGCTATTTCCGAAACTTGTTGAAGGATTTCTTGCTGGTTATTTGGATCCCTATGGGACTTGTGTGTTATGAACCCAATGAATTAATTTAAGACTTCCGTTGATGTTTATATTTACTCCGTATGATACCAGAATATGTGTCCAATATCATGCTCCAATTGTTGATGATAAGCAATAAGATTAACAAGCTTAAAATCGGAAATTTATGATTAGCCTAGTGAGATTCAGATAGGTCTTAGATTTCGTTTAGGCTTATTTGGATTTCATGACGGTAATGACTTCAATAGAAACAATTATTAATAGTTAGGAACTGGGGTCGTTACACAAGATGACTTACTAGGCTTGCGGATTAGCTTGTGTATTAACCGTTTATCCTTTGCGCAGTGAGCCTTGGACAACACAGGTGGAAGGGGATGGCCTTTCTTCTTCATTGCCGAGAGTAATTTGATGTGTTTCACCTGCCTGTGTACTTCTGAACTTTCGGAAGTGTTTGTAGTCCTCCCTCAGCCATTGATTCGGCTCTAACCTTTTCATTTGATTTTGGAATTGCAGTGATCCCCTTTAGTTATTTAGGATTGATCTAATGTAAATTGGGAGATTTGTGTTTAGGGTTTCTGCAGAACTTATGATGCTGTGACCCTACTGAGATTCTTGTAATCTCATACCATTATTGTTTACCATTTTTCAGGCTTAGGTACATCCACTGTTCGTGTTACCAATGTGTGAGATCAAGGCTACACGGCGGGGCGATATCGCATCACATTTGCATACTTATTACTTGCGCATATAACATAAATGATTGGCAACTCAGACCGCTTGTCATCCTGGAAATGTGGCGGGAAAAATCGTTCATCAAACTCATGTTCGAATTCTCCCCACGTGGGCTGTCCCCCATATCGATTCCTGATGGTACTCCACCAGGTAGCCGCATCTCGTTCCAGCAAACGAGTAGCCAAGATTGTCCTCTCTTCATCAGATACTCGCAGGTATTAGGCAGTAAGCACAATTTTATCTTTCCACTTCCTGGCCACCATTGCATCGCTGGAGCCATAAAAACTTTCACAACCTAAATGTCTGGCTTCTTTCAGCAACTTTGACACCTGAATTGGTAACCTAGCACCCTGAACTTCCTGTGCTTCTTGTTGTACTTCAGGCCGATCTGGTACCTGTACCTGTGGCTGTGCAGCTGCAGTTTGCATCATTTGCATAGTTTGCTGCATCTGACCCAAAGTCGTTTGTAACGCTGCCAGCACCTTTACTAAGGCGGAATCCTGAGCTGTAGGTGCTGCCTGTCCTATCTGTGTCTGATGCGCTCCAACTGCGGGTCCATTAGCATCGGACCTCTCATCAACATCTGCTGCTTGCACTCGGCGTGCCGGTCTCCTAACCTTCTTCTTAGGTGCCATCTAATCACACTGAACACAACCATAGTACAAGCTTAAAATCAACACCACTAATAACAACTAGACTCAGTCTATGCTGGACAATGCACGTGCTGTGAGTGTGATGCGTTTTTAAAATATGCTAGTTCAAAATCAGTTTGCACATCCCGTACACACGAAACAACCATGCTCCGCTACCAACCCTGTGAGAACCCGTTTCTGGTAAATGGGAACCTCACCGCCGTGTAACCCCGATCGACCCAACGGGTGGATCAATCGGAACCACACAAGGCTTACTGTAAAAATCATTTCCCATTCTTGAAACTTTTCTTTGAAATTGAAGCATGGCACGTTATAATAAAAACTCGGCAAAATCAACAACGGAATTATTAACCGTCAGCGGAAGTCTTTTACACATATCAACCCACGATATAATTCTGTCACACATTTCACATAATATCTCACTGTCATATAAACTTTGCAGTATAAAATTTAAATTCCAGATTCACACGTTTAGCATACATATGCACACGTCAAATGTATACCTACAACACAATTAATGCCGAGTGTCCAAAATGTGTGGAGTACAATGTCCAGCCCTACGACCAACAATGGAATTGTAACCTGGGAGCTGAACTGCTAGTCTCTCAATTTAGCCCTGAGGAAAATAAAGCAAGGGGGGTGAGATCAAAGGACCTCAGTGGGAGTACCGCGTCATAAGCACAAACGTTGGAATAGAGGCAGTTACTAAATCAGTTTGTAAAGCAAGTACGTAACACAATTGAGTCTCATGCTCATATATGCACATAACGAAATTCACAATGCACAATCCACAATGCACAATGCACGATGCGCGATGACCAAAACATTATGTAATTGCAGAAAATCATCTTTCTGATACATGGCTAGTATGCCCAAAAATCTACCGGGGCGGACACAAACCACTCCCTAATAATCCCCGCTAAAGGATTACCTGGAAGCCCATTGATGGTTTTAATTTAGCAGTTCAAAACCCCTACCATCAAGGTTGTCCGAAACTGAATGGAGGAAATCAAATTATCAGATTCCATCTCAGTTTCGTAGGTGTGTATGCATACAGCATCATGAGGACTGATAGTTTATAGTGCACTCGAGTAACCATTCATACAGATATATCCTCCATAACCCTCCAAGGTAAGCAACTGTCCCCTCAGCTGGGATCCCCATATACTTACCTAGCTTGATCAAGCATAGTTCGTCAATTCCAGTAAATTCCTAAGAAAATACTTATACCACATTGTTTAGGAAAAACTTGTAATGCATGCTATGTATTTATACAATTCCACATTAGGCCAATCTCACATTTTTAACAAGTCTCCCTTGTGTTGCCACACACTCAGTTACAAGCAGCAATTCACTCAAGGCAACACAATGCACATCACACAACCATCATGCTTAGTTTTGAACATACATTTAATGCGTTCCAAAGTATGACAAGCATTCATATGAGTCTAACATGATTAGTTATCAGAGTACCAGCAATGCCTCTATTCAAATCAAACCATGCAATCCAATTTTAATTAAACAAATCAACCAGTACGCATGTGCAGATGAAACTTAAACTCCCACCTCTTGTCGCGCTGACGACGTACCAGCGATACCTTTGCCTTTCTCAGCTGCCGCAATACCACCTATACACATAAGGCAGTCAGAGAACCGTAAGCTACCCTGAGTTCAAGTGATCAGAAACTACAACTGAAATTGAAACCTAAAGGACCCTCTCACAATTACCACTCAACACTCCTCTGCAATTGAACAATTTAATGTCACTGCTCAAACTCATACCACTCCATAAACTCACAACCAGTCCCCCTTAATCACAACTCTGACCAGCAAGCATTCACACATCACAATAACACTTAATGACAAAACCTGTATCCCTCAACTCACATTCCATACATACAGAACTTATCTCAAGCAACCAATACACCTAATTCATCAAGAACATTCAAATTCCACCCTCTGACACTGTTCACCCGAGAATTACACAAAACTTTCAGGGTGTTTCCAGACACAATCACTCACTAAATTAACTCAGCAACATTACTAGCAACCTAAAGGAACTATCTTAGAAGCATGGAAACAAGAATTAAACCACTTACCAGTAAAATCTCAATTTTCGTCCAGAATGAAAACAGCTCTAGAAATCACCCCCACCCACCAAACTACCAGTGGAAATGTGTGGAAAACACTAGGGAAGTGTTAGGGTATGATCCCCTAACAATTTCTGAGGTAAAAATGAGTTGAAGGTGAATGTTGGTGCTCTTGGATGGTGAAGAGAAGAGAAAAACGGGGAAAGGAATTTAGGGCAGATGAAATGAATGGTCTGCTGTGTTTAATGCACAATTGGCAAGACTTAAGTGTAACTAATGGGTTATACATGGGCTGAAACAAGTGTAACTAATGGGTTAGCAAGTACATGGGCTGACACAAGTGTAACTAATGGGTTAGCTAGTACATGGGCTGACACAAGTGTAACTAATGGGTTAGCTAGTACATGGGCTGACACAATTAATCAATTGGGCTTATGAATAGTATTTGGGCTCGATGAATAGTAATTGACCCAAAAATTCATTGTCACTCAAAACGGGTCATAATCTGTCAAATTCCAATTTCCACTGACTCAATCCTCAATCACGCTTCTAACGTACTCTCGATCACACCTAGACACCCTAAAGCACTCAAACACGCTAAGGACTCCCTAAGGCTGACGCACCCAACGAAAAAAATTTACGAATCAAATCTGCAATCTATTGTAAGCTACTCTCAGAAGGGTGAGGTCTCACATCCTCCCCTCCTTATAAGAATTTCGTCCTCGAAATTCACTTACCCGAATTGTTGAACAACTGTGGATACTGCTCTTTCATCAGTTGTTCTGGTTCCCAAGTCCGTTCTTCCATCACGTCACTTCGCCACAAGACTGAAACCATCGGCACGGAACGACTTTGCAATTGTTTCACTGCTCTGTCTACTATCGCTACCGGTTGAGTTTGATATGACAAGTCGTTGGCAATCTCTATGGGCGGCGACTCCAACACATGCGATGAATCTGGCACATACTTCCGTAGCATCGACACATGGAACACATTATGAATTCTCTCCAACTCTGACGGTAAATTCAACCGGTAGGCCACCGGCCCAACTCGGGCTGTAATACTGTATGGACCAATATACCGAGGTGTTAGTTTACCTCGCTGTCGAAATCTGATTACTCCTTTCCATGGTGCTACCTTCAAAAATACTTTGTCCCCCACAGCAAACTCCAAGTTCCGTCTGCGATTATCAGCATAGTTCTTTTGTCTGTCTTGAGCTGTCTTCAGCCTTTGCCGAATCAATGTCAATTGTTCTACTGCCTGATCAATTAGTTCAGGACTATCAAGCTTCCGTTCACCAACTTCGTCCCAGCACAATGGCGTGCGGCATCGTCTCCCATACAATGCTTCATACGGCGCCATGCCGATTGAAACCTGAAAACTGTTGTTGTAAGCGAATTCTGCTAACGGTAAGCATCGCTCCCACGACGTCTGTCTCTCCAACACACATGCCCGAAGCATGTCCTCCAAGGTCTGTATCGTTCTCTCCGATTGTCCATCTGTTTGTGGATGAAAGGCTGTGCTGAAGTTCAACTTTGTATCCAAGGCATTATGAAATTGCTTCCAAAATCTGGAAGTAAAACGCGGATCCCTATCTGACACAATGGATACCGGGACTCCATGTAACTTCACTATCTCGTCAAGATATTTCATGGCCAATTTCTCTGGTGTATCCGTCGTTTTAATGGGGAGGAAGTGTGCAGACTTCGTCAGTCTGTCCACTATCACCCATATTGCATCGTGGCCTCGCTGTGACCTCGGCAACCCTGTCACAAAATCCATCGTCACATATTCCCATTTCCATTCCGGAATAGGTAATGATTGTAGTAATCCTGCAGGTCTCTGATGTTCTGCCTTAACTTGCTGACACACTAGACACTTTGCCACGAACTCTGCAATGTGTCTCTTCATCCCTGACCACCAATACTGCTCTCGTAAGTCTCTGTACATTTTGGTGCTGCCTGGATGAATTGAAAACGTTGAACTGTGTGCTTCCATCAAAATTAACTGTCGCAGGTTCTCATCTTGGGGAATACACACTCGACCACGAAATGTCAAGATGCCATCCTCTCGTATACGGTATTCACTGGCCACGTTAGTACCACCGTCATAGCCCTCAACCTGCTGTCGTACTCGAACCAATACTGCATCTTCGAGTTGCTTGGTTCGTATTTCGTCAAGCAAGGTAGGCTTGACAACAAGCTGTGCAACCAAAGCCCCTGAATCATCACTGTCTAGCCGAACTCTGGATGCTCTCAAACACATCAACATAGGCATATATTCTGCTCGTACGTAAGCTAAGGACGTTACCGTCTTCCTACTCAATGCGTCCGCTACAACATTCGCCTTGCCTGGATGATAGTCGATTACCAAGTCATAATCTTTGATCAATTCAAGCCATCTACGCTGTCTCAAATTCAACTCCTTTTGAGTGAGCAGATACTTGAGACTTTTGTGATCAGTGAACATTCTGCACGTCTCACCGTACAAGTAGTGTCGCCAGATTTTAAGCGCGAATACCACTGCTGCCAATTCCAGATCATGAGTCGGATAATTTGTCTCGTGCGGCCGCAACTGTCTCGATGCATATGCCACCACTTTTCCTCCTTGCATCAACACACAGCCCAATCCCATCCTTGATGCATCGCTGTATACCACATACCCCTTACCGCTGGTCGGTAAAGTGAGAATTGGTGCGGATACTAGTCTGGACTTCAGTTCCTGGAAACTTTGTTCACATTTCTCTGTCCATTCGAAAGGAACTCCTTTGCGTGTTAAACGCGTCAATGGTCCAGCCAAAACAGAAAAATTCTCCACAAAGCGTCTGTAATAGCCTGCCAATCCAAGGAAACTGCGAATTTCTGTAACACTTCGTGGGGGTTCCCAAGACACAATTGCTTCTATCTTCTTGGGATCGACTAGAATGCCGTCGGCTGACACTACATGTCCCAAAAATCCAACTTCACGCAACCAGAATTCACACTTAGAAAATTTGGCATATAGTTGCCGAGTTCGAAGTATGTCTAACACAGTCTTCAAATGCAACAAATGCTCCTCTTTTGACTTGGAATAAACCAAGATGTCATCTATGAACACAATGACAAATTGATCTATGTACTCCTGGAACACTCTATTCATAAGGTCCATGAACATAGCCGGAGCGTTAGTCACACCAAACGGCATCACCAAAAATTCATAATGACCATAGCGTGATCGAAAAGCTGTCTTCGGAACGTCAGATTCGCGAACCCTCAGCTGATGGTAACCAGATCGCAAATCGATCTTTGAAAACACTGATGCTCCTTGCAGTTGGTCGAACAAATCATCAATCCGCGGCAATGGATATCGATTCTTCACTGTGACCCGATTTAGCTGTCTATAGTCGATGCACAAGCGAAGTGTGCCATCTTTCTTCTTCACGAATAGTACTGGTGCACCCCACGGAGAGACACTGGGTCTGATAAACCCTCTGTTCACTAAATCTTCCAACTGCGTCTTTAATTCTTTTAACTCTGCTGGTGCCATCCGGTACGGTGCAATGGAGATAGGAGAGGTACCCGGCAACAGTTCAATCTCGAACTCGATCTCCCTCTCCGGTGGTAACCCTGTTACTTCTTCAGGAAATACATCGGGATAGTCTTCCACTACTGGCACACTACTCAATTCTGGGAATTCAACTGTTACATCACGAACATGTGCCAAGAATGCTGCACAACCCTTGTTGATCATCTGTCCTGCACTCACCCATGAGATCACACAAGATGGAACTACTCTCCGATCGCCCACAAAACAGAATTCTGTACCATCAGGTAAACTGAACTGTACTTTCTTTGTGAAACAATCCACTCGTGCTCTGTACTTGGCCAAACAATCCATACCCAAAATGACGTCTAATTCCCTGATATCCAATGGAACCAAGTCTACTTCAACCTCTGCAGTACCCATCTTTAAAATACAATTCAGATACACATTGCTGCAAACCAGTTGTTCACCTAATGGAGTCAAAACCACTACGGGTGGTTCTAGGGGTGACAACTTCCTATCTGCACACCTAATTACTCTAGGACTGACAAAAGATCTATTCGCTCCAGGGTCTATTAATACTCTAGCAGGAATAGAAAAAACAGTAAGTGTACCTGTCACAACGTCAGGGTTGACGCTTGCCTCCGTATCTACCAAAGTAAACAAACGCGTCTGCGGCCTTTGCTGTGGTCGATACTGTGACCGACTCGTGGTCTCGCTACCAGATGGTCGTCCTGCTGGTAGTCTGCTCTGTGGTCTGGAAGATCCCTGTGAGCCCATATGACTCACACCAAACCTTTGTGCTACTGGCATCACTGGAGCTCTTGGCTGATATGCCATGGTTCGCGGTGTTTCTCCTCTAGGACACTCTCTCGCCATATGCCCAAACTGATTACAATTGAAACAGCGAGCAGGATGTGGGCATGGTGGGAGGTGGAATTCTTTGCAATTCAGACACCTGGGATACGATGGTGGTCTACTGGAACTTAATGCTGAATGAGCTGGTTGTGCCTTAGTCACAAAGGAAGATGTTCCCTGTGATCGAGTCGGTGCAGTAAAGTAAGGAGTAAACCTCTTGTTTACAGGCCTCTTGTCAAATCTCCCACTATGTCTAGCAGAATCCCTCCCAGGGACAAATTCCCTCAGTCTACCAAACTGATTATTCTGTCCTCGAGCAATCGTTTCAGACTTAACAGCCTCCACCACTAACTTCTCGAAGTCTGTGCTTGTGTTTGGTCCCATGATGGTCCGAATATTATGATTCAGACCCTGCTCGAATCGACTGGCTAAAATTCTCATATCTTGTTCCAATTCCGGCACGAAATGAGTTAGTGCCCGAAATTCCGTTTCATATTCGGCCACTGTCTTGTTTCCTTGTCGTAACATATAGAACTCAGACCGCTTGTCATCCTGGAAATGTGGCGGGAAAAATCGTTCATCAAACTCATGTTCGAATTCTCCCCACGTGGGCTGTCCCCCATATCGATTCCTGATGGTACTCCACCAGGTAGCCGCATCTCGTTCCAGCAAACGAGTAGCCAAGATTGTCCTCTCTTCATCAGATACTCGCAGGTATTAGGCAGTAAGCACAATTTTATCTTTCCACTTCCTGGCCACCATTGCATCGCTGGAGCCATAAAAACTTTCACAACCTAAATGTCTGGCTTCTTTCAGCAACTTTGACACCTGAATTGGTAACCTAGCACCCTGAACTTCCTGTGCTTCTTGTTGTACTTCAGGCCGATCTGGTACCTGTACCTGTGGCTGTGCAGCTGCAGTTTGCATCATTTGCATAGTTTGCTGCATCTGACCCAAAGTCGTTTGTAACGCTGCCAGCACCTGTACTAAGGCGGAATCCTGAGCTGTAGGTGCTGCCTGTCCTATCTGTGTCTGATGCGCTCCAACTGCGGGTCCATTAGCATCGGACCTCTCATCAACATCTGCTGCTTGCACTCGGCGTGCCGGTCTCCTAACCTTCTTCTTAGGTGCCATCTAATCACACTGAACACAACCATAGTACAAGCTTAAAATCAACACCACTAATAACAACTAGACTCAGTCTATGCTGGACAATGCACGTGCTGTGAGTGTGATGCGTTTTTAAAATATGCTAGTTCAAAATCAGTTTGCACATCCCGTACACACGAAACAACCATGCTCCGCTACCAACCCTGTGAGAACCCGTTTCTGGTAAATGGGAACCTCACCGCCGTGTAACCCCGATCGACCCAACGGGTGGATCAATCGGAACCACACAAGGCTTACTGTAAAAATCATTTCCCATTCTTGAAACTTTTCTTTGAAATTGAAGCATGGCACGTTATAATAAAAACTCGGCAAAATCAACAACGGAATTATTAACCGTCAGCGGAAGTCTTTTACACATATCAACCCACGATATAATTCTGTCACACATTTCACATAATATCTCACTGTCATATAAACTTTGCAGTATAAAATTTAAATTCCAGATTCACACGTTTAGCATACATATGCACACGTCAAATGTATACCTACAACACAATTAATGCCGAGTGTCCAAAATGTGTGGAGTACAATGTCCAGCCCTACGACCAACAATGGAATTGTAACCTGGAGCTGAACTGCTAGTCTCTCAATTTAGCCCTGAGGAAAATAAAGCAAGGGGGGTGAGATCAAAGGACCTCAGTGGGAGTACCGCGTCATAAGCACAAACGTTGGAATAGAGGCAGTTACTAAATCAGTTTGTAAAGCAAGTACGTAACACAATTGAGTCTCATGCTCATATATGCACATAACGAAATTCACAATGCACAATCCACAATGCACAATGCACGATGCGCGATGACCAAAACATTATGTAATTGCAGAAAATCATCTTTCTGATACATGGCTAGTATGCCCAAAAATCTACCGGGGCGGACACAAACCACTCCCTAATAATCCCCGCTAAAGGATTACCTGGAAGCCCATTGATGGTTTTAATTTAGCAGTTCAAAACCCCTACCATCAAGGTTGTCCGAAACTGAATGGAGGAAATCAAATTATCAGATTCCATCTCAGTTTCGTAGGTGTGTATGCATACAGCATCATGAGGACTGATAGTTTATAGTGCACTCGAGTAACCATTCATACAGATATATCCTCCATAACCCTCCAAGGTAAGCAACTGTCCCCTCAGCTGGGATCCCCATATACTTACCTAGCTTGATCAAGCATAGTTCGTCAATTCCAGTAAATTCCTAAGAAAATACTTATACCACATTGTTTAGGAAAAACTTGTAATGCATGCTATGTATTTATACAATTCCACATTAGGCCAATCTCACATTTTTAACAAGTCTCCCTTGTGTTGCCACACACTCAGTTACAAGCAGCAATTCACTCAAGGCAACACAATGCACATCACACAACCATCATGCTTAGTTTTGAACATACATTTAATGCGTTCCAAAGTATGACAAGCATTCATATGAGTCTAACATGATTAGTTATCAGAGTACCAGCAATGCCTCTATTCAAATCAAACCATGCAATCCAATTTTAATTAAACAAATCAACCAGTACGCATGTGCAGATGAAACTTAAACTCCCACCTCTTGTCGCGCTGACGACGTACCAGCGATACCTTTGCCTTTCTCAGCTGCCGCAATACCACCTATACACATAAGGCAGTCAGAGAACCGTAAGCTACCCTGAGTTCAAGTGATCAGAAACTACAACTGAAATTGAAACCTAAAGGACCCTCTCACAATTACCACTCAACACTCCTCTGCAATTGAACAATTTAATGTCACTGCTCAAACTCATACCACTCCATAAACTCACAACCAGTCCCCCTTAATCACAACTCTGACCAGCAAGCATTCACACATCACAATAACACTTAATGACAAAACCTGTATCCCTCAACTCACATTCCATACATACAGAACTTATCTCAAGCAACCAATACACCTAATTCATCAAGAACATTCAAATTCCACCCTCTGACACTGTTCACCCGAGAATTACACAAAACTTTCAGGGTGTTTCCAGACACAATCACTCACTAAATTAACTCAGCAACATTACTAGCAACCTAAAGGAACTATCTTAGAAGCATGGAAACAAGAATTAAACCACTTACCAGTAAAATCTCAATTTTCGTCCAGAATGAAAACAGCTCTAGAAATCACCCCCACCCACCAAACTACCAGTGGAAATGTGTGGAAAACACTAGGGAAGTGTTAGGGTATGATCCCCTAACAATTTCTGAGGTAAAAATGAGTTGAAGGTGAATGTTGGTGCTCTTGGATGGTGAAGAGAAGAGAAAAACGGGGAAAGGAATTTAGGGCAGATGAAATGAATGGTCTGCTGTGTTTAATGCACAATTGGCAAGACTTAAGTGTAACTAATGGGTTATACATGGGCTGAAACAAGTGTAACTAATGGGTTAGCAAGTACATGGGCTGACACAAGTGTAACTAATGGGTTAGCTAGTACATGGGCTGACACAAGTGTAACTAATGGGTTAGCTAGTACATGGGCTGACACAATTAATCAATTGGGCTTATGAATAGTATTTGGGCTCGATGAATAGTAATTGACCCAAAAATTCATGGTCACTCAAAACGGGTCATAATCTGTCAAATTCCAATTTCCACTGACTCAATCCTCAATCACGCTTCTAACGTACTCTCGATCACACCTAGACACCCTAAAGCACTCAAACACGCTAAGGACTCCCTAAGGCTGACGCACCCAACGAAAAAAATTTACGAATCAAATCTGCAATCTATTGTAAGCTACTCTCAGAAGGGTGAGGTCTCACATCCTCCCCTCCTTATAAGAATTTCGTCCTCGAAATTCACTTACCCGAATTGTTGAACAACTGTGGATACTGCTCTTTCATCAGTTGTTCTGGTTCCCAAGTCCGTTCTTCCATCACGTCACTTCGCCACAAGACTGAAACCATCGGCACGGAACGACTTTGCAATTGTTTCACTGCTCTGTCTACTATCGCTACCGGTTGAGTTTGATATGACAAGTCGTTGGCAATCTCTATGGGCGGCGACTCCAACACATGCGATGAATCTGGCACATACTTCCGTAGCATCGACACATGGAACACATTATGAATTCTCTCCAACTCTGACGGTAAATTCAACCGGTAGGCCACCGGCCCAACTCGGGCTGTAATACTGTATGGACCAATATACCGAGGTGTTAGTTTACCTCGCTGTCGAAATCTGATTACTCCTTTCCATGGTGCTACCTTCAAAAATACTTTGTCCCCCACAGCAAACTCCAAGTTCCGTCTGCGATTATCAGCATAGTTCTTTTGTCTGTCTTGAGCTGTCTTCAGCCTTTGCCGAATCAATGTCAATTGTTCTACTGCCTGATCAATTAGTTCAGGACTATCAAGCTTCCGTTCACCAACTTCGTCCCAGCACAATGGCGTGCGGCATCGTCTCCCATACAATGCTTCATACGGCGCCATGCCGATTGAAACCTGAAAACTGTTGTTGTAAGCGAATTCTGCTAACGGTAAGCATCGCTCCCACGACGTCTGTCTCTCCAACACACATGCCCGAAGCATGTCCTCCAAGGTCTGTATCGTTCTCTCCGATTGTCCATCTGTTTGTGGATGAAAGGCTGTGCTGAAGTTCAACTTTGTATCCAAGGCATTATGAAATTGCTTCCAAAATCTGGAAGTAAAACGCGGATCCCTATCTGACACAATGGATACCGGGACTCCATGTAACTTCACTATCTCGTCAAGATATTTCATGGCCAATTTCTCTGGTGTAACTTTCTGGTTTATTTTAAGCACCTTTCTTTGTTTGCTATTTCCGAAACTTGTTGAAAGATTTCTTGCTGGTTATTTGGATCCCTATGGGACTTGTGGGTTATGAACCCAATGAATTGATTTAAGACTTCCACTGATTTTTTTATTTACTCCGTATGATACCAGAATATGTGTCCTATATCATTCTCCAATTCTTGATAAGCAATAAGATTAACAAGCTTAAAATCGGAAATTTATGATTAGCCTGGTGAGATTCAGATAGGTTTTAGGTGTCATTTAGGCTTATTTGGATTTCATGACGGTAATGACTTCAATAGAAGCAATTATTAATAGTTAGGAATTGGGGTCGTTACACAAGATGACTTACTAGGCTTGCGGATTAGCTTGTGTATTAACCATTTATCCTTTGCGCAGTGAGCCTTAGACAACACAGGTGGAAGGGGATGGCCTTTCTTCTTCATTGCCGAGAGTAATTTGATGTGTTTCACCTGCCTGTATACTTCTGAACTTTCAGAAGTGTTTGTAGTCCTCCCTCAGCCATAGATTCGGCCCTAACCTTTTCTTTTAATTCTGGAATTACGTGATCCCCTTTAGTTATTTAGGATTGATCTAATGTAAATTGGGAGATTTGTGTTTAGGGTTTCTGCAGAACTTATGATGCTGTGACCCTACTGAGATTCTTGTAATCTCATACCATTATTGTTTACCATTTTTCAGGCTTAGGTACATCCACTGTTCGTGGTACCAATGTGTGAGATCAAGGCTACACGGCGGGGCGATATCGCATCTCATTTGCATACCTATTACTTGCGCATATAACATGAATGATTGGGAAACATTCTGGTTCATTTTAAGCACCCTTCTTTATTTGCTATTTCCGAAACTTGTTGAAAGATTTCTTGCTGGTTATTTAGATCCCTAGGGACTTGTGTGTTATAAACCCAATGAATTAATTTAAGACTTCCGTTGATGTTTTTATTTACTCCGTATGATACCAGAATATGTGTCCAATATCATGCTCCAATTGTTGATAAGCAATAAGATTAACAAGCTTAAAATCAGAGATTTAAGATTAGCCTGGTGAGAGTCAAATAGGTCTTAGGTGTGATTTAGGCTTATTTGGGTTTCACGGCGTTAATGACCTTAATCGGAGCAATTATTAATAGTTAGGAATTGGGGTCGTTACACAAGATGACTTACTAGGCTTGCTGATTAGCTTGTGTATTAACCGTTTATCCTTTGCGCAGTGAGCCTTGGACAACACAGGTGGAAGGGGATGACCTTTCTTCTTCATTGCCGAGAGTAATTTGATGTGTTTCACCTGCCTGTGTACTTCTGAACTTTCGGAAGTGTTTGTAGTCCTCCCTCAGCCTATTGATTCGGCCCTAACCTTTTCATTTGATTTTGGAATTGCATGATCCCCTTTAGTTATTTAGGATTGACCTAATGTAAATCGGGAGATTTGTGTTTAGGGTTTCTGCAGATCTTATGATGCTGTGACCCTACTGAGATTCTTGTAATATCATACCATTGTTGCTTACCATTTTTCAGGCTTAGGTACATTCCACTGTTCGTGGTACCAATGTATGAGATCAAGGCTGCACGACGGGGCGATATCGCATCACATTTGCATACTTGTTACTTTCGCATATAACATGAATGATTGCAAAACTTTTCTGTTTTATTTTAAGCACCTTTCTTCGTTTGCTATTTTCGAAACATGTTGAAGAATTTCTTGTTGGTTATTTGGATCCCTATGGGACTTGTGTGTTATGAACCCAATGAATTGATTTAAGACATTCCACTGATTTTTTTATTTACTCCGTATGATACCAGAATATGTGTCCTATATCATTCTCCAATTATTGATAAGCAATATGATTAACAAGCTTAAAATCGGAAATTTATGATTAGCCTTGTGAGAATCAGATAGGTCTTAGGTGTCATTTAGGCTTATTTGGGTTTCACGACGGTAATGACTTTAATCGGAGCAATTATTAATAGTTAGGAATTGGGGTCGTTACACAAGATGACTTACTAGGCTTGCGGATTAGCTTGTGTATTAACCGTTTATCCTTTGCGCAGTGAGCCTTGGACAACACAGGTGGAAGGGGATGGCCTTTCTTCTTCATTGCCGAGAGTAATTTGATGTGTTTCACCTGCCTGTGTACTTCTGAACTTTCGGAAGTGTTTGTAGTCCTCCCTCAGCCATTGATTCGGCTCTAACCTTTTCATTTGATTTTGGAATTGCAGGATCCCCTTTAGTTATTTAGGATTGATCTAATGTAAATTGGGAGATTTGTGTTTAGGGTTTCTGCAGAACTTATGATGCTGTGACCCTACTGAGATTCTTGTAATCTCATACCATTATTGTTTACCATTTTTCAGGCTTAGGTACATCCACTGTTCGTGGTACCAATGTGTGAGATCAAGGCTACACGGCGGGGCGATATCGCATCACATTTGCATACTTATTACTTGCGCATATAACATGAATCATTGGGCAAATTTCTGGTTCATTTTAAGCACCCTTCTTTGTTTGCTATTTCCGAAACTTGTTGAAAGATTTCTTGCTGGTTATTTAGATCCCTAGGGACTTGTGTGTTATAAACCCAATGAATTAATTTAAGACTTCCGTTGATGTTTTTATTTACTCCGTATGATACCAGAATATGTGTCCAATATCATGCTCCAATTGTTGATAAGCAATAAGATTAACAAGCTTAAAATCGGAAATTTATGATTAGCCTGGTGAGATTCAGATAGGTCTTAGGTGTCATTTATGCTTATTTTGGTTTCACGGCGTTAATGACCTTAATCGGAGCAATTATTAATAGTTAGGAATTGGGGTCGTTACACAAGATGACTTACTAGGCTTGCTGATTAGCTTGTGTATTAACCGTTTATCCTTTGCGCAGTGAGCCTTGGACAACACAGGTGGAAGGGGATGACCTTTCTTCTTCATTGCCGAGAGTAATTTGATGTGTTTCACCTGCCTGTGTACTTCTGAACTTTCGGAAGTGTTTGTAGTCCTCCCTCAGCCATTGATTCGGCCCTAACCTTTTCATTTGATTTTGGAATTGCATGATCCCCTTTAGTTATTTAGGATTGACCTAATGTAAATTGGGAGATTTGTGTATAGGGTTTCTGCAGATCTTATGATGCTGTGACCCTACTGAGATTCTTGTAATCTCATACCATTGTTGCTTACCATTTTTCAGGCTTAGGTACATCCACTGTTCGTGGTACCAATGTATGAGATCAAGGGTGCACGACGGGGCGATATCGCATCACATTTGCATACTTGTTACTTTCGTATATAACATGAATGATTGGAAAATTTTCTGGTTTATTTTAAGCACCTTTCTTTGTTTGCTATTTCCGAAACTTGTTTAAGGATTTCTTGCTGGTTATTTGGATCCCTATGGGACTTGTGTGTTATGAACCCAATGAATTGATTTAAGAATTCCACTGATTTTTTTATTTACTCCGTATGATAACAGAATATGTGTCCTATATCATTCTCCAATTATTGATAAGCAATAAGATTAACAAGCTTAAAATCGGAAATTTATGATTAGCCTGGTGAGATTCAGATAGGTCTTAGGTGTCATTTAGGCTTATTTGGGTTTCACGGCGTTAATGACCTTAATCGGAGCAATTATTAATAGTTAGGAATTGGGGTCGTTGCACAAGATGACTTACTAGGCTTGCTGATTAGCTTGTGTATTAACCGTTTATCCTTTGCGCAGTGAGCCTTGGACAACACAGGTGGAAGGGGATGGCCTTTCTTCTTCATTGCCGAGAGTAATTTGATGTGTTTCACCTGCCTGCGTACTTCTGAACTTTCAGAAGTGTTTGTAGTCCTCCCTCAGCCATAGATTCGGCCCTAACCTTTTCTTTTAATTCTGGAATTACGTGATCCCCTTTAGTTATTTAGGATTGATCTAATGTAAATTGTGAGATTTGTGTTTAGGGTTTCTGCAGAACTTATGATGTTGTGACCCTACTGAGATTCTTGTAATCTCATACCATTATTGTTTACCATTTTTCAGGCTTAGGTACATCCACTGTTCGTGGTACCATTGTATGAGATCAAGGCTACACGGCGGGGCGATATCGCATCACATTTGCATATTTATTACTTGCGCATATAACATGAATGATTGGGAAACTTTCTGGTTCATTTTAAGCACCCTTCTTTGTTTGCTATTTCCGAAACTTGTTTAAGGATTTCTTGCTGGTTATTTGGATCCCTATGGGACTTGTGTGTTATGAACCCAATGAATTGATTTAAGAATTCCACTGATTTTTTTATTTACTCCGTATGATACCAGAATATGTGTCCTATATCATTCTCCTATTATTGATAAGCAATAAGATTAACAAGCTTAAAATCGGAAATTTATGATTAGCCTGGTGAGATTCAGATAGGTCTTAGGTGTCATTTAGGCTTATTTGGGTTTTACGGCGTTAATGACCTTAATCGGAGCAATTATTAATAGTTAGGAATTGGGGTTGTTGCACAAGATGACTTACTAGGCTTTCTGATTAGCTTATGTATTAACCGTTTATCCTTTGCGCAGTGAGCCTTGGACAACACAGGTGGAAGGGGATGGCCTTTCTTCTTCATTGCCGAGAGTAATTTGATGTGTTTCACCTGCCTGCGTACTTCTGAACTTTCAGAAGTGTTTGTAGTCCTCCCTCAGGCATAGATTCGGCCCTAACCTTTTCTTTTATTTCTGGAATTACGTGATCCCCTTTAGTTATTTAGGATTGATCTAATGTAAATTGTGAGATTTGTGTTTAGGGTTTCTGCAGAACTTATGATGCTGTGACCCTACTGAGATTCTTGTAATCTCATACCATTATTGTTTACCATTTTTCTGGCTTAGGTACATCCACTGTTCATGGTACCAATGTGTGAGATCAAGGCTACACGGCGGGGCGATATCGCATCACATTTGCATACTTATTACTTGCGCATATAACATGAATGATTGGGAAACTTTCTGGTTCATTTTAAGCACCCTTCTTTGTTTGCTATTTCCGAAACTTGTTGAAAGATTTCTTGCTGGTTATTTAGATCCCTAGGGACTTGTGTGTTATAAACCCAATGAATTAATTTAAGACTTCCGTTGATGTTTTTATTTACTCCGTATGATACCAGAATATGTGTCCAATATCATGCTCCAATTGTTGATAAGCAATAAGATTAACAAGCTTAAAATCAGAAATTTATGATTATCCTGGTGAGAGTCAAATAGGTCTTAGGTGTCATTTAGGCTTATTTGGGTTTTACGGCGTTAATGACCTTAATCGGAGCAATTATTTATAGTTAGGAATTGGGATCGTTACACAAAATGACTTACTAGGCTTGCTGATTAGCTTGTGTATTAACCGTTTATCTTTTACGCAGTGAGCTTTGGACAACACAGGTGGAAGGGGATTACCTTTCTTCTTCATTGCCGAGAGTAATTTGATGTGTTTCACCTGTCTGTGTACTTCTAAACTTTCGGAAGTGTTTCTAGTCCTCCCTCAGCCATTGATTCGGCCTTAACCTTTTCATTTGATTTTGGAATTGCATGATCCCCTTTAGTTATTTAGGATTGATCTAATGTAAATTGGGAGATTTGTGTTTAGGGTTTCTGCAGATTTTATGTTGCTGTGACCCTACTGAGATTCTTGTAATCTCATACCATTGTTGTTTACCATTTTTCAGGCTTAGGTACATCCACTGTTCGTGGTACCAATGTGTGAGATCAAGGCTGCACGGCGGGGCGATATCGCATCACATTTGCATACTTGTTACTTGCGCATATAACATGAATGATTGGGAAACTTTCTGGTTTATTTTAAGCACCTTTCTTTGTTTGCTATTTCCGAAACTTGTTGAAGGATTTCTTGCTGGTTATTTGGATCCCTATGGGACTTGTGTGTTATGAACCCAATGAATTGATTTAAGAATTCCGTTGATGTTTTTATTTACTCCGTATGATACCAGAATATGTGTCCAATATCATGCTCCAATTGTTGATAAGCAATAAGATTAACAAATCTAAAATCAGAAATTTATGATTAGCCTGGTGAGAGTCAAATAGGTCTTAGGTGTCATTTAGGCTTATTTGGGTTTCACGGCGTTAATGACCTTAATCGGAGCAATTATTAATAGTTAGGAATTGGGGTCGTTACATATAATCAATACACAACCGGAGGGTGCCATCCTTCTTCTTAACAAACAGCACCATGGCTCCCCAGCGTAAAACACTGAGTTGAATGAACTCGTTCTCCACCAACTCTTGCAACTGAGTCCTCAATTCCTTCATCTTAGCTAGAGCCATCCTATGTGGTGGAATAGAGATAGGTGTTGAACCGGGAAAAAACTTAATGTAAAACTCCACATCACTCACAGGAGGTAAACCTGGTAAATCCTCCGGGAAAACATCCATAAATTCACTAACAACTTGCAAATTCTCCAACATAAGATCGGCCACAAAAACATCAACTACATGGGGGCAAGAAAGTTAGATAACCCCTCCTCAACAAATGCCTAGCCTCAATAGCTGAAATCAAACAAGAGGCAACAACATTCCTATACCCCTCCAACACAACCTCCACTCCCTCAGGAGTTTTTAAAACCACCTTCTTCTCAAAACACAACAGGGCAGCTCTATATTGTGCTAACCAATCCATACATCAGCAAAGCAAGACACATGAGGACCAATAAATGATCTACCAGCACCCGAATCTATCAACACATGAGTAGTAAAATAAAAGACTAGGGTAGTACCAATAATAATTGCTTGACTGGCAACTGCCTCTACATCTGCAAACGTTAAGAGTCTGGTGTGACTCCTGGTAATAGAATGTCTAGGTACACCTGATGTTGAAGGTGTAGCAGTAGGAGCAATAGCCGAGGCAATAAGCTGCACTCTGAATGAACCACTAAGCTGAATCCGAGCATAGAAAGAAGCTAGTAGAGGTCTGTAACTGTGAGATTCCGTCTATTGTAGTGCTGGTCAGTGCCAGCGTTAACAGTAGCGTTAGTGCAGGCAGAAAAGCGCCGATGCTAAGTGGTTGGTTGTGAACACGGCCGTAGGAAGCCTTTAAGTAACCCATAGTAAATCTGAGAGTGTTTAAGTATGATTGTGAGTGAGATAGGTTAGACGATCGAGGTTGAGTCAGTGGAAACCAAACCAGGTTGATTTTGGTCCGTTTTGAGCGACCGCGAGCAGTTTGGGCCAAAATTTTGTGTATTGGGCTGTTGCTATTTTTTTTCCATTCCCAGCCGTTTTGGTTGACATTTCATGTGTCACTTGGGCTCATTTGTGATGAAACGGGCCGTTGATTTCACATTTCAGCCTTGTTGAACTTTTGGGTCCGAAACCCATCAGCCCAAGCCCACACTCCTCTTCCATAAGTGACCAGTAGAACACACACTCATCACCAGCCCTAACCCGTTTTTCTCCTTCCTTCACCCTTCCAACCTACCAAAATCCAAACTTTGTTCAATTTGACCCCAAAAACTTGTGAGGGATTGTCTCAAAACACTTACCCATCAATTTTCTACACTTTTGCACTGTTAGATTGGGATCTAAGGCCTGATTTTGAGGTGTTCTTCATTTTGGCCGAAAATTTCAGAGTTGTTGGTAAATGCTTAATCTTTGGTTTTCTTTTTGGATTGGTTAGTTTATTAGGTTGCTAGTGACGTGATTAAGTGTTTTTGATGGATGAAAATGTATGAAAAAAACCTATGATTCTTGTATGAATTCCGGATGAACAGTATCAGGGGGTTATTTCTTCATGTTATTGATCATGTTGGTGTGTTTATTCATGTTAATTGAGTGGTTGTAGTCAGTATTGAGAGGGAACGTGTTGATTATGTGAGGAATTGATGTTGAGCTAGTAATGAGAGTATCTGAATGTAAGACGTATTATGATTTAGTTGTTTAGAGTGGATAGGGAAATGTAGATGTGTGTGCAGCGTGAGAGGATTCATAGGATTGCTTTCAATTATTTTCCATTTGATTCCTTGATTGGTTATGCTTAGTATGGCTGTATGGTTTGTGTTTGTTTAGGCGGTACCGGATTGAGCGGTAGAGGCAAGGATATTGTTGGAGAATCGTCGACGCGACGAGAGGTGGGAGTTTATGTTTCATTTGCATACGCGAAATGTTTTGTTTTCAGAATTAAATGATCAAATGTTTTTGGTTTGAAGGGAGGTGAAACTTGATCTGTGTTTAACATTTATATTAGAATCATACTATGCATGTCATGTCTGAATGCATCCCCTGTATATTCAAAGCTGAAGCATGCTGACTTGTTTGGTCTATACTTCCCTTGTGAGAGTTGTGTTCATTGTTACCCTTGGTGAGCAGTCCCTTGTGGGTGATTTGTTGTGATAATATTATGATGATATATGTGTTATTGGGCATGAGAAGTGAGAAGAGATTTTCAAAAGAAAATATATTGTTCCAGCCCACTTCGAGAAATGGATTAAAAGCATACGAATTTTCATACGTGTTTTGTGACCTACCATACGATGTGATTTTTCATTTCCATATACATGATTCTCATTGTGGCCGAATACTTTGAATATTATTTTGAGATGTTTGACACCTGTTTTACAAGCTGGAAATGTTTAATTGCATGCATGGAATATATGATGAATTTTTCGATTTAATAACCCATACGTGATAAATTCACTATTTGGTCACTAACCGATCAGACCTCCCGATTTCCAGTAAGGATCCCGATGATGTTCACACCCTTTTGTAACCCCTGAATGAGTGTTTTTAACCCCGGAAAGTCTTCTTTTGAGTGTGATGAATTGTGCTATGTGTTGTGCATGTAAAAAAAAAACAAGAGTACCAAATATAAATATTTTCTAGGCACTGTACCGATTGGAATTGACGGTAAAAGTTTGATCAAGTTAGGTAAGTATATGGAGTCCTTATAGAGAGGACAGTTGCTTACCTTGGAGAGGTATGGTTAGATATATGTATGTGTATTGAGTACTGTGTGCACTATGAAGGGAAAGGCCATACAAATGCTTCATATATATTTTACGACGTTATATCTACGTGTGCTCAAAGTTGAATGTGATAGCTTGAGTTTTTCCATTCAATTTTGGACAATACTGATGGTGGGGTTTTCTTTATATATATGCTACAACTGAAAACCATCGGTAGGCTTTTAAGTAACCCTTTAGCGGGAGTTACGTGAAAGTGGTTTGTGTCCACCCCGTTATGTTTTGGGCATAGTATGTAACGACCCTAATTCCTAACTCATTATTAATTGCTCCTATTAAGGTCATTACTGCCGTGAAACCCAAATAAGTCTCAGCGACACCTAAGATCTATTAGAATTTCACAAGGCTACTCATATGATACCGATTTTAAGCTTATTTATTTTGTTGCTTATCAATCATTTGGAGCATGCTATTGGACACATATTCTGGTAACATACGGAGTAAATAAAATCATCAGCGGAAGTCTTAAATCAATCCATTGAGTTCATAACACACAAGTCCCATAGGGATCCAAATAACCAGCAAGCAAATCATCAACAATTTCCGGAAATAGCAAGTCAAACGAATGCTCAAAAATAAACCAGAACATCATCCAATCTTTCAAGTTATTTGCGCATGTAACAGGTAAGTGTTTATGATGCGTTATCGCCCCGCCATGCAGCCTTGATCTCACACACAGGTACCACGAACAGAGGCTGTACCTAAGCCTGAAAAATGGTAAAAACAACGGTATGAGATTACAAGAATCTCAGTAGGGTCGCAGCATCATAAGATCTACAGATTCCTTAAACACAAATCTCTCAAATTCACATAAGATCATTCCCTAAACGAACTAAAGGGATCACACGATTAAACAATAAACATAAAGAGGTTAAGGCCGAGATCATGGCTGAGGGAGGACCACACTTCCGAAAGTTCAGAAGTACACAGGCAGGTAATACAGAGGAGTGGGACAACGAAATAGTGTACCCACAGGAAACAAAACAGAACTGACTGATACCATAAGGATATATAGCATCAGTAAGTTCCAGGAGCTAAAGATCAACGATGTTGTCCACCCAGCAAGGAGGCAAAATCTCCTGCAGGCAATAGGTCTAAGCTATCTAAATGTACATCTTTTAAATTTGACTTAGCCCAGCAAAAACCATGTCTCAATCCATTCATGAACATGTCAGTTGAACTAAGCACATCTCCCCTGAAGATACTATGATTTCTACCTAGCCAAATACTCCAGGTGAAGGAGAACAGCAGAACATACCACACCTGTTGCCATCGACGAGAGGTTGAGAAGCCAGACCACTGTAAGAACAGGTCAGTCATGGAGCATGGTTGGACCCAGCTGATGCCCCAATGTTTGAATAGTAAGGACCAACATGCCCAGGCGTTCCAACAGTTGAGTAGAACATGATTGGAGTCCCCCTCCTGATATGCGCAAGCATGACAAGCACCTGCGCTGGCAGGCAGAAGACCAAGACGTATCAAATGACCTTTGGTGGCCATCTTCTCCCGACATGCTAACCACATGAAAGCCTGCCATTTCAGAGCTCCCTGTTTGGTCCAGACGTTTGGGATTGGCCTGACCTCTGGTTGGATAGATAAGGCTTCCAAGGATTGGTAACAAGCGCGGGACGAGAAGTTACAGAGCGAATCACCCCATAACAACCGATCTTCTTCGATGTCCTTCGGTGTGTACCCATCCAACATCAATTGTAAACGGTGAACTTCAGTTGTCTCCCATGCGAAAAGCCGACGTCTCCAGATGAGGTCCCACTTCCAGAAAGCCCCTTCCAGATGCCCAAAGCGTAAGATGGAACCCTCTTTGATCAGTGATAGCGCATATAACCTTGGGAATAAGACCTTCAATGGTGACACGCTGCACCAAATATCATCCCAAAAGGAGATTATGTCTCCTTTGCCCAGCTGCCAGCGAAAGAGTGTGGAGATACACTGACCGTTGGGTAGAGTGGATCTGCTCATTTTGACAATGCCATGCCAAAGAGCTGAAGCATGTCTCTCCTCGCCTATAATTCCTTCAGCTCGCAGCCTGGAACAATATTTTTGCGTTATAAACTGATGCCACAACGTGCAGGGAGCAGTGGCCAAACGATAGCTCCACTTGGTGAGCAATGCCATATTTCGCCATTGCAAACAACCCAGTCCAGCACCCCCATTTTCTTTAGCACGAACTGCAACCTGCCAACTCACTTTACACATGCACCGCTGATCTGCACGCCCCACCCAAAGAAAACGTCTCATCCATTTCTCTAAATCCCTCCGGACCATCACCGGCATTT
The DNA here is from genome assembly GCA_019739055.1 of Passiflora organensis. NCBI lineage: Eukaryota > Viridiplantae > Streptophyta > Magnoliopsida > Malpighiales > Passifloraceae > Passiflora > Passiflora organensis. The sequence continues at coordinate 9,284,824 of JAEPBF010000278.1, read as the reverse complement.
GGAAGAGCGTCATATAGTAAATAGGGAGACTATTTAAAACTGACTTCAGCAAGACAATCCGGCCCCCCAATGATAACAATGAACCCTTCCAGGAGGCCAACTTGCGTTTAAATCTGAGAATTACTGTCTCCCACGTTTTATATCTGCGGGGATTTGCCCCTAGGGGAATCCCTAGATACTGAAAAGGAAGGATTTGCGGCTGGCAATGTAGCAAAGATGCCGTATGGGCCACCTCCCCGGTAGACACATGGATCCCTACTAATCCAGATTTGAAGAAGTTTATCTTCAAGCCGGACATCATCTCATAACACCGCAACAGACGCTTCAAGTTGAGGATCCCCTGGCTGTCACCCTGACAGAACAGAATGACATCATCTGCGTACTGTAAGTGTGTTAGAGATAACGAACCTACCTTGATCCCCTGTAATAATTGCCGCTCAGCCGCTGTACAATTAATTTGGACAGTACCTCCCCTACCAAGTTAAACAATGGCGACAACGGATCCCCTTGACGTAAGCCTCGCCCCGTTGTAAATTCCTGTGTCGGTGAGCCATTGATCAATACAGCACACCTCGCTGTGGATATACATGCCATTATCCACTGACACCAACGTGAACCAAAGCCCATCGTCATCATGACATCATCCTCCGTTCTTTGTTCTGTCCCATACCCAGCTTGCGTCTCTTCCTCGCAATTGCCCTTCGTTAGGTCACGTACCCAGCTGCTTACTGTTTTCTTTCCTTCATCCGTACCCAGTGTCGTGAGCAGTGCTTCTCCGATTCTGTGCTCTCGCTCTTTTCTTCTACTCGCGTAAATCGGATGCATGTTTCCCTGTTGTTCCCCTTTCGCATGTCCCCTCGTACCAGTGCCTTGATCTTCTTCTTCCTCAGTATTTCCTGGATCTTCGTTCCTGGTTGAGCAACGTGCGTGTGTGTGCTGGTTTCCTTTGATTTTCGGTGCTCTGTATTTCCGGTGCGGCTTGGTTCTCTTTGTAAGTGGCATGGGTTACATTTTTTCTTCTTCCTCCCTTACCTGCCTCGCCGTAGCTCCTGAGATTTGCGTGAAATTTGTGCCATCCCTTTTCTCGGCATCTTGATTGTATCTCTTGTGTGTGCTTTGTTGGGTCTTGCCTTGCGAATTTCTTGTTTGTTTCTTCTTTCGTTTCTGTACCCCTTCACTGTCGCAGTCGTTCCTTCTTGCTTCTCTTTTCGTTTCTTGTACCTTTCACCCTCGAGGTTGATTCCCTTTCGTCACTGGTTGCTCTTGCTTTCGTTTACCTTTTCCGAAGCTTTGTATCCGTCGAGTTCCTCGGTTCGTTCCCAGTGCGCACAGGGCTCCTTCCCAACGATTTTCGGTCCTTCTCTTGATGCGCACCGTTTTTCCTCCTATTCCAGTGATGTTAGAGTACCATGTGATTTCTCATAATCCCTGGGATATCATGCGTATGCTGAAATGTAAATTGGGATTTATGTAAATCAATTTAAGCCATTTTAAATCAGTAATTCACAGTATGCTGAACCTCTACATAGGTAAGTTTACCAAGCTGAAATATTTAGTTGAATAAAGAGAAGTTTTCCTTCCTGGTTTGGATGGAACCTATGCATAACTCGCATTACTCGTTAAATTAACTAGTTAATCAGGAAGTGAGCTAAATTAGAAACAAGCTCACCAGTAAAACGCACCAAACCCTGTAGTTTAACAAAGTGGCGGACAATTAAATAAAAACCAGTCCGCCACTAAATTTATTTAACAAGGCTCGTGACTTTAAATTCTTCCATTTCGTTGAGTAATGTTATCATGGTTTAAATGAAATAGTTTTTAATGTGTGTGCTTTAGCCTGTGAATGCATTCTATTGTTAATTACAGTAAGTAAACGTTCGCTTGGCCAATGCGAGGTAAGTCAACGGAATCCCGTTACAGGGGAGAGTTGCTTACCAGTTGGGAGTCGTATGGGTGATGTTTACGTATACCTGCCATGTCTTCGCAGGTCGGTTCATATTGTGTATTGAGGCAGGTACGATGTGTGTGATATTTTCTCTGCCTAGTCTCGGACAACACTGGCAGTACGGGTTACGTATTATGTATTGTTTTAAAAATAAATTAATCTGCCAGTGGGCTCCCGGTTTCCCTTTAGCGGGGGTTACTAGAGGAGTGTTTTACGATGTCCACCCCGATGGTTTCTGATTAATAATGTTAATCGTGTGGTGATATGAACCGTTGTGTGATAATATATTGGGTTGGAATATAATATATTGGGTTTGTGAATTAAGAAGTGAATGTGCTAATTCCATATCCCTCATGTTTGTTCAGTTACACTCCTGTTTGCATCATGATCCGTTCCTTGTCCTCCTTTGTTGTATTCCAGTTTGCCCGTAGGACATATGATGCTGTGACTCCTACTGAGATTTTATAATCTCACCCGTTGTTGTATTTCCCCCTTTCAGGAGTAGTACGAGAGCCGTAGACGGCATTTGAGGTGTGGTTGTTTCCTACGACTCGACTGGACTATCGCACCTACACATTTTATACAGATTTCCATTTCTGGCATTTTCCGGTTTGAATCGTTTTGAATGTTTGACCTACTTTACGTTTTATACATCTTTTCGTTATCGTGTACTTTGTTTTTACGTATAGGGCTTTAAGCCCATTTCGTGATTTTGGACTTGACTGTTTGAGTCCGTTTTTGTTTATGGTATTTCATTTCCAGTCATGAAAGTCTTCCGCTGTATATTTCGTTTACTCCGTTTTATGCCAGATGTCAGTTTTCACACCGCAGCTGTAGAATGGCGAATTTGTCCCACTAGGAGACCATTGGGCTGCAGGAACCAATCAATCTGCTTTCTCTCCAGATCTCAATAGAATTTTCTGGTTATTTCATGTCCATCTATCTGTATTTAAAGCTACCCAAGAGTGATTACTAAAGATGACCAACGCTCAAACAGAATATATAAAATGTGGATGAGTTGACCCTTTTATTCAATTGATTTAATTAGCAGTCCATCGAGAGTGCCTATCTAGCTAACATTAACATGAGGAGGTGATCGTCCAGTTTCTGAGGTGTAAAGATTGTAGGTTTTAATCAAAATCCCCAGTTCTTCTTTTTTGGAGCTAGACTTCCTTTTCCTGTTGCATGTTAGAAAGAGTCAAAAAGCAAGGAGTGACGGATGGAAACAAGAACCTGTCCAACTGAAGTCCCATAACAGAAGCCGGGATCAAGGGAGCGAACCTGACAAGCTTAGAGTAATCTAGAAAAGAGACTAATTAATAAAGAGGAGCTCTCTAGAATCATTCGGTCATCGAAAACCATAAAGTAGATGGCAATCAATAGCTTTGGTCTCTATGAAATTACCATGAAACCACTTCATAAATTGATTAAATATTATACAAATTAGACTAATTTAATTCCCTCGCAATCTTTCACCCCGTTCAATCGTGTTGGATCATTGATTTAGTGACGATCTTACGGTTAGTGGAAAAAAGAAAAAAAGAGAACGAAAAAGCAGTAAAAAAGAAAAAGAGAAAAGCTTACTGCTTGCTCATATTTATTATAGGAAACGTGTTTTTTAGGATTTTTTATTTTCTCATCCGAAATACTGTCATTCTTTTCCGTGAAGTGTAAAATATTTTCCAGCTAGTTTTTTATTTTTCTGTTTGGAATCTTATCACGTTAGTGAGCCTATGAGATTTTAAAAAAAAATATACTGACGTGTGAAACATTTTCCACGTTATTCAGCTGAGTAAGCAGAAAGTTAAAAGCCAGCCTTGTTTGTAGTGTTGCCTTCGAGTAGTAACCGCTATCTTAGAGTAAAATTACTTGAACGACCCTATACGTACAAAGTGGCACTTGTCACTAGAATGTCCCACAGTTTCCCCTTTTCTTACAACTTGTTACGTGGAGCTTAGTTTCATTTTTCTTACAGGGTACGTTATTTTCAGCAGCGAGTCTCACAGTGTGAGATCTGCAACTGACTAGTAAACCCCTCCCGGTGAGTTTATTTCTTCCCCCTCCATTTTTATTTTTTTTATTTTATTTTTATTTTTCTTCCCATTTATTCAATTACCTCTAGTATCAAAACCAACCGTCTGATTTTCAAATTGTTTGCACCATTGCATTCCTCTCAGCGTCACGATCAACTTGTCGTTAGTTTCACCTTCATCGGACCACGGACGCACCCAGATCGGAGCCCGGAAGTTCCGAAATTCTTACCGGAAAATCTTAGATCCCGGCCGATTGGAGGTGAGTCTTGAAATTTGGTTTTCGGATTCGTAGTCCTGGTGTTTGTAGCTTCGTGTTGATATAAAAATTTTCGGTTTTGGATGAAGTTACAGTTTTCCGGTGCCGCCGACCGGCGAGTACTGTAGACATTGGCGGCGAGTACTATTTGACCGTTGACTTTGACCACGTTGACCGTTGACCGTTGACCAAAAAGTCAAATCTTCCCTGTTAGGTAATATCGACGTTCTGAACGTGATAGCGTGATCGGTTTTTCCATTTGATGTGTCGTTTGTGAGTTATAGTCATTCAAAATTTATTATGTAGGTTTAATACCAGTTGTCTAAGCCTAACCTGAATATTGTGTTCTTAGGAAGGGCGAGTATTGAGGACAAAGGCAAGAGTATCGTTTCCTTTCTTCGGCCCGTAAGGTAGGGTCTTTACCGTATGTGTTCAATCATAAGTATAATCCATCGGAGTCCATCCGATGGATCCATGTCCAAGTTACTTTGTCTTTTATCGTATGTTCTTGAAAGGTAGGGTCTTTACCGTATGTGTTCAATCATAAGTATTTGTTGACCTTTAAATCCGTATCTTTTTTAAATTGAATCGTTGTATAATCCATCGGAGTCCATCCGATGGATCCATGTCCAAGTTACCTTGTCCTTTACCGTATGTTCTTGTAAGGTAGGGTCCTTACCGTATGTATGTGATCATTAGTATTTCCTTGTTGTAAAATCCGTTTTACCTTGGTTTTGATTGATTCGTTGTATAGTCCATCGGAGCCCATCCGATTGGTCCATTGTTCAAATTTCATGGTTCTCTTCCGTAGGTAGCTGTAAAGTATTATAATATAGGGTCTTTACCGTATTTGTCTCATATTAAGTATTCTTTGATTTTAAATCCGTACTTTGGTCATTGAATTGTTGTGTAATCCATCGGAGCCCATCCGATGGATCCATTGTCCAAATTACCTTGACTTTTTTGTATGTACCCGTAATGTATCATAATATATCTCCAAAATTTCATGTGATCAATCAAAGTCCATTTGATTGATTTGTTGAGTAAATTGGGCTGATTCCGTATCATTGCCCGTAAAGTAATAAAAAAGTTGTAATCAAAGGTTTCTGTAACGATATATGATAATATATCGTATTATTGAGTATGAATTGTAAAGTATGATATTTCAGTGTTATTGAAAGTTAAACCAGTTTGTGTATTTTTGTAAAGTATGTAAGTTTTCATGTTACTCGTACTTGTGTTCCGTTTGGCCAAACGTGGTGAGTGCTCGGTCTCTGAGAGTAAGCGGAGAGACACTCATCTGTTGGGAGGTGTATGGTTGGAGTATGGTTACTGTATGGTTACTGTATGTTCCCTGCTTCGCAGGATGATCTGAAAGGGACTAGTTGATCTTTTCCGTATAAAGTTTTATTAATCAATCTAGTCTCGGACAACACTGGTAGAAGGGGCTATGTATGTAATTGTTTTAAAAGTATGTATAAAACCTACCAGTGGGCTTCCGGTTTCCCTTTAGCGGGGGTTACTCGGGAAGTGATTTCCAGTCCGCCCATGTTTTTACTATTGACCCTGTTGAGTTCTTTGTTGAAAGCGAAAGTACATTTTCGAGGCCAGTAAGTAAACGTTTTGTAAAGTAAACAGAAAGTACATGTTGGGTCCAGTAAGTAATGTTTTGTAAAGTAAACAGTAAAGTTTAAGTTTTGAGAAATTACAAGTTCAGTAATGTTCTAATAAGTTCCTTGTTGTTTCCTCTCATCTGATAAGTTGTTGTATTGTACCTCTCCTTTGATAAGTTCCTTGTTGTCCCTCTTCTTTGAAAAGTCTGCTTTGTTGTCCCCTACTGAGATTCTCGAAAATCTCACCCCCTTCGTGTTTGTCTTTCCCTCCCAGGACTAGATCGTGGTCAGTAGCTATTTTCAGTGTGAGCGTCGGGACTACTCGCTGGGACTATTGCATCTGCACATGTATGGTTTTATTGGCACACTGTTGAATATTTATTGTTTGGACTTGTGATTTCGTTTTCAGATACTTGGGGCTTGTGTGTTATGGTTTCACTGGTTTGTATTGTGTTGTTATAAAAGACTTCCGCTGTTTGAATATTACTCCGTAATTTATTGTGCCACGTATTTAGTACTTATCAGCCATGCTGTAATTTGTAAATATTTTAAATTTTATTTTTGGAATTTACGTTTGAAAAGTCAAATAGCCTTGTGGAGTTCGGATTGGTCCACGTGTCGGGCTTCTCCGGGCTTCACGGCGGTAAGGGCCCGCTTTCCGGGTTTGGGTCCTTACAGGAGTGGTAGCGGAGCCCCAGGTTTTTACAAACCAAGTTTTGAAAGTGTTTTCATAATATTTTTAAAGTATGATTTCCAACTCACTACACTGCACGTGCATAGTCCAGCGTTGTATCGTATTAATTGTCCCCTATAGTCTTTAGACTAATTAGGATGTCCTTGTCAGTTAAGCACAGTTAGAGATTTGACCGTCGAATGAGTCGTTATGTAGGACAGTATTCCCCGAGGCGTCTCATTACGAGGCGATAGTCACACACCTTCCCAGTCACAGTCGATAGCTTCCAGTCGAGTACAGGTAGACTCATGTCGTGGTGCGACAGATGTCAGAGACGCCACATTCTGCCGTGTCCACAGAACAGACAGTGTTATAACTGCTCGAGTTTGGTCATATGGCGAGGGACTGCCCGAAGCCGAGATCACAGTCCTTTAGTGCTTCGAGACCCAGTGGCAGTATACACCTTCTCAGGGTCTTACCAGCCACAGTCCAGAGCACCAGGTAGACCTTCTGGTAGTCAGACACAGGGTCAGCAGTCTAGTCAACCAGTACAGACGAGACAGTCCCGCCTCTTTATTTGACTGATGTTGAGGCCGTGCTAGCTTAGACGTATGACAGGTACTATTACTGTATTTTCTGTTCTTGCTCGAGTTTTGTTAGATCCAGGAGCAAATAGATCTTTTGTCGGTCCTAGAATTTCAGCTCGTGCAGATCGTCAGTTATCTTTGTTAACTCCATCTATTGAGGTTCGGTGAGCTTTTGATGTGTATCAGGTGTATATTGGTTACATTCTGAGGTTGAGTACAGCTGTGTTGGAAGCAGATTTGATTCCGCTTGACATCCGGGAGTTTGGTGTTATATTGGGTATGGAATGTCTAGTCCGTTATCATGCTCGAATGGAGTGTTTCACCAAGCGAGTTTGGTTTAGTCTCCCCGATAGTTCCGACTATTGCTTCGAGGGAGATAGACGTATTGTGCCTACCTGTATGATCTCATGGCTTAGTTCAAAAAAGATGATCAGTAAAGGCTGTACAGCGTTTTTGGCTCATGTCAGAGATACCTCAGCCGAGTCGCCGGAGTTGAATCAAGTTCTGGTTGCCAGTTAGTTCCCGGATGTATTTCCTGAAGACGTAGTCGGGTTTTACCACAGAGGGAGAAGTTGAGTTTGGGATCGAGTTGATTCCAGGGACAAACCCGATATCCATTCCGCCGTATCGGATGGCTCCTGCTGAGATAAAGAAGTTGAAGGCTCAATTAGAGGATCTGGTAGATCGTAGTTTCATCCGACCCGTGCTTCTCCATGGGGAGCACCAGTATTGTTCGTAAGAAGAAGGATGGTTCACTACGGTTGTGCATTAATTACCGGCAGTTGAATCGGGTTACTGTAAAGAACAGGTACCCTCTGCCCCGTGTAGATGATCTGTTCGACCAGCTTGAGGGAGAGTCGGTGTTCTCAAAATTGATTTGCGGTCTGGTTATCATCAGATGCGAGTTCGTGAGTCAAATGTTCCGAAGATCCTATCCTTACCTTATCGTCAGTGTAAGGAGTATGTGGTGTATAGTGATGCATCAAAGCACGGTTTGGGGTGTGTACTTATGCAGGATGGGAAGGTAGTCGCCTACGCCTCTCGACAGTTGAGGCCACACGAATGAACTACCCGACCCATGATTTGAGTTAGCAGCTGTGTGTTTGCATTGAAGATTTGACACCATTATCTGTATGGTGAGACATGTAGAGTCTTTATAAACCATAAGAGTCTCAAGTATCTCTTAACCCAAAAGGAACTTAACTTGAGACAAAGGAGATGGCTTGAGTTGATAAAGGATTACGATCTTGTAATCGATTATCATCCCGGGAAAGCCAATGTGGTTGCCGATGCTTTGAGTAGGAAGACTTCATCTTCCTTGGGTTACGTTCGGGCAGAATACATGCCAATGCTGATGTGTTTGAGGGCAAACCGTGTCCAGCTTGACAGTGATGGTTCTGGAGCGTTGTTAGCACAGATTGTTGCCAGACCCACTTTACTTGAGGAAATTCGAGTCAAGCAGTTAGAGGATCCAGTGTTGGTTCAGTTGAGATAGCAGCTGGATAGTGTTACTAGTGGTGATACAGTCAGTGAGTATAGGGTTCGAGATGATGGTATTCTGACGTTCCGAGGTAGAATTTGTGTTCCTCGAGATGAGGAGTTACGTCAGTTGATTTTGATCGAGGCGCACAGTTCTACGTTCTCGATTCATCCCGGTAGTACCAAGATGTATTGCGATTTGAGGGAACATTACTGGTGGTCGGGAATGAAGAGACACATTGCGGAGTTTGTTGCTCGTTGCCTCGTATGCCAACAAGTCAAGGCCGAGCACCAAAAACCCGCAGGTATGTTGCAGTCGCTTCCCATTCCAGAGTGGAAGTGGGAGCATATCACGATGGACTTCGTCATGGGTCTACCGAGGACTCAGCGAGGTTTTGATGCAGTGTGGGTGATTGTGGACAGATTGACCAAGTCTGCCCATTTTCTCCCTGTACGAGTCTCCGATACTCCGGAGAAGTTAGCTTCCCGATATATGGACGAGATTGTGAGATTGCACGGAGTGCCAGTGTCCATAGTATCCGATCGAGATCCGAGGTTTACTTCCCGATTTTGGGAGAAACTACATCGTGCATTAGGCTCTCGGTTGAACTTCAGTACGGCTTTCCATCCCCAGACAGATGGTCAGTCCGAGAGGACAATACAGACGTTGGAAGATATGTTACGAGCGTGTGCGCTCGATAGACATACTACGTGGGATAGATGCCTTCCGTTGGCAGAATTCGCCTACAACAACAGTTTCCAGGTCAGTATCGGTATGGCACCGTATGAGGCTTTGTATGGTAGACGTTGTCGTACGCCCCTGTGTTGGGATGAGGTAGGTGAGAGACATCTGGACAATCCCGAGTTGATAGATCAGGCGACAGAGCAGTTGGCTTGATCAGGCAACGTTTGCAGACAGCTCAGGATAGACAACAGAGTTATGCAAACAACCGACGTCGTGACTTTGAGTTTCAGGTTGGTGACAAAGTATTCCTGAAGGTTGCACCGTGAAAAGGAGTATTTTGGTTTCAGCAGCAAGGCAAGTTAGTGTCGCGTTTTATTGGACCATATGAGATCACCGAGCGAGTTGGGCCAGTAGCATACCGTCTTGCTTTGCCACCGTCCTTGGAGAGGATCCATAGTGTCTTCCATATTTCCATGCTACAGAAGTACGTTCGGGATTCGTCACATGTGTTGGATGCACCGCTGGTAGAGGTTGCCAGTGACTTGTCGTTACCAGTTCAGCCAGTGGCTATTGTTGACGAGTCGATTAGACAGCTTCGCAGTCGTTTGGTACCTATGGTTCGAGTTTCTTGGCGTAGTGGTAGTTCCGAGGAGCTCTCTTGGAAGACTGAGGAGTCTATGCGGGAATATTACCTTTATCTCTTCCAGTAGTACGGTACGTAAATTTCGGGGACGAAATTTTTGTAAGGAGGGTAGGTTGTGAGATCTGCAACTGACTAGTAAACCCCTCCCGGTGAGTTTATTTCTTCCCCCTCCCATTTTTATTTTTTTTATTTTATTTTTATTTTTCTTCCCATTTATTCAATTACCTCTAGTATCAAAACCAACCGTCCGATTTTCAAATTGTTTGCACCATTGCATTCCTCTCAGCGTCACGATCAACTTGTCGTTAGTTTCACCTTCATCGGACCACGGACGCACCCAGATCGGAGCCCGGAAGTTCCGAAATTCTTACCGGAAAATCTTAGATCCCGGCCCGATTGGAGGTGAGTCTTGAAATTTGGTTTTCGGATTCGTAGTCCTGGTGTTTGTAGCTTCGTGTTGATGTAAAAAATTTCGGTTTTGGATGAAGTTACAGTTTTCCGGTTGCCGCCGACCGGCGAGTACTGTAGACATTGGCGGCGAGTACTATTTGACCGTTGACTTTGACCACGTTGACCGTTGACCAAAAAGTGAAAAGCCTCCCTGTTAGGTAATTTCGACGTTCTGATCGCAATGGCGCGATCCGTTTTTCCATTTGATGTGTGGTTATTGAGTTATAGTGATTTAAAGGTTAATATTCGTATGATGAGTCTAACCTTCAGGTTGTGTGCTTAGGACGGGCGTGTGTTGAGGGCAAAGGCAAGAGTATCGTTTCCTTTTCTTCAGCCCGTAAGGTAGGGTCTTTACCGTATGTGTTCAATCATAAGTATTTGTTGACCTTTAAATCCGTATCTTGGTTTTAAATTGAATCGTTGTATAATCCATCGGAGTCCATCCGATGGATCCATGTCCAAGTTACCTTGTCCTTTACCGTATGTTCTTGTAAGGTAGGGTCCTTACCGTATGTGGTTCATCATTAGTATTTCCTTGTTGTAAAATCCGTTTTACCTTGGTTTTGATTGATTCGTTGTATAGTCCATCGGAGCCCATCCGATTGGTCCATTGTTCAGAATTTCATGGTTCTCTTCCGTAGGTAGCTGTAAAGTATTATAATGTAGAGTCTTTACCGTATTTGTCTCATATTAAGTATTCCTTGATTTTAAATTCGTACTTTGGTCATTGAGTTGTTGTGTAATCCATCGGAGCCCATCCGATGGATCCATCGTCCAAATTACCTTGACTTTTCTGTATGTACCCGTAACGTATCATAATGTATCTCCAAAATTTCATGTGATCAATCAAAGTCCATTTGATTGATTTGTTGAGTAGATTGGGCTGATTCTGTATCATTGCCCGTAAAGTAATAAAAAAGTTGTAATCAAAGGTTTCTGTAACGATATATGATAATATATCGTATTATTGAGTATGAATTGTAAAGTATGATATTTCAGTGTTATTGAAAGTTAAACCAGTTTGTAAAGTATGGTATTTGTAAAGTATGTAAGTTTTTATGTTACTCGTACTTGTGTTCCGTTTGGCCAAACGTGGTGAGTGCTCGGTCTCTGAGAGTAAGCGGAGAGACACTCATCTGTTGGGAGGTGTATGGTTGGAGTATGGTTACTGTATGGTTACTGTATGTTCCCTGCTTCGCAGGATGATCTGAAAGGGACTAGTTGATCTTTTCCGTATAAAGTTTTATTAATCAATCTAGTCTCGGACAACACTGGTAGAAGGGGCTATGTATGTAATTGTTTTAAAAGTATAAGTATAAAACCTACCAGTGGGCTTCCGGTTTCCCTTTAGCGGGGGTTACTCGGGAAGTGATTTCCAGTCCGCCCATGTTTTTACTATTGACCCTGTTGGGTTCTTTGTTGAAAGTGAAAGTACATTTTCGAGGCCAGTAAGTAAACATTTTGTAAAGTAAACAGAAAGTACATATTGGGTCCAGTAAGTAATGTTTTGTAAAGTAAACAGTAAAGTTTAAGTTTTGAGAAATTACAAGTTCAGTAATATTCTAATAAGTTCCTTGTTGTTTCCTCTCATCTGATAAGTTGTTGTATTGTACCTCTCCTTTGATAAGTTCTTTGTTGTCCCTCTTCTTTGATAAGTCCGCTTTGTTGTCCCCTACTGAGATTCTCGAAAATCTCACCCCCTTCGTGTTTGTTTTTTCCCTCCCAGGACTAGATCGTGGTCAGTAGCTGTTTTCAGTGTGAACGTCGGGACTACTCGCTGGGACTATTGCATCTGCACATGTATAGTTTTATTGGCACATTGTTGAATATTTATTGTTTGGACTTGTGATTTTGTTTTCAGATACTTGGGGCTTGTGTGTTATGGTTTCACTTGTTTGTATTGTTGTTGTTATAAAAGACTTCCGCTGTTTTCAATGTTCTCCATTATTTTATTGTGCCATATTTTAGTACTTATTTGTCGTGCGCTAATTTGTAAATATTTTAAATCTTATTTTTGGGGATTTACGTTTGAAAAGTCAAAATAGCCTTGTGGAGTTCGGATTGGTCCACGTATTGGGCTTCTCCGGTTTTCACGGCGGTAAGGGCCCGATGTCCGGGTTTGGGTCCTTACATTACATGCAATGAAAACTTGCCAAGGGCAAGAGGTACCAGAAAATACCCCTCATCCCTCCACCAAGAACATTGCACATTTCCTTCAAAGCTGCTTGCTCGCGTCTGCTTTTCTCTTGTTTAGGCACACCATCGGATGGTGTTATATCTCCAACAATAGCTATCAAAATCCAAATCTCACTCAAAGTTTAGTACCCCAAAAAAATATTTAAATAAGCTTGTTTGTCTCCATGTAAAGATCTATTAGGATTTATAAGATAATTGAGAAACATTACACAACAACTTTACCTGGAGTGCCAAGACTTATTTTCCAGAACAATCAGGTTAAATTGACCACCAAATAACAAGTTTATTGCAAGCATCCCTGTGGTCAATATAACCTTATATTCTATTATGCTGTCTAGCATACTCCATTAATCATTCTACCCATACAAGATCCATCCATTGTGTACAAATGTAAAGGAGGTTTGACTATGAAAATGAGTTGTTTATGCCATACGAACTCACATTACCAGTTCTATGTCCAATTTGAATCTAAATTGTATCAGATGTATTCAATTCAGCTGATTTGAAACAAATCATAGGAGCAGTCAAAGGAATACCTTCAGCAATATCATGCACAATCGCAATCTTTATGCACCTATTTCAATAAGAAAAGGGAATTTGATTAGCAGCCTACATAAAATAAATGAAAAGAATTGTTGTTGAATACAAGTTTCGAGCCATATTCCAGCAAAAAACACACATCTACCCACGATGTCCACATTTCAAAGGCAAAACAAAATGCTTGCTATGTTGTTGAATACTATGTTGTCTACTTAAATTCTTCTGAGAAAGAAGAAGATGTTTAAGAACCAATCCAGTAGTTTGATTCCTCAGAACGAATCTACATCATCGGTTTTCCCTCTCTACTTCTTTTAAGCCTTGCAACTATCAGATAAATCCGAATGCTTATAATTCACCACTGTTAGGTGGGATGAACTTAAAAAATCAATATTTTTTTTTACGCACATGCAAACTGACCGTCTTTGGAGTTTTTGCGAAAAAAAAAGAAAAAGAAAAAGGATTTGAGGTTGTATTACAACGTCTAACCTTTCTCGATTCACACCAGGAATATCACAGGCAATCAAAGCCATCAATGCCATACGGTACATATGATCAGCGATTGATTCGGGACCCTTTATCTCATGGTTGATCCACCCCTTGCGTTTTGTGGTCTACAGAACAACGAGAGGACTAGAAGATTTATCATCCAAAATCTGCAAATAAGACATAACTACTACAGCATCTATTTTGTTCAACATGATTTGACCCCATGCATAACTGCTTGTGCACACTACACAAAAGCCTTCCTGAATACAACTCACAGCGCAACCTTTGGGGGTATGCAATGTTATGGAAGCAAAATGGTATATCCTTCAATGCCGCTTCATCAAGAATAGCTACTTTTAACATGGAACTAGAAAAGCCACTATCCAACCCTCCGATAAAGCGGTAAATACAAAAATGCTGCAAAGTAACTATCTCCCCCACTAATCTTTGGTTAAAGATTAATACCATCGTCTACTTTATCCAATAATCTTGCACGCGTTGATAAAACGTGCCAATTTTAACAGCTTCGGACTCTACTGGATTGTTAAACAGGTATGGCATAGAAATGGTAGGTTAAAAAAAAATTCTCGGGAAAGAACGCCATGATCAAGCGGAACAACAGCAAAGAAAAAAAAAAGGACAACCATTCTCCGTTTCCGTACCTTCAATCGATGACACAGGGTGAGAAAATCAATCGCAGACGATGCCGAAGAACCCATCAGAGACTCAGACTGCACTGCTGGTCTCATGGACCCAAACGCGTTGATTTCGTCCTTCTGTGACCGAACCAAGATGATCCTCGAACCCAGTGCTTCGCTCGGGAAAATGGGTTGTTGGACAAATGCCCTATTGACGAAAGCGAGGGGCGAGCGAAGTGGCTGTGGGCGACTCAGTGGAGTGGTACAGTGCCTCGGTGTATTAACCGCCATTGTTGTTTCTGTTTTCAGTTTCGGTGGTTGAATTTGATTGCAAAAAAAAAAAGTAAAAATATTGTCCGGTGGATTTGTGTTTTTTAACGTTTTTTTATGATGAGAAAAAATGACTTGCCTAGTTGGTTTTGGAATATTAAGAATTTAGAAGATCCCGGCCCGAATTCAACCCAGAAAAGCCCAGTATGAAATCAAATCAGAAAAAGCCCAGCCCATCATTGCAGATAAAATCCGCAGTGGAAGCAAAACAATGGATTGTGGAACATAGTTCCCAAATATTATATATATATATATATATATATATAATTAGTTATTTTTTAAAACTATAAGGATATTAAAATAAATATTTGTTAATAAGCTTTTGTTTAGCCTAAATTAAATTAATATTTGGATGATCTTCTCGTACAAAAACAAAGGCCATAACCAACGGGAACAAACATCCATAGCACAATAATGTGCGAGCGCAGCCGAGTTAACCCAACTCAGCGAGCAAATCTCGCGCGATTCCAGGCCACTCGATTTCTCTGATCCGTCGTGCATTCCTTCTTTTCTACCAGCGGAGCAATCTGTTCTTACGACTCTAGTACACGACAACATGGTTGTACAAATCTAGTTTTCGGTTTCAGCTCCAAAAATCCAACACAATCCACAATAAAGGTAAACCTTCTCTCATTCTTGCTCTGTCTCTCGGCAGCGCAGAGATATGCACAGCACTTACGTTAGTTCAACTTTGCTCCCATTTGGAACAAAAGGGTCTCTCTCGTTTTGCTTCAATGACTACTCTAACCTGTTAAATGAGAGATTTGAGGGAAACCCATTTGCGGTATCGTCTTCGCCGTGTTATTCTTGCTGTAATTGTTGCTGTTGCTGTTGCGCATCGCCATCATTTCCAACCACGCATAGATGGCCTACAAGCCCCATCTTGTCTGGTGGTCTGAGGCAGTCGGCGCTTATTCAATGTTCCCCCTCTAGAAGGCTGGTTGTGGGTGGCAAGGACCGGTACTACTCTCGGGCGCCGGCTTATGGCCTTGTTCATGGTGCTCACGAGTTTTCTAGCTCGTTTAAGAGTGGGAGTGAAAGAATTGAGACGAGGGGGAAGGGAAGGCTTCGGAGAGTAAACATCCGTGAGAGGAGCTGTTTAGGGGGTGTGGATGATGTTGAGGCTGTTATTAGCTTGTTGAGCGAGGAGGTGAGTGGGGAGTATCTAAGTGGTCGGGTGAGAAATGGGAGTTTTATGAGGAGAGCTGAAACGGAGAAGAGAGGCAGTTATGGTAGGCAATGTCGTAGGGTGGTAAAGAAGAATGATGGGTTGGTGGAACGTGATTCCATGTGTGATTCTGAGTCTAGTCGATCCGAATTGAGGAAGGAAGAGTTTAGGGGAAAGGAAGAAGAGAGACAAGAGAGAGAAGAAAGGAAAGATATTTTAAATAGGGAACATCGTAGGGAAAGAAAAGCTAGCTCAAGTTTTTCTTCGTATTATTCACTTTCTTCTGCAGATGATATTGAGAGTGATAAGGAAGTTCAGGATGAGTGTTGTGAATTTTTGGGAGAGTTATCTACTGAATTGGCGGGTTTAGGAAGTGAAAAGAGCAGATTACATGAGCAAGTGGTGGATGAGTTTGAGCGACATAGAGACAGTGAGCAGGAGTCGTCTTTGGAGCAGAGCAGTACTTCAAGGACGCGTCTTGAGTGGGATTTGAGAAAGAAATCGGAGAAGAAACTCACTGATGCTGGAGAAACACAAATGACAAGGACTTGTGATAGTGATTACAGCAAGGCAGCAAGTTTTCATAAGCGATTTGACAACGTCAAAGAGAGAGCTTCGAAAGATAATTTGGAGAATGAAAGGAAAAAGCTATTTAATAAGGGACGTGACCCGGCCTCAGAACAATCTGAATTGAGCGGAAACTATCAGGAAAGTGCAGAAAGGCGGCGGATCATTGGCTCAAATGTGGAAAGGACTTCAGTATACCAAAAGAAGTTTAGTGGTAAGACGGAAAACCTGATAGTAGGTTCAGATTTGGATAGAGAAAGAATAGATGAGAGTTATAAAACAGTTGGTGAAACTACTGATAATAACAGTTTGAGAAGAAATACCACAAAGTTCACTGCCATGTCCAAAATTGAAAATATTGGTACTGATGGTGTACAAGATTTGAGGCAGTCTGAACCCAGAATGAAGATCCAGGAAGAAGATACAGCACGGACGTCAGTTTGGAAGACAGGCCAGCAAGGTCACCAGGTCGGTGAGCTGACTGCAAAAATTGAACCAAGAAGAAGCAGACAACAATCCTCGGAAATGTCAGCAATTCATGCCTCTTTACAATCAGAAAGGAGAATGAAGAAGCATGAAGAAAGTATGGTTTTTGTATCTGGTTCTGCTACAGAAGCAAAGGAGCATAGATCACACATTGATGAGAAAGTTCCGCAGGGAGTGCAATCCAGAGAAGGATCCGGTGATGTCACCAATCTATCTGTGAATGTCACCAATGTATCAGTTATCCACAGTAGTAATGCAGACACTGTTATCAATTATCATGGAACTTCTGAAAGAAGAATAATTGATCCAGGAAGTGAACTGTCATCGGATAATGATAAAACCAGGAGAACATGGGAGATAGATAATAAAGTTGAGAAAAATGTCCCTCAGCCAGGACTGAGAAGTGAGGTGCTTAGAACTAACGTACTGAATTTCGATGAAAGAACTTCACAACAGATCTCCAGCTCTCAAGAATCTTTAAATCGGATTTCTGAAGTCAAACTGCAGCAGATTGGTTTAGAGGACAATCTGAGAAGCTCACAGTGTCCATTGATGCCTCCCCCATCCCAATCAGTAGCTGCAGGCTCATTTCCTGTTGGTTCCCCAGGTAATACCACCAAAGAGGTATATGGAGGTACTTCAGAGAGTAGCTCTAATGCGTCATATATGTATTCGGGAGAAAGAACTCCAGTGTTTCACCAGGAACCATCTGTTGGAGATGAGAAGGCGGTGGATTACAGGGAGCCTTTAAACCTTATTGTTCCTGAGGATGCACTGGGCTCTGCTCGTCGACTAGAGGAGTCATCTTCTCAGTTTGTTGGGGAGTTTGTTGAGAAGGCAAGGCATGAAGCGTCAACCTCAGTAAATCAAATGCCGAGGATCGCTTATGATGCAAAATTGGTTCATGAAGGTGAGGAAAATAAGCAAGAGAGTTTGAGTCAGTATAGTTTTGATAAATTGAAAGAGCAGAATCCAAGGGTTTCATCTGAAAGTTCAGGAACAAAAGGTCTTTCTGATGAAATATGGGATGTTACAGAGCCATCTGTTTCAGAACATCAAGAGACAGTAGCACCAGAAGGCAGCCAAGAAGTCAAGAATGTTCTCGTTAGGAGAACTGGAAGGTCTTTGTGGAGCATCATTGCAAATGTAGTCCGATTACGCTGGGGTTCACATGCTGAAACTCCTAAATCATCTGGAATGTCTGGCAGAAAAGATTCTTCTCCTGGTTCTGCTAGCAGTGAGGCATGGTTTTCTGGCGTTGAGCCTGATGAAAACACTTATGAGAATGTGAAAAGGGGAAGAAAAGGCTTGTCTACAGAAGCTAATTCCTCCCAGCAGTCAGAACAAGGCGAAGTTCATACTAAAGTATCTGAGACGCTTGAATCGAAGGACAAAAGAAGACACGATGAGGCAGGACCATCATCTACTTCAGCTATAATTGCTAGCAGGTCAACCTTGATAGGCATTACCTCACCGCCTGAAGAGAAAATTTTGGGTAGGAGTAAAGATCGACAGGGGTTTCAAACTGTTGATTCTAGCATGGAACTGGGGGAATCTTCATTACCATTTCCAGCAAGTGATAGACTCGGTATTGATGGAAGTTTTAGGACTGCCAGAGCTGATGTATCTGTTAGCAGTTCAATGGAGCCGATAGGGCAGCAGGTTAATGCAAATCTAACTGAAGTACCAGGCTCCAAGGGTCCGAGTGCAGAGTTGAAAAGGAGGAAACTTCAGCGCACTGAACAGGTGACGAGAGACAGATTTGATGAGTGGGAAGAAGCATACAAACGTGACAGTGAGCAGAAAAAGATTGATGAAATGTTTATGAAAGAAGCGTTGCTAGAAGCCAAAAAGGCTGCTGATACATGGGAGGTCCCGGTAGGAGCAGTGTTGGTGAAACATGGAAAGATTATTGCTCGTGGCTACAACCTGTAAGTTGTATAAGCGCATGTGACTGCAGTCTGCTCGTTTACTTGCTTTATTTGAGGATATATTATGTGGTTTATTTTCAGGGTAGAGGAGTTACGGGACTCTACTGCTCATGCTGAAATGATATGCATAAGGGAAGCTTCAAACCAGCTCAGGTCATGGAGGCTTGCGGTAATTTATTATCATCAAATCTTAAGAAGAATACCTAAACATGTATATATAAAGTATACACTTTGGAATTATTTGGATGGCAATAATCGCACTTTTTGTGATACATGGAACGTAGAGGCAAAATAGCAAACTCACTATTTTCTGAATTTTTCAGCATTCTGTCTTGTGATAATTAGATAGTAGTTGATAGGTTTTTTTCTTAACTTTATCTCTAGAGATCGATTGGATTGATCGGTCAGATTCACTTAAAAAAATTTATTCGTTCTCGGGTGATTTGAATAACATCACTAGTTTTACTCTAATTCACAGTTTGATAGTATTTGTCTAATTCAAAGTTTGATAATTCTCAGGAGACTACACTTTATGTAACACTAGAGCCATGCCCCATGTGTGCTGGAGCAATACTTCAAGCAAGGATAGACACTCTCGTATGGGGAGCACCCAATAAACTTCTTGGAGCTGATGGTAGCTGGATAAGGTAGGTTCTCGTAAAACTAATAATTGCTCTTGCTGCTAAACTGTTCATTCTGATACCTCTTTTCTCCTTGGCCTATATCATGAATGTGTTGATGTAGAGATTTAAATGAAAAGGCTGGAGAACTGATACAGCTTATGCTCCTATATCCATTGTCATTCCTATAAAATGAAGGATACAATCTTGGATAAAGAAAATTCTGTATCTGTGCTTGGATCAGCCAACCTGCCAAGTATGAAAATAAACTTTATTAATCTGTCAAGTTTTGATATTTTTTTAAAAAATGCAGACTATTTCCTAGCGGGGAAGGAGCAGGTAATGGTTCAGAATTGACTGATAAGCCAGCTGCTCCGGTCCATCCTTTCCATCCAAATATCAATATCAGACGGGGGATTTTGGCCTCAGAGTGTGCAGAAGCGATGCAGCAGTTTTTCCAGCTCAGAAGAAGGAAAAAAGAGAATAAACCAGATCCATCCCAGCAACCTTCAAGTCTTCCTATTGCAAACCCTCAATCAAAAATACTCAATAAGATGCACGATTTCTTCCATATATTCTGTCTGTAAAAGATATTTGAGTGCCATCACATGTCATTAGTGAGCAAAACCCTGTTGTATACCACGGCTATCGTTGATCAAATTTGGGTTTCAGGAGCCGCTAACTTCCAAACAAGAAGATGAATGGGATGGTCTCAGATAAATTTTTATTGGCATGGCATATGCATAAACGATTTGTGAGTTTCACAATGATAGTCTCAGGAACACTCATCCTCTCCATGGTTTTTTCTTTTGGAACATCTGGATTCCATAACACAAGGATACCAGCAATGGCCGACTTCCAGTTTAAGGAATTGGATTAGAATCCAAGTTCCCATACAATTGTACATGTGAATAATTCAGTAGAATTTGGACAGAGATTTACATCGTTTTGGTTTGAGGATTGCACTGCACCAATATAATCATTTAGCTATTTTCACGTGGAAAGAAGATCATGACCTGGAGAAACCAGAAAACGGCTTTTGACCCATATACGATCTAGCTTTCCTCAAATCTGACAGGGACTGCTCACCTAGTGATTGCAATCTGCATGGATCAAAACAGCTTGAGCTTATATCAACGCTTTCCCTATGCCAAAGTGCTACCTAAAGAAAAAGAAAACATGGCCCTTCCATCTCGAAAAACAATGACTGGAAACCCCATAACATATCCACTAATACTCCTGATGTTTTGCCTGATATAGGTTTATGGAGGTACAACATCCGACTTGAAATCATTAGAAGAGACGTGGTACCCTCATGAAGATACATTTCTCCCTCCATCTTGCCACTATTGTGCATATTATATATTGTTTCTTCGTTTAACTTCCAACGCAAAACGAAAAAGGAAAAGCATGGATCCAAGGTTTTGGGTATTCACCTTGGCATGCCTGAGCTTCTCACTGGCCATTACCAATGGCCAAGCACCGACGACATCTCCATCAACTATGCTGCCTACAACACACGAACCAACAACACCCGCGCCTACAACCACCACACCAGCCGCACCAACGCGATCACCAGTAAGTGCAGCGACATCACCAGCTGCATCCACTCCTGCATCACAAATTCCTAAAGTAGCACCAGCTACAAGCCCAGCCGTGCCGGTCCCTCCGACGCCTAAAGTAGCACCGACTACAGTGCCACTCCCTCCAGCTCCCAAGATAGCGCCCGCATCAGTAGTACTTCCTCAAAGTCCTAAAGTAGCACCGGCTACAAGCCCAACAGTACCATTACACCCAACAGTACCATTACCTACAAGTCCCAAAGTAGCACCGGCTACAAGCCCAACAGTACCATTACCTACAAGTCCCAAAGTAGCACCCGCTACAAGCCCAACAGTACCATTACCTACAAGTCCCAAAGTAGCACCCGCTACAAGCCCAACAGTACCATTACCTACAAGTCCCAAAGTAGCACCCGCTACAAGCCCAACAGTACCATTACCTACAAGTCCCAAAGTAGCACCGGCTACAAGCCCAACAGCACCAGCCCCTCCAAGTCCTAAGGTAGCACCGGCCACAAGCCCAACAGCACCAGCCCCTCCAAGTCCTAAGGTAGCACCGGCCACAAGCCCAAAAGCAGCAGCCTCTCCAACTCCTAAAGTAACACCGGCTACAAGTCCAACAGTACCACTCCCCCCAAGTCCTAAAGTAGCACCGGCAACAAGTCCAACTGTACCAGACCCTCCAAGTCCTAAAGTAGCACCGGCAACAAGCCCAATAGTACCAGACCCTCCAACTCCTAAATTAGCACCGGCTAAAAGCCCAACTCCAAAAGTAGCACCAGCCACGAGCCCAATAGTACCACACCCTCTAACTCCTAAAGTGGCCCCAGCTACAAGCCCAACTCCTAAACTAGCACCGGCTAGAAGCCCAACACTTCCACCTACTCCAACTCCTAAAGCAGCACCGATTAGAAGCCCAACACTTTCACCTACTCCAACTCCCAAAGCAGCACCACCCAAAAGCCCAACGCCTAAATTAGCACCAGCTAAAAGCCCAACTCCTAAATTAGCACCAGCTAAAAGCCCAACAGTACCACCCTCTCGAACTCCCAAAGTGGCACCGGCTACTCCACCACCTGCTTTACCTCCACCTGAACTGTCTCCTGCTCCAGCCAAAACACCTCCAGCACCGGCACCAACACCAGCAAAGCCACCACCAACACCCGCTCCTGCACCGGACGTTCCATCGCCGGCGCCGGCCATTCCATCCCCAGCGCCTGCGCCTGCACCGCTAACTCCAGTACCATCACCAGCACCGGCGCCACTAACTCCCTCACCAGCTCCAGTACCTTCAGCTCCACCAGCTCCAGGAAAGCACAAAAAGAAAAGAAAGCACAAGCACAAAAGTCGCCACCATCACCATCATCATGCACCAGCCCCAGCCCCAGCAACTCTTCCTCCAAGCCCACCATCCCCACCCACCATGACAACGGAGTCCGAGGACACAGCCCCCGCTCCATCTCCTGTCCAGGCATGTATCAAGACCGTGAAATTGTTATTTCTTTTCTCTATCACAGTCAGACCGATTTGCACAAACTTGCACCTTTGTATAATCGAATAAGATGATTCTTACGCCTGTTCTTTCTGACTTGCAGAATCAAGGGCTTTCAATGCATCGGCAGGAAGGAAAAATCGGAATGTGGGCAACAACTGCACTAACTATCATCTTTCTGCTGCTTGTGAAGGGCTACGGTATCTAGTATCCGTGTACAAGGATCCATGATATTATATGTGAAAGAAGCAATTTTTATCTACAAAATAAGACATTTTTAAAAAAATATATACCAGATGAAGTGGAATGCAAAGGGCAAGTGAAGAAGTTGTCAATCTTTTTGTATTTTTTTTGTCATTCTTCAAATTATATAAAAAGTGTGTATCAATTACAATCTTGAAAGAACCATCCAAATGAAGAGAATTTGATTTATATTGATTCATTACCACTTAGCAAACTTGGTCTGTATTTGATTCTGCAGAGGTCTCATCTCGCAAATCATATTCAACCACAAGACCTAGATTATCAACAAACTTGTGATACCGCTCACAACCTGCACACTGAAAAGGAAACGAGCTCGATGTTCAGAAAAAAACATAAAATATCCACTTAAACTAGAAGTACAAGCTTCAAGCTTTCTAACACATAGCCAATCACAGACAACTTCATGGCAAGCTTGAATGCACTTATAGCATCACGGCCAACAGGCCATATATCCACACCGCTTAATGCACGGGAAAATCTTCAAATCAATCCTAGAATTTCTTGCATAGATTAAAAAAATTCCCATCGCTGTAACCTTAATTCTATGTTCACAAAATCGTAATATAAACAAGCAAACTAAGCTGGAGTTATTACAGTTTACTAGCCTCCTTCACTTGCGCGACGCACAGAGGGTGTGAATCATAAACCGTTTGAATATTTGATATATTGGTTTTAGTTCCAAATCAGCGACACTATCTTAAGAGTCAATGTCCGTAAACTAGACAATGGTACCCAAATCTAATAACATCCCTTAGTCGTCGTCAGAGAGATGCATTACCACCTCAGGCTTTCAATCAGAGCTTAGGTTAAGGTAGATGGATTGCATTTGACATTGTGCAACTCAATTTCTCTAGGAGAGACCCAGCCATCATAGGCTACTGTGTTACTCTTCAACCACCGTTAAATTCAATATTCCTGGATTCCCGTCCACAGGCAGAAATTCTAGCCCTAAATCCGACCAAACTTTCCTACATCAATCAGTTAATCAACCGTAACCTCAAATTCCTAAAAAAAGAAACAACTCCATAATTCTTCATCCATCGATGTCATTCATCATTTCATCATTGTAACAGTTCACCACAAAACCAGAAAGATACCTGTACATAAACAAGCCCCCGTTCATAGGCTAATCGATTTATTAGCCTTTGTGACCTTGCACCACATTCATCACAAGTAAATTGCACAAGCAGACTCCTCCTCGGCAACTTTAAGTTGATTTTACCAACCTACAAATAGAATAATTACATTACAAAAAATGTAAGAGATAACCAGGACACTAGTTTTTCGCCATATAGCTTAACAAAAAACAAAATTTTCAGTAATTGTCTAACAAAAATAAACCAAAATTTGATTAATGAAGCAACAGACACGCAACCAAAATCATGTACCGTATTGGAAACACTCGGTTCTGCATCTGGATATGTCGCAGAATCGCCATCCACCGACTCAGAAAGCGCCAATAACCTAAAGAAGCGTTTGGGTGGTGCTGCTTTTACATGAGTGTTGCTCGGCCTGCAAAAACGGTGTTATAAACAGGGTGATTTTGAAACTTTACCAGTCAAGTCTAAAACTTAGGCTGCAAAACCAGGTTACCCACAGCTGGAATTTAGAAGTTAACTGGAAAATTTTACAACTTGCATAAAAAATTGATGTTCGGACTATTAGATGGAGAAACCTGGCAGTAAGCGACAGGGAGAGGATTGGGATTCTTTTGAACGAAGGAAATGGTTTAAAGGAGTTGGAGCAGAGAAGGGAAGTAATGGATCGGCGAGTTTCGAGAGAAGGATTTGGTAGGGGAAATGTGGCGGGAGCGAAGTAGCAGCGAGCAAGTATTTCCATTGACGATCTCCTATAGCGAGTAAGACAGTACAAGCGTTTCGAGTATGTCGTCCGTTTATTTTTGGTTGTCCAATAAATTAATATTTGGGGATTTGGTCCCGTTTTAAACCCTTAGCAACAGTGAGCAGATAATACAAATAACTGGGCTTGGTGGGTTATGAAAAGAGCCCTAAATCTGAAACTGAAAGTCCCCACAACTTCACAGAAAGCCTGATTTGGCATGCCATGTTAGATCATTTAACGTTGTTTTCTGGATGGTAGTTACAAACTGAGTCCACCAACTACATATGTCTCTCCCAGTACAGTATTTTCGACAATTTATTAATCCGACACAAGCGGAATAGAATCCTAAATGGCGAGCTTCGGAGATTTAAAGTTGCCGGATTTAAAATCAACTTCATATATTAAGGCAAGGAAGCCGAGCTATCCATGATTTTCTTTATCTTGAAGAAAATTCTGTATACAGGAATGAATTTTTGTGCTTCCCCAATCCCCATACCCATGGACAGTAAAGATCTACCTGACGCCCTGTTCTACATCAACTGCGTACAGGGGCATCAAGGGCTGACATTTTTGGTTCCAAAACTGTCCGATATCTGAATCAAATTCTTTTGGCAACTCTTGGCAATAGGCATCATCAGTCTTCCTCACCCACTTCATGAAAAGGAAGTGGTACTGTCTTTACTGCTCTAAACTTTCCAGCGTTATTCAGATGCTCATTCTCCAACCTGGACCATTGAAACAATTCTTTGTTAAGAATGAGAGATACCTGGGGCCAACATTGTTCGGTCCAAGTGTAGAGACAGAAACAAGAGTAAGAAACTCTGACAGTTTTACCTGTAAAAATTCCAAATTCCTCTTCTGATGACTTCAAGAGCAGCTAAAAATAGCCCTGTCACTCTGTAATCAACATGTTCAAAGCTTGAATGAAGAACGGTTTGTAACCAAGCAAGCCTTAGAATCAAGTTCAATCCCTGCATGTTACACCCAAGCTTGCTTCATTATTAACTCACCAGGAATCCAAACGGCATCTATCTGCTACCAACAGCAAAGGAACGACATGTTTTCTGTGTAAATGTCAGACATCCTATTTAGTTGCTGATAGTACTTGTACATATACCAGCAAAGGAATCTATCTTTTCTTCAAATTTCTGTACCATCATGACTTGTCCTAAGCATATGTTCATTATCCTCTATCCTCTAGCTTATCTTGATTGTCTTAGATAAAATAGACAAGTTGGTACTCTAATCAGATATCAGAATATGTTTTTTAAGTGCAGGAATTGGATAATCAGTTAACTGATTCTTCAGGAAGGCATATCTGGGAATAAAATTCCTGCGCCCACTGAAGAAAGATATGCTTATCCATGGAGGACGTAATAGTATACCATGGAGAAGTAGTAAATGAACTTTTGACGAAGCATTAGTTCATTCCTTAGCCAAGGATTCCTGGAATTCATTTGAAGCAAACCCCAGTCTTTTACAAAGTCCCAATATAATTGGTACAGGGTTGCACCACTTGAGATAACCACGAGAAGACACAGCCAACCAACACTCCTCTCTTTCTCATAGGCTACTTTAGCTCCAGCTGCCAACATAGCTGACACATACTTGCCAAGATTGACAAGGTGGTTCGTCTGACCTTCATCGAACCATCGCCTGGCACACTAAATGCCCAATTATATATAAAGAAAACATCAGTCAGATGCATTAAACTACTAACCTTCAAGTAAATTATATCAAGAGGATGGGGATTCTTAATAGTATACCTGCATGGCTCTCCAGTAGTAGGGTAGGAATGAGACTGCATAAGCAAGATCACGGTAATTATTGGCCCTCGTGCAGTAGCCATAGTCTTGGTGTTTGTAGCTCCCAGTTAAATAATAGCATGCCACATACTCGAGGTTCCTGAGCATTGGCACCTGTTCAGAAATAGAAAAATTCCATCAGTAAATCTTGCAGGTTTCAGGAAAGGTATTGACTTTTCATGTTGGTTAGCAATGAAGAGCCTTAAGTTAGCACCCAAAACTTAATTACCTGACTGCAAAGCTGATCAGCCATGAAGAAATCCAGCATGACGACCTGCAGAGAAAATTGTGATAAGTGGAGAAGTAGATGATTGGCATATGAAACCATTTGTTAGATATATTGCTGATGTTTCTTTACCTTATAAAGTGGTGACAAAATGATGTTCCTTATCACAGAAAGGAATCGATAACGACTTGAACGATAGCATATTTTGAAGGGGCACACTAGCAATAACAAGAATGCCTGCACATACGAAGGAAAGAGTATTTAGTCCTATACTGAACCAAGATTTGCTAAACACAGAAGGGAAAGGTTATCAAACTTTTTTAAAATTTCAGAGTGGGGATTAATAGTTGTCAAATTACCAGTAACAGAAGGCCTGGAATGGCTTGAACTTGGGAATATGAGTACCCTTTGGTAAGAAGTGATAAATGAATGAACATGAATCCTACTACCGCAGTCATCGATGTGGCACAAATCAGGAACACGTCTCTGTATTTAAGCTCCTTTGTGGGTGCACACTCGAATATGAAGCTATAATTTATCCTAGCCTTCCTCCACATGAATATGTTGCAACCATATAGAAAGAGGTGCAAAAACAGCAGGCTGAACATGCTGCAGATATCAAAATCTCTTTTGTTAAAGGCCTTTCCCTAAGGAATTCATGTATCATCTGAAAAATCAAATGTACCAAATCTTGCCTAAGTACAGGGTAGACAGTTTCCATGTAGATTGTATCCTCCTGCTGCTTCCTGTACATTCCGGCGATATGAGCCATTACAATATAACCAGCGAGGAGAGCAATGAAGCATCCTGTGAACAGCCCTGTTATTTTGGGACATGTCAAAATCACATTCATCAATTTTTTCACAGCAGTGAAAGCTTCTGATCTTTGCTAAATAAACGTCAGATAAAGAAATCGCAAGGAAAACAAGATGCTTTCTGTAATTTCTTCTTATTTCCAGAACGAGGGAAATCTGAACCCTTAATATATGTCTTTAGCCCATGATAATGATTTTGAAATACGTTTCGAACAATGATTTAGTGTGGAGTGGGTCCTCTGCGCATCATCATCCACCCAGTTAAAGTGAATCAGCCACAGCCCTTCATCTTCAGTTTCTAGTGGGCTAATGGGTCCGTATATTTGGTTCTTTTTAATTCCCATATTATGTCACAAAGTGAATGAGAACAAAGCCCTCCAGAAAATGATTGATCACAAAAAAGGAAAACCACTTAACTCTGAGGCTAATCCTGTCAAAATTAATGAAAAGCTAACCTATGAAGAAAGTTACAGACTGTGAATCTTTATGTTGCTGCGGCTTAAGATATTTCATGGCCTTTCTTCGGTCTTCTCCAGAGAAATGTTTGGCAAACAGATCCTCCACTTCGTCAGACAAATTCATCACCTGCAACCATTGCCAAGAATACTTAGCAAATCCAACCCACTTCACCAAAAGCTGGTGCTCACAGGTTTAAAAGTGAGAAGACAACAAAATCCAAGTTCATTTTCGGCGGATACAGAGAGAGAGACCCTTGGGTGCAGACATAAACTGCTAGATCATTGGCCACTTGACATTGTCGGAGAATAATAATGAGAATGAAACGTATATGGTGCCAAACATCTGAAACATCTCCCTAATACTATGTCCTGCAGTTTTCTGGCTGTTGCTTAACAATGCAAAAGGAAAACAGAGCATTTTTTACTTGGAGGTTTCTAATGGCTGGATAATTTACCTTGTCTGAACTGTTGAAATAGGAGCTTTCAACAACTTTTAGGTAGATGGGAAGAACTTGTTTCCCAGTGACCTATGACAGAAAATAAGAAGCACCCAAAACCTTTTTTGATTAGGTGAGTGAATAATAAAGAAATGCAGCACGGAAATGGAAAGTTTCAAAAAGCTTTAGAAATCGAAAGGAAATCCCTCTTGTTAACTTACCTTATCGAACTTCTTCAAAATCTTTACAAAAGCAAGCATGTTCAAGTTCCTGAAAACCACGCAAGTAATAGTCGAAAAGTGAGTTTCTTTTTTTTTTCTCCAGTATATTTTCAATGTAGTAACTCTTTTTTTTCTTTTTTATTTCTTTTTTTTATAATGTTATTATTCTTCAAAATTCTACCTGTAAGTTTTGAGATAATCCAACCCCTTATAGAGCTCAACGAGAGCCTTTTTTATCATCTTCTCTGCATGTTGCAGCTTTGTTTTGTTGATATGAAGTTTGCTTCCTCCAGAATTGCATTTCTTAGATGACTGGTTAACAAAATCGTCCCAAACTAGGTAACTAAAGGCGGAGAGGGTACGAGAAGGTGTTGTGAGAGGGATATTAATCCTTAAGTTCTTCCCTTGGCAATGGAAAACTCTACCGGAAAGTGTCCTGAGCCTATTTTCCTCTGTTTTCATGCTCATTGATTTCCCCGACTCTTCTGATCCTGGAGTTTCCAGCACTTCATTTTTATCCATGTCATAAGGTATTTTGTCCTCAGTCTGTTCTTGTTC
Source organism: Passiflora organensis (assembly GCA_019739055.1). Taxonomy (NCBI): domain Eukaryota; kingdom Viridiplantae; phylum Streptophyta; class Magnoliopsida; order Malpighiales; family Passifloraceae; genus Passiflora; species Passiflora organensis. Next base: position 9,255,818 of record JAEPBF010000278.1, on the reverse strand, counting down.
TGCCCTGTCCCTCGCATAATCCTCGTCTGTAACAGAGAAGTAAAACACACAAAATAGTCACCAATTTACTCTCATTAAATTCTGTGTAACCAATAGAGATTAATAAATCAACGTTCCCTCTAGTTCAAATTTTAGATATACGCAAGATAAACGATTAGATGATGCTTTTCTGGGTTAATTATATCCGATCCATGGGTGTCTAGTGAAATGTGTACTGTTTCTTCAATATGGAAACAGAGGAACTAGTTTATATGGGTTTACCACTAGAGATGGTGCATGAAATGGAGTCGTCCTCAGAGCAGTCCTGCTCGGAAGTTCCCTTTTCACGCCGTTGTTGCTTGAGTGCAACTTTGAACTCAATGAGAATCTCCATTTGTTGCTTCAAGCAATCCCCTCTCTCCAGGAACTCTTTCTCCTTGGTTCTATAGAAATGGTTCACCTTATTAAGTTGCTGGTCCAAACAAGAGAAGAACTCTTTGACAGCATCAGTATCGGCAAATTGCTCCACCAGTTCAGTCTCATACATGTCACCCTTACTGGAAGAACATGCAAGTTTCCTATGAACCTGTCGCCACCAGAGAACGCATTGGTTCATGTTCATTCATTCACAAAATAAATAGTTGCACAGAAGAGTAGAGGGAGTACCTGAATAGCTCCTCGTCCTGGTCTATGTGGATGTCCGAATAAGGGCAGGTCTTTGAGAGAGGCAAGGAAATTATTGGAAAAGGAGCTATGATGATGCTTGGTGGGGGAGGTGTGGCAGTTTTTGTCATTGTTATCAAGGAGATGGAATTTCCTGAGGTCTTTCTTCAGCTGCCAGTAATCAACAAAAGCATTCTTCCATTCAGGAACAAGCTGTCCCTCAAACTGCTGGCAGAACTTGACCATCCTTTTGTCTCCTTAACGCCTCCCCGAGAGCAAGAGGATACCAGTAACAATAGGGTGCTTCTTCTGAAGCTGTGACCGAGAAAAAAGAGTAGAGAGTGTGTTCGATGGTAGACAACGAGTAGCTTATTTATTGAAAGGAAAAGGAAAACAGGATTGATTTGCTCGTACTAGTCCTGAAAAAGGCACATCCCAAAATATCCCTTACACTTACTAATAATCCTATGCTTCTTCCACTTGGAAGCTATAGTACGAGGGACGAGATTCGCCAGAAAAGTTGACTCCCCCTGCCTGTGATGGCTAGCCTCTCTACCAACCTATTCTCATGAAGATTTTGAAAGGTTGAGGCTTTTAAAGTTGAGGGAAGTGGGACTATGCATGGACAAACCTAGTTATAATGCATAAGAGGAAAGCATAATTTGTCATCCGTGTAAGGTTATCTTATCGATACGTAGGAATAATCTTTTCTGGATTTCTAACTCAGAATTCTGATTAAATATTTAAAAATCTTTAAATTATGCAATGCATTATGAATTTCGAGTTAGGTATTCCCAAAATTAAAGCAAAGAAAGCTTAATTGACTAGCCATATATATATAAGCACAAGAATCTGCTTTCTAATTGACAAGCCAGATCTCCACATGCGTTAGATTTTCACAAAAATGCAAATGATCTCCTGTCACCACTTTCCATCACATGGTGGGAATATCATGTCAATCGTAGATGATTTACTGATGCATTAAAAGCTTAGACAATACTTAACAGCCATCATATAATAAAGTGTCCTACACATCAGTTGATCGGATATTAATGACCTTTTCTTTCCCTTCAGTAGACATGATAGGAGTCATTGCACCCCCATATTTGTGGCTCAGGAATAAATGGGTCCTGGCATTTTCATCCATCTGGTGCTCTCACAACTTTCGCAGGTATAATTAAGATTGTCATCCTGCAAATAATGAAAGCTTAATCAATTCTTTCTTTTTCCTGTATTAAACGAGAAGCTATCCCCATATCAGTTTCCATTTCTTGCGCACTTTAAACTAGAATCAAACCCTAGACGATTCCTGATAGCTAGCCTTCTTATCTTTTGGGGACAAGATACTGTGTCTTTCTTAGTTAGGACAAAATCCTTTCAGTGCCATGCTAAAGCTGCTTGGTTTAAGGAAGGATTGTGCATCTTCTCAGAAGCGATACAACGATGTTATTTATATATATAGTTTATCTGGTTCATATATGCTATGCATGACTCGGTAGTGCCTCTTTTGCAAGCTCGCACACTCGCGACGTCGTAGTGCATGATTCTTTTGTGGCAACCTTTTGCCCTGCCGGTGTCTGGAATTTTGTCATTTTATGAAACTTAGTGCTTGTTCATCTGGCTTGTGCTTTCCGAAAAGAAGGAACCCTGCAGGTTTTTGGCACAAAGCAGAAAATCTAAGAAGTAGCTTGGTGTGTGTATACATCAAAATACTCTTCGGTATAGTAGTGGTAGGTGTGCTAGAGATTCTATGTCCTATTATTCTTTGGTTCCAACCCCACTCTTTCCCAACTTGTCAACCTGAGAAGTTACACTATAACAACAAAATTCAAAATTCATGGCTTTTGTTTTGTCTTCCATTATCTCTGCTTCTCTGTAAGATCTTTTCTTATCTTTTTCTGGTTTTTCCCGCTGTCTAGACATGAATTGCAACATGAACCTATTGCAATTGTGGCAAATTGGCAGCGTGCCTAAGTTGGCTGACTCAAAGATACGCTCCATTAATTCTCTTCTCTCCTTCTTTCCACTACTCTCATTCCACCACCTTTATCATTTTTTTTCCCTTTTACTTTAGATTTTTGTTGTCGCCTGTGTATTGAAGTTCTGGCCATAGAAATGTTAAAAATATATAGTGGTTATTGGTTGGTGAACCCCAACCAATTAAAAGGTTTTATTTATGGTCATTGGTCGATGAGCTGATCTTTTGTTATAGCATTATTTGGGTAATAGAAACAATTATTGCTAATTAATTAAACTAATTTAGTATAGTAGAACTGAATTGATGAATAAAAGAAAAAATAAAAAGAGAGGTACGTTCCCACGAAATCTAGGGTTTCAGTTTTGTTGAGCCAATTGCAGGACATTTAATTGATGGGCTGATTTGGATAGCACATCTGGGTGCGCTCTGTAGCTATACCCACCTGTTTCCATTCCTTTCCTTTCCTTTCCTTTCCTTCATCACATCAATTAATTTACATTATCATCATCATATCTTCATATATTTGTTTACATATTCTATGCTGGGATACTTTTGACCCCACAAATTGCAGGCTGATCTCTGATAAAAAAATAAAAAAAACTACCTCAAAATATAGTACGATTTCCACCAAAATATATACTTGGTGGATTTAGGATAATGAATTGGGTCAGGTCAATATATATCCAAATCGTACTCAATTAATTGCTTTTGATCCACATGAATTAAGATCGGTTTTTCAAATGCATCTATAAACCCATTCGAATGTTCACGTCGAACATATATAATTAATGGATCGATCGAATTCTGGCAGGCCTCCATGCTTGCATGAGCTTGATCTCATATCGCACTTTACCCGCTATAATTAAATGCTTGAATGGTGAGGAATGAGATGCCCTTTCTTAACTACGTCCTCTCGAACATGTAAGAAATATGGCCTGTGACGATAAAGATTTCAAACTCATCAGAAATGTGTGGTTCAAAATTCCAAAGCATATATATAGGAAAGTGATTATTGGGTATATGATTCTTTGAATTATTTTGATTCACATAACACTAACACGCTCTGGATTATCCTGTTTCCCACGGATTTGATTCAGATATATTGCATATACTCTTACGAGTACCATCATAGGTTTCGTCATTTTAATATTTTATAATATGTGGAGAAGAAAGGCTATATCGGTGCAACATTAGAGCATAGGCATAGCCACCTCGGCTCATTACCTGCATATATATTCCCTATTTTGCATCTTTCATGTATGATAATAATCTCTGGGTGCGTTTGCTGGTATGCCTACTCAGGGTTCTGATACCCGTACATGTTCTTCGAGCCACAATGTTTGGAAAGTTGGGTGGACAGATGAAAGATGTCTTACAAGATTTTTTATTTATATCCTCGATATTAATGAAATATAATTGAATAATAAAATTCATTCATCTTATTCCATTCTTCGTACTAGACAAATTATCTCAAAATATCCGAACCAACCATACAAGTTATTATAAACAGTCTTTTTTTCTGCCTATGAATACATTAATGAGACTTTGGTAAACAAACAAAAAAAATAAAGAATCAGGTGATTCTACGGGCAGCATGCATGCATATCATCAGGAATGTGGATGGTTCGAGTACATAGGTTTTGCATGTCAGACTCATCCTGATGACTCGTTTCCATGACTGAATGCACCACAACTATGATCTAAACAGATATGGTTTGGCGAATTTCCATAAATTTGTTCAAGGAAAAAACTGGATTCTCATTAATTATCTGCAATACGCAACATGCGTCTATACGTCACTTGGTCTTTAACAAGGGCTAACTCGTCGCTTTTGACTTTTACCATAATCATACCATTCATAAATGGAAAACTTATCTTGGATTTGGATTTAATAATATGCATGCGCCAAAAACTGTTTCGTGTACGGTTCATCATTCATAACAATGATGATGATCAGGATAGGGATTACCATCAGTATCAGCAAAGAAAATTGCCAGGAACAGCGTTTTTGTGTTGGAAATTAAATAACCATCGTATCATCCCTGGAATAACAAAAGATGACATTACAAGGATGTGGCTATCCTATCAAAGAACAATAAAAGGTAAATACGTTTCTTTTAAGGCATATCATAGGGTTAAATAATGATGATTTTCTGTTTAACCAGAGAGATTTCTTCGAACAATTATCGACTGTTTAAATGGCCTTCAGAGTAAGCATCCACTACCATAAAAATTATTATACTAATTTTTTTTTTTGGATTTCTACCTAATCAATCTATGTTCCATTCTAATATTATTCTCATTAATTGTGATAGCCAATTTCAATAGATGCCCGCCTCGAGTGACTCGTAGTATCCCTTTTTGTCATCCAATATACTATCCTTACACAAGAGTGGCTAATATTAAAGACTTATCCAGTCAGCGATTTGCACGTGTATTGATTTGCTATAACTTAGTCTGATAATTGCTAGAAAGTTGCACCAGTTTTTAATAATAATATCTGATAAAGTATATCTTCGAGTGGTATATATTAATTATCATGATTAAGAACTTGAAAGATTATTCTTTAATAGTCTCTACCTGTATATCTTTGTTATATCCTCCACTATATATTAAATGCTCCAAGTAAGGAGATATTTTGCAATGGGAAAGAATATACACTACTCATCAATACATGAATACTACCAGTCTATCATGCTTAAAAAAGGTAAAAAAAAACAGAAAAGGATCATTGACCTTTGCCCCTTGGAAGGTAATCGAGTGAGACTGCATTTACACATGGAAAAAGTTTCCCCCATTGATGATGAGTATCCTTTTTAACCTCAACGGAGGAAACTCATACTTTCAAAAGCAGTTTTTATGTCTAATTAATGCTCCCTTTAAAGCGACTAACTTCCAAGAGTAAGGTCAATTATCGAAGCTAACCAACAAAATTGACCAATGCCTTTATTTTAACACAAAAGTAAAAGCAAATCTTACCATTTAATTAAGCCTAGCTATCAGTCAAACCGAGCATGTATATGTGTCATTACCTACTCGTATGCATGCAAGTAAAGATGAGAAATTCGTGGCAAATGCTTTCTCCTTTGTGCTTTATTCGACCACCGCGCGTTGTCATAATCTTTGAGAAGCCTATGATTTTGCGCAAGGCTACGGTGCCAAAAGTGGGGTGACATTGCGTAGGTTTCCAATCAATCATATGCATAGTATTCATACGAAACATGTTAATGCGTAAGAAGAAGATTGTGACGAGTGGATTATTTTTACTTCAAATCAACTTAGAGACAATAAAAATGTTTCTCTTATATTGAGAAAATATATCGAACAATGTGATTACTAGCCTATGATAATTTAATTTATTATATATTATATGGTAGAATCTATCTATAATTTCAATTCTATATTTCATTTCTTCTAACTATTAAATCTTGAAAGATTTAAAACAATATAATTTGAAACCAACAAATTATAAAAAGAGCTATGCGGTGGCCCATTTTGATGCGTCTGAGCCCAAAAATTCAAAGTTTGTTGGTTCCGTAGGCCCAACTTAAAGAGGTGCGCCTTTCAAAGGGCCCAAGCGTCGTTAGGCCCACGGTGTAAAGTTCATTCACATTGTTTTTTTGTATTGTTTTCAAAACGTAAACCATGGGAGGAAGCGTTAGTTATTCTGTAAATGCGCGTTTGCTACATTCTCTTAATTATGACGTCACATACCATCGGGTAATACCTGGTGGGTCGAATCTAATTGTACTGTTCAGAAACCAGTAACAGGTGGGTTATCGTGGAGGGGACTGTTCAATTGTCACCTCCTACGCAGTGGTTAAGTTTGGAAGTGCAAGAATCACAGCGCCTCTCTGGACTAAGATGGAAATTCTTTCAACAAACCACCAGATTTACAAGAGTGGCTTGTGTTCATCGATTATAATCTACTACGGCTTGACAAGAATGTCACTGACACTGCATTACTTTGTTTATTTGATAATCACCGGTTTTGCATTGATTATGTCATGTATGTATGTATATATGTCAGCGTGAGGAAGATTCTCTATTCAAGTTGGTTCCGATATATGATGGTTTGTAAAGACACTCGGCTTGGTTTTTTAATATTATATTCTTATTAAGCACCAATAGCTCGAGGTACACTGAGCAGATAAATGCTGAAACATGAGAGGTAAAACACAACTAGTATTAGTTCAACCTTCCGTTCAAAAGCTTGCACCATGCGCTAAGACTATTTACCGATCAGTTCTTGGCAGATTTGCTTCCTTTTCCCTGCACCCAAAAAAACTCTATAGTTAGTAAGCATGGCTGATAATCGTATGGGTTTTTTATTAGTATTATTATTAACAAAAACAAAAGTAACAGGCGTGTTACTTTTTTTTACCTTCTTCTTAGGTTCCTGAGGTTTTTGTGCAGCCTTCTTGGCGCCTGGCTTGGAACCTGTGGATTTGGAGGCACCATCAGCTTTGGCAGGTTCCTTCTTGGCCTGACCGAAGAGTTGAGTCCCCACAGCTGGTTTCTCAGCCTTCAAAGATGCCATTTGATTTGTTACAGAAGAGAATGAAAGTTTTTAAATGTATGTTTGGTTTTTAACATCGCTCAGGCATGGTCTATTTATACACATATGCCTGAGGGAAGCAAATGTGACAGGAAATAGAATTGTTCGTCAGGATAAAAAGACGAAGAGAGGATGGTGGTGGCTATCGAAGAGAATGGAATCTCTAGTTGGAGTTGCAACTAGACGATATAGGATTGGATGCTTGCTTGGCGTTGTTTTTACTGATATTCTTGGTACAAGTTTACCCATGTCTTGATATTCTTGATTTTTAAGAGAACCCACTAAACTAAACTAATAATAGGAAATAGTTAGTCTGGTTAGTGAAGAATATACAATGAGAATAGACTAAGAAGAAAAAAATATAGGGTAGGTGAGGTTTAGAAACGAGAACTAGTTTGGGTCAGTACCCGATCCAAAAGTTCAAGAACATGGGAGGAAAGAGGACCAGATTGGGCCTAGACGTTGATTTAAGCCCATACGCTGGTTCTTCGCTCCTCCAGTTCTCCCTTTTCAGACTCCGTTTTTACGTCAAATGACATATCATATTGTATAGTGCGAGTATGATTATGAATACAGCATGTCAAAACAGAAAACACGAAGTGCATTTACCTGCGGAGATCCTTTCACATAATAGACTTGACGTACGCTAAAGTCACAAATCATCGTCAAAGCGATAGGCCATAGCACTTCAAAATGAAAATGTGTTCGTACGCATACTTAAAGATAAAACAAAAACGGGTGATAGCTTTCAATTGAAAAGTTTTGATGGAGCTTGAAGGGAAGTCACTCAGCCAGTGTTCCTCATCCCGGCAGCAATTCCGTTGATGGTAATGAGAAGGGTATCCCTGAGTTTGTGATTGTCGTCATCATTTCTCAACCTCTTCAGGATCTCTACCTGCAACATGTTAATGGGATTGAGGTAAGGAAGCCTACTTTCGATAAGCCGCTTCAAGCTCCGGTTATTCTCTGACAACTTGCCATGCTCGCTCACCACCAGTACATACTTCTCTGTTTCCAAAAGCTCCCTCCGCAGTTCAACACCAAGCTCTCGCCTGCTTTTGGATACAAGCACTTCATCGTAGTGCTTGGCTATTGGCATGTCTGCCTTTGCTAAAACCATCTCTATAAGGTCTATAGTAGATTGGAAGAAAGGCCATGCTCTGTACATTTCTTTCAAGTCTTCAGTATGTCCCTTCTCGCAGACATCCTTTAAACCTGCTCCAATACCAAGCCAGGCTGGAAGAACAGACCTGGTTTGGGTCCAAGCAAATACCCAAGGAATTGCACGAAGATGACCAATTCCGGTAGTGCTCTTTCTTCTCGTGGGGCGGCTACCTATGTTAAGGTAGCCAAGCTCAGCCTGAGGAGTGGCCTCATGAAAGTAGGCAAGGAATTCGGGATTTTCATAGACCGTGCTCCGGTACTTCTGACAGCCTATTTCAGAAATCTCTTCCATCAGATTACGCCATTTTTCTTCTCTGGGTGGCTTTGGGGGTTGCAGGGTTGCAAGCAGCACAGCTGTTGTATAGATCTCTAGCTGTCTAACTGCAGTATGAGGTAGCCCAAACTTGGCCTGCACCATTTCTCCTTGCTCAGTTGACCTAAGAGTACCCTGCCAGTTGAATAGCCATAACAAGTTTGGCGTAAGAATGTATTTTAGCGCTTGCTAATTATTCATCTTGATTCTTGGAATTTGTCACAATTCACACATCGAAATCCAACACTATCAATTTATTACCTAGCACTGTTACAACGTTAAGAAGAGCATAGACAACAGATTCACAAAGTGAATGAACTATCGAAATCTAACTTCAATTTTCATTTTGGATAGATAACTCACCATAACCGAGCCTGGTGGTTGGGATTGAATGGCAATATGTGTGGGGCCACCACCACGACCGATACTTCCTCCCCTACCATGGAAGAGTGTGACTTTTATACCATACTCGGTGCATGCTGCCACAACATCCTCTTGGGCTTTGTAAAGTTCCCATGCGGCAGTGAACCGCCCGGCATCCTTCCCAGAATCGGAATATCCAACCATCACCTATTTATAACAAAGTTAGGAGCTCAGAAAATTTTCAAGAGATCCTATCACAGACAAGTTGGCAGACGGTTTTGTGGAAGGATTACCTCCTGACGACCATTATGATTCTTGATAATATGGTCGCGGTACCAATCAATGGATAATAATCTTCTGATTACGGAACCAGCCCCTCTCAAGTCTTTCACAGTTTCAAATAATGGAACCACCCGCAACCTATTTCATGGTAAATATTTATCTCATTAGAAAATATATTGCAGATACAACATAAGCCAGGCTAAAGTCCAGTAAAATGTTTATCCTAGTAAGAAAGCTTATTGCCAGTAATGTGCCAGACAAATCTATTTTTTCCCCCATGCACCAAGAAAGCACAAGGGATGATGACCTGATGGATTTATCTATTTTAATCTCTATAAAAAAGAAAATCTAACAGAAAACTCAACACTCAGAATCATAAAACTCCAGAGAAATATTACATACAAGCAAGGCGGTAGCGAAGGAATGGGATCATAAAACTCCAGAGAAATATTTCATACAAGCAAAGCAGTAGCGAAGGAATGGGCCACAGAAATGCTGGATGAGAGTTGCTGCGCAATGGATGCACATGTTCATAAGTAGATAACTAACGTACAACAACATAACTGGGATAATGTTAAAAATGCTGTATCCTACAAATAAAAAGATGCAGTATAGCAAAAACCATCATGGTAAGTTGTATTATAACAACCATATGCTTGTTTGTGAAATAAGAATCCAAATGCACAAAAGTTCTTCCTTGTATCCATAAATTGAGCAGAAACATCCCAAAAACCTTATATTCATAAGACCTAGATAACAAAGTGGAGAACTCACGTTCCAGCTGTACATGCTTTACCCGACTCCCCACTTACAGCTAAGTGGGCATCCTTCTGCAACAGCTCAACAGCAAGGACATCACTAGCCTGGAAAAAAAGAAAGTCAAAGTCAATATGCAGTTGTGCTTATTTTGCATGACTAAGCACATCAAACCACATGATCATACATCAGACGCCATAGAAATCACATAAGCTCCAAGTGAGTCACGCCCCAGCTCAGCGGCAACACGGAAGGTGTCCAACACTTCTTGAACATCAGATGAAACCTGCAATATATCACATTCTCTCATATAATCATCAATACTACTTTATGAAGCCTTTGAGACGGCATTCCACGAACCAGATGCCGTCTCAAAGGCTTCATAAAGTATTAACAGTATTATCTTCTAAGAACATGTTGCATATGCTAAACAGGTGGATCAGTTCACAAATCTTTAGACCATTCAACCAATGCAACACCGGTACCAAAACAGACCAAAAAAACTTACCATCAAACTATAAAAGACAAGTTTTCCTCCAGGTTTTCGAAGAAAATGGCTGAAATGCTAAAAATTGTAACTTCCAAAGGAGTGAACTAGCAAGGAATCCTTAAATATCACACATCAGTTTTCTAGGAAATTTGATGTTGCCACACCATTAAAAATGCAACTTAAGTTTGTTTCTTAGAACAGAAATTAGATTTTCGTCTCAGAGCTTATAAGCTAACAATTCCACCCTTCCAAATTCTCATGAACCTGTAATTAGGATTTAGTGCAGTCCCATTAACATATTTTGAGATTTTAGGTGAAAATAGCGAGGCCAATTTTAAGCAAATAAGACTTCTATAAGTCTTCCAACAATTTGTTTCTAGTGAACAATAGAGGTAATTGTAGCGGCAGCAGCAGTTCAACGGTCATCATTGTTTTTTTGGAAAAGTGAGGATCTACAAAATGGCTATCTGATTAATTATTTCACAAGCTTTGAGAAGGCCATACTGCTTCCTCTTTAGAGTAGGATCCAGGGGAAGAAAGCCGGGAGACAACAGTTTTCTGCTATGAATTAGGTGAGTAAAGGCCTCAAAGCACAAAAGTTTCTTGCTCATGAACCCAAGACACTAACCATTGCGCATGTGCTCAATACAATGCGCTCAAATATTCCTTTATGGTAAATTTATTTTTTATAATCAAAAGTCACTTCAAAGATGCAGACAAGCATTTGGCTCGATGGCACCTCCTATTGTCTTAAATGACCTGAGGGTTAGAAGATTCTGGGTTTGAGACCCAGTGACATTGTTGTTTTGGGTTATAATACCTCCTAAATTATATAAAAAAATGTTTAATGACATTACCTCCATGGTTAGAGGAACTAGGGGCCTTTTTCCTTTAAGCTCTCTCATCAGAAATTCTAATTTTTTTTCTTCATCCCACTCACTGTATGTACCCATATCCAAATATGTGGTGATCGCATCAAGCGTCTCAGCATGTCTGGCAGATTCCTGTTACGTTGCGAAGATTCAGTTAAAATAGGCTACATCTGGAATTTATTATGACAACCCAAAAAAAGATGCACCTGACGCAAGTCTAGCTTCATTAACACCATCCCGAAGGTAGTCACTCTTCTTATTAGGTCGGCCAGCCTGCCATCAGCTAGCACCTCAGCCCCACATGATTGCTGCAAAATTGTGTTACTGCATAAAGTCATATCCCAGACCTTTTGACTTCAAATATAATTTTTATTTCATCAGTTCTGCCAATGGAGTGCTGATATGGTAAAAGAAAATGCATCTCATTCTACCAGAGATTCATAGCACAGAAGCAGCGGATCCAGCAATTGATTGGTTGTTTCATAGTAGTCCCATGAATCATAGTCGCAGGGAAGATCCTCAAGAAGAAGTTCCAACCTTCTTCTTGTTTTTGTCAGCTGAAACCAAAGGGAACAACACAGTAAATCACTATGCAAATAGAGAAAACTGACAAAGACACCAGATATTTGCTGTCCCAAAAATTACTACAGAACCACAGAAGACAGACTGCTATCCAGTAATTGAAACATTCAAAACAAACATCAACATCTTGATTAGATGGCCACAAAATTTTAGAAGCTCTTCCATTGATAAATGGAACCACAGTTTCATCAGTTCATATCCAACTTTTCAACATTTTTCCAAATAAATCCCAATAACAAACATATGCTGCAGCTTAAACCAACAATTCCAGAAAAATAAAAGGATATTGGATGCTTATTTACTTAGTCTCCTACTCAGACAATCATGGATTTTTCACAAACATTATCCTATTTAATGGCCTATACATAACCTTCAACTTGTGCAACTTTTAACATATTGCAAACTGTGAATCCCTATTTTCTATGAAACATAATCGGACAAGACAATGTTAAAGGATAGTGCCAATACACTCGGTGCTATTAGTATTTTACAACATTGAACAGATTAAAACATATGAAACAATTCACATGTGTAAGAAAGAAAGCAATACCTTATCTTTTACACTATCAAGAATGATTCTGTAAGGAGCAATTCCAGGACGCGGAGATTGACTCGGCTCTAGCAATTTGTGGAAGCTAGACCTTCCCATTTTGGATAGTGAAAAAGGTTTTCTCTGAGGAACAAGTTGATTAGGGTTGAGTGAAGATACCCGCGACGTCTCAGGAATCTGAGAACTGACAGAAGCTGCAATACTTCCATTTGACCATGACGTGGATGATACATCTAAGATCGGAGAGCCCTGAGCATCCTATGAAGATAATAAAAAGAATTGAGGGGAAAAAATCAGTCAAATTTTGCAAAACAGTGAAATGTTTAATTCATTGTACATTATCAATGATATAGCGTTGGTTCACCTGGTTATTCAACGGCATGTAATTGCTTCGTGGAAGTTCAAGTTTGGGATATTGGGATTCACCATTATCACATTCTACATGAAGAAATAGATTCAGAGAGGAATTATCAAACCGCATGCAGCAATTAAGTAACAATATAACATTTTATCAAAAAAAAGAGGTAACAATATAACAAAGATAACCCCACTAAAGATTAATCCAATTGTTGAAAATGGAGAAAATCGTGTGACGATGAAAAGCATAAGTAAAAACTTAGACTGAAACCAACTTTTCACAGTTGAGCAAAAAATTAACCGCTGACAACTAAATTTAAGAATAACTACGAATGATATATGAAAAATTGGCAAATTAGCTTTTCTTACCAGTGCAAGCAGGAAGATCAGCTCTAGCAGGAAGTTGAGCAGGAAGGGATAGAGCTTGATGGCCATGATGTTTTGTTTGACTTCTGATTGAGGTGTGATTCCAACTCTCATGATCATCCTCTGGTATGTTTTTATACGTGAGATTACCCATCAAAAGATTCTATTGCGCATGCCTTCGTGTGTGCGTTTATTTCTGCCAGACCCCGTTTCTACACAGTGATCTGATCATATGACTGCTAAATGGAATATTTATGATTCAAAGATGATTTTGAAGGCACATAGATTCTCCATGTAGCTTGTTAAATTTCAAGATCCACTGTGAGCTGGAAATGGCTTCTCAGTAAATGACAATAATTTTAAAATCCTGTATTTGAAGAAAACCGTTTTGGAAAGCACACTCAATTAAAATATCTAACATTTAGTCATGACTAATTGCTTGGTGCTTGGTAGTTATTGTTGACACCTTGCCCGAATTAATCCCCATAAGTTCAAGATAAACTCAGAGATGCTAACGACACGAACCTTCTCCTAGAATTTCATTCGCCACCTGTAACAACTTATCACTGCAGCGATTCATGGATAGCTCAAATCTGAGGCTATCAATTTCCCGAATGTAAAGGTCAATAGCCATCCACCTAGACAGAAGAGACACATCTCTAGTAACCTGAAACAATGAATAGTCAACTTGCAGATATAAGTGCAATATGCAGACAGAGTAGTATAATAGTAAATCAAATAATTTGAAGCAATTTTACGCCAATCCGCGTCCTTGCCACTGAAAAATTCTTTTATTAGTGGGTTAGTTTCTTTCTTATCAAGAAGAACATGAAAACAAGAAAAAAAAGTCTTACCTTTGCCGTAACATTCGGATTTCCATCTCTATCACCACCCATCCAAGACCCAAACTTTATGGGTGTGCAAGTTAAAGGAAGTGGCCTTCCGGTATGCTACACGGGGAATGTGTAAGAATAAATAGATTAATAGAATACAAAAAAAAATAAAAACAGCATCAGCCATAATATAATTTCCACAAACTATTTCACATAAGAGGTGAATGAAGATGAAGTAGAAGCATAAAGCAAAATAACAAAATACCTTCTTTAGGGCATTGCTGACACGGCGTAAATAATGGGGTACAGCTTTCCAGAGAGACTGCTCCACAATGTTCAAGCCTGAGAAAAATATAATATTAGTACAGCGTTGAAATCATTGGTAAATTGGTAATGCATAATAAGCTTCTCAAAAAGCGTAACAGGCAATTAATATCACATGAAAACAGTAATAATTTACCTGCCCTAGCTTCATCCACCGGAGTAGGTTTATGGCGCCTTATTTCATCTGTCTGCCAAATTGAAGTAATCTCCCTGGCCTACAGAGAGCGAAAAAAGAAGGTGATGATGAGAAAAATCTGTCCCCAGCCTGTTGCACGAGGAAAACATATTTGGGACGTTGGGGACAGTACCAGATCTTCAATCAGCATTTCTCGATCTTCATTGGTAAGATCGGATCGATCATTATAATCCAAAAGATGCTGAAAAAACAAAAATCAGCACAGCAAAATATGGGAATACTAATTCACGATAGAGCCAAACGCTAACTTACAGCAATTCTGAGGTGCTTGTATTGCAAGGTACGGCGATTGATTTGAGTAGGATGTGCAGTTAGAACTATTTCGACCTCCTGAGGAGAGATTTTTTGACAGAACTAAGCACAGAAAATAGCTGAAAAAATCCCCATGAACTTTAGAGTTCATGCTTTAATAATTCTTTTGCTCGTCGCCACATAAGGGGATTGAGCCAGGAAAACAAACCTGCTTGCAAACAGCATCATAAAGATCATTTTCAGAAATCGCATCCTTCACCATCTGATTAAATATGTCGTCACATGATTTTGCCAAAACTGTTAGATTCCGTGATTTACGAACTCTGTGAAAAGTAACATTCATAAAAAATTATTAGGAACAAGACTGAACAATTGAAAAGAAAAAATGAAAAAGAACAGAGCATGTTCAAACAGCGGGAATAAAATGTATGTTCCAAGTTTGATGAGTGTTTTCATCCAGCAACGTTCTGGAGATATAATCTAAACACGCAAGGAGAATAAAAGAGCAAAAGCTCGCTTGTATAGTCTTTTTCTTTCTTTTCGTCCTATTAGCTAAGAACCAGAAGAATGTTAAGATCCTACTAACTAAGAAGCAGTACAGGAATAAGATCATCACCCTCTTTTACGCAAAAATGAATTAAATTCAAAGTCAAAGAAATAGCAAACATAATCCCAAAAAAAGATACCATTTTCCAATTTGTTGAAAAATTATGAAAACCATATTCAATAGAGAATAGACATGCATATATATGACCAGAAGATTATGAATAATTATTTCCGCAGTTTAAGGACAATAAACTATTGACATGAATGCAACGGAATATGAGAAAGAACAGCAAACATGATTAAACATGAATTCGAGATCGTTAAAAGCAATTACATGTGGTGGGTCTCAGCAATACCCATCAAGTTCAGGTAGTGGCTAAATGCACGAGCAACAGTGAAAGCTTCTTCTAATGTCATTTTCGATATCTCCGAAGCTAGCTGCTTCTCCATCACCTCGGCCATATCCTCGATCCCAGACAACCTCATATTACAAGCACTCTGTAATCAAAAGTTTTAGGTTGTATCCAACATGTAAAATTCTTTAAAAATCAAAATATATATTTATCATCGCACAGCTCATTTACCCGGAGCATAGAAAACTAATATGAATGAAGCCAAAAAAAACTAATAAAAACGCATAAGCTGATGATATTTCTTCCACTTTTTTCTGAGAGCAGATTCATACGAGTTATGCGAACGCTCAACATGTAACAATTATTTCATGACTGATTTGCCGTTTTTTCCCTGACGACAAGAGATCTTCACAGAAATCCACATTGACCAGTACCGGGCTCTTTTATGAAGAACATAACACAACAAAATATATAAAATATAATTAAGGTACCAAAACGCCCAAACAGAAGCTATGATTTCAGGAAAAGTGAACCAAACGCGAGAAACACGAACATCGAGAAGTTTGACTTCCTCTGTTTAGTCATCAGCAACCAAACACCGATACTAAAATAAAAACACGAACAACGAGAAACACCCGCAACCAAGGCCTAGAGAAGTTTAACACTAACCTTAAACGAAATGACGATCAAACGAGATTTCTTCCCCTCCAAAAAAGCAACAACTCTAACCTAACCTCAAACAGGAAAAAGAAAAAAAATAAACAAACAAACAAGCAAACCTGAGCAAGGATCCGATTCCTGTCAAGCTTGTCCATGTGCTGTGGTCCGATTTCTCGCTGCAAAACGTCGATCAACAGATTCCACAGAAGCTTACAGTCATCCTCATAGCTCTGAAATGATATTTCCTCTGCTATGTCATCTGTTGTGTCCGTCATTGTATAGTATCTGAACTTCTACTCTGTTTCTTCTCAAAGAAGCAGAAAGTTTACACTCCAGAATAGCACGGGTCTGCACTGATTAACGGAAAGTGTCTTTATGTGTTTGGAATGATAGAGAGAAAGGAAGAGAGTTGAGCGAATACAGTGAGCTAGTGGTTGCAATGGCGGGGAGAAGAGGGGTCCTTTTATTTTCTATCGTACGAAAACTGCCTTCTGTGGGTCCATTTAACCTTTACCCATTGGTGGGCCACGTGGATCGTGACACTTGGCATGCAACAAGGGGAATATGCTTGTAAATTCTTTGGTTGGATAAAAACAAATACTTTTGCAATCCTTTTGAAGCTTTTCTTTATTAAACATTTGCATTATAATTAATAATCTGAAATTCACTTTACTATTTTGTCACTTGTAAGGTATTATTTTACTCTTTATAATAAAATCAACCAATAAATCCAAAAAATTATAATTTAAATTTTTCCTATAAAATTAAAATGTCATAAATAAATAAATAATTTTGTTACCAACCAACATTCGGAATTAGGAATGCAAATTTTGATTTCAATATTTATATTTATTTTATTTTCAATTTCTAGAAATCCAAAAGACTTTTGATACCTGCCAATAATCATAGCGTCTTTCGCAATTGGAAATGATAAGGTCAATGTTGATTTGGTCTTTGTAGTTAGCGTAGAGCCATTTTATAAGAAGCCACATCGCCTTCAATAACGTGAACCACTACTAACTTCTTGTCATGATATGCTATATGTGCCCATTAGGAGAGACTGAGAGATGCAAATTATACCCAAGAAAACATGAGGCTTCTTGTTTTTTGTTTTTGTCCCAAATTAGCTGGCCGGTTGGCTGGCTTTTATTGATTTTGTCATTTTTAGTCGACAAGGCAGGCACCAGATTTCTAATCTCCACTTTTCACGAAATCTTCAATATTGCTTTGACGACTAGTGGATTCTGACATGTAATTGCTATACGTGAAAAAATTCGTATCAGGAATCCTTTGGGTTCTTTTTATTTGTATTACATTTGCTATATTTGGCTTCGAGGAACGGAAAATCGGACAGCCTTCAATTCAATAGGTCGAACCAAAAATAGTAGATTATAGTTATTAGGAGCCTCAAGGCCTCTGTCTCGTTCTTTTTGTCTAGGGATTATAAGCCTTGTGAATCAATTCTAGTGGTTTTCTTGACGATGGATATGGATCAAATGGATGGAGACAACAGTAGCATCGTAACCATCATGAACACTTCTGGATATGCAGTGACTTTTACGGATGAAGGAATAAAAGCATGCTTTCTTACGGAAGACAGTGGTCCATTTTCAACTGCGCTAACAAAATCTCTCCCTACTTTGCTCCTTCAAGTCTCTCTTGTTCTTTTAGTCAGTCGCCTCCTCCTCCTCCTCCTCAGGCCTTTGAAACAACCATATATCGTGGCCTATGTTCTTGTAAGAGCATGCGGTAACTTGTTAATTACAGCATAAACGAGAACAGAATATTGATTTATTGAATATCAATTGTTTGTTCTATTGTATCTGCAGGCTGGTACGATTCTTGGTCAACCTGAACTGGGATCAATTCCATTCTTTGCAAAATATATCATTAATCTCAAGTCAATAAAAGTGATGGAGACATTTGCAAACCTGGCGTTGGTTTACTACATGTTCTTTGTTGGGCTAGAAATGAATGTACGCTCGATCATGAACTGCGGGAAAATGGCCCTTAGTGTTGCTATATCAGGAATCCTTTTCCCGCTTGTTACTGGCTTGGGCTCATTTTTCCTATTAGGCCACTTCTCAAGCGAGCCGAGTGACATGAGGGGATCCTTGTTTTGGGCTGTTGCATTCACCTCCTCGAACTTCCCTGACATTGCCGGGATCCTCGCTGACCTAAAGCTCCTTCAATGTGATATTGGAAAACTGGCGCTGGCCTCGTCGATCATGAGCGATTTTTGCACCTTGATCCTTCTTATTTTTACTCTTTCAATAGTTAATCCTCAAACATTGCATACCATGGTGGCTACCTTGATTTTCGTGTTAATTTGCATCTTTCTGATCCGGCCTCTCATCTCCTTACTAGTAAGCCATACCATTACGGGGGACGACATTAAGGACCACCACGTCTACTTTATCCTGGGCTGGGTTGCATTCTTTGGATTCATCACGGATGCGTGCGGGGTGCACTCCTTTGTGGGTGGTTTCATATTCGGAATAATTATGCCCCCTGAAGAGACTATTACTTCCAAACTTACTGAGAAGATTGAGGAGTTAGTCTCCGGAATTATGCTGCCACTTTTCTTCTTGACTACTGGGTTAAGAACTGATATTGGCTTTATGCTTCGTACTAATCGTTTCTTCGTGTTGGTGCTGGTCATGGCCATTTCATTTGCTGCCAAGATTATTAGCACGGTATTCGTTTCGTTATACTCTGACTTGGAACTCAGGGAAGGTCTGGCACTTGGTTTGCTCATGAACACCAAAGGCGTTTTGCCATTTATTGTCATTAACACCGGCCGGGACATAAAGGTATTATACGACACGAGGCGTTAGTCCCCGAATTTCAGGATAAGAACCAAAGGGGAGAAGTAAAACTTTGCAGCTATCACCTGTTTTGTATGACAACCTTTTCTCTTTGCAGGCTCTAGGGCATCACAACTTTGCTATAATAGCGCTCTCGCTCATTTTCATGACTGCCTCCGTAGGGCCTATAATTTCCGTCACATATAAGACCCAGAGGCAGGTGATGAGATACAAGAACAGGACTATAGAAAGCGTGTTTAGACCGGGAACAGAATTTGTGATCCTGGCATGTGTTCATTCGATGCCTGATGTTCCGGGCATGATTACTCTCCTTGAAGCTTCAAATGCCACCAAAAACTTTCCTATTCGACTGATTGGTGTCCACCTGATTGAACTCACCAGAAGAGCCACGGCTATGCTGGTAGCAAATGATAAAGGAAACAATGACCCGATCAACTACACAAAGTCGGAACCAGATCGAATAATTGATGCCTTTAAATCATGCGAGCAGAGAACCGAGGGGGTAACAGTCGAAACAGTTACTATTGTGTCAAATTACAAGTCCATGCATGAGGACATTTGCAGGCTAGCACAGGAAAAATTTGCTAGTTTTGTCATCCTACCATATCATAGATCATCAAGTGCAGATGGAAGAGTAGAGGATGTTAGTTATACTCTTCGTGATATGACCAGTGGTGTCATGGAAAATGCACCATGTTCTGTGGGCATACTGATTGATCGTGGGACTAGTTGTCAAGAGCAACGCATAGTGATGCTATTCATTGGAGGCCCTGATGACAGGGAAGCATTGACTTATGCATGGAGAATGTCAGGCCGTCCTTATTTGAGTTTAACAGTGCTGAGATTTCTCCCAGGTATGACTCCGAAGAACAGCCCAAATCCCCTTGACGCGGAAGCCCACATATTAACAACTGAGGAGAGCCAGAAGAGGCTTGACGAAGAGTACACCTATGAGTTTATGTGGAAGACAATGGATAATGAGCACATAACCTATGTAGAGAAAGTAGTGAGCAATGGAGCAGAAACTCTAGCAGCAATAAGACAACAAGATCCATACTGTAATCTTTACATAGCTGGAAAAGATCATCAATCCAAATCACCTGTATTGTCAGGAATAGCAGATTGGAGAACAACCGCAGAGCTAGGAGTAATGGGACATACATTAGCCTCTGCCAGCTTTGCATCAGAGGCATCCATCTTGGTGGTACAACAATATGCAAATAAGACTAGATATTCTGAATATGGAACAGACTCATCTTTTGAAGGCTCATCGCCCCTGCATCCCCTAAGGGGGGATTATAGGAATTCATTTGACGACAAAAGCCCCGACCATGCTCATGATTATGAGGAAGAAGGTGATCCCTAAATTAATCAGAAGCTTCCCTTAGCTATCACTGACCAAGATTAAGAAAGTGTTCTCTTGAAGTTGAATGATTCTGACCATTCTATGATTTGTGTTAGATATTAGTGTAGATTAGAAAAAATTATACATATAGCTTATCTAACTTGTGAATATCTAAGAGATAATAGTAAAAATAACTTCACTAACTTGTTCCCAAGAGAAATTAGTAAGTTACATATACCTTATTTCTATGCCATTTTGGATAATGCACCTGACATACACAAAAGTCTTCAAATGTTAGGTCCCCTTCAGATTTCTGGATATTAGGTGACATGGAAATCAACTTTTCATCCACTAACATACCCCCAAAAAACATGAAGGATCAATATAAAAATTCGCTAATGGATGGTTGAAGAACAAACTTTATCCATAAAATATGCTTTTAAGAACTTAAGTGGTATTTTTGATATCGCAGGGATCGCCTTTTAAGTTCAACCGTAATCAACAAAACTGGACTTTCCAGAGTTCAGATCTATAACCAGGACAATTTACCATCCAAGCTCGTGAAAGCTGCAGAGGTGGTCCTACTATAAGAGTCTGCTCCTCTACTTCCATGATAGCTTACTGACACCGATTGTAGCTTTAATTCTCAGGATTCCCAGTGAAATATTTGGACACCAGTTCACATTCCAATGTAAGGATGCACAAATTCTAAATGGGGACTTGTCCAATCATTCAGGGGAGACAGAGCACCCGTGTAGGATAAGGCATTGTCAATTACAGTGATATGTTTCTCGCTTTTCTAACCAAACTCGTCCTGTTCTCCCAGATGTTTGTTACACGTCACTGAAGAGTTCCTGAAATTTTTCATCATATTCTTCTTGTTTTTCCTTATCTAATAAATAAAACACAATACTTATAATATTGTCTAGTTATCCCCTATTATATATGTGGAGCAAACGCACGTGTGCATGACAAAATTCTTTAACATATCTAGCTATGCCCCCTCGGGTTCTCCCTAAAATTCAACAAAAGACGATGATGTAAAAGCCCAAAAATTCAACAAAGGAAGATTATAATGAAATCCACCTCGAGCTGCTACTTCCTTTTGTAACTTGTGGGGATAAGCTTATAGGCTCGACGGCTACAGCTATGATGATCGGATCAGTTTTGACAATGGTGTTTCATGATGCACCTGTGTATGCGCTGTTACCCATCATGTGAAATTATGGCGGTGAGTTAAGTGTTGTTGGTTCTTGATTGCCATTATAGAGACATAGCAATCAATACGATAAAGACACTTACCTTCCCCGATTCTTAATATCTTAGCCTTGTACCAATCCATCCACGGCCTCATATAGGGTGTCTGCCATATGGGTTCATCTTCATTGTGCTTTTGGTGGTAAGGGTGGTAGAAGCTGGAAGGAGTAAAAGTCCAGGGTTGGGACTCGTGAGTCCTGGTGGGTTTAGTTGGTGTGTTTTTACCTGCCCTGAACTATTTCCTATACAAGTCAGATAATCAATCAAGAACCTCTACCCCACTATTGAGCTCTTTTTCAGCTCCTGCACCTACATACTGATTAAGATATTACACGAGCGGTTGTCGGCTCAGATCCCATGGCCAATTTTAAAATCTCCATCCCTTGTCAGTTTCCATGTCTCCTTTTCTCCCTGTTATTGTCTTTAAACCAGCCAACTCTTTGCTTCTTGTTTATGTTCGGTGGGGGACTGGTCAACTTCCTTCTGTCAGGATTCTCTTTGACAGCCCCACGAGTCTGACAAAAAATTTCCATATAGAAGGAAACATACCCAAAATCTCCATATCTTTTTATCTTTACATCTTTCTTGGCAAAGTTCCAAACCCATTTTAGTAGTATCCTCATTTATTCGTGATTTGGCCTTTAGCAGGATGAAGACAATAATGGCCAAGACTGCGTATGACTCTTCTTTCTCTTTATCCAGGAGATACTTCAATTGGAGAAAGAAATTTATCGAAGATGAAGACGATGAAGAAATTTTGACTAACTATTCTTCCTCCCACTTTTCTTTTGAGGAGTTGAAAGACAAAGAGGAGCCCAGAATCACGGTTCCCGTTGGAGCTATTAGAGCATCCAAGAAAAAACTACCTGGAGTGGCAGTTTCTAAGCTCCGGTGGATTCTTAATGTTTTCAGTAAAAACAGAGCATCCCAACACTCTGGTTTAGGCTCCAAAGTGATAGGCACCCTTTTCGGCTATCGTAGAGCCCATGTTCACTTTGCATTTCAAGGTGATGCAAAAACAAGCCCCGTTTTCTTGATTGAGCTTGCAACTCCAACAAGTGTACTAGTTCGTGAAATGGCTTCTGGGCTTGTAAGAGTGGCGTTAGAGTGTGAAAGGAAGCCGGAGAAAAAAGCAGGGAGGTTGCTAGAGGAGCCTCTGTGGAGGACTTATTGCAATGGCAAGAAATATGGCTATGCCACCAGACGGGAATGCAGGCCTGAAGACTGGAAAGTTTTGAAGGCTTTGGAGCCAATTTCAATGGGTGCTGGGGTTTTACCAGGGGATGGAGCCAGTGGATCCGAGGGTGAGCTCATGTATATGAGAGCCAGGTTTGAGAGAGTTGTGGGATCAAAAGACTCGGAGGCATTTTACATGATGAATCCTGATGGTTCTGGAGGTCCTGAGCTTAGTGTTTATCTGCTTAGAGTTTAGTGCGTGACCATAGAGGCATCCACTTGCTTTTTTCTTCTTTTTTTGGGTATCTTCTACTTGATAATGGATTGGCCATCTGCTTTTAGTTCATCTTGTGGGATTTACACTTTATATGTCCCAATCAAATCTGGGTAATCCAGTGAAGTAGCAAGAGGCCAGGGTTAGGATTGGGATGTGCAGGGGTATATCTATGTATATTTTGTCTCTTTTGTATTCCTGAAGGGCGAAAGAAATCCAAAATGAACTTCTGAAACAACTTACATGGTTAACTTCAATTTCTTAACCCTGCATTCAATTATGCCGACCAAGTCACAGGAGATGCTCGTGTAACCTCTAAAACATTAAACACTCTTTCTGACAGATCTGCTCGAACCGACCATTGTTTCCTTATTAGATGTAGATAAAATAAATCCACAGAGAATCTGGGATTCCGAGTATAATCCCCAAAAGTACTTCACATCCCACTCTACAGTACAAAAACAGTGGTTTCTCGTTATTCTAGTTGCAAAAACGGAATAACAAAAATATATGGTTTCCCGTTTCTGGATTGCAATGAGTTTGGGCCTGAGAAGCCCGCATCCTGAGGCTTCTTCTTTCCTTTGTTTCCTGATATAAGCCTCTGCTAGCCCGGTTAAAACCTAAAACCCAAGATTTCATAAAACCGGCGGGGACAATCGTAGACTGGTTGGGTCCATACCGAGATATTCTTCTAATATTAAAAGAAAAACTAAGATATGGTAACCAATTTAAAAAATGTTAGTTAGCGTTCTTCATCTTATGCTTGGTTCGTCAGATCAGATCATTTAAGAAGTAGTATATAATCTTTGTTAGATACCAACCTAAAATTTTTAAGTGAGAATGAATACCCAGGTGACACGCGTACGCATTTGATGAAATCCAACTAAAACTTCCTGCACCCAATCAATCCATGCCGGAGGTTTCTTTAATGTATTAAACCACCGTGCTAAAATCTGGCACCAGCACATTGTTAATATTTATGTCCTTGTCTTCTTTAGAAGTTTCAACTTTGAGCCGTCTACAAGTAATTAAGGTGCTCGAGACAAACTGACTTCTCGCATGTGTTAATTAGGAAACACTGCAGAAATGTCTGGTCTGGATGACCTTAAGGGACAGGTTTGAACGCAAGGTTAATATACCCTATATATGTAATTGTTGTCGTCTTTTGCTAAAAGTTGAAACTTCAAAGGTTCCGTATCTGCAGGGCATTGACAATCTGTTCCCCTGACGTAAATAATCAATCCACAAACTTTGCAGATAAGGAAAAGAAGTCAGCCCACCGGAGGGCTTTCACAAAGAAATGTTATGCAACTTTTTGAGCCCAATGACTCATTGCTGACGTCTGTGGTCTCTTTACATGTATGTAAAATGGAGAAATTCTATTCTACAGACTGTAATTATTAATAGAATTAGAGCAATTCTGAATTTCTGACAAGCCTGCACTTGTCGCACGGAAATGATCCAAGTCATCGTAAGACTTGCAGAACACGGTGGATGCCAATGACTCGTTTTCCTGTAAAGTGAAAGTACGGGAGCAGATGTTTTAGATGTATTGACTTGATAATTGATATGTTCCTTTATTCAACGATTTCCTGTCCACTTGCCTCTTATGATTGACTATCTTCCCATTGTTTCTTATTTTAGCATACAATGGTGTGGACATTTATGAAGCTGCCATTCCGTACGACGATTGTTAAAGGAATAAACAAATAAACCTGTGAAGTGGTCAGAGCGACATTCATGCCTTGGGTGGTGAAAGCTCGAGTTTCTTCATTTCCCCAGAAGAATGAGGAGTTACTAGATAGAATAAAAGAATTCTGCAGAAATGCCCTGCACAAGATGTTTTGATATAAAACTCACGTTCTGATTGAGCCTGTCAATTCCCCATATGGATACAGGATTTCTGTTTGTGGTATTGTGTCCAAGCACTTGGGGGAATTGTTCAGACCTGAGTTGCCAGAAACTGATTCAACCGTACACTCAACCATCTGTTGTTTTCATCAGTTGGTTGCACAAAAAACACACAGATTGGCATCATGTACTCCAAGGCTACAGCTTCCTTTGTTTCAAAACAAAATCTGCAGAGTAAAAGTCCCGTAGGGTGACTTGATTAATTACACATCATCGTGAGCAAATCTTTTTAAGGTGTCTGAAAGGAATAAGGATTGCTCAGTAGAAAGATATCCTCGTTTGTAAGGGAAAACGGATCAAGGAATGCTTGCTATATATATGTCGAGCTGGTAGATCATTCTGGTTGACTTATCAAAGAGGATCAACCCAACCTGTCAAATACTGGGTTTTTTTCCATTTTTCTGAATCATTACAATTACGTCAATGTGTTGCAGATGAGATTAAAATAAGAAAATGTGGAAATCTGTCATGAGAAAAATAACAGATTTATATACACAAATCTTTCCTATTGAAATAACTTTCCATTCCATAAATAAATTAATCTCCCCAAGAATTCAACATATACAGTAAGCCAAGTATGTGTATAGCTACATCAGAACAAAAAAATAAACTGAACTTCTCTTACGGTCTAATTTATCAGGCTCCATCCTGATCCAAAAAAAACAAACTCTGCACCCAACCTCTCTAATTTGATTATCCAAGACAATTTCAAGAAACCAGAAGGACAAAGTCTAGTTTTGCACTGAGTTATGCCTCTTAGATGGACCAGAAGGCGGTAGAGGGACTCCTTTGGGCAAGAAGTTGAACATATGGCCTCTGAGTTGGAAAGCCGTCTCGTACAATTCCTGGGTGGGCTTCACACTCTTCGATTCGATTGAGAAGGATTGATCTGCCATCAGAACCACACCAGGCCTGGTGGCGGCACAGCAGCTAGCAAGAAGGAAGAAGATCAAGACACGACATACGATATTGTTGCATGAGAAAAGTTTTGCCAGAGAAGTGGAAGAAAACGAAGCCATTGCAGATGGTTTCTAAAGGGTTTGATACGGTTTCGAGAAGAAGGGTTTTTCTTTTTTACAGAGAGGAAGGTCTTAGTCTGTTGCTTTAAAGAATGAAGGTTTGTTACTTCAAAGTGCTCTTATATAGTCGTTTGTGTTAGTGCCTGCATGGCCAAGAGGAGGAACATGGAAGAAAGGTATGTAAAGACTAGGAAATGACGCAGAGAAAAAGGAGTGAAGCGCACGCTATGGACTAATTGCATTTTCTACAATTTGATTTATGAATGTCAACTCTAAGAAAAGAAAATACAGCTAAGGAATTCTGGTGCCGGCAGTGCAGACTTTGTATGACCCAACTGGGTAAATAAATATGTTTCTTACAGTACCGGCCCCTGTTTTCTCTTTTTGTCTATTTAAAGATTAAAGAAGAGTGACCACTTTCTTTGAAACCATGGGTATGGTCTAGCTACCAAATTACTATATATAACCACAGGGGCCAATGACTGATCATTTATACGTAGACATAAATGTGATGGGTTATATAAATTAATGATATGGATGCAAAATCAATGTTCCCATCAGCCCATTTTCTTATTTGTTTAACGAATCATAAATATTGTTGGGTCATGTCAAAGGTAGAAAGAGAGGTGCATCTTTTCTTATGAATGGTAATTACATACTTTCCAAAGACCTTATAATAAATCCTCTAATACGAATCCATTTCAAGGTCGTGGCTGGCAGCTTACTTATGCATATATTCCGGCCACTAAGAAACCTATTTCCATTGCAGAATCCTCGTCCCTGTGCCATTTGGACACGGCGAAACATCTGTGTGTGTTTTTTTTTTACTAGTGGAGCTACGTGGGGGAAATACGTGGAGGAAGGGGGGAAATACATGGAGGAAGGGAGGGAAGGGAGGGAAGGGAGGGGATTTTTTGCGTGCGAAGCTATGATAAGAAAGCAGGCTTAGTAGGGGTCCAGTACTGATCTTCCCTGACTCATGAAATTCAGTACGAAAATGATTGATAGATTTTCGTAAACTAAACTGTGGAAGTTGCACGAGTAATAAAATGTGGAGTCATCAAGTTGAATAAGCATTATTAGGTGTTGAAAGGAAAGAAAGAGGTGGGGTTTGTCAAGTGGGCAGGTAGGAACCCTATTTCAAAGTCAGGTATTATTCTATACATGGAAAATGTCAACGTGATTGGCATGATCTGGACGGTCGGATTGTTTTAGGCAAAAAACGCGGGAGGGCACTCACGTGACCGATCGAGGCCGACGTGTTCTTGAGCAGGTCAAGGTTCACTAACGCAAGCTTTCCGATCATTAATGCCAAAAGATGCATGGTCCAGCTAGGTGTGCTGATAAGGCGTGTTGTTCCGAGTCATTGATTGGTTGATATCTACACAGTCCTGAGTATTGAGCCAGCGGCGTTGACGGGCAAACGTGTCCTGATTCTTGTGCTTCGTGTAGCTGCTTACGGTGGAAGTTTGAGTGAGGAGCAAGCAAGCAAGCAAGATTTTAGAAATGCTAATCTGCAAGATTTCTTAAGTTTAGGGAATGTATGTTTGAATAATTGATCTCGGACACCATTTATGGCATGCGGAATTTAAATATAGTTTCCGTGGAAGCCAAAGTAGTTGAATTTACTTGCTTATGATGATTTTAAATATAGTTTCCGTGGAAGCTAAAGTAGTTGAATTTGCTTGCTTATGATGATTACAACTTCCGACAAGGTGTTGTAAAATGTTCAATTGTAACGGGAAGACTGATTGAGTGATAATATTCATCAGTTTTTACCCAAAGACTGATTAACTAGATAGATCTCAAAAGGATAAGTTGATGTATGGGGGCATATTATCACGAATTTAGCATTTATTCTACAATTTATTTACGAAATATATTGGTTTATGACCAGATCTTGTGGGTTAATTCGGGATATGAATTTTTTAAGTGGACGAAGGACTCGTTACAGGGGTTAATTTGTGCGGACGTGATACAATTGTATCATTAATCCGTCTTGGTTATACTTACTCTTAAAAAAACAGGGGAAAAATAAGTATCAGTGTCCTAGTTGTTATAATTATACGATTTGTATGTTCAACACACTTATAAAATAAAGTAAAACTCTGCACCTCCATTGTTGAATTTGGTTTTTTATATTAACAGACATGACATAAGTGACAATTATATGTTACATACGTGTCCTAAGACACACTGTTAAGCTTTCTGAAATTGCAGGACAGATTCTTGGCAATTTCAGATTTCTCTGTTTCTTTCTTAGCTAAATTTCAAAGGTCTGCGTTTCTCAACTAACCGTGTGCTAATAAAGCGCCACAGAACCTGGAATCGGAACTCGGAATTCAACTGCCAATTGCAAGAAAGTCTTGACTCTTAACTGAACTATATTATTGTTTCTTTTCTTACCAAACATAGTTAGGTAGAGTAATCACCATAAAGACCTCGAAAGCCTCTGGGGAGTGGGGGCTCATATTTCTCAAATATGTAATTATGTTGCTCAAAAATGAAATTATGGTCTGACTACCAGTCCAAATCCAACAACGAATAAGAATGATTTTTTCTCTGTTATATCACAGAGAGGTCGACAGCACAGTTTCAGAAGAAAATGGTCCTTCAATGACCAAATCGAAAGCTGGCAACCGTAGGCCACCTACTTCCATTTCTTTCGTACTTGAGAATATGAAAGAAAAGAGCAAATATTGGAAATTTCCACCAGATACGCTCGGACTTCTAACTACAGTATCTTGTGGCAATAATACAACAGGGAAAGGTGGGCGGCCGAGGAATCAGCAAGACAGTCACTTAAGTTGTGAAAAAGGTCCATATCTTCTTTCCTACAGAGACTTCACCTGGATGCTCTGACTCATCTTCTTCATCATATTCATCTTCATCCTCCTCGTGAATTGTGCTGCCATTCTCATCTTCACGCTCATTCTGGGATGTTGCATTCACTTCCCCGCTCAGCTCTTCGTCGCCTGCAGGTTTTGTTACTTCAGCTTGACCAATGTCAGCCTTGTTAAACTGCAGTACAAACAGTATGAAAGGATCAAATATCCTGGATTCTCAAAAGAAAATTCACAAGATTTATAACTCTGGGGATCGGAGGGCATTACCGTGACCATGTTGTGCTCAAGCTCTGCACCCTTCAGTGTTGAGGCATGCACCAATTCTGTGGATTTGCCAGACACGCTTGCAACTCCTTGAGACAACAAAGATGCAGTTTGGCGCACTGGCACGGTTTCGACTTGAGAACCGCCATCACCCCTGCTAACCTTCTCCCCCATTGTCGTAAAGTTGGATGGTGCTCGGGTTGCTGGGGCTGCGCCATCACTAATAACAGTTGAGATAGAATTAGAATCATCAACGGTTCTAAAACCTAGTAATTACAATAAATAAAGATTTTGCACATTAAATTTAAATCAACGTGATACAATTTTTCACAAACTTCTGAAAAGATCATATTGATTTAAATTATTAGAAAATGTTTGAAAATGTTAAATCTTACTCCAAAGAAGTAATAATCCCACAGAACTATTAGTTTAGCAATAAATTTTGACTATTAGCAATAAATTGATGCCACTATCTCATTTCAGGTGAACACGACATCCTTTGAATGGGGAAGTTACATAACTCTTCAGATTTCATCTTTCAGACATTCAACCTAACAAACAAGTATAAATGAACCTGAAGTCAAACAGCATATCATTTCTGGACAATATTTGCCCATGAAGACACCGTCTAGCAATGTGCGACTAGCAAAAGCAACATTTAAAGCGAAATTCTAACATCATGCACAAGGCCTTGCTATGCAAGGTAACCAGCAAGTCCAAGGGGAAACCTTCAGTTGTTTTATCAAAACGGGGAAATCTAAAGGAAAACTGAATCTTAATACAAATTCAACGTGAATTCTGCTTTTGACTTTCAAGACTTCTAGAGTAATAGCACCAACACTGAATGGAAGACAATTTTGTTAATCAATCATTACAGAGGATGGTTTTCCTTTTAAACTGCCCTTTGTTTGCAACTGTTGATTTAACTTCAACATGAGTATTCAGGGTCTCAGGTAACTTGAACTAGGAAGGATAACAGTTTAGCAAAGATCTTGTTGATGGGTAAACTCTTAATTACTAAAAAATGATTTCATTGTTTTATTTCTTAATTTTATATATTCTATTTACATCCATCAGAAGTGACTGCAATAGAAGCATTTTAGAAATGAGATAGCTAAAATATGTGAGATGAATAACATTGAATACTGAAGATCACAACCGCACAAGCTTCCACTATGAAATTATCATTCAGAGATTTTAAATAGGCGCGTGTCAGTACTCCTTAAAATCATTTAACACTTACATCTTTTGTCGCCTAAGGTTATATCGTGTTTGCCCTGGGGTAGGCATGGCTGAAGTGGCCTTTTGTTGCTTCTTCCGACGTCCACCAGTAGTAACACTTTCAGAATGTCCTTCACTGCCACCACCATCCTGCTCGCTCTCTGTGGTTACACGTTGCCGTTTCTTAGAAGTCTCACTAGCTGCTGCTTCATTATTACGAACACCACTCAGATGTTTGTCACTGGCATTAGGCTGCATATTCGCATTATTAGGGTTATCAGTAAGAAACAATTTAGCTTCCTCCACAACAGCCTTTACTGAGCGCGTTCTGCTTGGTCCAGCCTTTCGCCTCCGGCCTGGTTTCTTCAGCCTGTTGGTATTCATTGCTGACAGTTCAGAATCTCCAAGAGTTTCTTGCAACTTATTGTCTATAAAGCTGTGATCATCGACAGATACTGAGTAACCACCATCAATTGTATCTCCAGCAGATTGTAGTGAGATATCAACTGAATCATCAGCAGCACTTAAGGAAATTTGTGCTCCATCCCTATGAACTGCACCCGTACTAATTTCCACCTTATCAACAAGACTATTGGATCCATTAGCTTTTTTTTTCTCAGCCTGCGATGATGATGACAAAGGAAATTCTTCTGAAAATTTTAGATTTGAAACATGCTCTATCTTTTTAACAGGGGATCTGATAAAGATCTTAGAGGTGCATTTTTGGAGCCAAGACATTCGCCCTCTTGAATCAGAATATCCTGTATGAAGTTCATCTGGAGAAGCATTGATATCAACAGTATCACCATCTACAACCACTTGATTATCTCTATTAAGTTCAACAGCCTGCCTATGCAGAGGGGTGTTCACTTCAAACCCTATTTCGGGTGGCTGAAGATCAGAAAGTACAAACTCTCTGGTAATATCTCCGCAATTCTTGCAACTTCTATGCTTCTCAACAAAAGAAAGGAAATGATATTTTTCCCTAATAACCTGCTGCCTCTGATCCTTAAGTTTCTTGCTGAGCATCTCAAGCTCTTTAATATCTTTCTGAAGTTCAAACTGCTGTCCTTCCAGCTTCTTCTTACTCTCTGCAACTTCTTCCTTTTCTTTACTAATCATACTCCTTTCAGACTGCATAACTTCGAATTCCCTCTGAGAAACTTCTCTCAAGTTATTTACATAACTAAGTTCTCTGACCTTCAACTCATTAAAATCCCTATCCTTTGCTAGGAAACCTCTCTCCATTTCTTCCTGCCTGGATAACATTTCAGCCTCAAACTGCTGTCTCTGTGATTCAAAGTTTTGGACCAATTGTTCATGGTCTTTCTGCGCTCTCTCGGATAAATCTAACTGTTCCTGTTGCATCCTACGTTCAAATGATTCCTTCTCCTGTCTGACAGCCTCCAACTCCCTTTGGATATACTTCTGCATAGCATGTTCCTTCTCTCTTAGCATTTTTCCTTCAATACACTGCAGGTTTTCTAATTTTTCTCTCTCTTCAACAATGTCCTTCAGCTGTTTAGTAATTTGAGCTCTTTTCTCTTCCAGCACTTTCCATTCTTTTTCAAACTTTTTCTTTTCCTGTTTCAAATCTTCACTTTCTCTAAACAGGTACTCTTCCTGATCCCTGCACTTTTCTAACTCTTGTTTAAGTTCTGCTTGCAGGCGGAGTTGTTCTAACCTATCATCATTCTTGATTTTAAGGTTTTCACGCTGTTCACCCATCTGCTGCTGTTGCAGAGCAATTTCAACTCTCATCTTCTCACAGTCAGTTCTCAGAAGCTGCAAGTTCTCTCTATCAGACACTAACTGCTGCTTGTCCACTTCCAACCTTTTCTGCTCAGCCCTATTAGACTTATCACTTTCCTTCAGAACTTTTAACTTTGCCTCAAGCTCCTTCTCTTTTTCCTTCACTCTCTCCAATTTCTTATCCAAAACTAGCTCTCTTCTTTCCAACTTATCTTCCCTGTGTCTAATCTCGACTTCCTGCAGTTCCACAAAAACAGCCTTACTTTTCAATTCATTGTCTAGATTTTTTCTCTTTTCTTCCAGCTCTTCCTCGAGCAAAAGAACTCTCGAATCAAGCATGGCCCTCTGCTCATTAAGGAGCTCCCGCAATTCTACCTGAAGGAGATCCCCACAATAAAGAACTTTGAGGCAAGCATTTATATAACTAAAAATCCATAACTTCGCCACAGAAAGGCAACACTGCATCATCTCTACATACGCCACAACATCAGCCAATTATTAAAAATAAATGAAAAGCTCATATATTAAAATAATAATCAATGTAATAATATATTGACGCAATATGTGATATTCAAAAAATCATTTCATAAGTATGGGTAGATAGCTCCACATGAAAATTTAAAAATTATGGCTAATAAATTAACCGTTCAAATTGTTGAATGAAAGATGAGCCGCGCCTCTCATGGAAACCATGCTTTGACTTTTTTATTTGAAAATAACAATATGTCAGAATAATTGCTGTTTGATTGGAATCATTCTAGCAAATATCCTATGCAAACAAAGCTTCATTTCAAGACTATTAAAATGTTCAATCATTAAAATGGAATTTGATCTGCCTAAATGTAAAGTGCAACTGACAAAGGGATAGCCAGCCCCTTGATTCAAATACATTTTTGGGCAGGAAATTTGGATTGTAAAAAGAATGTACTTGTAGAGGACATTAATAGAAATCTAATGTCAAAAGGCTTAATTTTGGGTAATCTTTAGGAGCAGTCAAGAAGGAAATTGCCTATTGTTGCTTTTACAGAATTAATTAAACAGTTTAAATTAATTCAATGAAATCACCAGTCAGCATGCATCAGAAAATGCAGAGACATTTGAAAGATACCACAGTTAAACAAAGGAATAGCAGCCACACAAAACAGAAAAAAAATAAATGTCAAAATTTGAGTTCCAACTTCTCACTTAGTACCTACTGTACAGTTTTATCTGATGAAGGCATGCACATCTACAAGTAAAAGAAAATCACATATGTTCCATTTGCTCCACTTCTTTTTTAGAGGAGAATTTGGTAACACATAAGAAATAGGTAAAATATTATAGAAGTGAATTGCAAAGGGAAACACTTATAGGCATAAGATTTTTGATGTGTAAAGACTAGTACAATTTAAACTAGTAGTATTGTGCATGTAGAATGTCAATGCTGCCAAAGATAAAGAGATTTAGATGCTGAAAAGCTAACCCTGAGAGTGCATGGATAATTTTTTCAGACTCAAGCAATTGGATCTCATAACGATTTGATTTACCAAATGCATTAGTAGAAGAAAAAGTAGCCCTAATCATTGCAGTGCTAATCCCACTCTACCGAAAACAATCTAAATTACAATAGCACTATCAATTTAAAGCATCAAACTAAATGATAGTGACAGTAATATTTTAAAGAATGCTTGGAAATGAAAGAGCAGATTCAAAGCTTTGGTTGAAAATTGCTTCAAACATTTTTTTGACTTTTTCAAGAGAACCATTAAAGAATAAGATACCAACACACAAACTGAGGCTAATCTGGTACATTGACAACCATGTACCTTCTTTGAGCATCATACTAAATATACATAATGATAAAAGGTAAGGGTCCAACTCACTCTTTCTCTATCACTAAGCTTTTTTTCCAATGATACCAGCTCCTTCTCTTTCAGAGCTATTATGCTTTCAACAGAATCAACATTCTGAAATTTACAAATAAAAGAAATCAAATTAAAACTTTATACAGAGGGTTTAGAAAACCATACAGCTAAAAAACCTCACCTTTTCCTTTACAGTCAAGTAGGATAGACGATTGTTTACATCATCTTCCCTCTCCTTCAACTTTGGAAACTGTAAATCAATCTTCTTTTCTGTTTCCTCAAGGACCTTCTCTTTCTGCTTAAGAAAATTCTCTAGTTCATTTGCATTTTCCTCCTTTTGATTGAGAGTTTTGCGCATTTCAAATAAATTCTCTTCCTTTTTCTGCATCTTCTTCTCCCATTCATGCAAATATTCTCTCTGCTCATAGAAAGTTGCTCGATTGGCTTCTTTTCTGAAGAATAGAAAAACTTCGCACAATAAGTTGCACTCTGCATTCAATCAAAGCAAGCGTACCCAATATACTATGGTGGATATTAAAGAAGCTGAGTCTAGAGAATACTCTGTATTCAGGGAGAGGTGCTCCCTTTCTAGCACATTTTCACGAGTTTCCAACTCTTGCAATTTCATGTCAAGCTCCAAGTTCTTTATGTCAACTTCAGAAAGCTTGGATCCAGCAGCATGCAATTTCTCTTCCACTTCCATAGCTTTCTCCTTGATTCCCACAGCTAAGGCTTCTGCATCAGCCAACTTAGTCTTAGAACTCTGCTTAATCTGCAAATTCTCTTTCTGCAGGTCACTCAATACCTTCTCTAGCTGCATAAAGAAGTTGCATTGAAAATAAGCAACTAAAACTAGCATATTATTCAAGGAACTCAACCACAGGAATTCATCATTACTTAACCCTTGTAGCTCCTTCTAAAGCATTCATTAAATAAAAGGAAATGAAAACATAGAGTGAAAGAAGATAATCTTTCAACAAATCCAACAGTCCTACCAACTGTCTTGTCTTCCTTTTCTTTATTAAAGGAGAAGGGTAGGTAACTTTTATCATTATATATGAAGCACCAAAGATGACAGTTCCCTGACAAAAGAAAAATTGGCAGACAAAGAATGGGAATAAACACTAAAAACAAGACATAATTTCATGGCAAAAGGGAAAAAAATCAGCAATTCTAATTTTAGAGAAGCAATTACACAAACTGTAGATTTCTGAAAACTTATTCATTGTAGAATCCACGTTCTTTTGAGAATTTTCAAGTATAGCATCAAGTACAGAGAGAAAGATAAACCAGTAAAAAATATAAAAACAGAGGAGTAGCAAGCAATGGCATACATCTGTCACACACTGCTTCTCAACAGATAACATCTTTGTCAAATTTTCCCCTCGTTCCTCAACTGCAGATAATGCTATTAGGTGTGCTGACTGCTCGCGTTTGAAAATTTCCTGAGCTTCTGCAAGTGCTTGCTTTAATCCTTCATGTTTTGAATTCCACTCTTTTTTCTCAATAAGAAGAAGCCCCATGTTAT
Organism: Passiflora organensis; assembly: GCA_019739055.1. Classification (NCBI taxonomy): domain Eukaryota; kingdom Viridiplantae; phylum Streptophyta; class Magnoliopsida; order Malpighiales; family Passifloraceae; genus Passiflora; species Passiflora organensis. Next base: position 9,220,116 of record JAEPBF010000278.1, on the reverse strand, counting down.
ATTGGTAATCAACAAGCTGCAAAAGAAAGAAATGATAAATAACAATAAAATAGCATTCTTAGAATTGGCATTCTTTTGTTTAAGAGGAGTTAGGTTGGTGTCAATAGAGAAATAGCCAAAGTACTGAGCAACTCATGCTAAAACAAAGAGTGAAACACTGGATGAGCCAGTCAGTCATTAGATAGCATGGCTCAGATTATTGTCATTGTTTCGTCATATTTTGCTCAATACCAACTAAGTGCAGGAATACGCTGACATGGTGTAAAACTTAGGCAATAGAAATAAGAACTTAAAAGCAGAGCAAAATTATAAATGGAAGTAAAACACGAAATCAAACAAAGAAAGGATCATGGAAAAAAAAGATTAAATACAAACGACATCAAACTGATGCACTAACTAACGACAGAAGGGTATTCTTCTAAAATTCATACATGGAGGAGCCTTGATAAAAATATTGGACACGTAGAATAGAAGCTAAGGCAAGAGCATTTAGCAGAGATTTGCGATGCCGTGCATATTGATGAAGTGAGCGGTGAAAGGGACTATGCTGTTTTCTGAATATCAGCACAAGTTTGCTAATACCCCAGCCAAAAAGTTCCAGACTAGGATGATTTTGTGTGTGCTTATGGGGAACACTGGCTTCTTTCCGTTACTTGTTGCACAATATCATGCCATTAATATGCTTTACATTACATACACAACATTCAGTCACATTTGTGACCTACGTTATCGAATAAAACAAATAAAAGCCTCACCTCCTTCTCCAGCCTGACCGCTTTCTCCATGAGAGCCTCCCGGTCCCTCCTCGCCATCGCCGCCTCATCCAAGAAACCCGCCGCTCGAAACCTCTTCCAATCCTCCATATTCTCCGCCTCCAGCTTCCCGGCGCCGCTCCAGCCCAAAGACCCAACGGGTGGCGGAGGCAGAGGAGGCCCTTCAATGAACGCCACTGCCTTCCCCTTCCCTTTGAACCCATGCGTCACCTCGTTTCGCGGACTCATCAACCCAACCCTTGGCGTCGCCGCCCCCCTACCCTGCGGTGTGTACATCCCGCAATCCGATTGCAAACTCGAACCCTTCTCGGATTAACAACTAAAACCCTAAAAATTCGTTTAGACGGAGCGTTAACAGAGCGGATGAGCAAATCGTTAAATGACGGAATTAAGCTGACGGTTTGAAAGAAGACAGGACGTAGTACGGGATTCCGTGTAGTGATTCAGTTGGAAGATAAACAACAGTATGCAAAGTCTTCTCCTCCCTTCCATTTGGGGTTCGTTTTTTTTCTTGCACTCGTGTCATTCTGTCATTCTGTCATTCTTCTTGCGTTTTATGCCTTGAGTTATGTCGTATAAAAAGTAAGGTTCACTGGCTTACTCAACTGGATAAGATTTTGTTATTTTTTGTGTAGAAAAAAATAATACAATAAAGTTCAAACAATTATAAAGCACATGGCTGGTCATATGATACGAACAGAAAATGCCTTACTAACATATAGTAATGGTTAATGCTCTGAAGCAATGGATTTGTACGATTGAATTACAATAAGATATTTATCCGGTTATCGAATAACTAATTTTGTTGTTTTCTGCTATTAGTTTTCCCGTGGGAAAATACAAAAGGGGCAACCAATACTAAATACTGAAGCCAATCAAAATCATAAAGCGCAAAAGTTTCCCACCATTTTTCACAATCTAAAGCATATATAGATTACTTCTCTCCAAATTTCCTTCAATTAGTAGGCCATTTCGTATGCGCAGACAGTGAGAAGAAAGGGATACGTCATGACAACAGAAAACGTTGGTGGTGGTGGTGGTGGTGGTGGAGGGGGTGTTAGTAGTAACCGTGACGCGACCTCGTCTTCGAGATCCAATGCAACGGCAGATTCGTACATTGGAAGCTTGATTAGCTTGACATCAAAGAGTGAGATTAGATACGAAGGTGTTCTGTGCGATATTAATGCCAAGGAATCTAGTATTGGACTCAGCAACGGTACCGGTCACCTGATTTTAAGGGTTTTCGTCTTTCTTTATGCTTATCACGTCGTTTTTCCGGTATTTCTCACCGAATTTTTTCGTAATATAATTCTGAATACGACGCAACCGAGTTATCTGTCAAAATGAGCTGATTATTTTGATGCTCTGTGAATCTTGGGCGCCAAGATTTTGAGTTGTATGTCTCAAACGATTTTTGTTGTTGGCAGTGCGGTCACTTGGAACAGAGGGTAGGAAAAAGGATGGTGCTCAAATCCCTCCTAGCGATAAAGTTTACGAGTGCATTCTGTTTCGGGGGAGTGATATAAAGGTAGTGTTAATTTATCTGCAAGTTTTATGGCATTCTCAAGTTTCATGCAGTGGTTGTCAACATAGCTCGCCCCATATTGCGTAAGTTGATGTTGTTGGGAACTGGAGGTTTAAGTCGATGGTGGATCCATATTTTCCTGCATTATTATGTTAGTAGGGGAGTGCTTTAGCTGAGGCGGCTTAGTTTCTTTTAGAGAATCTTTGTAAGTGTGGTACCTTAGGAAATGAATGATTATATTGAGTGGCACTAAGTATTTGAGCGTGTATGGATTGACATACTTCCCATGGAATGGGGATCATGTTTAGTTTATAGTAGTCATTACTTCTGCATGGAGACAATTGAAGGAGGCGGTTATCCAAATCTTGTGTAAACGTCTAAAGAAATTAGTCTTTCTCTTTTCAAAATAGTTTTATCCTCTTTCTGTTCAAGAAAATAATATTTTATCTGTTTGCTGATTCCTTGTCATAGATCACTCGCTTTTTTTCCAAGTGACTGCTGATTATTGGCAATAGTTTTCCGTTTTTAATTTTCTGCAAGAGCATCAGCTTTTTCAAGATATGGTTAAATGACTAATTAAAGTATGAATCTAAGCATAGAAATTTGGAGTATCTAATTTTCCAATAGTCTGGTATCATAAGCTTAGTCTATTCCTTCTGAAGTGACGATGAAGAATTAAATATTCTAAGAGCATAATTTCTCTATAGCCCTTGAAAAATTAGGTTTCCCTTCAAATATCTCGTTCATATGGGTAAGCAGAGTGCTCAAAGAGCTCCAAGGAGTGAAGCACATCAAAGCTGAAATATCCTCTGTTGTTTAGAGCTTGTTTAGTGTATTATGTTCTTAAATTTATATGTTTCTCTTTTTTCTTTCTTCTTTAGATTGAAAGTTTTATTAAGAGATTTAAATTCTGTAGCCAGTCAAAGCATAAGTACCCTCCATTCTTGGATCATTGTTTTAGTTTATTATGTTCTTAAATAGACATATGTGGTGTTTTTAATTTTAAACATTTTTTAAAAATTTTTGACTTATATATGCCTAATTTATCTGCAAAACCAACGCTTTGAGCTTTCTTTGGTTTTTCCTTTTTGCAGGACTTGCAAGTCAAGTCCTCAACCCCTATTCAGCCCACGCCACCTCTAAACAATGACCCTGCTATCATACAGGTAAATATAAAATTCTGGTTTCATAATGTGTTGATAAAATAACCATTTACTCCACAGATTAAATTTCCATTTTCTTGTGCAGTCTCACTTTCCTCATTCTATTCCGTTATCTACAAGCTTGCCTTCATTATCAGATATTGGATCCCTTAATCCTCCAATGGGAATACCTGGTTCAAATTTCCAAGGTGTGCTACCATTGTATCAACCAGCAGCAGGTTTAGGAACATGGGGTGCTTCACTTGCTCCTTCAAGTGCAAGTGGCAGTGGACTTGCCATGCCACTGTATTGGCAAGGATACTATGGCCCTCCAAATGGGATTTTACCACATTCGCCTCAGCAATCTTTGGTTCCACCATCATCTGGACTGTCAGTGCCTGCTTCTTTGCAGCAGCCAATGCAATACCCAAATTTCAATACGCCTTTATCCTCTGGAGCCTCAATGCATCCAAACGCAAACCTCTCAACTTCATACTTGCCATCATCCACGTTGCCAGTTTCAAACTTACCTGTGTCCACCTTGCCACTTTCAAACTTAGCAGAATCATCCTTGCCAATTACAAATCTACCATTCTCAGCCTTGTCAGAAATTCCATCTCCTTTGATTCCTTTGAGTATTAGTTCCCACACTTTAACACCAGTATCATCATCTGTGCCTTCAACTTTACCCCTATTTCTCCCTTGCACTAAACCTTTTGAAACGACCCCAAGTTTGATGCCTAATAAGACTCCTAGTTCTGTACTTCCTGCACCTTCCTTGACTTTGACTAGCCCTGAAATAAGCGTGACAGTTTCACCAATTTCTAGTAAGCCTGGGGCACTCTACTCCTCGACAAGTGCACATCAACATATCACACAGTCTGAAACTGTGTCATCTAATTCTGTTCTCGTGGACGTGTCTACACCTGCAATGGTAACCCCCAGTCAGCTGTTTCAGTTGGGTCGGCCAACTGTCTCCTCATCCCAGCCTTTGCATGTAGCCCATAAGGATGTGGAGGTTGTTCAATTATCATCATCTACATCACCAGAAGCATCAGTGCCTGTTGCTGTAGAATCTCAACCATCAATACTCTCATCGCCTGTTCCTCCAAGGCCCAGCCGTAAGGTAAGTATCATTCTCTTTTTACTACATTTTGTCATTTATTACCTGCCGCCCTGTCCACGTATGTTTGTGCTTATATTTGGAGGCTTAGTAGATGCATGAATCGTTATGCATGACCATGTTCTGGGTAGAACCAGATTTTATACTATGTTGTTCCGGGAAATTGAAGAACTTTTAAGCTATACAGTCTTTTATAATGTCGGGCTTGTCTGGGGAATCATTACTTGTAACAAGTCTCATGTTGGGTGTGTTCGGGGAATTATTACTTGTATTAATTCTAATGTTGGGAATCATTTACTTGTAACAAATATACTGTTGGGAATCTTTTACTTGTAACAAATATAATGTTGGGAAACATTACTGCTTTAATTTTCTATGGATCACCAAGTTGTCCAATCCAAGATTGCGCTGAACAGCATTGTTTCTCAATCATTGACAATATCTGATCCACTTTCTCTAGAACCTTGAATTTTTTTGCATACTTTTGTTTGCTAGCTGGAAATTTTCACTTTTCCTTAGCTTCAGTGGCTGGCTTAGTTAGACATTTATTGGTCACGAAATTGATACTCTATCTTCTGCTTACCCTCCCTTGTGGTCAGGCAGACTGTTCCTATCGTGTCATTATTATCATAATACTGTTTTCTTTTGAGTTTTGACTCTATTATTTACCCGTAGGCCTTCTCATAAGTTTCCAAGCTGAGGCAAAAACCTACTCAATTTTCCTCCATCAATGTAATGGCTTGGGTTTTGTTTGACCAGTTAGGAACATGAAGGCTGTTTTCACTGTCACTTTATGAATATAGTCTTAGTTGATTCAGTTTGCATTGAGTTTTCGCTTTAAGGTTCATAGTGACTAGTTTTAAACAGTTTTTTATTTTAATCCAAGTCTGATGGTAAAATTTCTACAGTTCCTTGGGTATGACTCATTAATTTTTGGATGGTGATGTACATTTTTTTTGAAATTTTTGCTGCATCTTGTAATCTAGGTTTTCCTCTTTATTTTTAGGATTTTCATTAATGTTATGAAATTTAGAATTTGGGAGGTCCGTGACGTACACGTGATCTTTTTTTAAATTCATTAACAATTTTAGTTGTGGAATGACTGGTACATCTAGAACTATGGTGAGGAGAGATGCATGATTAATCATCCAAATTTTGTTCCTTATCATAATCTGTTTCTGCATGATAGTGAAATCATTTCTGTTTTGGATGTTTTAGATTTATTTTGGCCTACAAGGTACTAACATGTATTTTTTCCAGCCAAATGGAGCTAATTTTCATCACCGTCGTGGTTACCATGGACGTGAAAGAGGAAGAGGAAGAGGAACTGGGGTAATAATTCGCAACTGGTTTTTCCTACGATATTGTATGTCCTGAAAAAGCATAGGTTTTATATTAGTTCTAAGAGTTTGAAGGGTCAGCCTTTTTTCTTACCAAATAACAAGAGGACTAGATATTGTAATGTTAAAATTAGGTATTGTTACTTATAGGTCAAAGGGTTTCTGTAGATTACGACATGCATTGATTGCACATGATTTAAATGTTGGTCTACTAATGCTTTATCCCGACCTTTTTATGACTTTGGTATTTTGTTTTAATATATTTGAGCATGGACATTTTTTTGAGTACTATTTTTTTGCTCGATTGAGCTGTAAAACAATAAAGCATTTCTTGGTATCTTTAACTTGCAAGTTGTGCTGAATGCAACCATTTCTAGAGTGTAATGATTTTGCTATTTGTGCTGTCGGTCATGTTCAAGTTTAAGATCATGGATTTAAAAAATATTGTGCAGAGCTTGCGCCCAGTTATAACGTTTACTGAGGATTTTGATTTCATGGCAATGAATGAGAAATTTAAGAAGGATGAAGTATGGGGTCACCTAGGCAAGAATAACAGCTGTCCTTCAAAGGACAAAGATGATGGAGATTTCAGTGGTGAAGATGATTCTCAACATGTAGATGATAAGGTTAATCACATTTTTGTATGTTTTTGTTTTTTGTTTTTGAAGAAACACATTCTTGTATGTTATGCAACTCTTTTCCCAAGTTGGGAAAGAAATCTTTTATTGCTTTGCAGCCCTCACCTCTGCTATTGTTTCTACAGCCTTTTTATAACAAGGATGATTTTTTTGATACGCTCTCCTGCGATGCACTTGATCATGAATCACAAAATGGGAGGACAAAATTCTCCGAGCAATGGAAGATAGACACAGAGGTTTTATGTTTTTCCTTTTTCTTTCCCATAAATTAGTTATGTGAGCCTATACACTAATTTTGTTTATTCAACGGCACAGACTTTTGGTGACTTCTCGAGATATCGGGGAAGGAGTGGTCACCGGCCTCCACGAGGTGGTCGTTGGCCTCCACGAGGCGGTCGTTGGCCTCCACGAGGCGGTCGCTGGCCTCCACGTGGTGGTGGTTCTCATGGGTATTATGACGGAAGAGAATAGGAAACGGGAGACGGTTATGGTTACGGCCATGACGGGGTAGGGGTTGCAGCAGGGGAATGCGTAGTCGTGCAACTTAAACAGAGTTTGGTATTACGTTCCTTAGTTGGGGAGACCCGGAGTCAAAGTACCCGTTAAAAGCAAACTGATATGGGCCTTGGACTCATTGTGGTTGAGAATTTTATTAATTTCTTTTTTTTTGGGCTGCTTCGCTATTGCTGTTCCAAATGTCTTTTAGTAAAGCTAATGAAGAAGCATTCGTTCCTGTTAATTGCATTCATAATTCAGGTATTTTTTGTTTCTGTTTTTTCAGTTGAATTTGATCATCATTCAACAATCATGGGATGATATAGGCCTAAAATTGTTTCCACGCTGCCATCAGGCAGCCCTTTCACATCCTATCACTGTGACAGAAACCATCAGCAAGGTCAGTTAATGCTTACTATTAATTCTGGTGTCGAAGAAAAAAATTTGCCCAAATAGCATTTCAGTTCAAAATATAAACATGTAAATATAATTGTCAGGACACAGTATAACGTTTTGAAGTAAGACGACGCGGTTTTGATTCATAATTTCATTTTACGACATAAGTAGCTTGGCAAGAGTGAATGCCTACGCACCTAAGCTTTCAATAAAAGTCACAGCCGCCCATGCACTAGGTGCCCGTAAATGGTAATCCCCCATTGCTGCTTTAGTCCATTACCCATGCACTGGCCTCCACTTTCCCTATCTTTAGTCCATTACCCATTGCTGCTTCCTTGATTACGCATAAACAGAGGTCTGCTGATCAATCACTAGGCATGCTTTGGTCCGAGAAACTCTGCAGCATCTTCGACTTCTCTGTGAATTTGTAATTTGTTAGCATGTAATCATGTAGGGCTGAACTCTGCCGGATACAAGTAAACACCTGTCAATTTCTTGCATTCTTTAGATGGGGTCTATGTGACGGTCATAATATCCTCAAAAGTGGGTGTCATTCCTAGCAATTTATTGCAGCTGTTTTAATTGGTTAGTAGAAGTAATTCACAAACAATGAGAGCCCCACAGTCACCAGATTGGTGTGGATAATGTTTTGGCTGCTAATGCGGCCATTTTAAGACCACTACTTTTTTAAGACACAGAAGAGAAAACGTCAGCGTTTTATTTTATTATTTTTCTCTCTCTGAATTATTTCCTTGTCTGGTTAACACCAACAAATTCTTCAACCAGAAAATGGAATATCAACATAGGGTTCTTATGGTTCTTATCATAAAAACGTGTCAGCTCCTGAGATTCCGATCTTCTTGTTTTCCAAAGCACCGCATGGATATTAGAAGATGTGTCTTTACTCTTTATAAAAAAAGGTTTCTTTTCTGAAAAATTCTGGTATGCCTCTCAGCTCTCATAGATTGGATAGCCGTCAACTGTCTCGCAGCAGACAAGTCCAACATCCAGAGTACCACATAAGACATGAGTCTCTTCCGTGAACCACATGTTACGGTTAAAAAAAGAAACTCCAAGAACAGCCGAAATGGCCAAATCACAAAAGGAGTTAGCCTGAGGTTCTTAAGTTTGTTTGGCTGAAATATGTAAAAAAATTTCAATTTTTTATTTATATATTAAAAATTTTCTATCCCCTAATAGAAAAATATGTCATTTAATTTTGACCAGATGGCGATTTGCTTTTATCAGGTCACAACCTATGTTAGCTATCACCGGCCAGGAAATTAACCCCGTCCAGAACCATCACCTAGCTCCATAAAAAGGCCAGCATAATCATTTATTAATAGGCATGACACATGTGGGAGAAAGAGAGACAGAAGGGGGGAGCAACATCTCTTTACTCTTCTTTTTGGCTTCTAGACACTCATGCTAGTTTGTTGGGGGGGACATGAGGCAGCCGCCGCCAAGGCATTTCCCTTGTTCTACTGAAATTTACAGTTACCGGTGTCTCTTTTGATTTGATGCATTAGCTGTACATTACTATGAAACAAAATGGTAATAGGCCAAAACCATCCTTTTCTTTTGCAATTTGTCAGCATCTATTTGGAGCAAAACTGGCCACTAATTCTATTGGTGGTCGCTGCAGTTCTTAGCATGACACTTTGGCATTCTGCTTATCAGGAACTCTTAGTTGAGGGGCAAGTCATTGCTTGAAGTCTAAGTTTACCTGATAAGATAGATGTTGCACCACTGAATTTCTTCGAGCGAGTGGGCGAAAGCTTCGCCTTGGTTCTGCATAAAAGTTTACCTGATAAGATTGATGCTGCACCACTGTATTTCTTCGAGTGGTCGAAAGCTTCACCTTGGTTCTGCATAAAATTTGGAATACTATAACTTATAGAACTCAATTTCCGGTTTGCTTTTTTGGTCCATTTCCAAAGCTTCATGGGTTGAGTATCAGTTATGGGGCAATGGGGAGTGAGAAGTTCTGGAATAGGTTTGTGATTATAGATGAGTGGAAGGTTAGATTTTTGCTATCCATAATTCCTCCATGATAGTTAGGTTGGGCTTCGTGGTTGCTGCTTCAATTGCAGCTTTTGCAGTTAAGCAGCTTAATGTCAGGCCTCCAGCTACAGGTAATAAGTTCTACAAGAGCTCTTTTCTCACTATTGCTTTCACTGCTTCGATGTAGCCACTCTAGTTCTTTTATGAACAGAAAGGTTTGTTCTTCTCACATACAGGAAAAAGGTACAAGGTAAAATCATATAGAAGGGGTTTCCTCTGCTTTGACGATGCCATCTTTTTCATTGTTTTAATCGCTGCTGTTTTGTTGAAAATGAATCGCAGAAAATGGTGAAGCGGGTTTTGATAAGCAACCAAACGAGGAGGAAGACAAAGAGCAGTTCATATATTCTGATAGCTTCGTTCAAAAAGATGTAAGTGTATCTGCAAACTTGAATAGATTTTCCTTTTCTTTTCTTTTCTTTTCTTTTTTCTCTTATTTGCTTACAATTAACAAGCCATATGTTTTGAAGGGGGAAGAAGAAAAAGAAGAAGAGGAGGAGGAAGAGGTCAAATTGATTAATAGCATATTTAACCGAGCGGGTACGCCACCTAGTATGGAAGATGAGGATTTTTTACCTGAATTTGAAGATCTGCTATCTGGGGAGATTGAATATCCATTACCAGGTCAACAGTACAACAAGGCAGAGGTAGATAAGGTATATGAAAATGAGATGGCACACAATGCCACTGAACTAGAACGTTTGCGCAATCTGGTGAAGGAATTGGAGGAGAGAGAGGTGAAGCTAGAAGGCGAGTTGCTTGAATACTACGGGCTGAAGGAGCAGGAATCAGACATAACTGAATTACAGAGGCAGCTCAAAATCAAGACAGTCGAGATTGACATGCTGAATATCACCATCAGCTCCTTACAGGCAGAGAGGAAGAAGCTGCAAGAAGAGATTGAGCATGGAACTTCTGCCAAGAAGGAATTGGAGGTGGCTAGAAACAAGATTAAAGAGATGCAGAGGCAGATTCAGCTAGAAGCTAACCAGACAAAAGGTCAATTATTGTTACTCAAGCAACAAGTTTCTATTCTTCAGGAAAAAGAGCAAGAAGCCATCAAGCTTGATGCAGAGGTAGGAAAGAAGCTGAAGTCTGCCAAGGAGTTGGAGGTGGAAGTTGTGGAACTAAAGAGAAAGAATAGAGAGCTTCAACATGAAAAGAGAGAGCTGACAATTAAGTTAGATGCTGCTGAATCTAAAGTAGCAACTCTTTCCAATATGACAGAGGTACATGCCACAAAACTCATTTCCATAGTCTTCCACCTATTCTTTCAGCGTTCTTTTCCTTCCATCTTTGTATTTGGGTGTTGAAACAATCTTTTATTCCTAATAAATAACGAAGGTTGATGCTTATGATACAATAATTTATCGACAGTAGATAAAAATTAAATGAATAACGAATGTTGAGTTTATCATTCAACTACACCCTTGGATTACTATTACCTTCTTGATATGAAACCTTCATCATCCTTGATACTGGAACCAAGTACTGTCTTGACACCTTCCATAACTAAACTATTTTAATTAGACTTGTTATGATGCTCAAGTTAGTTTCAGTATTCAGATCGGTGTAGCTAATGGAAAGCTTATGGCTTATATGGTTGGACAAGATAAGAGTTCCTCATGTCTGCTTGTCCATGTCAGTAATGATGGGGTTTCTTCTGTCGTGCAGAGTGAAATGGTTGCTAAGGTGCGAGAGGAGGTGAACAGTTTAAGACATGCAAACGAAGACCTGCTAAAACAGGTGGAAGGACTTCAAATGAACAGGTTTAGTGAAGTTGAAGAACTGGTGTACCTTCGTTGGGTCAATGCATGCTTGAGGTTTGAGCTCCGGAACTACGAAACTCCTGCAGGAAAAACCTCGGCACGAGATCTCAGCAAAAGTCTCAGCCCCAGGTCTCAAGAGAGAGCTAAACACCTGATGTTGGAGTATGCAGGATCAGAACGTGGACAGGGAGACACCGATGCTGATAGCAATTTTTCTCACCCGTCTTCTCCTGGAAGCGAGGACTTTGACAATACTTCTATCGACAGTTCTACTAGTCGGTTCAGTAGTAAGAAGCCTAATTTGTTACAGAAGCTGAAGAAATGGGGCAGAAGCAAAGATGATTCCAGTACTCTTTCTTCGCCAGCTAGATCATTCTCTGGAGGTTCTCCAAGCAGAGCAAGCATGAGCCACCGACCAAGGGGTCCTTTGGAAAACTTGATGTTAAGGAACGCGGGGGACGGTGTAGCCATCACTACATTTGGAACGATGGAGCCTGATCCTGACTCTCCCGGCGACTCACTAAACTCTGTTTCTTCATCTTTCCAGTTAATGTCTAAATCGGTGGAAGGGACTTTGGACGAAAAGTATCCTGCTTATAAGGACCGCCATAAGTTGGCCTTGGAAAGAGAGAAGAAAATTAAGGAAAAAGCTGAACAAGCAAGAGCAGTGAGGTTTGGTGACAATTTAGGCTTCGAGTCCAGAGCTAAGGGAGCAAGACCTGTGGCTTTGCCATCAAAACTTGCTCATATAAAAGAGAAAGCCGTTCCTTCTGCTGATCCAAATGACCAATCCAATGATGGTAAGGGTGGTGATTCTCAGACAATAAGCAAGATGAAGCTAGAGCATATAGAGAAGAGGCCCCCTCGGGTTCCTCGGCCACCACCTAAAGCTTCTGGTGCGGCTCCAGTAAGTTCAAGCACCAGTCTTCCAGGCGGGGCACCACCTCCTCCACCAGGTGCCCCACCACCTCCACCACTTCCGCCAGGTGCCCCACCACCACCTCCTGGAGGACCGCCTCGACCACCCCCACCACCAGGAAGCTTGCTAAGAGCGGCAGGCAGCGGGGATAAAGTTCAACGAGCTCCTGAACTTGTTGAATTCTATCAGTCATTGATGAAACGTGAGGCAAAGAAGGATACATCATCTTTGATCTCCACCTCATCCAATGTGTCAGATGCCAGGAGCAACATGATTGGGGAAATTGAGAACAGATCATCTTTCCTAATAGCTGTGCGTAGATTTTTGCTTTTGTTTTTGCTTATGTCATTCTGGTCCATTTCGATGATGGAAATTTCTGCTGATTTCTCCAGGTGAAAGCTGATGTTGAAACTCAAGGTGATTTTGTTCAGTCATTGGCTACTGAAGTTCGAGCAGCGTCATTCACCAGTATTGAGGACTTGGTGGCATTTGTAAATTGGCTAGACGAGGAACTCTCCTTCTTGGTAAACGATTCACCTTTATCAATTTCAGGCTATTGAAGAAGCTTATCCACTACAATGTATTCCTTGCAACTAAATGGTCAGCTTTTCATTTTTCCTGATGTGTTCAGGTTGATGAGCGGGCTGTTCTCAAGCACTTCGATTGGCCTGAAAGTAAAGCTGATGCATTAAGAGAAGCGGCTTTTGAGTACCAAGACCTCATGAAATTGGAGAAGCAAGTCTCCACTTTTTCAGACGATTCCAATCTTCCATGCGAAGCTGCTCTTAGAAAGATGTACAAATTACTGGAAAAGTATGTAAACCTTCACATTCTAATTTCATATAACAACATATGGAGATCTTGCTGCATCTGCATCTTCAGGAACAAACTGTCATCATAAGATGATATGCTTCTGTTAAAACTGCTTCAGGTTTTTTGTTCTTACTTTTGAACTTTTCCAGGGTGGAGAACAGCGTATATGCGCTCTTACGTACAAGGGACATGGCAGTTTCACGATACAGGGAATTTGGGATTCCGACTAACTGGTTACAAGATTCAGGAGTGGTTGGCAAGGTATGCTTCACTTTGAAAAACCAAGTCTTTTGTTGGTTCAAACGCAGACTCGGTTGTGAAGCTGCTGCTTGAATTTCTACTACGATATGTTTCCTCCGTCTTCCCATTGACACGAATGACAAGATTAATCAAATTAAGACTATACTTTTCTAAGTACCCAGCGACTGTGAGAGGAACAGCTTCACTAGGATTGAGTTGTCTTTTTGCAGATCAAGCTTTCCTCCGTGCAGCTAGCAAGAAAGTACATGAAGCGAGTGGCTTCAGAACTTGATGCAATGAGTGGACCTGAGAAGGAACCCAACAGGGAGTTTTTGATTCTTCAAGGCATTCGTTTTGCCTTCCGTGTTCATCAGGTACGATTTTCCCTGTGTTAGTATCTCCTGTCAGATAAAGAAAGCTTTAATCTTGAACCAACTCATTATCTGCTAGCCATTTGCACCTGAGAATCTATATTATCCGTATCCTCAAGTCAAATTTACGTTGTTATGTGGACTCTTTCCAGTTTGCCGGAGGCTTCGATGCAGAGAGCATGAAGGCCTTTGAAGAACTGAGGAGCCGCGTACATTCACAAACCGGAGAAGACAATAATACAGAAGCAGCATAGTTTATGGAAGGATTTCTGTCGTATATTTCAGTCTCATCCCCTGCTTGCATAGAATTAAATATAGTTTTGATAAAGTTTAAAAGGTTAAATTATACAGAGCAATTATGAGTTGTGGTATTTGCCAACTCTTTTATGCTTTACTGCTTGCAAATTGAAACAAATAAATAAACGGACTGAAATCCAGTATGAAAGCTTTACCATTCAAATTCACAATTTTCTTCATGACATTCTATGGAACCATCCCTGGGATACATCACTCTTTTGGCTTGAGGGGATACATATAACCTAATTTCAATCCATGTGTTTTAGCAAGATTCCTGGAATGAAGAGGAATAGCTGAAGACCCAAGCTTAGAGAAAGGAAACTATCATCAATTAGTGCAGTGTCCAGCTTGGTAGTTAACAGTTTGTATATTAATCTTCAAGGCTTCTATTGAACAATTACAATAAGCGCATTTCTTTGAACTCTACATCATCAATTTTGCAACCAAGCAACTATGAGACAGCTACATTACCGCATTGTGATTACAAGGCTTCTGTCAATGAACTTTGCTCCACTAACTTTACCTTGAACTTTGGGAGGGAGGAAAATTACCCGTCTCTGGTCTCCGGCTTCCACCAGCAGCTCGGATCCTCCCCGATACTGCATTTCCCAAAGAAAAGAAATAAAATAATCATCAGAAAAATGTAGGTTGCAAATTTGTTTGAAACTGAACTGATAGAGAGAAACACTATATCCAACTGAATGCTCATGAATCATAAACGAATCAGCACTGTAGCCAATTCCTTGTCAACATATCGAATTCCCAATTTCCAATACCAATCCATTATGTTCTCATAACCACAAGGTGTTGCTTCCAATTTGCTCAGTACAGCCTCAGAGCTCTAAATCAATTCAAGTTTCTAGTTTAGTATAATAAGAAGCTCGTATGAGTAAATCAGTTTAGCATAAGAAGCGTACAAGCTGCACAACCGTGAAACAGTCCCAGAAAGATGGTTTATATTCAATACTGTAGAATTATATACTTCTCAAAGTAGTAGGTTGTGAAAGCATTTGAAGCTCACTCATACTGCACACACAGGCACAAAAAAATACACGCAGTGCAAAAGAAATGATATGACATGGTAAATGATGCACAGGAGCTCAAAAGAGTTAATCCATGATCAGCATTCTATATGAAGTTTGAAGCAAAACTATTTTGTTTGTAACATCATATGTGTACATATGCTGTTGAAGCATCTATTACTGATATTTTACTGAACTACGAAACTAAAGTTTGGAACAATGAAAGGAGCTTAACATACTTGGTATAGCTTGATCTCTGACTTGTCAAAACCAGGCATGAAAAGGGTTACTGATTTTTTATCAACGTCATACTTTACTGGTGGTGTCATGCCACTGAGGTGACTTGATGGCACAGAAAATAGTGTCTTTACTTCTTGGCTGCTAGTGTTTCGTACAATTGAATTCCAATCTATGGGGTAATTTGTAGACAAATGTGGAGTAAATGCAAAAGGCAAAGGCAGGAAGTTGTTCTTTATTTCTTTTATCAATTCCTCACCCAAATGTGAAGAAGAAATTCCAATCGCACCAGAAATCTGAGCACCAGCTTGAATTGTACAGCCCCAATATCGTAATGCAGAATTCACAGATGCTGGACTTCTGGGGTCCATCACTAGGAAACAACGAAAGTTATCCGGTCCATAAAAAGCAGAAGATCCAAGCTGCAACATGATTGACACAGAATTCTGTGAAATTATGGAATGAATGAAAACTACAAAGTAAGAATAACAATTACCTCCAACATCTTTTCAAGACTGTTCCATATATCTCCACTTGTTTTCCCATTCGAGTAGCCCCCACTTAAATTGACGGATTCCTCAAGAAGTCGTAGGACAGAAGGGCCAGCCAATCTCCCAAGATCAGTCTTCTCAGATAAGTTCCTCAGATATTTTAGGTACAATCTATGGACAGTTGTAATGTTAAATATGGAATTAGCAATAAAATTATAATTGGAAAATAAACAAGATATATTTAGGGTAAAATGGTGAAAGATCCAAACATTATTAGCAATAGAGAGTTGGAGTGCTCTTCTACCTAGCTTTGCTTGCTGCACCTATCATCCTCAGACTTTCATCTGCACTCATTCCATCATATATTATAATGTCGAAGTTATCTCTATTGTTCTTAGGGGTAGCACTTAACAATCCCACAAGCCTGGCTAGTGCAAGTAATGCAAAAATGGAATCCATTGCAGGAAGGACACCAAGCTCTTCTCCAACCACCTATTTTGTCACAGTGAAGTATCATATAAGGTCCACAAAGTCAGGCATGCCAATTTACATTGTAACAGGATAAACAACAAGATTATTGAGAGAGATATTACATACCTACCGCATCAAGAACTCCCTGGGTCAACTTAAGACGAGCATCTGCTTGCTTTAGCCGTTCAAGTGGTTCAAGAAGCATCTGCATATACCAAATTGAATTTCATGCCGGATTCAAAGAAGTCTCTCCAAAAAAATATGAACTTCAGTAAACAAGCCAAAGAAAGGAAAGCATAAGATCATACTTTGGTGGTTTCCAACCTAACAGCTGAAAGGTTGTCATTGCACTTGGAGGGAGAAGTCCCAATCTTACAGTTTAGGAGATACTCAGCAGAAGGATCTTGGGTCTGTACTACCAAGCATGTGCGAAGCCCAGACATAGCATAATGCTGAAAGTCGGATATTGTACCAAAGAAAATAGCAAAGGAATTGCGGTGAGCTTCAATTAATTAAATAAAATGGTGTAAATAAAATCTCAAATTTCAATCTCCTAACACCTTTCTTTCCAGCCCGAAAAATAATTAATACTACTAGTTGCAAGCAACGGCGGTGGATTGTACATCCCTAAATTATTTGTCACACAAGAGAAATTCAAAAGATTCAAACTGCCAGAAAGAAACTTCTGACTTGAAGAAAATTGCACTTGAATTTTTTGGTGGGTTCCCGAGCCTTAACGTTTCCAATTCCCAAAGTATCAAGTTTCTATCAGCCCGCATGTAAAAAAATTACTTTTGTACAGCAATGAACAATTATCATGAGAGGTTTCCCTACCATTTCGCTAAGAACAGATTTATCATTAATGTAATTAGATCCCAAAACCATCATATCAACCCAGGACAGTCACAAATCATATTGAAGCATATAAGATAACCAAATACGCTTCAAGACAAGAACAACTTAACAAAGCAAAACCCCAGTGAGAATTCAGAGAAGTGAAATTGCAGCTCTACAACCACTAATATTAGCCAAATGGGGAAAAAATGTCACAAAATAAGAACCTGGGCCGCAAGAATCGCGGAGGTGGTCTTGCCAGACCCACCTTTTCCTAAAAAAGTCACCAACTTGACAGATTTCGAAGAGGAGTCTTCATTACCACTATTGCGAGGAGAAGAAGAAGCAGAGGCACTGATGGATGTTTGCACACGAGGAATACGTGTTGTTGGTCTGCATAAGTTGCTTCCGCGTCTGAAAAATGATAAATCGGAACTTGGGATTACTAATGGGAGCAGAGATGAAGGAGAGAGTAGAGAAGACATCTGAAGTTTTGATTTCAAAGGTTAACAGCTTTGGATCTTCAAGGTTGGATCGAGGAAAGAACGAACTGACAACATCGTCGGGGGCGCCACGGACACGTTCTTTTGTTTTTTATGAGTTCTGATATGACGTACAAAGATGATGAAGAAGATATGGCAAAGATAATGGGCCGGGCCGGGCCGATTAACCACATATTCAGTTAGTCGTGTAGTTTAGATTTTATATTGTTTATAATAATAATTTTATATTTTCTTAATTTACAAAAATAATTATTTTCAATGAAAACCATGACAACACAAAATTAGAGTTGAAGTAATCTTCTTCTAAAAACAATTGTATCCTCATAGCATCTTAGAAACAATTGTTCTACTTAGCTAAAATATTTTTTAAAAAATATTATTATATCGGATATAAATTAGACTTCCGAATATTCCAGGTCATACTTTAAGAATTATACAATACAATACCGACACCATTAACTTTAATCAGATATCAGCAATAAGTACACTGTTTGTTTTTTGGGATTTTATTTCAAAAATAATTAAAAATATTAAATTTAATTTGACATTTAATCATTTTAATATTAAAATATACTATTTTATTATTTTCGAGACAAAATTACTAACACAAACTACATTTCCGGGAAAAACAAACATGATAGTAGTCTTGCCGTCACAACTACTCATGTTTCCTTCGAATTTCAAGTATTTATAACATTAGTTAAGAATCATGACTAGGCGTGTCAGTATAATTAAAAAAAATCATCATGGTAATCATGCTGTTAAGCCTACAAAATCACTGATTGACCTTTATATTACAGTGACTTGCTTATCCATGTTCTTAATAATGCATGTACAAGCTTAAACTCGCAATATTAACCATAATCGGTAACAAAAGAACAAGGAAGCAGGAAATCCCGACTATCGTGAAGCATTATTTCAGTAATCATGAAAACTCCCACTACCCATTACTTTCCTCATTCGCATCAATCGTGAAGAATTCATCAGTGGTGCAATGGATTGGGTCCACTAGGGACAAGGCGCTGTTCGACACCATAAAGCGGATCAATCTCACTGTTTGCCACTTCCTCTTGAGCTTGCTTGCTCCCTGGATGTTCTCCATGATCACGTTCTCGCTGATGCATGGCAAACGAACTGAAGTCGAATTTTCTAGCAAGAAACTTTCTGTTGCTCGAAGGGCGATCACGATCGCGAGGGTTTGACGTCGACGAATAGCTAAAGTTGGTGATGACCTCTTCTGCTTTAATCCTGGACTCGGGGTTGTACGACTCATGAAACAAGAACAAGAGGAGAGAAACCCCAAGGATGGCAAATAGCGCGCGAGAAATACTCAGGGCCATGGTGGAGTAGTAGGAAAAGAAGGGTTGGAAGAGGAAGCATGGAGCAGAAGAGCGGTGAAGAGGAAACTTTTAGCGGCTAGCTAGCTAGCTAGATATGGAAGGTTTGTGAAGGTGGAGAGGCAGAAGAATCTAAAGCATTGGTGTGAGATATAAAGGAAGGCGGTTCAGGAAACGTTATTATTAGTTTTTATGTGCATGTGGATTTTCAGTTTATGAGTTTTTTTTCTATTCTTCACATTTGTGGCAGCTTTTTATGATAATTTACTGAAAGATAGAGTATAGCGAGGTAGACCCTGTTCCAATAAGAGTTCCTTAGAAATCAAGGAAAGAAACTAGGGAGATCATTATAAGTACAATTGTCAAGATGCGAATCATTCTGATGACATTACGTGTTTTCCCCTTTTTCTTTGATTTTTCATTATATGCAAATCTGTGTTTTCTAGGTGAGGATTTCCTGAAGTTATATATTGTTTGGCTTAGTAAATAAATGAGTAATTTTGTGATTGAAGACTGTATATGTATTTTATTTGTGTGCGGATATACCAATAGGGGAAGATGTATTTTTTCATTAAAATTTGGAGAAGTGACAATTAAACAGCATATATGCATTGCAATTAGAAAAAAAAGTATAAAAATTGAGAAAAAGGCCATCGAGAAGGCTCATTGGCCCAATTGAACAGCTGATCCAACGTGACCCGAACCGACACTAGTCGACCACGCCTACAAAGAATGCTCATATATAAGCTGCCGTAAAATAGAATACATGCGGTAAAATAATTTTGTATTTCATATATTGCTATGGATTTTACTCGACAATATTAACACACAGTAAGTTTATCTAAAATATAATATTGATTACAAATATAAAATATTTGAAATTCACAATGAATAATTAAGGAGGAATCCATTATTATTCCTACAGATCTTGTGGGGATTCAGATTCTGGAAAGTGTTCTATAACATAGGGTGCGAAATATATATACAGAGTTGGTAACACATATCCATATTTTCAAATGTATATACAGAGTTGGTCATTCTTGACAAACCTGTCAGTAACTACTTTATTTTTATTTGTTTTCAGAATCATCTGTAAAAGAAAAACATTCGTATACTTAAAAGAGAATTTCTATTGAAATATCTTTACATTTTAATTTTATTTCCTACGTGATTTAGCTTCTGGTGAATGAAGAGTTAATTTGGGATAACGGGACTTTGTATTCGGAGCCGTGCATCGATCGCATTGCAGATACGGTAGGCAAGGTAAACACATGACTTATCGATCTTGGAAGGTTCTATACATAAGGATTTTCTCTACGATCGTGAAGATTATATTGTTTAATGCGGATGCAGTACGAGGCGTTGGCTTGGCAGTCTGGAGGGTTAGGGTTATTCGCCACACTGGGGCTGTTAGCTGTTTGGAATGATAAACCCTCTCATATTCCTTATGTAAGTGATTCCAGCAATGATAAGGCTTAGTTTGGTGCTTGAAGCTGGGGTTTGTTGTAGTTTTCAATTATTTTCTATGCCAGTTTTTATGTTGATTAGTAGTTGATGTTTGTGAAATGAAGATCTGTTGGTTGATATCCTAATAAAATATCTGTGCCAAATTGCCTGCATTTAGTTTTTTCACGATTAATTTGTTATGACTTTTGTTTTTTATGTAAATAGTGGAAAATAGATTTGACATCTATAACGAGGTTGTAACTGGTTTAGTTTGCTTTATTGCTTTTGTTTTAGATAAGGGTACTTTTGTCACCCTGTAAGTCATATCTAATTGCATACAGTTTACGTTTCTTATCGCAGTTACCTAAATTTTCACTTTTAGGTATGAAGGTCTGATAAGCTTAGGATAACAATAATAGAGTTGTAGTAGAATTAATGCCTCGTATTGTAGTTTTCTGTCATTATGATAAAATTATTTTCTCCATGAATTGTAAAAACCGCTTGATAATTGTAGATTATGGAGTTTACAGACCCCTCCTTATTTTGATGTGTGTCTTATTGTTACTTTGTGCTTTCAATGGTGAAGCCCTTCCCTTAATTGTTTATAAGTAAGTTGATTAGTTTTTTTTTTTTTTTTTGAATATGCATCGAATGTATTAAGATCAAGATCATCAATACAAGAGAGTAGGACAATGAAACATTGTGCCCACTCAATAGGCAAAAGAGAGCGTCAGATACCGTAATTGAATCATGGTATCAGGGACTGTCACAAGCTATACAATCTATGTGGCTAACAAAGAAGCAAAATCTCCTGCGGGTAACACATCCAAACTATCTAGACAAACATCCTGAAGATTCGTCTTGGCCCAACAAAAACCATGCCGCATGCCATTATAAAACATATCAGCCGCACTGCTGTTTTCTCTCCTGAAAATTCTGTTGTTTCTTCCCAGCCATATACTCCATGCAAAAGAAAATAACAGAGCGTACCACAGACTAATCTTTATTGGCAACTAATGGAACCCAAAGACTAAATGTTTCCGCTTGAGGGATAGGCTAGCTCATGAACTTTGATGACACCAAGATGTACGCATCATCTTAGAAAACTTTACAAGAGTAGCTAAATAAGAGGTGAATTTGTACAATTATTAGGTAATGCAAACCCCTGGATGAGAAAATATCAATAAAATGTTGAGAACAACTTGCTGAAAGTCCATTTGTCCTTGCAAATTGTTGGAAAAAGGTAGTAAATTTAGTTTGTAGGAATATTTTGTAAATATCTTAATAGAAGATGAACCATTCCTGTCGATTTCCATTTCATGAACCATTCCTATGGTTGGAGAAGGCCATAGTTTCTATCCTTCATATTGCATTTGAAATGAAGCTATTATGTGGAGTTTTACTGAATTTTTCTATGAATTCTTTATGCATATGCTTGAACTTACAATATATGTTAATTGTCTGGATAGAAGTTTTTGTTTTTTGCTGTTGCATCTGCATATCGGGTTATATATTATGCACCTTTTTTCCCAATATTTGTTGGGATTTGGAATGTTTTTTGCTAGTAAAACCTCTTCAGTGCTATTAGTATTTAGCATTTCCCTTTTCTTATTGCCCAGACGCCAAAAGTGTATCCATACGACAACTTAAGGGTGGAACTTGGCGGAGAACCATAGGTCTATCTATTGTGAACAATTATACGGTTATTGTTAATTCACATCTGTGTCCTCTTTGGTTAATTTTTTTTTTTTCAGAAACAGGTTGGGATAATAATTATGACTAAACATCAACAACAATTTCAAATGCATACTTGTATGTTTTATGCCAAATCCCAGAACAAGTGGTTGGGCCGTTTTCCCTATGTTTGGTTATGATACTGTGCAAGCATAATAACTGAACTTAGGTTTCGAATTGAGAAATTGAAATATAATACGTAACGCACATAGCATTTGTTATTTTTTGCCAAAGCAAACGATATATTTTAAAACCTTTACATGGTTGATAACGCTTCATTTGTATTGTTCAGGCTTGGTTTCAATGTCGATGCAATGTGTAATTTTGCTTGTCAAGGAAGTCTTTATATCAAGTGCAATGTGTATGTGAATGAATATATATACTTTATTTGATATAGATTTGTATATCAAGTTATAAGGATAATAAATCTAAAGAGAGAGTTTAGCGCAGTAAATAGGTTAGCAAGCATTAAAATAGAACCCAAAGTTGTATTGCGATTTTGATGTACTCACAATGATTATGAGCCAATTCAAAGTTACAACTATTATCTAATGCAAACCTTGGGTGAGAAAATATCACTAGAATGTTAACAAAAACAACTTGTTGAAAGTACTATATATGACCTTGCAAATTGTTGGAAAAAGGTACTCAATTTAGACTGTAGGAAGATTTTGTAAATATCTTAATCTTCTTGATGAACCATTCTTATAGATTTCTATTTCTTGAACCATTCCTATGGTTAGAGAAGTCCATAATTTTCTGTCCTTTATATTTCATTTGAGAATAAAAGCTATTGTTAGGATCTTTCAATTCATACCTTTCGATCTAAAAAATAATAAGAGAGAAAAAAATAGAAAAAAAACAAAGAATTTAACGAGGTTCATCCAAAAGACCTACATCCTCAGATGAGGAAGAAAGAAATTCCACTATTAATTTGAGAATACAGAAAGAGTCATTCGATTACAAGCCATCATTATGTATTTATAGGTGAACTCATAGAGTTAGAGATAAAACATATCTTAGATATCTTATTTAAGCTTAATCTAAACTATTAGATTAAAGATAGAGATAAATCCTATCTTGAATATCCTATCTTAGCTTTATCTAAACTATTAGATTAAAATTACAATATAACAATCTTTCCCCAGGCTGTAATCTCCTCAATCAATCGAATAATCTTCTATCTTGTCGCAACCCCTTAGGGCTCTACCAGATCCCATAATTTTCAAGCAAGCTTAGCCGATGTCTAAACTTCTCCATCGAAATTATCATAGTAGTAGTCTCAGCAACAGATAATGCAAATGTCACAAGATTAGCATATCCCAAGAAACTATCATTTGGAAACATCTTTGGCAGCTTGACTTGTCTTACCTCTTTGTCTGTTACAAACTTCAACTTTGTCTTCTTCCCGAACACCACGTGTTTGCAGAAATCCGATGCTTGAGTTTTATATAGCAGATGTTGTTTGTTATGCAAAGATAATCCTTTGTTGCTGGCATTACTGCTCTCAGAAGCCACTACTTTTTTTCCTTTAACCATACTGCACTGAATGATACTTGTATCCTTGATCATCCAATGTAGAAAGAGAAATCAAGTTCCTCTCCATCTTAGGAATATACCAGCACTCCATGATTCTGATGATATTGTCAAACATCTTCAATCTGACACTACTAGAACTACTGCATGTGCTAGTAATATTAGCAAAATTTTCTACCTTTTGCTTTCCTTTCTTCTTTCTTAACCTTGGGTAATCTTTTCTAAAGTGTCACTATTCATGGCACTCCCAACAAGTTGCTTTCGGCTTCAATCTAGCCTTTGACTTTTCTTTACTGAAAACTTTCTATTTTGTCATTTCCCAACTCACCAAACCTGTGAGACCTCGAAGTTTGAGTCCTAGAAGTGAAGCCAATGCAGGTGAAAAAAATATTTTGCCCCTGAAGAAAAGGATATGTGATAGCCGAAATTGGTAAGAAATGTCCATTAATTTTGGTTTTAATTCTCTTTAATCTAGTTCTTTATAGGTTGATAATTACCTTAGAAATTAAAATCCCTAAAATTAAGGGGGGATAATTACAGAATTTAATTTTGATAATTATCTTACTTTAATCAAGCTTTAAAATAGGAATTTTAATCCCATAACCACCTTATATAAATAGGAAGCCAGCCACACAAAAATTTTATACAGAAAATACACAAAATTCGTAAAACCTAAAAACCTTACACCTCCCAATTTTTGTCGAAATCCGCTGGAACTTCAAACCAGCATAACTCTCTTATCCTTTGTCGGATTCCTGCGAATAATAACTTGTTGGAAATCTCTCTTCATCTTCTTTCCAACTATCTATGGTTTTTCATCTGGAGATTAGCTTTTCTTTGCGAAAGTTAAATCGTATTTCGACGGAATTGTCAAAATCTGCTTGAACTTCAAAATAGCATAAATCTCTCGTCCTTTGTCGGATTCTTGCAAATAATAGCTTGTTGGAAATCTCTCTTCATTATCTTTCCAAAAATCTTGGGTTTTTCATATGAAGGTTAGTTTTTCTTTGTCGAAAGTTAAATCATATTTCGGCAGGACTAGGTTTCAAGATTGTATGATTCTGTCTTCAATTGATTTATGTTGTTATTCCTCTAGTTCGTATGATTATTTGGCATCCATTCATGTTATAAAATCATGAATTCATCCTTTGAATCTTTTCTATACATGAAATTAGTATTCCTTACCCTTGCCCTATTGTTGCCTATCTTGATCAATTGATTAACCTATTGGATTCCGATCTTGTTTCTTTTGATTGTATAAGTTATAAACACTTAATCCTTCTTTGTTAACATGAAATCGCAACCCTTATACCTTGCTAACATGAAATCGCAAATTATCTTGTGTCCTATGCTTAGTGCCGAAATATACATAGTTAAATTAGGGTGGTAATTCAGGTTGAATCTTGTTAAGTTCTTGGCTATCACATCACACATCCAAAGGGGAGGCACCTGCGGCATCTGACCACTGGTTTCTGATAGGTTTGGTGAGTGAAATTGGTAAGGAAATAGGGTACTTACTTGGTTATTGAGTATGTATGCTTAGTTTGGTTTTGTCTTTGCCTTGTGATGCTATAGGTGGTTCGGAATTATTAAATAAGGGAAAAGGAATAACTTCTTGTTCTAAGACAAGAGAGGTAGGATCTATGCCTCATCGGTTTCTCCAGAGATCCCTATTGTTTGTTTGTTATTTTCGATACCTGCTCTTGTTGTTATTGCGTACAAATTGATTATAGGATATGTGCATGAATCGCGGATTGAGATATGAATCCTACAGGCCATACCGAACCCTTGAGTTAGGTTTTGAGTGCCTGAATTGCATATAATTGTGTTCTGATATGATTGAAGATACCCTATTGTGGTATTATGCTTTGTACTTGCTTGTGTGTGCTTGTACGTGTTTGTGTGTCAAGATCCTATTCCGATGGCCGTTCGGGGTAAGCACTGATGCTCCTTGGGAGAGGGGAGGCTCTTACTAGTATGGGTGGCAATCCCCAGCATGTGCGCGCTGGAAGCCTTGTTCTTGTGTGGCTTGGATGTCTTGTCCTTGTGTGGCTTGGATGTGTTGTCCTTGTGTGGCAGGATGAATAGGTTTGATGATTAACTTGTATGCTAACCTTTTACCCTTTGTGCAGTAAACCTTGGACAAAACAGGTGGAAGGGGATGACCTTTCTTTCTTTTTAGTGCCGAGAGTAATCTCATGAGTTTTATTTTCCTGTGTACTTCTGATTTTCGGAAGTGTTGTAGTCCACCCTCAGCCTTAGTTTTGGCCTTATCCTTTTGATTGATTCTTGAATTACGTGATACCCATAGTTGTGTAGGGATGATCTGATGTTGTTCGGGAGATTTGTGTTTAAGATTTCTATAGATCTTATGATGTTGTGACCCTACTGAGATTCTTGTAATCTCATCCTTTTGTATTCACTATTTTTCAGGCTTAGGCACATCCATTGTTCGTGGTACCAGTGTGTGAGATCAAGGCTGCACGGCAGGGCGATATCGCATCACATTTGCATACATGTTCCTTGATTGCCTGCGTATATAACATGAATTATGATTAGACTACTTTCTGGTTTTTCAAGATTCCTCCTTTAGTTGTTGTGTCCGATTTATGTTGGGGGTTAACTTGCTGGATATTTGGATCCCTATAGGACTTGTGTGTTGTGGATTCATTGATTTTATTTAAAGACTTTCACTGATATTTTATTCACTCCGTATGATACCAGAATACTTGTCCAATGTCATGCTCCAATTGTTGATAAATATAAAGAATGTATATGCTAAAAATCGAGAATTTGATGAGTAAGCCTTGTGGCATTCAGATAGGTCCTGGTTCTTGGGCTTGTTTGAGTTTCACTGCGGTAAGGGCCCTAATCGAAGCAATTCATAATAGGTTAGGAATTAGGGTCATTACAAAACCTTTGTCCTTTATTTTATTCTCATAGAAGTTCTTTTGCAGCTTCTTCGACTTTAGGACATTATTGAGATCTCCACTGTGATGTTGCCCTTTCTATATAATAGAGTATCAACAAATAAATCATACGATGGTGGCAGTGAACATAATAGAAATAAGGTTTGATCCTCCATATCAATCTTGATATCATTATTCTTTAGGTCTATAGTGATTGAATTAAACTCATATATATGAATTTTCACAAAAAAAAACCTTTATTCATGCGAAGAGTATATAATCTATTCTTCAGGTTGAGACGATATGTCCATTACTTCATCAAATACAGTTCCTCCTACTTCTTCCATATAGCTGCAGCCAATGTTTGCCCAACAATCTCTCGAAGAACGTTGTCTGAAACACCCATGAATATCGCACTTAATGCCCTCTCCTTTAGGTCTTCTTTCTCGTACTCTTTTATCTCTTCAGGAAATTCTTCTCGTATCACCCTCCATAATCCTTGTAACACTAGGGATGACTTCATCCTAATCTTCCATAGATCAAAGTTCGATCTCCTATCAAAATTTTCTATTTCGAACCTGGTCGGTGGTGACATATCATGCCTATTCGCCAGCCTTCAACAAATCTGATGTAATCTTCTCCTCGGCAAAGTTGACAACAACCTTTATGGACAACGTTAACTAATCAACCCTAGCACTTATTGATCCTTGAGCTTCCACTCCTCCTGTGATATGGAATCCAGCTTCACCCCTGACAAGGGTTCGTGAAGATCTTTCTAGAATAGATAGTCTTCAATTTGCATCCTTTAAAAACTAAAATTGGATTCATCAAACTTGTCGATTTGTACCTTATCACTCTCCATCCTTATAGATCGTTGTGAATAAACCCTAGCTATACTACCAGTTGTTATGATCTTTCAATTCACACCCCTTGATCAAAAAATAATAGGAGAAAAAAGAATAGAAAATACACAGAGGATTTAACGATGTTTGGCCAAAAGGCCTATATCCTCAGACGAGGGAGAAAGAAATTCCACTATTAATCAGAGAATACAAAAAGAGTCATTTGATTACAAGCCATCAATATATATTTATAGGTGAATTAGTAGGGTTGAGATAAATCTTATCTTAGATATCCTATCTCAGCTTAATTTAAGTCATTAGATTAAAAATAGAGATAAATCCTATCTTTAATATCTTATCTCAACTTTATCTAAACTATTAGATTAAAATCACAACATAACTATTATTATGTGGAGTTTTACTGAATTCCCCTTTGAATTCCTTATGCATATGCTTGAAATTACAACCTATGCTAATTGGCTGGATAGAATTTTTTGTTCTTTGTTGTTGCATGTGCATATCGGGTTATATATTATGCACTTGTTTCCTTAATATTTGTTGTGATTTGGAATGTTTTCTGCTAGTAAAACCTCATCGGTGCTGTTAATATTTAGCATTTCCCTTTTCTCGTTGACCAGATGCCAAAAGTGTATCCATACGACAACTTGAGGGTGGAGCTTGGCAAAGAACCATAGGTCTATCGATTATGAACAATTGTATGGTTATTGTTTATTCATATCTGTGTCCTCTTTGGTTAGTCTTTTTTTTTTCAGAAAACAATTTGGAATAATAATTGTGACTGGACATCAACAACAATTTCAAATCGCATAGTTGTATGTTTTATTCCAAATCCTAGAAGAAGTGGTTGGGCCATTTTTTCTATGTTATGTTATGATACTGTGGAAGCAAAATAACTGAAATTAGGTTTTCGTAATGAGAAATTGAAATACTCCCTCGAAGGGTTGAGACATAATTTATTACTTTGATCATAATTTTTTCCAGATTCAAAAATCGAAGCCAAGTGTCTGTAACGAGCTCATAGTTTCCACATCATCCCTAGGCCCTCGTTTTCCAGTGAACCAATAATATATTGTTACATTCCTGCACAAACAATATTTATTTTATTATTTTCTTTCCAATATTTGCCAATCTATAACAAGCGGTATTATCATGGGGGACTCGCATGCACGTTCTTATATCCTCAAGCCAGGAGTCCAAATCCCTATTTAATATAATGTATATATTTAATTTAAGCCATGAGAATGGGTGCATGCATATTATTGACCACCCACAGCACTGATCGATATTGCTCTGTTTGGAACTTTTAGAGTGATTGATGAGGCATTATAATAGAGCCCAAAGCTGTATAGAGATTTTTATATACTCACAATGATTTGGGGCCAATTCAAAGTTACCTGGCAATTGGAAACTTACGAAAGCTTTCATGTTTCCCAGAACTAAGCGTAGTTGTGTAGTAGAGTTGGACAACTATTTAGTACATAAAAATAATCGTATATTCCATGAGCAATCCCATGAATTATTTTCCCGATTTCCTCACACTTTCGCTGCATAGCTAATGTTTAGTTAGTTTGTCTAAAACAGTAATGGTTGCTTCATCTCCATCTCCATCTATAAAACGCCCAAAGCCACTTCCCTTCTCACACCAGCTCGATCTCTTCAATAGTTTGCGAAAGTTTAGTATCTTAAGAACTGATCTTTGGGACAATGGCTTCAAGAGCTGTTGCTTCAACTGCTCTTCTCGTCTCCCTCAATCTCCTCTTCTTCACTCTGGTGAGCTCTTGCGACTGCCCGCCACCATCAAGCAAACATAAAGACCAACCCAAGCCATCGCCGAATCCGAATACGAAACCAAACCCATCATCACCGAATCCTAACACTAAACCAAAGCCATCGCCAACATCAAAGGTTGGATGTCCCCGAGATACGCTCAAGTTGAGATTATGTGCAAATGTGTTGGGTGGTTTGGTGCATGTGGTTCTAGACCCACAGAATCCTTGCTGCAGTCTTGTTAACGGCCTTGTGGATCTTGATGCTGCTGTTTGCCTTTGCACTGTCATCAAAGCTGACCTTTTGGGCATTAAACTTAAAGTTCCCCTCGACTTGAGTGTCTTGCTCAATGCCTGTGGGAAGGATCTTCCAAAAGGCTTCAAGTGTTCTTGAAACAAAATTTATTAAACGTGTATTATCTTTTGTTCTTGTCATTTTTGATCAGTTTGTCTCGCCATTAGGCGGACTGTACTTTTACATGTTCACTTTTTGGGATATTCCTTCATCTATGGCCTGAAACATTACTACAATAAATATTATGATTTTATTTTCATGAACAAGACATTGCAAGGTAAAAAAGAAATGGCCTTTCCTGCAATGTTCATATACTAGAACAGAAATTAAATTCAGAAATTCAGGATGCCACTACTCTCCAGATATCATTTGAGCCGTTGTAGGTAAAGGATTCGATGTTGATTTTTAGTATAGCTTTCTCCACCAGATTGTAGAACAGCTCTTCCGCAACTCGATCTTCTCTTATTTTGTGATGAAGTTATGAGCCAGGGAAAACAGGTAAGAACAAAGTATAAAGAAACAAACGAAATTTTATTAGAATTAAGGCGATAGAGGTAACAGTAGCCAAGAACATCAGCTCTTAAAAACAGTAATCCAACTTGTTAAAAACATCAGCTCACAGTAGCCAAGAGACTTTTCAATTCAATAGGAACTAAAGCATTCCTGTTCAACCAAGAACTAGCGACAGTGAGCAAAATTGGAGCAGGGAAACCAGAATCCAAAATTGCAGGAGGAAAAGATATCATACGAGGCTACAAAATGGAGACACATGATAAGAGCCGCTGGGACGCATTTCTGTTGAGACACGTGGAATTCTAGACGCACCTTCGAACTGGCAAGAAGGGCCAAACGACAGGCCACTTGTTCGATGCGTTGGAGGAGAACCTTGTTCGTGCTGATTAGCTGTTCTGTGTTACTGCATGGTTCACATTGAATAATTAATTAAGTGGTTAAGCTCAAAGAAAAAGTATTATATATATATATTACATAACGTGTAACTCAGAAGCGCGTTGTGCTTACAGATTGTAAATTAATTTGTGTCTGTATAAATCATGCAGTATGTTCTTTTACAATTTATATAGGAAGAAAATTAATCCCTCTGTCGGTTTGCATTTGCGAATTGTTTGCTCCCACTTCCTTTCAACAACCATTTTTTTACAAATTCCTGCGAGAAAGTTGACGGCTGCAAAAATGTAGAATAAAAATCCCTTCTTCCATCTTCATTTCCAGGAATCTTGCTGACTGCCCGGCCTGTTATACTGCACGGTTCACGTTCAGGATTATTAAAAGCCATTGCAGTGACCCATCTCCCCCTATAAAACACTCGACTCTCTTCTCACATTCCAACCACACTCACATTCTTTCTTGAGCTTAGCAAAGCTTTATATCTCAAAAACCATCCTTAGAACTTATTGGTATAGTTTGAGATAATGGCTTCAAGATCTCTAACCACAACTGTCCTTCTCCTCTCCCTCAATATCCTCTTCTTCACACTGGTGACCTCCTCCAACTGCCCTCCACCGCCGAAGCCTTCTCAACCCAAGCCATCACCAAAACCTTCCCAACCCAGTCCATCCACAAATAACCCAACACCCAATCCGTCCACAAACAACCCTTCCCAACCCACTCCGTCTTCCAATAACCCATCACCATCGTCAACGGGTAAGTGTCCCCGCGACGCACTCAAGTTGAGGTTATGTGCAAATGTGCTGGGTGGTTTGGTGCATGTTGTTCTAGGTCCACAGAACCCTTGCTGCGGCCTTGTTAATGGCCTTTTGGATCTTGACGCTGCTCTTTGCCTTTGCACCGTCATCAAAGCTGATCTTTTGGGCATCAAGCTTCGAGTCCCAGTCGACCTGAGCGTCTTGCTGAACGCCTGTGGCAAGAGTATTCCAAAAGACTTCCAGTGTGCTTAGAAACTAAAACCTGTCTTGTGCTTTCTCCATTCTGTGTCACTCACTGGTGAATTTTAACGTTCGCTTTAAGAAGAAATTTATTCAATAATTTGGTGCTTTAGAATTGAAAATTGTTGTAATGATTTGAGTTATCCTGGTCTTCACGTATAGGCTTCATTCCCATATTGCTTAATAGTTTGGTTTATGATGAAAATAAGATTGTCATTAATTTGAGGTCTTGTCTCGCATTTTGCTTTCGAACATAATCATCCTAACCTACTCATTTGGAATTGCTATTACGATTTATGAGCCATAATCTTCCATGGAATTTAGAAATGAATATATAAGCTCATTCACCTCAACTTAAATTACAAATATAATTAAAATAATTTCACAACTAAACTTAAACTAAATTCCATTATAGTGTATGGTCGTTCTTTCTTTTGGTATCAAAAATTTATTAAAATCTCCTAACATGACTCAAGCTGGTTTGTCTATGGTTATACTACATCGACATGAACTCGATTTATGCAAATCTGACTATCTAGATTACACGCATGTGATCTAGTGTGGATGGGACCAAACCATGGGGAGTCTGTTGTTGATAATCTACTCAACAGATCATATGACTATCACCATATATAATCTACACCGTTGATTTCTTTATATAGATTGAACGGTGAAACAAATAGGTAAAGAATCCAATGTGGGTGACCTACGAGAAAAGCACGTGTAGTTGCGCCTGTCATTCGTTGATGTGAAAAAAAATATATAGATTGTCCACGTGAAGTAGTCGGATTGGCCAATGGACAGCAACGGAGCGCCTATTCAGAGCTGCGCAACCCACGCGGCTATAATACACCTTGTGATTACTGTACTTATAAATAATTAATTTAAAAGATTTTAAAATAGAATAAAATACCATCAAATTTCTAAAAAATTAAAAGTCTAGCTTAAGAAATTTTTTTATTATTTAATAATCAAAATTCTCTAATTTATGAGTTTTAAATTAGTATTTTTTTAAATAATAAAAAATATCTCAAGTTGACAACCAAATTAATTTTTTTCTATTATAATCTAAATTTATTTATTTTTTTGTCAAATACCAGACTATCCACCTTTAATTGTGATCTTATGTAGTAAACCTCTATGTCATAATTACATTGGTTTTTAGTTTGTACTTAACACCTGAAAAATTTTGTGAAAATTCTAAAAAAATTCTAATTAATTTTTTTTAAGGTTGGGAAATCAATATAGCATCGAGAAGAGAATTATAGTGGATTTACTCTGGTATATACCTTTTGAGACAGTAAATATGCATGTAGGTACACAGAAGGTAATGTATAAGTGATTGGGGGGCGGGTCAATATGGGATCTAGGGCACACCAGATGAAATGATTTTTAAGTATTTATTTAAAATTGCATTCTAAATAATTATGACGAATTGTTTTAAAATATACTATTTTTTTCTGATTTGTGAAGTTAAATTTATTAAATCCACAACAAAATCCTTCGTGGTTCAGCACAAGACATAACGGGCACGAATAAAAAATTATTTTAAATATTTTATTAAATATATAATTTATTGGTTGTAAAATTTTTGATTTAGCGATTTCAAGAGGTATTTTTTATTTAAAGTCATTAGGTAGTAGGACACATTGTATGGAAAAACAAAAGCTATGCTGGCAAGGAGCCAAATCATTGGATCGCTTGTTGTGATTAGGAAGGTTCTATAGTATATATTAATTGCTAAGCTAAATTGCCAATGCCACTCAGCCTTTGTCATTTTGTATGCGACACTGTATTATTTTACGTCATTTAGAATTTCGTCGCAAAAATTCATGGACAGATATTCTTGGGAGAAACCTGACAGCTATAAATGCGCAGGAAAACAATCTCTTATTCGGTTTGCAGTCCCATGAATCGTGTTGATTAGCTGTTCTGTGCTACTGCATGGTTCACATTGAATCATCAATTAAGTGGTTAAGCTCAAAGAAAAAGTATTAAGTATATATTATTACATAACGTGTAACTTAGAAGCTAGTTGTGCTTATTTATTACAAATTTCTGTCCGTAAAAGTCATGCAGGATGATCATTTGCAATTTATATAGGAAGCCTTCCATGCAATAAAACTAATTCCTGTGCCGGTCTGCATTTGCCAATTATTTGCTCCCACTTCCTCTCTACAATCATTTTTTTACAAATTCCTGTGAGAAGGTTGACGGCCGCAAAAATATAGAATAAAAATCCCTTCTTCCATCTTTATTTCCAGGAATCTTGCTGACTGCCCGGCCTGTTATACTGCACGGTTCACGTTCAGGAATATTAAAAGCCTTTGGTGACCCATCTCCCCCTATAAAACACTCGACTCTCTTCTCACATTCCAACCTCACATTCTTTCTTGAGCTTAGCAAAGCTTTATATCTCAAGAACCATCCTTAGAACTTATTGGTATAATTTGAGATAATGGCTTCACGATCTCTGATGTCAACTGCCCTTCTCCTCTCCCTCAATCTCCTCTTCTTCACACTGGTGACCTCCTCCAACTGCCCTCCACCGCCGAAGCCTTCTCAACCCAAGCCATCACCAAAACCTTCCCAACCCAGTCCATCCACAAATAACCCAACACCCAATCCGTCCACAAACAACCCTTCCCAACCCACTCCGTCTTCCAATAACCCATCACCATCGTCAACGGGTAAATGTCCCCGCGACGCACTCAAGTTGAGGTTATGTGCAAATGTGCTGGGTGGTTTGGTGCATGTTGTTCTAGGTCCACAGAACCCTTGCTGCGGCCTTGTTAATGGCCTTTTGGATCTTGACGCTGCTCTTTGCCTTTGCACCGTCATCAAAGCTGATCTTTTGGGCATCAAGCTTCGAGTCCCAGTCGACCTGAGCGTCTTGCTGAACGCCTGTGGCAAGAGTATTCCAAAAGACTTCCAGTGTGCTTAGAAACTAAAACCTGTCTTGTGCTTTCTCCATTCTGTGTCATTCACTGGTGAATTTTCACGTTCGCTTTTAGAAGAAATTTATTCAATAATTTGGTGCATTAGAATTGAAAATTGTTGTAATGATTTGAGTTATCCTGGTCTTCACGTAAAGGCTACATTCCCTTATTGCTTAATATTTTCGTTTATGATGAAAATAAGATTGTCACTAATTTGAGGTCTGGCTCTCGCATTTTGCTTCCGTACATTATCGTCCTGATGTACTCATTTGGAATTGCCATTACGATATATATGAGCCATAATCTTCAATGGATTTAGAACCCTTCGTCTCAACTTTATTTCAAAATAAAAATAAAAGAATTTAACTGTTGTGAACTAAAAATATATAATTGTGTGATAAGATTGTACATCCTTAATCAAATATAAATAATATTTTATTTGATTTTAGGAATAAGGCGGATGCATCGTGGTTAGTTGAGATTTGTAAATGTTATTAATAGCGGATATCTCTAATTTCAAAATAATATTTTCTTTCATATAACATTATAGTTTTTTATCCGAATTTTTATTTAGTATTGATCCGGATTACTGGATTAGTTTTTCTTCTAATTGGGTACCGGATATTTAATCTAGAATAATATTTAAAAATTTAAATTTATGTTTTGGATGTTTATTAGTAGTTAATTTATTTGAGCTTTTAAAATAAAAAGGATCTGGATTAGAAAGTTGAGCCCCGGTCGAAATGCACTTGATATAGGTCCGGAAAGAAAATTCAAGCAAATTAGAGAATTTTCATCACTATTTTAGACAAACGATACGATATACATTGTGTCACAATATCAATAACTTGAAATTAGATACGGAGGGTCGAAGGATTTCAATATGAAATAATCCATACGAGTATATCTCATAAATGGTTCACCAATTGACTAAGACTACAAACTAATAGCCAGAAATTATTGTTTGAAAAATTGTATGTCATATGATTATTTATATTGTAATATTTTCTTTAAATTATATGTTATAATTTTATGATTAATCTTTTAACTTATGAAACCTAATTCATAATGGTCATAATTCCTTTTAATTCTTGATTTTTTAACTCTTATTAGAGATTCCGGAGAGTATGAGCATGCATTTGAAGAGACAATCTTTCTTCCCTTTCTCTCTTCCTCTACTTTGTGTATAAGAGTTATTCTCTTGCTATATATCTCTTTTTTATTCTCTTATCCCCCCAATATAGTGTAAATTTTTGGTTAATGTTAGCATGTCCTTTCTTGACTAATGTGAGTACTCTGGATAAATTGTAGTCTACTGAATTCCAAAACCTTTAACCATGAGTTTACATGTTTGAGGGTTGTTGTGTTAATCTTGGAAAGCGTTCGGTATAATTGATTGTACCAAGGTCCGACTGAAATTCGTTTTTAAGACAGTAATTGTGAGACCCCGTCTTTTTGAGAGTCTAGTCAGCATTCGAATTTAGTTAGATTGTTCGGATTGGTCGATTTGAGTGAGTTGACCCTTTGACTGTCATAGCTGACCTTTTGACCGAGTGACCTGGACATAGTCATAGAGCCTAGGTGTCATGTTTAGAATATTTAGAACGTCATGTCGTTGGTGGTATGTCGATAATTTGCACGACGTGTCGTTTTGGAGATTTAATGTGCATTAGATTAATTAGTCGATTGATGCATTGTTTGAGGTTTGAGTCCTGAGGATATAGCCCAATCTACTCTTTTGACCCGTATAAAGATTTTTGGAGGCCCGTTTTGAGTGGCCGTAGGTCTTTGGGCCGATTTACTGTTCGTGGGCCCGATTTCGGTTTCTCGAGCTCAATTACGTTTTAGAAGCCCGATTTCAATATTTTGAGCTTTTAATTTTTATTTTACCTCAGTTATGATATAATTGGGCTATTTTATTAATAAGGCAGGTTAGGAGAATTTAAAAAAAAAAAAAAAAGAGGTCAAAGTCAAAGTCAATGGATGAACAGTAAAAAGTCAAAGTAAAAAAAAATGCAAAAATTCAAAAACACCCCCACTTATTCTTCCCCCTTAGTGCACGGGAAAAATCAAGCCATTTCCCCCATTTTGTTCCATTTTGCCAAGAACACAACGCTCCCAAAACCCAAAAATCCTCCCAATTCATTTCAACATCAAATTAAGGAGTGAGTCTTGTTCCAGAACCTAAAACCAACCTTCCTCCTTGAATTTCCTCAGGTATGGTGTTTGTTTATAGGGGTTTTTCATTTATTTAGGTATTATTTTGTATTTTCGGATTTTATGAAGTTTTACTTGATTTCTTCAATTCCTCTTTCGATTTGTGGTTGAATTAGCAAGATTAGATGTCCCTTAACATATCCTGATACCTTAGATTGATTGAAAACATTAATTGATCCATGATTGATCATTTTGGGTATCAATGACATTTTGGTAATTTCGGGATTTATGTGATTTTGTGAAATTGGATGGAATTGGATGAAATTGGGTGAAATTGGTTGATGTCATTGCTTGAGTTAGGTTGTTTATGTGTTGTAGAGTAGGTTGGTCGAATTAGGAAACCAATTTTGATGTTGGTGGAGCTTGGAATTGGAAATTGAACTTAGGATCGATTGCGTATGTGAGGGAATTTATTATTTTCTAAAGGAATTGAGTGGTTTGAGTTTCTAGAGGTTGAATTGAATAATTTGGGACTTAGAGTGAGTGTTGGAGGAGTCTCGTAGGTTGTTTTTATTTCTGGTCATTTTTCGAGTTTATTATTTTTGGGTTTGTTCTTAGTACGATTTTGTGTGTATGATTGTTTAGGTGGTATTTCAGCGATCGATAAGGGCAAAGGCTTAGCCGTCGAGTCGTCTGCGCGTCAAGAGGTGGGAGACTATGTTTCATTTACATGCACGGAAATGTTTTGGTTTTATTAATTAAAATCGGATATATGCTTGTTTTTGAATAGAGGCAATATGTGCATTGATGCATGACTTTGCATATTAGGTTCATTATGCGTGTGGCATGTTTATGATGCATAAAATATTTTTATGGACCTATATGCATGCTTGTGACGTGATTGAGATACTTTGCGAGAATTAATTGATTTATATTGATTTCTTAAAATGTGGGACTTTTATGCGAGCTTTTGAATTGTTTTTGGATTGCATCATAATCGATTTGAATTATGATATGATTTGAGATCTTTTTCACAATTGCGAAGTACGTATATTCATATACGATTTCTAGGATTTGATCTTGGAATTGACGATAACAACGCTTGGCCAATGCGGAGGTAAGTGGATGAGCACCCTTAGATAGAAGGGTATTCCCTTGCCTAGGAGTATAAGGTGGTGAGTATAGGCCTTGTGACGGTGTGAGTATCAGGCTATACATGATATGCCTTCGGGCTTTGCGAGTTGTGCGTGAGTTGGGATTTGTGTGATAGTGCGTTTTCTCCACATTTCTCTAGGACAACACTGGTGGCAGGGGATTTATATTTATTTGAAAATGTGTATTTAAATTAGCCACCAGTGGGCTTCCGATTTCCCTTTGGCCCGGGTTATCAGGCGAAGCGGTTTTAGTGGTCCTCCCCGAGAGATTTTGGCATAGTAGCCACGTGTTTGAGACTTTGAGATTTTGTAATATTTGGACTTGTGCACGACATATTGGTTTATGATTTCAAACTCATTCATACGTAATTGATTTTATTTATATGAGTTCGTTGCACGATTAGCATCATGGATTAAATGGGGTTTTATTATTAAGCATTATATTGTTTATACTCGTTTTCGTATGTGCCTCCATTCCACCGGAATTGTTTATGACGCTGTGACTTTCACTGAGGTCCTTGAGATCTCATCCCCCTCTTGTTGATATCTTTCAGGACTAGGTCGAGAGCCAGTGTAGCTGACTTATTTGTGAGGTCGAGATTTCTGGTTTGTCTTAGGGCTGGACTACTGCATATGACACGTTTGAGAACTCGACACTATCATTATTATTTTGGATTTGTGTATGCTTGCTTATTTTGTTTGCATACTTGTTTATTGAAACTGTGATCCCTTATTGGGTTTGGGTTGATGCATGTTATTGGACTTATTTTGATAAAGTATGTTTGGGGCCGTGTGGCCTGTTGTGTGTGAAATTAAGTCTTCCGCTGTTTGTGATTGTACTCTGTGTTTGATTTGGTTGTGTCGAGGTTTCCGGTTAAATGCATGCTCCATTTTAAAGAAAATTAAGAAGGTTCAAATTTATATGTAATTTTATTTATTTTATGAGATTGATTTGAGGATAAGCCTTGTGTGGTCTTAATTGGGCCACGAGTTGGTCCAATTGAGACTGCACGGCGGTGAGGAGCCCAATTACCGGGTTCGGGTCCTCACAGTAATTGTTATCACGGCACAACAAAAGATCTAATGATTATTTTTATTTCTTGTTCTTTTAATTTATTTACTTTGTAGGTTCCAACAATTATATACTCTGATCATAATCTTGCAAGTAACATCTGGGGTACGTGGTTTATTCATTGCAAGAATTTCTATTCAACAATTTCAAGAGATGTTCTTGATTTTTTTTAATAAATATTACATAAACTAGATGAGACACAGTAGTGAACTTCTCAATAGGGGAGAAACACCATTTAGTTTAAGAACTCAGACTAATTATTCACGGCCAAAAGATTTTGATATAGAATATAAATATTGGATTGATTAAATTTCAACGCTTGTACTATAATTGCTATGGAAAATTTCAAACACTCTTTTGTGTTTTTTTACTATAGAGTTTGTTCGTTTTGGGCTAATCATGTTCTCCAAGTTGTGAAAAATAAAAAACAAAACCAAACTTATTTTCGCCGTAAAATCTCCGCCCATTCGTTACTCCCCCCAGTTCAGCCACTGAGTTTGCTAGAGGCCAAGAGCAGCCTCATTGCTTCAAAGGGACATTGTATGGAAAAACAAAGAGACCAGTCATTAAACCATTTGGACCTTGTGATTAGGAAGGTTCCATATTGCATACTAATTGCTATGCCACTCAGAAAGATCTGGTATGGAAAGCCCAAGCCTGGACTGCCCTGACGGGTTACGATTAGCTTTATCAGCTGGCGTGACTAAACTACATGTAGAGGTTGACTCATGGGAGGTGTAACAGGCACTCGATGAAACGCAGCCGCAAGTCCTATGAAGTTCTACAATAATACTATGTCGCCAGCTGCTTTTACTGCGCGCTTCAAGGACGTTTGAACGGAACACATCTTCAAAGAAGCCAACGTCGTAGCTGATAGTTTGGCTTCTATGGGATGAGGGACCACAGTTGGCTCTGTCATTCACCAGGAATTACCATGATGCTTAAAGGATAAACTAAGCAATGATAGAGCGGGTGTTATCATTTTCGACCAGGCTAATTGTGAGACCCAGCCCATAGGGGGTCAGGTTACCTAATTCCACATCGGAAAGGAACGAGGGAGGTCTTGGGCTTATATATGTTGTGTGATGGTATCATTTGTAACAAGATGCATCTTTTGGGCCTTGTGGTTAGAAACCCGACTCAGCGTTGCAGTTGTGATTCATCACACGCACATACACGTCCGGCCCTGGGCCGAGGGTCCGGAGGCCGATCGTGACAGTACACCGCATTATTTTACGTCTCTGGGAATTTCCTCGCAAACATCATGGGACAGTTATTGTGAGGACCCGTTCCCGGTAACTAGGAGCCTCACCGTCGTGCAGCCCCGATTGACCCAACTGGTGGATCAAGCGGAACTACACAAGGCTTATCCGAAAAACACAACATTTCAATATTTTTGTTTAAAACATGGCATGCATCAATTGGTACTCAGCACATTTACAAACAACGGAGTATGAGTAACAAACACATGCAGCAAAAATATCAGATCATATACAACGGGCCTTACGGCCTTAAACATGCAACACCGTGAGTCCACACTCACAGATTCCCAGAAATTCAAAACAACACCACTTCTTATATATCCAAACATCAGAGTATGCAAGCATGAGTTGTACACATATGCATCAGCAAAATACACAAGTATGTAAATATACAAGAAGATGTGAAAGATGCTGAGTCCAAAAACGTGCATGTGCATTTGTCCAGCCCTACGACCAATACCGGGATAGTAACCTCGAAGTTGAACAGCTAACTCTCACAACTTAGTCCTGAAACAAAACAATAGAGAGGTGGAGTGAGATCAAGGACCTCAGTAGAAGTTACCGCGTCATGAGCATAAACGATGAAATAGAGACAAAACCAAAGCATAGTATCAAACATTTATTCAAACCAGTACAATCCATACTCTTCAATGTAGCCATCATAAGTGCACACACCAAAATGCATAAGGAAGTAAAAACAACTTTGATACTTGGCTACTATGCCCAAAACATAACGGGGTGGACACAAACCACTTTCACGTAACCCCCGCTAAAGGGTTACTTAAAAGCCTACTGATGGTTTTCAGTTGTAGCATATATATAAACAAAACCCCACCATCAGCATTGTCCAAAATTGAATGGAGAAACACAAGCGATCACATTCAATTTTGTGCACACGTATATAATGTCGTACAATA
Source organism: Passiflora organensis (assembly GCA_019739055.1). Lineage (NCBI taxonomy): Eukaryota > Viridiplantae > Streptophyta > Magnoliopsida > Malpighiales > Passifloraceae > Passiflora > Passiflora organensis. The sequence goes on along the minus strand of JAEPBF010000278.1, from coordinate 9,179,362 downwards.
TATACGAAGCAATTGCACGGCCTTTTCATTCATAGTGCACACAGCACTCCCCTTCATTCATAATGCACACAGCACTCAAGATACATAAATATATCCAACCATACCTCTCCACGGTAAGCAACTGTCCTCTCTATAAGGACTCCATATGCTTACCTAACTGGATCCAGCATTAACCGTCAATTCCAGAACACAATGCATAAACACATAGCATAATTCATCAAGTATGAGTTATTAAATCTAAAAATTCATCAAATATTCCATGCATGCATTTAAACATTGCCATCTTATAAATCAGGTGCCAAACATCTCAAAATAATATTCGAAGTATTCAGCCACAATAGCAAAAATGTCTAAGAAGATGAAAAATCATATCGTATGGAAGGTTGCAAAACACGTATGAAATTTTGTGTACACCAAACAAATCAGCATGCTTCGGCTTTTGAACATACAAATGATACATTCAAACATGGCAAGCAAATTAGGATTCTAGATTAAACACAATTCAGGTCATGCCTCCATTCAAACCAAAACATTTGATCATATTTTAATTCTGAAACAAAACGTTACGCGTATGCAAATGAAACATAAACTCCCACCTCTCGTTGCGTCGATGGTTCTCCAACAATATCCTTGCCTCTACTGATCGATCCGGTACCGCCTAAACAAGCACAAACCATACAACCATACTAAGCATAACCAATCCAGGAATCAAAATGGAAAAGAATTGAAAGCAATCCTATGGACCCTCTCACGCTGCACACACATCTACATTCCCCTATCCAATCTAAACCGTCAAATCATATCCAATCTAAACAACCAACTCATATCCAATCTAAACAACCAAATCACAGTACTTCCGATACCCTCATTACCAGCTCAACATCACTTCTGCACATAATCAACACGCTTCCTATCAATACTGACCACAACCACTCAATTAACATGAATAATCACACCAACATGATCAAGAAGATGAAGAAACAACCCCCTGATACTGTTCATCCGAGATTCATACAAGAATCAGAGGTTGTTTCCATGCATTTCCATACATAAAAAACACTCAATCACATCACTAGCAACCTGAATAAACCAACCAATTCAAAAGAAAACCAACGATTAAGCACTTACCAACAACTCTGCAATTTTCGGCCAGAATGGAGAACACCTCAAAATCAGGCCTTAGACATCAAACTAACAGTGGAAAAGTGTAGAAAATTGATGGTAAAGTGTTTTGGGACAATCTCCCACAAATTTTTGGGGTCAAATTGAGCAAAGTTTGGATTTTGGTAGGTTGGAAAGGGTGAAGGAAGGAGAAAAATGAGTTAGGTCTGGAATGTGCTGGTCACTTCTGGAAGAGAAGTGTTTAAAGGATGAAGTGTGGGCTTGGGCTGATGGATTTCAGGCCCAAGAGCTGATGGGCTTCAGGCCCAAAAGTTCAACAAGACTGGACCGTACCATCGACGGCCCGTGTCACACAAATGAGCCCAATTGACATTGAAATGTCCACCAAGTGGCCCAAACGGCTCGCGGTCGCTCAAAACGGACCAAAATCAACCTGGTTTGTTTTCCACTGACTCAACCTCGCTCGTCTAACCTACCTCACTCACACTCATACCTAAACACTCTCAGATTCACTATGGGTTCCTTAAAGGCTTCCTACGGCTGTGTTCACAAACCAACAGTTTAGCATCGGCACGCTGCCGCTGGCACTGACGCTACCGTTGGCGCTGCCACTGACCGGCACCACAATAGACGGGATCTCACAGATATTCTTGTGAGAAATCTGACAGCTATAGATACGCAGGAAAACAATCTCTTATACCGTTCCCAATCCCAGGAATCGTGCTGATTAGCTGTTCTGTGTTACTGCATGGTTCACATTGAATCATTAATTAAGAAGCTATGTAACTCAGAAGCTAGTTGTGCTTATTTATTACAAATTTCTGTCTGTAAAGCCAAGCAGGATGATCATTTGCAATTTATATAGGAAGCCTTCCATGCAATAAAACTAATTCCTGTGCCGGTCTGCATTTGCCAATTATTTGCTCCCACTTCCTCTCTACAATCATTTTTTTACAAATTCCTGTGAGAAAGTTGACGGCCGCAAAAATATAGAATAAAAATCCCTTCTTCCATCTTTATTTCCAGGAATCTTGCTGACTGCCCGGCCTGTTATACTGCACGGTTCACGTTCAGGATTATTAAAAGCCTTTGGTGACCCATCTCCCCCTATAAAACACTCGACTCTCTTCTCACATTCCAACCACACTTACATTCTTTCTTGAGCTTAGCAAAGCTTTATATCTCAAGAACCATCCTTAGAACATATTGGTATAATTTGAGATAATGGCTTCACGATCTCTGATGTCAACTGCCCTTCTCCTCTCCCTCAATCTCCTCTTCTTCACACTGGTGACCTCCTCCAACTGCCCTCCACCGCCGAAGCCTTCTCAACCCAAGCCATCACCAAAACCTTCCCAACCCAGTCCATCCACAAATAACCCAACACCCAATCCGTCCACAAACAACCCTTCCCAACCCACTCCGTCTTCCAATAACCCATCACCCTCGTCAACGGGTAAATGTCCCCGCGACGCACTCAAGTTGAGGTTATGTGCAAATGTGCTGGGTGGTTTGGTGCATGTTGTTCTAGGTCCACAGAACCCTTGCTGCGGCCTTGTTAATGGCCTTTTGGATCTTGACGCTGCTCTTTGCCTTTGCACCGTCATCAAAGCTGATCTTTTGGGCATCAAGCTTCGAGTCCCAGTCGACCTGAGCGTCTTGCTGAACGCCTGTGGCAAGAGTATTCCAAAAGACTTCCAGTGTGCTTAGAAACTAAAACCTGTCTTGTGCTTTCTCCATTCTGTGTCACTCACTGGTGAATTCACGTTCGCTTTTAGAAGAAATTTATTCAATAATTTGGTGCATTAGAATTGAAAATTGTTGTAATGATTTGAGTTATCCTGGTCTTCACGTAAAGGCTACATTCCCTTATTGCTTAATATTTTCGTTTATGATGAAAATAAGATTGTCACTAATTTGAGGTCTGGCTCTCGCATTTTGCTTCCGTACATTATCGTCCTGATGTACTCATTTGGAATTGCCATTACGATATATATGAGCCATAATCTTCAATGGATTTAGAACCCTTCGTCTCAACTTAATTCAACATAAAAATAAAAGAATTTAACTGTTGTGAACTAAAAATATATAATTGTGTGATAAGATTGTACATCCTTAATCAAATATAAATAATATTTTATTTGATTTTAGGAATAAGGCGGATGCATCGTGGTTAGTTGAGATTTGTAAATGTTATTAATAGCGGATATCTCTAATTTCAAAATAATATTTTCTTTCATATAACATTATAGTGTTTTATCCGAATTTTTATTTAGTATTGATCCGGACTACTGGATTAGTTTTTCTTCTAATTGGGTACCGGATATTTAATCTAGAATAATATTTAAAAATTTAAATTTATGTTTTGGATGTTTATTAGTAGTTAATTTATTTGAGCTTTTAAAATAAAAAGGATCCGGATTAGAAAGTTGAGCCCCGGTCGAAATGCACTTGATATAGGTCCGTAAAGAAAATTCAAGCAAATTAGAGAATTTTCATCAGTATTTTAGACAAACGATACCTATATACATTGTGTCACAATATCAATAACTTGAAATTAGATACGGAGGGTCGAAGGATTTCAATATGAAATAATCCACACGAGTATATCTCATAAATGGTTCACCAATTGACTAAGACTACAAACTAATAGCCAGAAATTATTGTTAGAAAAATTGTATGTCATATGATTATTTATATTGTAATATTTTCTTTAAATCATATGTTATTATTTTATGATTAATCTTTTAACTTATGAAACCTAATTCATAATGGTTATAATTGTTCATAATGGTTATAATTCTTCATAATGGTCATAATTCCTTTTAATTCTTGATTTTTTAACTCTTATTAGAGATTCCGGAGAGTATGAGCATGCATTTGAAGAGACAATCTTTCTTCCCTTTCTCTCTTCCTCTACTTTGTGTATAAGAGTTATTCTCTTGCTATATATCTCTTTTTTATTCTCTTATGTCCCCCCAATGTAGTGTATTTTCTTGGTTAAGGTTAGCATGTCCTTTCTTGACTAATGTGAGTATTCTGGACAAATTGTAGTCTACTGAATTCCAAAACCTTTAACCATGAATGTACATATTTGAGGGTTGTTGTGTTAACCTTGGAAAGCGTTCGGTATAGTTGATTGTACCAAGGTCCGACTGAAATTCGTTTTTAAGACAGTAATTGTTATCACAGCACAACAAAAGATCTAATGATTATTTTTATTTCTTGTTCTTTTAATTTATTTACTTTGTAGGTTCCAACAATTATATACTCTGATCATAATCTTGCAAGCAACATCTGGGGTACGTGGTTTATTCATTGCAAGAATTTCGATTCAGCAATTTCAAGAGATGTTCTTGATTTTTTTTAATAAATATTACATAAACTAGATGAGACACAGTAGTGAACTTCTCAACAGGGGAGAAACACCATTTAGTTTAAGAACTCAGACTAATTATTCACGGCCAAAAGATTTTGATATAGAATATAAATATTGGATTGATTAAATTTCAACGCTTGTACTATAATTGCTATGGAAAATTTCAAACACTCTTTGTGTTTTTTTACTATAGAGTTTGTTCGTTTTGGGCAAATCATGTTCTCCAAGTTGTGAAAAATAAAAAAAAAACCAAACTTATTTTTGCCGTAAAATCTCCGCCCATTCACTACTCCCCCCAATTCAGCCACTGAGTTTGCTAGAGGCCAAGAGCAGCCCCATTGCTTCAAAGGGACATTGTATGGAAAAACAAAGAGACCAGTCATTAAACCATTTGGACCTTGTGATTAGGAAGGTTCCATATTGCATACTAATTGCTATGCCACTCCGAAAGATCTGGTATGGAAAGCCGAAGCCTGGATTGCCCTGACGGGTTACGATTAGCTTTATCAGCCGGCGTGACTAAACTACATGTAGAGGTTGACTCATGGAAGGTGTAACAGGCACTCGATGAAATGCAGCCGCAAGTCCCATGGAGTTCTACAATAATACTATGTCGCCAGCTGCTCTTACTGCGCGCTTCAAGGACTTTAGAACGGAACACATCTTCAAAGAAGCCAATGCCGTAGCGGATAGTTTGGCTTCTATGGGATGAGGGACCACAGTTGGCTCTGTCATTCACCAGGAATCACCACGATGCTTAAAGGATAAACTAAGCAATGATAGAGCGGGTGTTATCATTTTTTGACTAGGCTACTTGTGAGACCCAGCCCGTAGGGGGGGTCAGGTTACCCAATTCCACATCGGAAAGGAGTGGGGGAGGCCTTGGGCTTATATGTGTTGTGTGATGGTATCATTTGTAACAAGATGCATCTTTTGGGCCCTGTGGTTAGAAGCCCGACTCAGCGTTGCAGTTGTGATCCATCACACGTACATACACGTCCGGGCCTACTGGGCCGAGGGTCCGGGGGCCAGATCGCTACAAATGGTAGCAGAGCCGATCTCGTTCCCTCTTCTGGGTGGGCTTGGGTCGTGTTGTGTGTTCACGTTTGGGCCTAAGGCAGTTACGTTTGAGCTCCCCTCGTGAGGACACGAGGTCTATAAGGAGAGGAGATTGTGAGAGGGACCTGGGGTCAGGTTACCCAATCCCACATCGGAAAGGAGCGAGAGAGGTCTTGGGCTAAGGAGAGGAGATTGTGAGAGGGACCTGAGGTCAGGTTACCCAATCCCACATTGGAAAGGAGCGGGAGAGGTCTTGAGCTTATGTGTGTTGTGTGATGGTATCATTTGTAACAAGATGCATCTTTTGGGCCCTGTGGTTAGAAGCCCGACTCAGCGTTGCAGTTGTGATCCATCACACGTACATACATGTCCGAACCTACTGGGCCGAGGGTCCGGGGGTCGGGTCGTGACACTACTAGTTTTCTCTAGCCTCAGATTATTCTACCAAAAAAAAATTGCTATGCACTAATTAGCTTTTGGTCATTTTGTATGTACACCGCATTTGTGAGGACCCGATCCCGGATACCGGACCTCACCGCCGTAGGACTCGAATTGACCCCACCGAGGGACCAACCAGAACCCTACAAGGCTTCTCTTACAAAATCCTTAAAGTTATAAAATTCTGGTTGCCGTTTATCAGCAATACAATCAAGTTTATTGGATTCTCATATATTCAAGGAAACCCTTACTAACTCATGAAAACTTGTTTGAGCATGGTTCTAAAATCTTTGTATTTGTAAGGGGTTTCAAAATATTTATTAAAAGAACAACTTAGATTATTTCAAACACCAAGTTGCGGAGTTGTTTAGCGGAAGGCTTTGTAAAAGAAAAAAAAAACAAAATATTTATTTTGAAAACACAATCCGGGAAAACATTTCAACAAATAAATAAAAAGAAAGAAAACAATGGAAAACCAAATCAACCCAAAAAGGATGAAAGTCCAGTCCAAATTATTTATTACAGTCCAAAATATAAAAATCAAAGAAATGTAAAATGCATGCAAACCACAAACACAACTGCATAGCCATAGTTCAGCACCTACTGTCCAATGTTCTAGGGGAGGCTAGGCTTCTCCTCAGCTGAACCTGAAAGGGATAACAAATGGGGGTGAGATCACTAGGACCTCCGTGAGAGACACAACATCATAAGCATTCACGGGGAGTGAGTAGAGGCAATACAAAAAAACTTTTTCTTTTAAAATGCAAGTATAAAACCGGTGTAAGTAACAAGAATAATGAAAGTTCAAAAACTCAGACTCAACGGTCTCAAATGAGTGGTTACGGTAAACGCATCATATCGTATCGAAAAATCCCACGGGATAGACATTAAAACACCACACGAATCGGTTCGGCGCGTAGAACCGTCGGAGGCCCAATGGCAGTAAAGTTTGAGTTATTACAAGTTATGTATAAATGTCCCACCACCATTGTTGTCTGTGGAGCGGAGGGAATACACACGTCCTCCACACTCCATACTCACGACCTGTGATCAAAGGTCACATAACACAACCATACAACTCCCTACGGTAAGAATCGCTCCCCTACTACGGGACGTCCGAATACTTACCTCGCATTGGCCAAGCGCTTCGTGTAATTCACGGTATCATATCTCTCATATATATACCCATCAACATGCCCCAAAATAATTTACAAATGTTAAAAACATCATACAACACATGTGTATAGAAATGGTAAAGTAACCAAAAATCATGCTAAATCATCTTTCATAAATTGTTTTCAAACATGCATCCTTGTAAGTTCTTAACACCCAAATCATGCCAAAACAAAAAGGAAAAACACTTAGAAAATGGCATGTGATACTCGACAACATCAAGTGTAAACATCACCCATCCAAGTTTCTATTCTTCATCTTAAACACATTTAAACATGTGGGTAGTTTTCATGCATATTTCACAAAACCAAAATCACATACATAAATATTAATTTTCAAACACATGCCGAGTATATCACTAGTCGCAATTAAACCATTTCAAGCATGCCTCATACTCAAAACCAAAACAAAATCATTTATGTAAACTATATTAAAAGTGAGTAGCCGATCAAACCGATGATACGAAGTCTCCCACCTTAAGTCTCTGATCACGGAGTCCTTTCCTACAAGCCCTGCTATGCCTACCATAAGATCATAACATAATCCTGGTTAGGATCCATCAGATCCATACTAAAATCCAAAGAACACTTATGGATCTAATTGACCCAAGTATATATATATATACTCACTAATCAACAACTCACCTTGATGTATCTTGTTTGATTGTGATACTTGTGGGTCTAAGGGTACTTCCGATAGGTTACACTTAACGATTTCTCATGAAATTTTTATCGTAGATTCCTGACATTCTGAGACGAACGTGGATATAAAGAATGAAAAATTTGGCTGAGTAGAAAAAAAGATAGAAAATCTACAAGTTTCGGAAACTGTAGGGTGACGAGTTTGGTTTATGAACTTGGGGGATGAATTTCTGGGTTCAGTCTTGAGTTTCTTGGCAGGTTGGTTCAAAGAAGAGTTCAAGGTATCAGAGAGGGTGTTCAGAGAGGCTTAGAGAAGGAAGAAAATTGAAGAAGCTGGGTATCAAGATCAAGAACAGATTAGTTCTACATATATAAGAAAAAGTCTGGTTGGAGCAGCACTTGGTTGGATGATTGGATTTCAGATAAAGTTTTGGTATTTCAGGTGAGACTTCTGGTGACTTAGGTGTACATTCAGGCAAGCAAGAATAGACCAGAAATTGAAAGAAAATGTATGCCAAAGATAGGGAAAGTCGGACTCAAGAGGGAACACACAAGAGAAACCAGAATTTGCAAGATGGTGAGTGATCAAAGGGGTTCCCAAACCAATGGCAATCAGATGAAAGTGAGTGGGAATCTTGAAATGGCAGACAAGGGTAAGTGGAGAGGTGTGTTTTAGCTGGAAAAGGAGAGAAATATTCTGGTGGGAGGGCCAGGAAATGATGCTTAATCAAGTGTGTTAGGGAAAGTTGAAGTTTGAATTAATCATGTGTGTAATGTCTAGTTAGGTAGGTAATGAACCAAAGAAAAATTCAAAAGAATCACCACCAGGAGAGGAATTCCGACTTCAGCTTGAAAAGAAAAGCATCAGGTATGAAAATGGCAGACAACTTTGATTTAGAATGTGGCCTACACAAAAGGTTAAGCATGTGAAGGCAGATTTGAACAATAATGGCACAACTAGACAATCAACTTGTATAAACACCTAAGGGACCCAAATTATGGCTGTATGTGATGTGGATCCTGAGGTAAGTATGGTAAGGTAATGTAGGTTTAATCCAGGTGAAAATCTTATGTAATTACCCACTGTAATTGCTGAGTTACGGTACAGTAGAAAAATCAGGGATTTACGGTGATCAATTGTTTTTGTGACTGGTGTAATCTGATTTTACTCTATGATGATTGTCTAATTACATGGCCAATTTAATCAATGTAGAATGAGTACATTGGGCCTTAGGAAATTTCCGAATGGACTTAGGCCTTGGGAATGGTAATTGGACCGAAAATATGAAGATACGAATCAATTACGGTCAACAGCAGTTTTACGATCGGACAATTCGTAAAACTGCATCATATAAGTAGTTTATATTTATGTTAACTAAGAAGTTACATTGCCAAGAATCTAATTACTCACTTTTACCTTTCATAGGGTTACTCAGGTGTCTAAGGTTCACTCAGGTCCATCTAAATCGTAAAATGTTACCGTCACACGGTAAACAAAACTCATCCGGAGTCCTCGACGGGGTAAAACTTGGGGACTGACCAAACTAATACGGTAGAAATGGATACAGTAAAAATTTAGGCATTGCCGAAATGACTCGTACGGGCGTCAAAGTCATTAGCTAATAGGTCTAGTGCATATCTAACACTCAAAATGCTGAAAAATAACTTATACGATAAAAATAAAAAGGAAGAATAACTGATGGAAACCTCTAAAAGAGCGAGGTCTCACAGCATTATTTTACGTCTCTGGGCATTTCCTCGCAAACATCATGGGACAGATATTCTTGTGAGAAATCTGACAGCTATAGATACGCAGGAAAACAATCTCTTATACCATTCCCAATCCCAGGAATCGTGCTGATTAGCTGTTCTGTGTTACTGCATGGTTCACATTGAATCATTAATTAAGAAGCTATGTAACTCAGAAGCTAGTTGTGCTTATTTATTACAAATTTCTGTCTGTAAAAGTCAAGCAGGATGATCATTTGCAATTTATATAGGAAGCCTTCCATGCAATAAAACTAATTCCTGTGCCGGTCTGCATTTGCCAATTATTTGCTCCCACTTCCTCTCTACAATCATTTTTTTACAAATTCCTGTGAGAAAGTTGACGGCCGCAAAAATATAGAATAAAAATCCCTTCTTCCATCTTTATTTCCAGGAATCTTGCTGACTGCCCGGCCTGTTATACTGCACGGTTCACGTTCAGGATTATTAAAAGCCTTTGGTGACCCATCTCCCCCTTATAAAACACTCGACTCTCTTCTCACATTCCAACCTCACATTCTTTCTTGAGCTTAGCAAAGCTTTATATCTCAAGAACCATCCTTAGAACTTATTGGTATAATTTGAGATAATGGCCTCACGATCTCTGATGTCAACTGCCCTTCTCCTCTCCCTCAATCTCCTCTTCTTCACACTGGTGACCTCCTCCAACTGCCCTCCACCGCCAAAGCCTTCTCAACTCAAGCCATCACCAAAACCTTCCCAACCCAGTCCATCCACAAATAACCCAACACCCACTCCGTCTTCCAATAACCCATCACCCTCGTCAACGGGTAAATGTCCCCGCGACGCACTCAAGTTGAGGTTATGTGCAAATGTGCTGGGTGGTTTGGTGCATGTTGTTCTAGGTCCACAGAACCCTTGCTGCGGCCTTGTTAATGGCCTTTTGGATCTTGACGCTGCTCTTTGCCTTTGCACCGTCATCAAAGCTGATCTTTTGGGCATCAAGCTTCGAGTCCCAGTCGACCTGAGCGTCTTGCTGAACGCCTGTGGAAAGAGTATTCCAAAAGACTTCCAGTGTGCTTAGAAACTAAAACCTGTCTTGTGCTTCGCCATTCTGTGTCACTCAGAGGTGAATTTTAATGTTCGCTTTAAGAAGAAATTTATTCAATAATTTGGTGCTTTAGAATTGAAAATTGTTGTAATGATTTGAGTTATCCTGGTCTTCACGTATAGGCTTCATTCCCATATTGCTTAATAGTTTGGTTTATGATGAAAATAAGATTGTCATTAATTTGAGGTCTTGTCTCGCATTTTGCTTCCGAACATAATCATCCAAACTTAAGTACTCAGAATTGCTGTTATGATATATATGAGTCATAATCTTCAATTGAATTTTGAAATGAATGAGTTCTATGAATCCTTTACCTCAACTTAATCAGAAATAAAAGTTAAAATAATTTCACCAACTGTCCTAAAATAATTTCACGATTATTCAAGGATTGACTAATCTGGTATGAATATGGTAATACACTTTCGGGCGATAAATTTTCCCTCAGGGGTTTAACGCCATACAGTGGAGTATTTAAAACCGGGAAACAGCTAATGCTGTGTGAATTAGTGTTTTACAAGTTAAAACATAAATTTTAGGTTTAGAATAATTCATTTGAGCATTTAAAATAAAAAGGGTTCGGAACTGCAAACTGAACCCTGTAAGTCATTGACCAATCTAAACGCTCTCGATTTAGGTCCGAGGAGAAAAAGTCAAAGCAAAGTAGAGAATTTTCATCCTTCTACGTACAGTACATTATATTTTTAAGGCAAACAAAAACAACAAATATCCACATATATGACACATAGGGTAAAAAAATAGAGGGTCTGGCATTTATAATTGTATATTGAATCTTAGAGTCTTAAAGGTCAAAAATCATAGTGGAAGGACCCCTAAATGATAGTAAAAATTTTCTTTTAACTTAACAAGGCTTTAGATAGTATATATCAACTAGCAAACATATCATTGATAGTGTAAGGACCCGAACCCGAAAACCAGGCTCTTACCGTCGTGAAACCCGGACAAGCCCAACACGTGGACCAATCCGAATCCCACAAGGCTTAGACGACTTTTCAAACACGATTCCCAAGACAAACGTAATATTTCAAGAATTGGAGCATGTCAAATAAGAAACAGACATCTGGCATAAAAATCGGAGTAAACAAAATACCACAGCGGAAGACTTTATTCGAATGGAAAGAAAATATTCAAAACGGAAAACGAGTCCATACAGTCACAAGCCCAAAATCACAAACTGGGCTTAAAGCCCGGAACATAAAAACCGTATCCAGTAGAGTAATAAATGCATAAAATATAAGGTGAGTCAAAATATCAAAACGAGTCAAACAGGAATGCCAGAATAGAAAACTGTGTAAAATATGCAGGTGCGATAGTCCAGCCAAGTCGTAAGAAGTTCTCACACCTCAAATGCCGTCTACGGCTCGCGAACTACTCCTGAAAGGGGGAAACAACAACGGGTGAGATAATAAAATCTCAGTAGGAGTCACAACATCATACGTCCTACGGGGAAACGAGAACACATACAAGAAGAGAAGAAACGGATTACTATACGAACAAGGACGTAACCGAACCAACCCGAAGAATATGGAATTCACACATTTGATTTTAATACGTAAAATATGATTCCAGCCCAATAGGTTATAACTCAACAGCTCGTAACACAACATAGCTAACAATGCCAACCAAGAAAAACCCATCGGGATGGACATAATAAATCACTCCTCGAGTAACCCCTGCTAAAGGGAAACCGGGAGCCCACTGGCAGTGTAAATCTTTATTTTTAAGAAAATAATAAATATATACGTAACCCCTACCGCCAGTGTTGTCCGAGACTAGGCAGAGAAAACATAACACGTGTCATACCCATCTCATTACTCAATATGAACCAACCTGCGAAAACGTGGCAGACAAATGAAAACAACACTCATACGACTCCCCAACTGGTAAGCAACTCTCCCCTATCACTGGGATTCTGTATACTCACCTCACATTAGCCAAGCGAACGTTTACTCACTGTAGTTATCAACTGAATACAAACATTGTCTAATTATCACACTCATCGTTAAACCATTTCATTGAAAGCCGTAAGAACCTTATATTCATACCCGTTAAATCCTTAACATATTTGAATTACACTCTCCTTTTTACTAAATAGATAACGTAATTTAATACAAACTAAAGTACAATAAGTAAATGACGTGCCAGCAAAGGGGTGTTGGAATAAAGCAATCGGCTGACGAAAAGAAAGGGGAAAAGTCTTGTACTTTATTAAGAAAATTTAGTGGCAGCTAGGAACTTTATTTAATTGCCAACCACTTTATTACACTGCAAAATGTTGTGCGTTTTACTAACGAGCTTCCTTCCCTTCTGCCTTGTTCATAATTAAGTTCACACATTTGATTTGTCAGCTGATACTGGATTTATGTCAGCATAAAATACCTAAACTAATACAAACGAACCCATGAAGCAACGGAGGGCACGCCTGGTACAGATCTACCAAGGAACAGAACATGATAGGAAGGAATCAATGGGGAAGAAGGAAGCCACGCCTGGTACGAAGCTTCGCAGGGAGGAGAACGCGAACGAAAAGAAACCAAGGAGGAGAAGGGGGGGCTTGTCTCGCTCAACGTAAATGGAAATAAGAAGAAGAAAAATTAGGCTTAGATCCCATTCTCATTATTTATTATTAACTAATTAATTTGGTGCAACCTTCAACAGAAGAACTGGAAACCGAAATCGCTGAAGGAGAAAGGGGTACGCCTGGTACGAACTACTAAGGGAAAAGGGGGCACGAATCCGGTTGAGAATCAGTGGAGCAACCAGGGGCACACCTCATTCAACGTAAAAGACATGAAAGGAATTAGCAGAGGAAAACGATGGAGAAACAGGGAGAAGAACACTTCGTTCGACGTGAAAGAAAGGAACAGAATCGGCTGAGCAAGTCCAGGAATGCAGGAGCAGCCGTGGGGAAAATCGGCTGGGCAACAGAAGGGCACGTCTCACTCGAGGTGGAAGGAAAGAGAGACTGTCAAAAACCAGCTGGGTAACGCAGGAACAGGGTTGGTGAAATCAAAGAGCCAACCGGGAGAGCACGAATCCGCTCGACATGGAAGGAAGAAAGGAGAGCATGCCCCGCTCGACTTGAGAGGAAGAAGTGACACAAAAAGGGCAAGCGGGTGACGCCAGAGTAGCAGGTGATACCTAGGCGAAGAAGGAACGGCGACGTTCACTATCAGTGCTGGATATCGCCGCGCTGGAGGAGGCTGGTGCGTGGCTGGTGCTTCGCTCAATGAGGAAGCTGGGTCAGATGCAAAAACTGGAACGGGGAATTCAAAAAAAAATGAAGCCAGAACGCAACCAGGGCTGCCGAAACACATCCAGCGAAGGCACGACCTGGGGGAAAAAGCGGCTACGAAAACTCGACAGGAACAAGTGAAATCGAATAAGAGATAGGCCACTCCGGGTACGACTCGTAGGAAGGGGTTTAGGCGAAACCAAAAGAGGGGAAGAAGGTTTCGTGCAAGGGGTATATACCAGCAGCGGCAGTACGTTTAGGCAGGTAAACACTTCAAACAAAAGAGGAAACCGACACCGTGGATGCTATAATAAAACAGAGAAACACATCATAAGCTTGAATTAACCTAGACGGAAAGCAAACACAGAGAATAAGAACAAATGAAAATTCCAGCAACAGGCATTGGCAGCAAGGATCCACAAACCACTACACGAAAGAATTAAGGGTGGAGACAGAATTTGAAGAAGACAAAAGCATAAACAAAAGAACGAAACGACTGCCGGTCAAACGTATGAGGCATAGTCTCCTACCTGGCGTGCAGATGAACTGGTGGCAATTCCTTTGCCCTTATCGCGATACCCAGATTCAGATCCACCTTAATCAAACTACTATCAGAACAAACAATTACATACCAGAATTAAAATACGGGATAGAAAATTCCTACCGTTCCCTCACCGATCTATAGAACTGAAGAACAATCCAACAGTGGAAAACGGAAGGAGGCTAGAGGCGATCGTTGGGTTGTACGGAGGAAGGCGCACCAAGCGAGAAGAATTGATGGCGGCCGATCAAAAATAATGTGAGAAAAAGAATAGCAGCTAGGGTAAGTGGATGGGCTTAAAAAGGTACGTCCAGGGCCTTAGGGTAATAAACGGGCCCGGAAATAAGACAAAGGTACGAAGAAGGCCTTAGGGAAAATAAACAGGCCCGGAAACAAAGTCGGGTCCGATAGGGGTAAAACGGTAAATTTCCTGTCTCGAATTCCGTCCCAGTCAAAATGTCAAACATACACGTGGACCACTAAGACGAAGGTGACTGGACATATGACTAGGACGGGGTTTCACAGATAGCATATCCTAGGTCTTCCATTTGGTCTTTCACTTAATTTATTATATGGAACGCATGCCGGCGTAATATATTTGTGGCCTCCTCAGTTGCCACTCAGAGACAGTAAAAAAAATCATTGTTCAACTGTGTTTTACATCTATTATCATCTAATGATAGTGAAGTCGCGTTCAATCAAACAACCAATAAACGAGGCGTTGCACGTCTGAGGGTCGAATAAATAAGCAATTGCAGAAGAGAAAACAATACAACTTTAATAAACATCTCATATCTTCCAATCATGGAGGCTTGATGCCAGTTCCTACTTCATTTTATTTTGGAGAACATACCAGCGTAAACTTTGAGGCACCAAAAGGGTTCTCCGTCATCTTCTGTCTATTTGCTGAAAGCATCCATGTTTCTATTCACACCTTCACTGATCTACCCTCGATAGTATTCAAGGAAAGCACATTTTGACACCAATGGCCTCGAGATCTCTTGCCTTCACTGTCTTCCTCCTTCTCAATCTCATCTTCTTCGATATGGTGAGTGTTACTTGCCTCGAGGATGCACTAAAGATACGCATTTGCGCTAATGTATTGGGGGGTTTTGTGAAACCCCATCCTAGTTGTATGTTCAGTCAGCTTTGTTCTAGTGGTCCACGTGTACGTTTGACACTTTGAGTGAGACGAAAATCGAGATAGTGAAAAATTACATTTTTTCCCCTATCAGACCCAAACTTGTTTTCGGGCCTGTTTATACCGTAAGGCCTTATTCGTACCTTTTTAAGCCCAATCGGGTATATTTGGGCCGAGTTTGTTAATCCGAGCCCGCTAGGGTTTTGCGGTCGGGTTATATAAACCCTTTTTAAGCCCATCTAATTACCCTAATCACTTCCGTTGTTTTTGTTTTAGACAAAAACCCTGATTTTTTTTTCTCCTGCTCTATTCTTCACGTCGCCAAGATCTATTCTTGAATTTTGTGCCGCCATCAATCGTTCTTGATTGGTATGCACTATCCAACGCTTGTGTTAAGCTTCTTTCTTTTCACTGCTCGATTGTTCATGTAAAGCTTAGTGGTTTTGTTGGTTTTATAGGTCGGTGAGGGAATGGTGGTTCTGAATCTGGATCATGCAATAAAGGCAAGGGAATTACCACCAATTCTTCTGCACGTAAGGTAGGAGACTATGCCTCATATGTTTGATTGACAATTATTTTCGTCTTGTTTCTTCGTGCTTTTTTTATGGGCAACCAAAAGTTGTTTCCCTCCTTCTTAGTAATTATATGTTATTCTATTTTTATTTTTTTTGGCAATGTCGCTTCCTTAGGGCGTCATCTTCTTGTTTTATTGCGACTGGTTTTGTTGTGAAATTCTTGTTTTCTTTGTTTTGTTATTCCTTGCTTTGATTGCGCTACAGTTACATTGTACTTCTTTGTGTAATGGGCAGCTTTAAGTCTTGCATAGGTTACCATGATTTTTCGTCTTGTTCCTGTTTCGTCTTGTTCTCTTTTCGTCTTGTTCCCATTTCGTCTTGTTCCCGTTTCGTCTTGTTCCCTTTTCGTCTTGTTCTTTTTTCGTCTTTTTTTCCTTTTCATCTTTTTTCCTTTTCGTCTTTTCCCTTTTCTTCCTTCAGCATTTTATTTTTATTTTCTTTTAACATTACATCTTTTCTCCTTTTTGTCTTTTTGCTTTATTGTGTTTTAACATTCTATCTAACTTGATAATTTTCCTTGTATACCTCTAAATATTAATATTTATTTTTAAGTTTCAGAGAATCAATATTGTTAAATCTTATAAATATTAATTTATGAGCTTAATATAATTGTAGGGCGAGTTTATACTAGGGTATATTAGAGGATGTGTGATTTGGTTATATAAAATCTTTATTTGTTCATTTGGCTTTTAGTTTATTCCTTTAGAATCTCAATGAATGTTCTTGTGAATTCTATGCTTATTATGCGATTTTCTTGTCCTCTAAACATGTTATATTGTGAGCCTTAGTTTGGTTAAGCCAGGATTATATGAGTACATTTGAGGATGTGTGATGCATGTGCATGTTTTATACTCAGTTATAAAAGTATGGTATTGTACTACTGGTTTAGTCAAGCATATTTGTTTATAAGACTATTGTTTTGGTATTATGGTTTTTGTCAAGTATATTCAATTATAAACGTAGTATTTTTTTGGAACTATGACGTTTGACAAGTATATTGTTTTATAAACATTCTATATGCATCATTTTGGGAATCTACAGTTATTAAACGTTTGTTTGGCCAATGCGAGGTGAGTATACGGAATCCCAGTGATAGGGGAGAGTTGCTTACCTGTTCGGGAGTTGTATGGGTGTAGTCTTCCTTTGCCTGTCACGTCTTCGCAGGTTGGTTCGTATTGAGTATTGAGACAGGTATGATACGTGTAGTTTTTCTCTGCCTACTCTCGGACAACACTGGTAGTAGGGGTTATGTGTATATTTATTATTTTTTAAAAAATATAAATTAACACTGTCAATGGGTTTCCGGTTTCCCTTTAGCGGGGGTTACTCGAAGAGTGACTTATTATGTCCATCCCGATAGGTTTTGGTAGGCATTGATAGCCTTGTTGTATTATGAGTTTATGAGTTATAACCAATTGGGCTAGAACTATGTTTTACATTATAAAAACAAATGCATGAATTCTATATTCTTTGAGTTGCATCAGTTACGTCCTCGTTTCTATAGTAAACCATTTCTTCTCTTCTTAGTATATGCCTCTATTTCTCCGTAGAACATATGATGCGGTGACTCCTACTGAGATTATTATCTTACACGTTGTTATTTCCCCCTTTCAGGAGTAGTTCGTGAGCTGTAGGCAGTGTTTTGAGATGTGTGAACTTTTTACGACTTGGCTGGACTATCGCACCTGCACATTTTACATAGACTATTGCACCTGTAAATCCTCGATTCTTTTTTACAGGTGTAATAATACGCGTGAGGGTAATTTAGTAACAATATTTATTTTATAATCTAGGATTCAAATTGAATTTTGGATTTAGAGTGACACAATAATATTTATGGGTAAGATTTAAAAAAAAATTATTGGATTGATTTGATTTTTATGATTTAAAAATATTATTTTTATATTATCTCGAATAATAATTTATTTTTATTTCCGGTGAGCTATCGAAAAACAAATGGCATATTTGAGTTCCTCTCGTTGAGAGCTTTCTTTTGACATATAGCATGTTAAAATTCATTGAGTTTTCATGCATGTGGGTTTCTCGCCGCCACTGGCCACCGTTTGCTACCGCTAGCAGCAGCCGGAACCACCACGCACCGCCGATTTTCCGAAAAATCCAAAATTTGCCCGTTAAGTATTTTCGACGCTCTAAACGCAATGGTGTCGTCCGTTTCTTGATCGGACACACGGTTTATAAGTTATAAGCTTATGAATAAATTGATTAAAATATATTTTTCTCTTAAAAATAATAAATTATAATATTCTAAGTAATACTATCAAATTAAACATGTAATTTGGGACCCAAGTATGCGGGTGTTAGTACCTTAGCATACGAAAATAACTGTTGTGTCATTTGGATGACAAATATAGTGACTGCATGCTTGGCATATTAATATAGGCTTGTGATTTGTGTATGCAGGATGTGGACATTTTGGTGGATCCACTGAGCCTTGATTGCTGTGTTGGATAGTATTTTCTTGCTGTGATTATTTGGAGGTGAGTGGGGACCTTAATTTCACTGTTTGGTTTTAAACATGTTTGTTCGAAATATGTGATTTTTCTAAAGCATAAATATTGATAAATCGTGCTTGATATTTTGACAAGATTATTTTGACAAACCAC
The DNA here is from genome assembly GCA_019739055.1 of Passiflora organensis. Taxonomy (NCBI): domain Eukaryota; kingdom Viridiplantae; phylum Streptophyta; class Magnoliopsida; order Malpighiales; family Passifloraceae; genus Passiflora; species Passiflora organensis. The sequence continues at coordinate 9,160,577 of JAEPBF010000278.1, read as the reverse complement.
TATGACTTAATTGGGAATTTTAGTTGTCCTTATATGATTTTGCACAGGGATGCAGGTTTTGATTTATATGCACAGGGATGCATGAGGTTTAAGATACCATACTCTATAAGTATTTCAAGGGTTATGTTTCTGTATGTTGTTTTTCGAATCTATTCCTTGTGAGATGTGAGTAGACAGTTGACTGTTGAGTGATTCCTGATTGGACCGACGGGTCTTGTATATGACTTTTTGGCACCCCCGAGAAAGGGGAGATAATGTTATTGAGCCGGGTTAACGCAAGTTGATGTGTTGATCAGCATTGCGTAGGAGTGTGCTGATCTAGCCTTCGGCAACACTAGTGTGGGCTATGTTTGTAAGAAAAAAAAAGAAAAGAAATATACACTAGTGGGCCTAGACTACCCCCTGATCAGGAGTAGAATATGTACTTTGTTAGCCGACTTTCCAGCCCTATTGTTTTTTTTTTAAAAAAAAAGAGACTTTATAATTCTAATCCACCACTGCTTGTGATTAAATACTGGTATGAGTTAACCTTGAAATTTACTTTTTATATTATGCTTGCCTTTGAGATTCCTTCCGAATTTGAATTTAGTTTTCTAATTTACGATATAGTATTTTGTTTTTGGTTATGAGCTTATTCTTTTGGTCCCTAAAACCACTCACCTGGATATTTAACTAACGTTGTTTAGTGTTGTCCAGACGGTGTTGCAGGCTCAGGTTCTCAACCGTCTTTCTCTCGTAACTTAGCATCTGGTCCAGCAAGTCATTGATAGGTTTGATCAGACTTTTGATTTGATATGTACACCGGAAAACCAAACATGTATTTTTTTTTTATTTTTATCCCTTTTGATTTATATCTTGTTGATATATGGTTTTCTGGTGCTTTAGACCTTATGGACTGCATAGAATTGTTTTGAAACATTGTGTTGGGTTGTATATATATGGTTAGTTTTTGTTGCTTACGAAGGATGATATAAGTTTTGATTAGATATATTGTCACATATATAAAACTGTTACAAGTGAAATTTTGTTATACAGGAATTGTGTGATTTCTGGTTTAGTCCTGATTTAGAACCCATATTGCAAAATTTTTTAAAAATCTTATTTATGATTCTGAAATTTCCCTATTTTTTGTTTTGCTGCATTTTTATTGATTTTATTTTCAAAGCCTTACGAGATTTTGGGGATAGCATCGTAATTGTTATTCTCAGGGTCTCGTAGCGGGGATGTTTACCCCTGGAATAGGGTACGGGGCGTGACAACAGCTGCACATTTTATATGGTTTTCTTTTCTGACATTTCCTTTTTGACTCATTTTTATGTTATTATTATTATTATATCTTTATGCATTTACTACGTTTCTGGCTACGGTTTTATGTACCGAGCTTTAAGCTCAGTTTGTGATTTTGGGCTTATGACTGTATGGACTCGTCTTTTGTTTTAGATATTTTGTTTATTTAAATAAAGTCTTACGCTGTGATATGTTGTTCACCTCATTGATATGCAAGATTTATTTTTGAAAGCAGCCCTCGCTCTTGGGTGTTGGTTGCTTGTTGGCTATCGATTTCTTATTTAACATGCTCTAATTCTTAAAATATTAAATATGTTTGTTTTGGAAATCGTGTTTAAAAAATTTTCTAAATTTTGTGGGATTCGGATTGATTCACATGTTGGACTTGTCCACATACTGCCCCCTTATCCATGGTCTTGTAGATCTCGATGTGCTGCTTGCCTTTGCACTGTCATCAAAGCTGAACTTTTGGGCCCTCAAACTTAAGGTTCCTCTTGACTTGAGTTTGCTGCTCCACACTGTCACGGGACTAGAGTTTTGCGGAATAGAAACTCTCCGTGCGGCCTTAGACTATCGCTCTTGCAATAGACTAAGTAAGCCTTCCTCACAAAGCTAGCTAGAATGCTAAGCTTAGAACACAACTGAAAAGAGAGAGACACAAGATAATGGAGAGAAAGCTCTAAACTCTCAATATTGCAAGTATTGCTGGATTTGCTGGATTTGCTGGATGATTACAAATGAGGGGAGGCACCCCTTATATAGCCTTTACAACTCCCCAATGAATGGTGGAGATCAAGCCGTATGATCTAACGGTTATATACAAAAGTAGGAAGCACAAACACGGATCCCAAGTAGGGAATATATTCCCTCTCTTAGTGGGGAACATAGTGGGGAACATAATGGGGAAAGATTCCCTCATTGATTAATGTGATCCTCGATTTGGGAGTCGGGTCCCGCACGAAGCCGAATGACTCGTAGTCTGATATCATGAATGATATGTAGTCTGATATTCGGTCGTGACATTCTCCCCCACCAAACTCGTCAACGTCCTCGTTGTGTGCTGCCTTAAGAACTCGTTGATTTCGTCTTCGTACTGCCAAAGATCGAAATCTTTCTCCCAGCTTGTCTCGCTAGGAGGGTCGCCTCTCCATCGAACCAAGTACTCCACATGGTTCATATGCTTCCCACTCTTTTGCACCACCCGCCTTGATAAGATCTCATCAAGCTTCTTATCATGGGCATTGGTCACAGCTGTGGGAGCTCTCTTGGACTTCCCCCTCTCCGGATCTTCCGTGTCTGCTTGGAATGGCTTCAATAAGCTCACATGGAAGACAGGATGGAACTCCAATCTTGGCGGTAACTCCAGCTTGTATGATACTTTGCCGATCCTCTTCAACACCTTGAAAGGACCCTCGTATCGTCGCACTAGCCCCTTGTGCAACTTGGCAAAGACTCGGCTTTGGTGAGGCATCAGCTTCACCAACACAAGATCCCCTTCATCAAACTCTAAGGGACGCCTCTTTTTGTCCGCCCACTTCTTCATCCTCTTTGCCGCCTTGGACAGTTGCACTCTTGCAAGGTCCTTTTGCTCATCCCACTCCTTGGCAAAGCGATAGGCGGATGGATTCGGCCCTTGATAACCTGTGACAATCTTGCTAGGAGTGTAAGGTTGTTGTCCATTAGCAATCTCAAAAGGACTCGTACCTGTCGATTCGCTCCTTTGCAAGTTATATGAGAATTGGGCCACATCAAGTAACCTTGCCCAATTCTTCTGGTTGGCACTCACATAGTGCCTAAGGTAGAGCTCCAATAAGGCATTCACTCTCTCGGTCTGCCCATCAGTTTGAGGATGAAAACTGGTGGAGAAATTGAATTCTGACCCCAACAGCTTGAACAACTCGGTCCAAAATCTCCCCGTGAATCGAGTGTCTTGATCACTCACAATGGATCTCGGAACGCCCCAATATTTCACCACATTTTTGAAGAAAAGGTGGCTTGTCTCCTCTGCCGTGCATGCTTTGGTGGCTGGAATGAATACTGCGTACTTCGAAAATCTATCCACCACCACAAGTATGGTTTGGAAGTCACCAGACTTTGGGAGGGATGTGATGTAATCCATGGAAATGCTCTCCCAAGGTCTTTCCGGTATAGGCAATGGCTCTAACAATCCAGGAGTCTTTTGTTGCTCAATCTTGTCTTGTTGGCAAACTAGACAAGTTTTCACATACCACTCCACATCGTCTCGCATGTTAGGCCAATAATAACCATCTTCCAAAAGTGCAAGAGTTCGAGTAATACCTGGGTGACCAGCCCATTTTGAATCGTGGCATTCCTTCATAACTTCCTTCCGAAGTTTGTCATGTCGAGGGACATAGATGCGGTTGCCTTTGGTGAAGAGCAACCCATCTTCTAGCCAAAATCTGCGGGTCTTGCCTTGCTTCACTTGTTCTGCCAAGGCTTGAGCTTGGGGGTCATGCTCCATACCCCCTCGGATCCTTTCCACAAAAGGACTCACTGGTCGACTGATGGCTGCAAGTTCGGCCCTTCTACTAAGAGCATCCGCCACCAAGTTTGCCTTTCCTGGCTTATACTCGAGTGTATAGTCAAACTCAGCCAAGAAATCTTGCCACCTTGCTTGCTTCGGCGATAGCTTCTTTTGTGAAATGAAGTAGCTTGTGGCAATGTTGTCAGTCTTGACAACGAACTTGCTCCCCAGCAAGTAATGTCTCCAAACTCGCAAGCAATGCACCACGGCTGTCATCTCCTTCTCTTGCACCGTGTACCGCCTCTCGGTCTCATTCAGCTTGCGGCTCTCATAAGCAATTGAGTGTCCGTCTTGCATCAAAACACCACCAATTGCAAAGTCAGAAGCATCAGTTTGTACCTCGTATGGGAGTAGGTGGTTAGGCAAGGCTAACACCGGCTCCTCCATAACAGCTGCCTTCAGTGCATCGAATGCCTCTTGGCATCCACTCGACCAATCCCACACCTTGTTCTTCTTGAATAGCTCCGTCAAGGGTGTGGCAATGGAAGAGTACCCTTGAATGAACCGCCGATAATAATTGGCCAACCCCAAAAAGGAACGAAGATCTGTGACCTTCTTTGGGGGTTGCCAATCCTTGATAGCTTGGATCTTGGCACCATCCATCTTGATTTTGCCTCCGCCCACTATGTGGCCAAGGAATGCTACCTCCAGTTTGGCAAATGCACACTTCTCTCGCTTGACATACAGCTCATTCTCCCTCAACGCTTGAAACACCATCCTTATGTGTTGGATGTGTTCCTCAAGTGTGCGGCTGTATATCACTATGTCATCCAAATACACAACAACAAAGCGATCCAAGAACTTTCGGAGTACTTTGTTCATTAGTGTGCAAAAAAGTAGCAGGTGCATTAGTCAAACCAAATGGCATGACTAAGAATTCGTAAGATCCATACCGTGTTACAAATGCGGTCTTGGCCTCATCTCCTTTTGCTATGCGGACTTGATAGTAGCCCGATCTCAGATCCAACTTGGTGAACCATCTCGCATCCCCAAGTTGATCGAACAAGTCAGCAATAAGGGGAATAGGGTACTTGTTCTTCACGGTTACCTTATTCAAGGCTCGGTAGTCGATGCACAATCTCAGCGACCCATCTTGCTTCTTTTGGAAAAGCACCGGTGCTCCGTAGGGTGCTTTCGATGGTTGGATGAAGCCCGCATCCAACAACTCCTTCAATTGCCTCCGTAGTTCAGCTAACTCCGGAGGTGCCATTCGATAAGGGGCTCTCGCAATTGGTTTGGCCCCGACTTCCAAACTCGATGGCATGGTCTACCTCCCGTATGGGTGGTAGTTTCTTTGGGAGTTCTTTGGCATCACATCGTCAAACTCCCCAAGAACTTCCATAACTTGGATGGGCACTTCGTCATCAGCAGGTGTGCCTTCATCCATCACCAAGGTAGCTAGAAATGTGGGTTTTAGCTTCCTTACTCCTCTCTTCAGCTGCATAGCTGATAGTGTTTTTGCCTTCAGCTCCTTCTCCCGAGCCACTGGCACCACACAACACTTGCTCCCTTCGGAAAGTATGAAAGTGTTGGTGCAAGACACTGGGACTGCTCTTGTCTGGTCCAAGAATTGCATCCCTAATACAATCGGAAAGTCATCCATAGGAACAATGGAGAAGTCAAGTTTACCTTTCCATTCTCCCATTTGTAGCTCGACCCCTCGGGCTACTCCAAAGATGGGTTGAGCTTGAGTGTTCACCGTCTTTAGCCAGTCTTTCTCCTCTTTGAATTTGATGCCAAGTCGTTGTGCTTCATCCTTCTTCATGAAGTTGTGAGTAGCACCGGTATCGATCAATACACGAGACTCCTTCCCTTGCACGATGGGTCTAGCAAACATCCTCCCAGCTTGCTCCACCTTGGCATCTTTGGTTGAGGCTTTAACAGCACTCAACAGTTGCATGGAACTCATCCTTGGTGCTTCCATTACTTCGGCCTCCCTTGCCATGGCTGCCAGCTTGTTCCTCTTTGGGCAATCCACAGCTCTATGTGGCCCCTCACATAGAAAACATGAGAGCTTGAGTCTCTCGTACTTGCCCCGATTTTCACCTCCCCCATGTGTGGGTTTGGCTGGACGAAAGGACTTGTAGGGCTTGAAGGACTTGAAAGGCTTGTCCTTCCACTCCTTGGTTTCGTGGGCTGCTCCCCCACCTTTAGCCTTGTAGTCACGGAAACTCTTAGGCTTAGGTGGGTTTGAACTCTCGGCCTTGCTCTCAAATTCTGCCAAGGATTCGGCCTCGGAAATTACATCGTTGAGCTCCTTGACATTACGTCGATGAAGCTCCAACTTGGCCCAACTTTGTAGGCCTCCCAGAAATACGTACATGGCCTCCATCTCGGGCATGTCTGGGATCTCCAACAAGACTTCCGTGAACTCCCTCACGTAGTCTCGGATGTTGCCCTTGTGGGATAACCTGCGAAGCTTCTCCCTCGCCTCTAGCTCCCCATTTCTTGGTGAGAAATGTGCCTTCAGGAGCCTTTTAAAATCTCCCCATGTCTCCATCTTCAAGGTGCCACGCTCAATTTGAGCATGCTTCATCCTCCACCAGGTTGTGGCACTGTCGGATAGATACAGTGGGGCTTGGGAAAGTCGATCTCCATCGCTCTCCATGCCCACCCCTTGAAAGTATTGTTCAAGGTTGAAAAGGAAGTTGTCCACTTCCTTGGCATTCCTCGTCCCACCAAATGACTTTGGCCTTGGGACATCCAGCTTCAGCTTGGGTTTGGCAACCCCTTGCGCAATTCCCTTCTTGCAATCCTCCCTGATTCCAACCAAATCATCCTTAAATGAAGAGATCTCAGCAAGAAGATTTACCTTGAAGTCATCTAACTCTTCCCTCCAAGAGTGGATAGCAATGAGGGCGCCTTGCATCTCCTCGCGAAGCTCATTCACGTCCCCTGACTCGAGCTCGCTTATGCGTTGGCCATATTCCTCAATCATATCCTTGTCATCGGCAACCTTCACCTCCATGCGAGTGATCCTTGCCTCCAATGATGACAGATGATCAACAGTCTTCATTCTCTTCTTAGGTTCGGGAGCACGTTGGGGTAGTCTCCCCACACGGACCTCCTCGACCTCCTCTTCAAAATGGATGTTGGCATCAGAAGTACTAGGCATCTCCATTTCTCTCTCAAAGGATTGAGCCGTGGCTCCGCTACCAACTGTCACGGGACTAGAGTTTTGCGGAATAGAAACTCTCTGTGCGGCCTTAGACTATCGCTCTTGCAATAGACTAAGTAAGCCTTCCTCACAAAGCTAGCTAGAATGCTAAGCTTAGAACACAACTGAAAAGAGAGAGACACAAGATAATGGAGAGAAAGCTCTAAACTCTCAATATTGCAAGTATTGCTGGATTTGCTGGATTTGCTGGATGATTACAAATGAGGGGAGGCACCCCTTATATAGCCTTTACAACTCCCCAATGAATGGTGGAGATCAAGCCGTATGATCTAACGGTTATATACAAAAGTAGGAAGCACAAACACGGATCCCAAGTAGGGAATATATTCCCTCTCTTAGTGGGGAACATAGTGGGGAACATAATGGGGAAAGATTCCCTCATTGATTAATGTGATCCTCGATTTGGGAGTCGGGTCCCGCACGAAGCCGAATGACTCGTAGTCTGATATCATTAATGACATGTAGTCTGATATTCGGTCGTGACAACACCTGCTGGAAGAAGCTTCCCAAAGGATACACGATGTCGCTAAATTCCTTCCAAGTTGATCTCCTATCATTTATCACTAATTTCCTTTTTGGGATTTTTTAACGTTAATTTGTTTTGTGACGGAGTGTTTCACTTTGAACATTTATCTGTGCATTTTGTGATTCTTGATATTTTATCAATAATACAATTTTATTTTAATTTTTTTTCTCCTGTTTCGTTCATCAATAATACTATATTTTTTCATTTACAACATATTTTTTTCAATTTTAAGTAATTCAAACAACTCCAAATCTCCGATTATGATAATTGCACACACCAAACACTATGGTAAATTTAATAAAAACACTCAATCTATTTTTTATATAATTAAATAAAGTAATCCAGCAGATGAACATTTAATTAGATAATATCTTTCTTATCTTAAATAATTAGATTTAAGAGATATCGGGTTTAAGAACTAATGATATACAGTAGTTGATTAGATTGTAATTCCTAATATATTATCTATATAATAAAGAAAATCGAATACCCGGTGGTTTTGTAATTACAAATTAGTACTCTAGTTATGGTTAAATTTTGATTAAAAAGAAAAGAGAGAGAGAGAGAGAGAATAAATTCATTCACGGAGGCTTGAATAAAGTGCGAAGGGCAAAACGTGGGTACGAACAGCGACCGTCTCTGGCACCCTCCCTCTTAAATTTACTACAACTGTGGGAGAGATCGAAGAGACTCCAGGACCTTCTCTTCTTTAGGTTTTACCTACTGCACAGTACCTGAGGACAGGGGCCATGGGAATACTGAGGAGCGGCTTCTCCTTCTTCCTTGGCACCGCAGTTGGAATCTATGTGGCCCAGAATTACAACGTCCCGAACATTCGAAAGCTCGCCAACACCGGACTCCTCTTCGCCAAGCACATCGAGGAGACTTATCGCAAGCCCAAGAAGAGAGACGAAGATGATTGATTTTCCGGAGAAATTAGTCGCCTTTGGAGGATTCCTTCCTGTATTTTGCGTTTTCTGGCGGCACTTATTTGGGTATTGTCTTTCTCTTAGGATTTAGTCTTTTTTTTAATATATTTTTTAATCCTTACATAATTTTGAGATATTAGTGGAATCAAATTGGGTTCCTTGTTCACAGCTTCAGTTAGCCTCTTTTAGTTTCATTTTCCGTGGTTTAATAATTATATTGAGTAATTAGTAAAAGAAAACAGGGTATTTCCCGGTGAACTGCTTAGCCTGTTATTTCTATGTATCAGTTTCTATATTTTTCGATTAATTAGTAAAACGATGACAAGTAATCAGAAGTTTCCAGATCGAATTGAACAAGATAGCTACAATTACGTGGATTGTCTCTATGATTGAACACTGCATTCATTGAAATCATCGACCAAACTTGGTACCAAAGCATGATCTGAAAATCATCATATTTGCAAGCTGCCTTCTCTGCTTTCTAGCTCCCGGCCTAAAACTTTAATATACTGCAAAAATCTCTTAAAGAGGCAGAATCTACATCCAAGCTTGAAAATTCATGCTGGATTGGAGTTCCAGAATTTTATGCTGGATAGGCTGCAAAATGGTGAGGCAGCCAGTATGTCTGTCATCGTCATTGCTGTTAGTTCTTCAAATAATCCTTGTGGATGCTTTTGTCTCATGCTTGGAAAGTGCAACTGTGAACTTGATGGGTCACGTTGGTGGGTTCTCCCTTAGGTATTGATTATGTTGTATCCGGAACTCCCAAATCTGTTCTTCGCTAAATCATCAAGTCTCCTTGGTTTTTCCTTCATGATTTTTCTTCTTAGGACAATTTACGAAGATCCACGTCTAGCCACTTGTGTTATAGACCAACTTCTAGCTACATAGCATTTGATGCCTTTGGCGTTTGCCGGATATGTTTTGGCATTCTTCTTTTCTTTTGTTAAGACACGAAGAATGCCTTTACAAACTCCGGATATCGACTGTTTCCTGTGAATGACTGCTGATGTCTGGAAGTGCAAATACAATAATAGTCAGAATCACAACAGGGAGTGCCCAATATTTAGGAGTTTTTTCTAGAGATGGAATTTGATCACTCCTTGGGAAGTTGCAATTTTCAGAAGTTCTGTTGTATCCAGGAGGCCCAACGATAATACAGCTGAGCATGATCCAGTAGAAGGCCCAAGACGAGGGACATGAACCAGGGTTATACCAGCTCGTTACAGGGATTAAAAGTTGACAAGTCCAAGCTGAGAATTGCCAGCATCTCCAGCGTGATCACAAAGGAAGGGTATAAGTAGTGGAGAATTCTGTTAGAAGGGATATGCACAGTTTTATGAACCTTCTTGTATTTCTCTTCTTTTCTGGATAAACTCCTCACATGTTCTTAGAATTTAGTCTCTCTTCCATTGGAGGGAGTCAGGATACAATCGATATTAACAGTTTTCTACCTTCCGAATACATTCGTTATTAACAACTTACTTCATTGGTGCTTTCATTCATCTCTGCATAGATGGCAGAGTATAATACTCGGTTTCGTGCGTTGGATACTGAGGTCACGTCGATTCGGGAGGCTCAAGCTAAGCTGCAGGTGGATGTTACGGCCATGGCTTCTGATTTCACTTCCTTAGCGTCCTCGTTGGCGGAACAGTCGAAATTATTGGCTGAGCAACAACAGCTATTGAAGCAACTCTTGGCTCGTCCTGTTTCCACTCCATCATTTCCTTCTCCGGGGGATGCTTCCGTTTCACGATCCGTTTCGGGTTCGGCATCCACGGGCTCTCACAGTCGTGGTATGGTTCATCAGACTCGTCATAAACTGGCCTCCGTTGAACTTTCGCGGTTCGATGGTTCCCATGTAGATCGTTGGATCTCGAAAGCTTCGCGCTATTTCGAGTTTTATGATATTCAGGAGGAGGATCGTCTCTCCATTTCTTCCTTTCATTTTGACGATGCCGCAGCGGATTGGTATGATTGGATGTATCGCAATCGGCAACTGGCTGGCTGGACTGAGTTCGTCGCTGCTCTCACAAAGCGATTTCGTCCACGTGATCTGGAGACACCAGAGGGCATGCTCGCGAAGGTTCGCCAGGAATCCACAGTTGAGGAGTATCGAGCTCGCTTTGAATCACTCATGAACCGCTCCATGTTTCTTCCGTCTGCGTTCGTTGTACGGTGTTTCATTTCTGGATTGCGGGCTGACATTAAGGCCTCAGTGCTGCTCCAGGAGACTACTGACCTGGAGGAAGCCATCCGCTTAGCCCATTTGCATGAAACTAGGATTACTTCTGAGCAAATGACCAATAGGCCCAGGTTGGGTGGCCCGGGTATCTTGCCTACCCCGAAGCCTCTTTCCGGGTCCTCGCATGCAGGGGTTTCAGCCAATTCTGCGACACTGGCAACAGGAACCAAATTACCAGTTCGTCGCCTGACTCCAGCCGAGGTTGCTCACAAGCGGGCGCAGGGATTGTGCTACCAGTGTGATGAGAAATACAGCTGGGATCACAAGTGCAAGGCTAAACTTGCTCTTCTTCTCCGATACCGAGGGAGAGGAATTGCCAGTGGAGTCCGTTTCGTGTGTAGCACAAGGGGTTCGCGAAGACAAGGGCAAAGGCCTGGCTGCGGCAGAGGATGATACTGTTGTCTGCCATTATGCGATCGCTGGCAGCACTTCTCCATCAACCCTTCGATTTTTGGGTTGCATCCGTGGGTCTCCAGTTCAGGTTCTTCTTGACGGAGGTAGTACCCATAACTTTATTCAATTACGTACCACTCAATTCTTACAACTGCCAGTTGAATCCATTGCTAGCTTTGGGGTTTTAGTTGGGAATGGTGCGAAGTTGATGTGCTCTGGGTTGGTGAGGCAGATTACACTAGATATACAGGGTACATCGGTATGTGCTGACTTCTACGTATTAGACCTGCAAGGGTGGGATGTTGTGTTGGGAGTATCATGGCTGGCTTCTCTGGGTCCAGTGGTTATGGACTATGGCCAATCGCGGTTTGAGTTTAAACACGGGGAGAAGACAGTGGTCTGGAACGGGAACTTGTTAGATTCTGCGCAGCCAGCTTCATTGCAGGCCCTGCGTCGTTTGGCTTCCACCCATGCGGCAGCATCGTATTATCGTTTGGAGGTTAAAGATACGACCGTTCCGGTGACTGAGCCAATTCCACCAGATTTACAGAATATCATCACCGAATTTGAGGATGTCTTTCACCGGCCTCATGGGCTGCCCCCATCGAGGGACTGCGATCACGTCATTCCCTTACAGTCCTCGGCATCACCAGTTAGGGTCCGCCCTTATCGGTATCCGTATTTCCAGAAGCAGGAGATTGAGAAGTTGATCAAGGAGATGTTACAGGAAGGGATAATTCGACCCAGCCACAGCCCCTTTTCATCCCCTGTCTTGTTAGTCAGGAAGAAGGACGGTTCGTGGCGTTTCTGCGTGGATTACCGCGCCTTGAATGCGGTTACCATACGAGATCAGTTTCCCATTCCATCAATTGACGAGCTTTTTGATGAATTGCACGGGGCAGTTTTCTTTTCAAAGCTTGACCTGCTGGCGGGATATCACCAGATTCGGGTACATCCTGATGATATCGCCAAGACTGCTTTTCGAACCCACGACGGCCATTACGAGTTTTTGGTGATGCCCTTTGGGCTGACCAATGCACCGTCAACGTTCCAGGCCTTGATGAATGAGGTATTCCGACCATATCTGCGTAAATTTGTATTGGTTTTTTTTGATGACATACTTGTTTATAGCAATACATGGTCTGCGCATCTGGAGCAATTACGGCTGGTACTACACACACTACGACAGCATAGGTTGGTGGCTAAGTTATCAAAGTGTCAGTTTGGCCAAAGATGTATTGGCTATCTCGGACACATGGTTTCAGCTTCAGGGTTGTCGGTGGATCCAGAAAAAATAGCTGCGGTTCAGCAATGGCCTGTGCCACGAAATGTGAAGGAGGTCCGAGGGTTCCTGGGTTTAGCTGGATATTATAGGCGGTTCATCAGGAACTTCGCATCACAGGCCGGCAGTTTGTCTGATTTGCTTCGTCACACTGGTTTCCAGTGGAATGCGGATGCCCAGAGATCATTTGAGGGGTTGAAGCAGTTGTTAAGTGGGGCGCCGGTTCTTCGTCTTCCAGATTTTACCAAGCATTTATGTGTGGAAACGGATGCTTCGAATACAGGCATCAGAGCTGTCCTAACCCAGGAAAAGCAACCAGTTGCGTATTTCAGCCAGAAATTAGCGCCCCACATGCAGCAAGCGTCAGCGTATCAACGAGAGATGTATGCTATTACTCAAGCGGTTGCTAAGTGGAGACAGTATCTGCTGGGCCGAAGATTTTCCATTATTACTGACCAGCAATCTCTTAAGTACCTCGCCGACCAGGTCATTCAAACTCCAGACCAGCATAGGTGGTTATGCAAGCTAGTGGGGTATGACTTTGACATACAGTACCGAGCAGGAACTCAAAACTTGGTTGCTGATGCATTATCCCGAGTTCCGGTTGCTGAATTTGTTTCCTTGCAAGCCACGCCTGCGGATCTTATCCAGCAACTCCAGGTGGCTAATGCGTCGGACCCGGAATTGCTGCGCTTGCAATAGCAGCTTCGCTCTGCTCCACAGTCCTTACCTGGTTACCAGTTTAGGAATGGATTGATGTTTTGGAAGGATCGCCTGATTGTTCCAACAGCTTCTTCCCTCAAGCGGCAATTGTTAGCAGCTTTTCATGACTCACTGATCGGGGGGCATGCAGGAGTGACTCGCATGTGGCACCGCATTGCTTCGAATTTTTTCTAGTCAGGGCTGCGGCAGGACGTGGCAACATACGTGCGAGAGTGTCAAATCTGCCAGCGGATGAAAGACTCCTCTCTTAAACCAGCAGGGTTACTGCAACCCTTGCAAATTCCAGACCAGGTTTTTGAGTGCATATCCATGGATTTCATCACGGGTTTGCCTACATCAAGAGGAAAGTCTGTGATATTTGTGGTGGTTGATCGTTTGTCCAAATATGGACATTTCATTGCCATGACCCCGCCAATCTCCAGTGTGTCGGTCGCAGAAAAATTTGTGGCGGAGATAGTTCGCTTGCATGGCGTTCCGGTATCTATTGTGAGCGACAGAGATCCGAAGTTTCTGACGACGTTTTGGCAGGAAATTCATCGGCTACAGGGTACAACACTTTTGACGAGTACTTCGTATCATCCGCAAACCGATGGTCAAACGGAGGCTCTGAACAAGACATTAGAAATGTATTTACGCTACTTTGTGGGGGATGCGCCGGCAACGTGGGCTGAATTTCTACCTTGGGCCGAGTATTGGTACAACACGTCCTATCAAACGGCAGCCAAGCTCACACCCTTTCAGATTTTGTATGGCAGGCCGCCACCGGTTATGTCACGTTATATACGCGATTCTGCAGGCAATCCATTGGTAGAAACGCAGCTGATGCAACGGGATGAAATGCTTAAGTTGCTGCGCGGGAATTTGCAGCGTGCTCAAGCAAGGATGAAGGCCTATGCCGATAAGGGTCGCCGAGAAGTTCAGTTCGAGAATGGTGACTGGGTGTATGTTCGCTTACAGCCGTATCGTCAACACTCCCTGCGACTACGGCGACACAGCAAGCTGGGTCCCCGTTATTTTGGACCCTTTCAGGTTGCTCAGCGAGTGGGAGAGGTTGCATACAAACTTGAACTTCCAGAAGTGGCCCGGATCCACCCTGTATTTCATGTCTCATTGTTACGGAAGTGTTATGGAATGCCTTCCCAGCAGGTTACCCCCTTACACCTCGTAGATACTACCTCTACACTAATACTGAATCCTGCAGCTATAGTCAAGAAGCGACAGCTTCAGCCGGGCTCTCGACTTATGGAGCAGTGGCTCATACGATAGGAAGGGCTTCCTCCTACTGATGATACTTGGGAGGATAAGGATCAAATTCTCAGGAGTTTCCCCAGTATCAACCTTGAGGACAAGGTTAATTCGGAAGAACGGGGTAGTGTTGTATCCAGGAGGCCCAACGATAATACAGCTGAGCATGATCCAGTAGAAGGCCCAAGACGAGGGACACGAACCAGGGTTATACCAGCTCGTTACAGGGATTAAAGGTTGACAAGTCCAAGCTGAGAATTGCCAGCATCTCCAGCGTGATCACAGAGGAAGGGTATAAGTAGTGGAGAATTCTGTTAGAAGGGATATGCACAGTTTTATGAACCTTCTTGTATTTCTCTTCTTTTCTGGATAAACTCATCACCTGTTCTTAGAATTTAGTCTCTCTTCCATTGGAGGGAGTCAGGATACAATCGATATTAACAGTTTTCTACCTTCCGAATACATTCGTTATTAACAGCTTACTACAAGTTCCATCGGATGTTTTCCCTATTCCCTTTTCCTTTCCGCAGCTCAGTGATGACTGGTCTCATAATATTGCTCTTACTGTCACCTTCAAGATGCAAAGTAAAGTGACTAAGATCCCTTTTTTAGGTGGTTGGAAAAGGGTAATGTTTGATATGAACAACTTTTTTTGCAGGTATCAGTAAATAAGAAAGCCAGCTTATTAAGCATACATTACTGAATTTAATCATTCTGCCTCCAACCTCGAATGCTATCTGCGTTTCATTGCAAAGATTCAACATGTTCCTTGATGCATGGGTAAGTTTCCCAAAGAAAAGGTTGTGAACTCGCATCCCTACCGGAAAGTGTGTCTCTACATTGACTACTCCATAGCTTGGCTTTCTTCAAAGGCATCTGCGGTAAAAGAACCATCAAAATCCTGACTATAAACTAATAAATATATTTCTGAATTTTCATAAATTTAATTCTCGTTTTTGTTTCAAAATTAGTAAATATTTATTTCTTTCTTTTTCTATAAATTTATTTTATTTATTTTATTTATCCCACATGTTTTGCATAATAAAATTTTTGTACGACACTCAAATTATTTCTCAGTAAAGAAAATCTTCTTACAAGCAAAATTAAAATACTAAAAAAATATATAAGGAGTCATAGAGAATTGAGTGTGAAATTCTTTGATATGATTACGAAGGAGAGGTTTAATTCCTTATATTGTAATACAATTGCCCTATCAACCATAAAGATTGACATGATATAACTATATAAAATACAATTACTTATGGGCAATTAGGTGACACTGTCATTTAGTATAATATTACATGTTTTTCATAATTTGGAACATCATAATATGGATGTGGATGTATGATATTATTTATATAATATAAATTATAATGTTTTAATTATGTTTTTTTTATTTGGTTATAAACCAAAAATGAAAAATAAAGATTTTTTTATAACAATTTTTTAAAAAAAAATTATTTTCTTTGAAATTTTAAATATTATGAATAATTGAATTATATTAATGAATATTAGTTTTTATATTTAAAAAAAATTATTTTCTTTGAAATTTTAAATATTATGAATAATTGAATTATATTAATGAATATTAGTTTTTATATTGGATATTAATATTTAAAGAAATTATTTTAATATATAAATACTACTAAATCTTATAATCAAATATATATTTTGTATTATATATTAATAACGATAACAGGATTGACTTCCCAGTAATCCTCCGAGTCTGTCGGATACGCATATATCGACTTTCAGCGAAAACCACCGACAGGACGTTTTCTTAACGTGCTGATCTACCGGACACGATCCTATTTCTATTTGTTTCAATACCCTCCGGCGACGATATCGTAGCAGAAGTGCTCACTTAGACTTGGATTATATTAGATTATTAATATTGTTATGGGAACGAGAACTAATTTCTACAAGAATCCTTCTATCACCTACAAGAAGGATTTCAGTCTTTCTTCTGTCCTTCAAAACCTCAACGGTACCTTCTCTATCAAGCACCAATATTACTATAATTTCTGTTGGGAGATTTTGCCGATCGGATTCTTCTTTTGCAGCGTACAATATCGCCTCTGGAAATGCCCCTTTGGCCGAAGAGGAGAAACCGGAAAGGAGCCGTCACCAGAAACGGCAGCGGGCTGAAACTCAAAGTAGGCCGAATGATTCGCAAGGTGGGATTGAAGAGTACGATGATGGACCGATGTCTCACCAGGATTACATCAATAAAAGAAGGTTTAGTTGTTTAATATCACTTTTTTGTTTGCAATTTTCGTTAGTTATTTAAACATTTTTCGGTTGTGCAATTTTGTGTTTCTATTGAGCAGGAAAGAAGTGAGCGTGTCTCGACCTTTCGAAGAATTAACAACTGACGTATTGGTAAATATAGAAGTGATAATTTCTAGGTTTTTTCCTCTACTTGTTTTGCGTGAATATTTGATTTTTTATTGTTTCTCTTCTTCTTCTTTTTTCCTTGTAGCAAGGAAATTCCGGCTCGGTTTTCAGTTTGGTTAACTATGCAAGTAAGCCCCTTGGGAGTATCATTTTCTATGGCTTTGTTCCATTTATTTGTGCACAAATTGGATTCAGTTTTAGCGTAAGCTAGGATTGAATTATATTTAAATGCCATTAGCACGTATAAAGAAATAGAGAAGCTCTCCTTTAATGTCTAGCTTCATGCAATGTGTCAACTCAATGATATTCTTGCATTGCATATATGAAAACTCAGGTGATGAAAGTTCTTCGGAGGATGGAAACAAGGAGGAGAATCACTTGAATTCAGGTTTACTTCTTATTTCGTATCTTAGGCTGTTATTTTATTCATCTGTACTACTTCCTGGGGAATTCTCTTCCTTTCTTACTGGTTTATTTTCTATTGTGATTAACTTTCCGTTTCTTTGGTATGAAAATTTGGTACTCGTTCAGTGCAGAAATAGTTGTACTTAAATATTTTTTCATCTGTATTTGGTATTATAGTCAAGCAGTCATTAGTATTGATGAATGTTTTAGGTCATACAAATGAAGTTGAACTAATTAAGAGTAGAAGTGAACAACGGTATCCTGTTCCTGGAGAACCTGTTTGTGTGGTATGTGGGAAATATGGAGAATACATTTGCAATGAGGTGTGTTTTGTGTATCACATGTTCCATTTTTAGACGTTTCTTGGCTTGGCAACTATGTTTTATATTTTTACTGACCTTATAGATGCATCTCTTCTTGCTAGACTGATGATGATATTTGCAGCCCGGAATGCAAGGCTGAGATTATGCAGCGTCTTAGGCCAGAAGAGGTATTTCTCTCCTGTCAGCATCTTTGTAATGTTAAAAGAATCTTCTCTATGTTTACTGGTTCCTCCATTATTTAGTCATTCCATTTATGTGTTTCCAGAGCTTTGCTGGCAACCAAATCCCAGATATTGCATTATCTGGCCTCAAATGTGATATACAATTTCCCAACAATGGGGAGGACTTGTGGGACTATAACCACCATCGCTGGTCCAAAAAGAAATCCAACCTTTGCACTTATGAGTGGTATAACCCTTGTATTCATGAATGGTATTCTTTTTCATTTGAGCACATAAGTTATGGACCACACTCTGAAATAGGCTTTGATGGCCACAGAAATTTAAGTCTTTCCAGCATTCGCAGCGAAACCACATGATGTTAAGTCTTTATCATACAGACACAAAACTATCTGTTACCTTTTGCCATTGTAGTTGGAAATGTCAGAAGCCGGGGCATCTTCCTGAAGATTGTCTGCTAAAAAATGTAGACCAGGTTTAATATCAATCTTAATTTTTTATTTCAGCTTCTTTTTCTTGGTTCTATGTAAATATGAATCTTCATTAGCAGCCTTATTCCGGCTGGTCTTACTTGTAGGGGCATATGAAGCATAATCCTAATTTCATATCCAGAGATCTTCACGAACTTTACACAAGGTTTGTAAAATTAATTCATGGTTATTCCAATCTTGTTGTTATTGCCTTTCATTTTCTCAGGAAGAATGTTCAAGACAATAATACAACCAGTGACCAGACATATGTTATTGAAACTTCCTTTCCTTGTGAAACTGATGTGTTTTTGCTCTTGTGGGATTCTGATATGTGAAAAGGTTATATGTGCAGATAGATTCTTTACAAATAATTACACATGACTGTAACATCTTAGTGTTTATTGACCCTTTTTTCATGCCGCTTTTTGTTGAAAGTGCAACCTGAACTAAAGGAAAAGCCATTATTTTTTGCTCCTATTTCTTTGCACGTTCTTCAAGAACTAAGCTGCAGAAGATATTTGCTCATTACAATGTGAAAGCATCATACTTCTGGTGTATTTTTCTTTGTCTTCCTTTTTCTATATCAGAAGAGGCTGATCAGGGAAATAGGACAAAAGTTATAAGATTATCTTTACTGCAATATAAATGATTTTTCTGGTCTCATGGCATACATTGTCTATGTTGATTTTCCAGGTTCATTTTAACATCTATGAACTTGGAGGCATAGCTAAATTTTTTTGTGCTCTTCTTTACTAGTATGTGCTATGTATCAAGTGCTAGCATACTGCTTCAAGTTTTTGCCAGCTCACTTTCTAAACCATGAGTTTGAGATTTTGTTCATTAAAATTTGTCACATATGACAAGTTTAAGTCCATCTATTGGCTTTGAACATAATTTAGGACAAATCTTATTAAACAAATGGTTGGGCATAGTTTATTACTGTTCATCTGCCTTTGTTCGAAGGATTCAATCTTAACTTATTTTTTCTGTTTCTGTTTTCTATGTATATCAGATGCCATCAGATAGGTAGAAACTTGTCAGGGGCAAACTGCAATTCATGTCGCAGCTCCTTAAGTTTGGCTACATGCCTTCAATGTAGTACAGTCCTTTGTGACAAGTGAGTGCATCTCTTTTATATGATTTTTTGGTGGTTATATGATACTCTCTCTATCTTCTATAGTTTGGCTGGCCATTGATGTACAATGTTTTTAGTTATTTATCTTTTTTGGAGCAATTCAGAAACTGATTTCACTATTATTAAGATTCAAAATTCAATTCATTGAACATTAAGTTTGATCACTTTTTATCAATTGAATGAAAATTTGTGGTCTCTGTCCGCAATCTCTTGTGTGTTGATGTATTATTTTGCAACCCAATTTATCTACAATTAGCTATGTTCCTCTGAAGCAGCCAATGTAATTTAGTTATGATAGTAAAGATATGAATGTGAAGCAATAAGCATGATTCTTGATTTCCTTTTGATTTTCTTTGGACTATAAATACTAAAAATATGTGGACTTGTGTTTTGGGAAATGTTGAGGTTATGATGCTTCCTCCAATTGAAACTTAGTACTCAGACTGCAACAAAAATCAGAAAAGAGAGGCAGTATAATGCAAATGTTTAGCCTTACATATGGTTGATTGCTTCTCTGATTAGAAGCTTACTCGTTTTGGTATTTATTCTTCTTAATCAAATCCTTTCCTTGATTACTGGATTGATCATTGGTATATCTTCTTAATTCAGTGCAGGTCATTTGGAAGAGCATATCAGGACATATCCATCACATCAACAATACTACTCTCATAAATTAAGGCGTTTGGTAACTTCATGAACTCACAGATGACATGAATTTGAAGTAGTATTCCATTTCAGATTTTGAGTAAACAAGTTCTCGAATTAAAATATGCATTATAGTTTAGTTTGGAAGTAATATACTGGTGTGGTTTGTGTCACTTGAGACAAAACATTGTCTTCTGGTTTGAAATGACTTAAGGTTTGAATAGAGCTACATATTCAAATATAACACAATTCGATTGAAATACTACGTTAATCCTGCACACCAATTCACTTTAAACAGCAAAAAGTAGTTTTAGAGATTGTGTTGTAATAAGTGACTGAGGTGTGGGCTAAACAGTTAACATCCTTCATTTGATTTCCTGCCAAAATTACTGCCCACTTTTGATGTTTCTTTCTGTGTATGCCTTACTATTTCCATGGTTGCACATCCAAAAAGAGTGTAGTTTCTGAATTTAATTTACAGTATGGGCAATCCATCAAGTCCTGTACATCCGATGCATTCAATGATCTGGATACTGTTCATGAATTGAATGAGTTCATGTTTCCTTTGTGTGAGAGCATGCCTGCTTTACTAACTTGTCTTGGAGGAAAAGAAATTTGAGCATGAGTAACATGGCGATGTACTAGGACTTATGATTATTGATTTTTTCCCATGTTACTATAGTGCAGTGAAAAAGAAAAATCTTCTGCGTAGTAAAGTTATCTTGTTAATGGTGCAGGTGAAATGCTGTAAATCAACATGTAATGTCACTGATATTAAGGATCTTTTGGCATGCCATTATTGTTTTGATAAAGCATTTGACAAGTTCTATGACATGTATACTGCAACTTGGTACGTATCTACCTTCTTGGAGCTGTTATTTATATTTTATAAGATTTTCCAAGTCTTGCTACATCACTTGGCACAAAATAACTGTTCTTGCCCGAGTGGATATTTCTTTCGAGCCCTTTTTATTGCTTCTGGCCCTCTTTAAATTGTCCTCACTTTCCTAAACTATATAAAAATCATAATTCTTTTGTTGGTATAATTAATCAAAGCTTTTTTACATTTGAATCCATGGAGCACAGGAAAGGAGCAGGACTCTCAATCATCAGGGGTTCTATTTGCTGCGAAGATCACTTTGAATGGTTAGTATGGCAATATAACTGCCGTAGAATTGTTTCATGCGTACTTTTGTCCACCATGTAACTCTGTTGTTTGCTTTTATTTGTTGTTGCAGGCATCGGATGAATTGTTCAAGTGCAGGTGTCGAGGACAGTGCATATATCATTCCCAGGAATGTTGAGAAATGCAAGAATGTACAACTCAATGACTTCATCTTTTGATGAGGCCGTTTAGGAGGCGAAATGCTGTTTTTGCGCACTTTGTTGTTTTGGTTGCTGCAGTAATTAAAATGTACTTGTCAGATGGGATTGTGGCACGAGAAAGTGATTTATAAAAGATTGATTTTATACATAATGAAAATTAATTATCAAAAAATATTAAGTTATTATATCTTGTATGATATTTATCTGATTTAAATATGAATATTTTTTAAAAAATAAAATAAAATTACGCATCACGAGAAGGACGCAATTTGAAAATCGCCATTTGTTAACTTTCAATATAATATTTAAGTGAATCGATTTTAAAAAAATATAATTAATTGGAATTAAACCAAATTTGACTGGTATTTAATTAAAATTTTATTTAACTTTCGTATCAGTCCAGTTCTCTGGACCCCATTAATGAGTAATATCCGACTTGCCTAATAAAAAAACCTACAAACAGTTTAAGTCGGTATAAAGATTCTCATTGTCGGGCCCAAAATAAAATTGAAGAGTGGGCCTATTAAGCACACTGTGGGTCTTAATCGCAATCTGATGCGTTAGCCCATACAAAGCATCGCCTGGTAGCAGATTTGCGATTACTGTTTATTTAAGCTTTCGTGTCCGCCGTCGTCTTCGGGAAGGAGAATCGTTTTTGTTGAAGCTGTAATTTCGTCTTGGTTAACGAAGCTCTTTGTCGGAATTCTTGAACGTGAGTCTCAATATTCTTAAACGCGAAGCTCTTCCTCTAGTCTTGCTTGTTTGTTTGACATCAATCAGATTCTCGTTTTTTTTTTTTCCTCATCTGTGGACATCGGATTGCTATTCATTGCTCGGTTTCTATTATTTTGGTGATTTTTTCCTCCTGATCGCCGAATTCTACTGGAAAAAGATCTCTAATTCATATCCTTTTTTATGGAAGAATCTGTATTTATCGGTATATAAAGTCGTCGATTTCAGTTTTCCAGAACCCTAATTTTTTTGCAGCGAAGCACTTGTCGTGATCGTTAAAATACTGTTAAAATATATTTGAATTGAATTGCAGGGTTTGGTGACCATGGGAGGGCATGGAGGTCTTAATATTCTGCCGCAGAAGAGGTGGAATGTGTATAACTACGACAATAGAGAGAAAGTCAAGAAAGATGAGGAAGCTGCTGCCAGAGAAGAGCAGATAAAGCGTGAAGAGGCGAGAAAGCGCGAGGCTGAGTTCCGCCTTGAAAGGCTGCGGGCAACCCGGGGGTTGGCCCCTCTACGTAAACAGGAAGAACAGGCAGAGGAGGATCCTACTGAATTGGTCCGGGAAACGGAATCCAAGTCAAATCATATTAACTTGTTCGAAGGGATTAAGATTTTTGATCCGATAAAGGTGTTGGAGAAGGAAGGAACGGATGAGAGGGAGGGAAATAAGAAGAAGATGAAGAAAGAGGAGGTTAGGGTTGTGACTGCGGAGGATGAGAAATATAGGTTGGGCTACGGTCTCGCAGGGAAAGGCGTTAAGTTGCCATGGTACCTTGAGAAGCGGAGTGATGAGGTGAATGGAGAGAAGGATGATGAGAACAAATCATTGAGAGGGCGGAAGCAGGAGGGGAAGAAAGATAGGAAGAAGACATTGCAGGAGTTGCGAGAGGAAAGAATGAAGAGGGAGAAGCGGGAAAAGGAAAGGGAACAAGCGTTGTTATCAGAAAAGAGAAGGGATGGAAGAACTAGTTTTAGGGATAGAGAATTTTCCAGGAGGCGAGGTCAGTGAATTTCCCTGATGCATGTTCCTTGTTAATGTGGTTGACTTAAGGGTTATTGTTGATATCTCACTTCATTATCTAGTTCTATGTATAGGATTGACAAAGTAACTTCGTTTCAGAGCGATTTCTGTTTTCTGTCTTCTGCTTCTGCTTTGCTTGGCCGAACACAATCATTCATAATGAAAAAAAAAGAAAAGAGTTGCATGGATTCCGTACAAGTTTTTTTGTTGAATAAATATGGATCCCGTACCAGTTTTTTTGTTGAATAAATATGGATTCCGTACCAAGTAATTGCATGAAATCTTTTTGTTTCAAACGAAAGAACCAAAACTTTGGTTCCTTAGTGCTTGACTCGTAGTTCAACCATCGCATTTGGGAGGAGAATCTCGCGAATAGATTGAATTATTGCCCACATTCCTGAATCAAAAGGTATGGTATTGAATTCGATTTAAAATTTGAAAAATATATTTATTAAGAATAGCCTATATTTAAAAATAATTGTAATATCATATCAGCTTATAATCAGAAAATAAAACTATACAGTATTGTTGAACTAAGATATTCTTTTCTAATGGATCGTATTATACAGGAGGTTAAGGTAGGAACGCATTTTTCACCAAGCTAACCATCATGACCGGTGGGCTGGGCATCCAATGGTCGGATAATCGAGGAAATATGTTTAAAGGACGATACCAGAAAAAGTCAATGACAATCATCTCGAAGCCTGCCTGTCATTTGAACCTTCTGCGAGGTAACAGCCAATGTGATACATTTAACATGCCTGACACAGGCTACCATCCACAAAACATAGATAATGCAAATTATGTCTAATTACTAATCTCTCTGCATTCTGTCGATTATTAACTGTCCTTGTTATAATCATTTCCAGAATCCCTTTGAATTGAACCACAAAAAGAGAACCCAAGAAAAAAGAAAAGAAAGGAAAAAAAATCATCCTCTTAGGTTACACAAAAAGAATGCTGTCAACCGAAGCACGAGCCCTCCTCCACATGTCACTTTAATGGCCACAGCAAGTCACCTAATCTAAACAATTTTACTACTTCCAGAAGGCTATCTAAGAAGGATTGCACCAACATTGGCTGATTAGTTTTCCACCTTTTTTTTCTTTTTCCTTTTCTCTTCATCTTTTAACTGACTAAAAAGAAAGGAAAAGAGAAAAACATGTCGAAGAGGATATAAAGGTAGCTGCTCACGACTTCATGAGGTACCCCAAGACTAAGCCAAGCAAGCCAACAAAGATGACAAACATGTACGAGACACCACCACGGTTTTTGCTGACGTCACACTTCAGGAGTTCCTGCATAGAGTAATCTCATCATTGTATAAGCAGGAAGCAGCAGGGAAATAACAAGGTAATACATTGGAAGAGTGTATATCATAAGACCAGTACGCTTTGCCAAAGGGAATGTCATGTTTATTCATTGGGTACTTTGCTGTACTACCATCTACAGCTCAGCTAAACTTAAGAATCGAGTGAGAAGCCAACAAAATGCACGGTTCACTTTTAGTTTTTCCATGCGAAAATAATTAAAAGCATAGAAGAAGAAAAGTAACTAAAGAATGAAGGATGGCATCATAAGAGATGATCATAAACAATCATTTCAGCCTCACTGGCTGGAAATTTAGCACTATGTGTTAGTGTCAGTGGTCATATTTTGTTGATTCATATCGTTTTCTTTGCTCTTTGAATGGTTTGCAATAATGGTCTAACAATTTTTTAAGAAGACTTTTCTCCTTCTCAATCGAGGCATAACATACATTCTTGGTTTAGTTTCTTTATTAGCGGTTGTGCGCCTTTCAGTTTGATATCCCTATTCCAGTAGTGCTAATGTATATGCTCTCCAAATGAATGAATGAAAGAAAAAATCAGAAAGAGAGGATATACATCATGTCTAATTGAATAATCAATCAAACAAACAAAACTGCATACAAGTCAAGATGATGAGCGATCTTTGCATTTAAAGCATTGCTTTACAATCTCATGTCACTCAAAGACTTAAGAGACCATGAACAAAACACTGCCTAGGCCTTTTCCTCTGATGACTCTACTCGGCACATGCAAAAATAGAAAATAATAGATATAATTTACCATCAAGAGAGAATGATTAATAAAATATGACATAATTCCTTTTAATAAATGCATACGATATTATAATGATGGTAGGAATTATGGTTGTGGAGATGGATACAAAACCACAGTCAACCAAGCAAAACCCGGATGAAGTTGAGGGAAATCATGATCTGGGGCAAGTACTCTTACAATTAGTCAGATACGATCATCAAATAAACCTTCTTACAAGTTTTTTGAAAAAATATATAGTAACTGCAACAGGGATTATTAAGTTATAAACCACCACCACAGAAAGATTTGGCTAAAAATGGAAGACTATGCTAAGAGATTGAACGCCAGAAAATCCAATCATAAGATTATCCAACATAGAAACCTTATTCTGTTCAAGTTCCTGTCAATCTTGCAAAGGACTGAGCCAACAGCAATCTCAAATGACAAGTCTTACTAGACTTGTTTAACAACCTTATTCTGTTCAAGTTCATAAGCATCTGGCCATCATATGCTAATTTTATAAAGATTTAAAATTATAGGGAATAAATATTTGTTATCTCAACCTTAATCTGTTCGACCCCAATTCATTTGTTATAGAAAATAAACATTGCACTCAGACTTGTACCATTTCTCTTTATTCAGGCATCACCGAGCACCTAGCTAAAGCAATCCTATTGAGAGGTTCCAAACCTTCAGGGTTGGCAGGGATGTAGATAAATCATGTGTAAAAGAAGAG
The DNA here is from genome assembly GCA_019739055.1 of Passiflora organensis. Lineage (NCBI taxonomy): Eukaryota > Viridiplantae > Streptophyta > Magnoliopsida > Malpighiales > Passifloraceae > Passiflora > Passiflora organensis. Next base: position 9,134,786 of record JAEPBF010000278.1, on the reverse strand, counting down.
ACTCAGCCCCGAACACAATGAGCTCAAAATTTATAAAAAACATATCAAAACTTGGGAAATGAAAACTTTTGCAACAACAAACAAATTATCTAACATGTAAAATGAAAATATCTCACCAATTCCTGACGAAGCTTGTTATTTTGTTGAACTGCACTGCTCTTTTCCTCAGCAAGCTTTGAAATTAGAGCTCTTGCCTGGTTTCATAACAACAATGATTAAATATATAGTTCTAAATTCCACTGCAATACAAACACCCAAGAAAAAGTACTGACGGTACCAAGGAGCAATAGTTGGGATGAAAGAGCAGATATGCTTTTCAAACTCTCAACATATGCAGTGCTATGTAATTAAGACAAGCAATGGTACAGTCTAAAAGAATGAATAACCCTCTTGAAAGACTTAGCATCAAATTATAAAAGTTTTAGAGAAAAAAATCAGTACTCATATATAAATAAATAAATCCAAAAGTATTTAGTGATGTTTTGAAATTCACCCAATCAAACAATAACAGAATGCTGAACTGAGAATACTTCGCAAATAATCGATTTATAATAGTTCCATAGCCACCATTTCTTTGTCGAACAGAACTTAAAATGGCCATGATCAATATATCATTGAAAAGTGCAGGTCTCATCATTAGATTATATAAAAATTAATAGCAATAAAAACCTTTTACTGAATTTTTAGATATAGTAGCCTTAATTATATTCATCCCGATATATTGCAATCAAGTCCATCTCTACATCCTCCAGAAGGTATACTTTCATTGATTCAGAAAAAAATAAATGAGTGAGATGGATCTCAGATTTGGACTATAAGGCCACTCCAAGAATGGTCCCCTACCATCAGATGAAGCTGATAGACTATGGGTCCATAAACTCCTTAACTTCTACATAGAAGCTAAAACACAGCATTGTTACCAACTGGTCTAGTCTGCCATAACAAAAGTTTACCCATCTTCATCCAAAGATGAGAGAACCATGAGTACACAGGTAGTTTACCAGTAGGCAGTAAATGGATCATAAAATTCCAAAAGCTAAATCAACTATCAGAGACACCACTGGGAAGGGTCCAGCAATGTAAGACTCTAGGTTGGGGCAGGATGTCAAGATTATGAATAATGGCATCAGCGTTGTAATTAGGATTTAGTAACAATTAGAAGCTATCATATTTAAAACAAAGTATCAGAAGGATAGACGTGCCAACTAGCCTATTTGTAAATTCATTAATCCAAGTCCATCTCATTTTATGAGCAGGAAGCAGCAGACAATATTGGGATCACGGCAATAAATGGAACCCAAGAAACCTTTCAGCAAAGTATGTCACTTGATATTTGATACATCCAATATCACAAAAAGGTATGCTCAATAGCAATGGAAACAGAGAGACTCAACGCTTCTCTGCCCAAAGAAAGTCCCAGATGAGTGTTTGTGTTATAAATATAGTTTTTTTATTTTCCCGCTTAAGAGAAAAATGCAGAAAAAATAAATAGATCATTCTAAAATACTGAAAATTGGTGAAGTTTGATCCGAAGGGTTCTCATAGAAATTATCATTCCAGGATTACAAGGTCATCAACATATCCACACAAAATTGCAGTACAACTTAGTCGGAAAAAAAAAGCAACCTAAACTGACATGCAGATGAATTTTACCTCGGGTGTTTTGTCTTGAGATTCAAGTCGTTCTGCAAATGCTTTAGCAGCCTGTATCCCCCCAAAAAAAGGCATCTCAAAAAAATATCAGGTTAAGAAAGTAAAGCAGATGCCAATGCGAGTCTGATGGAAAGATGATTTTAGAAACTCACGTTAGAAAATTCAGTGTTGTGCATATTCCCGTTTTCTGATACAGAACCCCTTGGTGAAGACCCCTCCTCAGAACCTTCGGCGACAGGAGAAGGAGGTTGTGGTGGAGAAACATAAACCACTCTCAACTTGGATTCCTCAACAATATGCCCTGCCTCCTTGTTGAACTATAAGCCCATAAAATTCAGTCAGTAAATTTCCCCACAACATAACAATAAAAATGGCCGAGAATCATCCTACATAATTACCATTTCTGAATTGATGTCCTTTGCGGTTGCACCGTCAACTGTCTTCACACTCTGAAGCAAGAACTTATCCTTGCATTGTAGATCCGAAGGAGCCTCCTTCTGTGCTTGCATTGTAACTGAACAGCCAATCACCAAAGTCATAAATCTATAACTAGCCGTCACATATAAACAAATCAAAAATCAAAGCGCATAACAAGACTAACTGCAACTTTGTACCAATAACATCACAGGTGGACCGCGGCAACACGATCCCAGCATTGGGCCGAACACAATACTTTTTGGGATTTGTAGTTTTGACCTAAGCATCAAAACCCATTTCACATTCCAATTATCAAAATCTCAAAAGCAAAAAAAATAAATACGAGCAAACGCAGGAAGACATCAAAACATCCAAAACTACATTCCCTGGCGATTTTTCCAGCAACCAAAGCAGGGATTAGTAGCGCTTTGAAATTCAAAAAGACAACAATCTGATCCGCGCAGAAAAAAGAAGTAAATAAGGAGGCATTACCTTGAAAGCGACATAACTGTCAGTTTTATTCGACAGTTGAAGAGAGCATGAGATCTGCTTCTTCAATTCAACTAATCCAACAAATAGAGAAACAAAAACAAAAAGGAAAATCAAATCGAGCCAAAAGCAAAAACAGATAGCGAGAGAAAACGAAACAAAAAATGAAGAAGGGAGAAATAGGTTCATCCGCCTCTCTCACATGGGAATTTAAGCTCTACAGGTTCAATGGTGAGAAGCTCTCCAGTACTCATCGTGGAAGGAAATGGACTTGGATTCCCGGAAAGCTGGGTATCTAAGGATCCAGAATTGTATGTGGGGAAAGACGAGGGAACCTGTTTCCTCAAACCTTGAAAAGAGTGGAATCTGGTTCCTCTTGAAAGCAAAGATAGGCGTCGAGATCGAGATCGAGATCGAGAGAGAAAGAAAAGGTGATGTGGGGGCCTGGGGTTTACACTTGTACGTCAGATTGATTTGTGGATTCCTTTCCTTTATTATTATGGGTAACCCACTATTGCAATGTATAATAAACACACATTTTAAGGCTCCTACCCAATCAATCAATCATTTTTATTGACCTTATGCCCAATATTATTTTTTAAAAAAATTGAGTATTTGATTCAAGGACATCAACTTTTATATTAATTGGTTTGAGAATTAAGAAGGAAATATCAACTTTTATCTTAAATGACTAGAGAATTCGGAAATCCCCACGAAGAAAGATTGACAAACTCTCTTCCAAAAGCAACAGAAAGGATAGCAATAATGGCAGAATGCGCTGATTGTCGTCACTTTCATAAGTGTGATATTGCCTAAAAGCTATACATTAATTGTCCAATCACCAATGGGAGGCAATGTCAGGTAACAACGCAAATCTTTCCCGTTTAAAATCCAGTGAAAGAAGTAACTGGGCAAATCCAAAGTAGGCCCTGGTGCAGATGACGAGAAAGACCATTTTTTCTTGGTGTATAATGACAGAGAACTCGCCTCTGTTTTAGGTGGGTGGTGGCTTACCAAAACAAGGAAAGCTTTCATTTCAAACCAAAGAAATTAATGGTAAAACTAAAAGCCTACGCATCATCTGATGGATCTGCTTCCCAATAAAATATATCTGCAATAATGGCGTACGCCCTACTGCGGTGCAGCTCGTACCTACTTTATTTACGTTCCAGTAGATGCGATCTATGACCAATTATATATAACAGAAGCTGTACGATATCCAGGAAAGAGGAAAGGTGCCGATTAAGTAAGTTCGGGCCTTCTCGTATGAACCGATGACACTCGAGTTCTCAACGCTTCGGTATGTTGGGCAACTCCTTTCAGAACCTGCCAGAGGTGAAAACGGAAAGCACGAAGGAAGACATAATCATAATCTGGTTGAATGGAAGTTAGGTAACCTTTGGCATTAGACTGACCATCTTAATGTCCTCCAGAGCTGTTTCCAGTTTTTGGATTTTCTGTGAAACAAAGACCAACCAGCATCAGCATTTTGCACAGAAAACCAATTGTCAGAACAAAAAAAAAAAAAAAACTATTGCATGATCCATGATTACAGGAACAACATACACTGCTGGCCTCTCTGACTGCATCCTCCAATGCTTGAATTTTGTTTGCCTCTAGCTTATCCTCGTATTTTGTCTCCTGGGTTTCTGATTCTTTAGGGCTTGTGAGGTTCCCACAGAAGGAACCCTCGCTCTGGTAAATTCCCTTGCTCTGGGCAGCCTCTGAAGCGATACCATTTGCCTCTTCTGTCATCCAAACTGACTGTAAGGAAGACAGCATCGTTCATCCAAAGCATGACTGTTAGCAGATGAAATGGTAGGTAATGATTTATGACTATAACAACAGTTAAAGAAAATAACCTGAATCATCTCCGTCACATCTGGGTTTTTCCAAGGTCCTTTATCACTAAACAAGCAACCTCCATAGTCAGAACATTTGCAGTTGCCACCCAGAAAACTTGGCAAATTACTAGGAAATCAAAACACCGAAAATTAACGATCCTTAGTTTTTTAATTTAACCATATATATATTAGACCTGCAACTAGAAAATAAGACAGTAGTTAACCCTTGTATAAGCATGAACATGCCACCTTGGATCAATAACTTCAACCAGGTTACTTAGGTAGTTGTATCCCAGCACCTGTCATGGGACAAAAGAACCTTTATAGCATTTTGTTTTTTAAAAGAGAGCTGCAATTAATGGTAATTAAAGCCCATCAAACATGAGAATCATGATGGAGGGGATAGTGTCTCAACTTGTATCTTTGCTAATGTCCGTTGATCAAGAAAAGCCCTCAGTGCTTTCCATAACATCCTGAACCCAGATCCAGCGTTGACTATAAACAGCTTGTTCAGAGTCTGAAATTTCGTTAGTGCTAAGAATTTAATCCAAGTTATGAACACAATTCTAGATCTACAAACCAGCAAGTTAGAGGAAAATCTGAGGTATTATTCAGTTAAGACTGGTTATAGTTTGATATTGAAGGACAAGAATGAAATGAAATGTTCATACCTCCGGATAGTATTCACTATTAATCTTCAGAATTTCCATGAACAGATATCTCGCAGGCTTTGAGAAATTGGACATTCCCTAAGCAAATGCAAGAGGGTTATGATTACTTATACGCAACAAACACTAAGATTTGATGAACTCGCATGCAAATGGCAATGCACCAAATTGCATTTTATCTTGCACAAAATTTGATATCATTTGTCAGATGGGATGCTCACCACTCCCTTGACATCCAAAACACTTGTGATGGAGGCAATATGCCTCCTGGCTGCAATTGAACAAGCAGGGAATCTCAAATTTGATGTCTTCTCCTGATCAGATACGTGATACTTTATGAATCTTTCGGTTGTAGTCGCTTGTAGCAGTCCATTAATATCTATCATCCCAATTCTCTCAATGTACACCGGTCTGCCATATCTATCAACTCCGTGATATCCATGAGGATAGCATTTCTTGACCTTCTCATATTCATCAAATTTGAATTCCTGCGATACCCAGATAGCTCCAAACATATGAGTTCTTCGGAGGTTAGCAGGAAATGAAGCTGAGGAATTCAGACGGCGACGACAACAATAACATATAAACATCAAAGTATCTCCTTTAAAAAGGGTATATTTTGAAAGCCACCTTTTGAATTGTGTCAATAGCATTATCCTCGCGCCATTTGAGATAGTTTAGAAACGCATCCTTTGCTTTTGATTGATCAAAGTCCCTCATCCTTAGAAATCTGACACGCAGCGAAGAACATCAAACACCTCTTCATGTAAGAACCAATGAATTAAAGAGGAATGCGTGAAAACTAAACTGCTAGCATATCAAACTTACCGTAAAAGGGTATGATAATCATTATACTTTGGCAGAATATGACCTTCAAGAAAAAGAAGCTCGCGGAAGGACTCAACCAGTTGTTCATACTTCGGATCATGAGTTCCTTCAATGACAGTTTGCAAGCTTTTGCTTCTTCCAAGTTTCTTAAACGACTCCATAAGCTTGAGCGGGTAGTTTAACACCGTCTTGATGGATGCAGTACGCAATGAGGGAAGCCTTTCTACTTCAGGATGAGGAAGGTGCCAGTGAGATTCAATCGGGGGATGAACAGGTTTAGTGCTTCGTTTCTTTATTTGAGAACTCTTGGAGATTGAAGATTCCTCACCTTCACTACCACTTCTTGATATGGCTATCTCTCTACTAGTCTCCCTTGATTTGAACATGTTGAATCATCAAAATATGATATACTAAACCACTGCTCTTCTCTTCCAATCAAACTCAGCTGAGGCAAATCACAAGGAAGTCAGTATCAGGTTTGTTGATATATACTGAAACAATCAATTATAGAATCCAGATGAAGGATCTCTTTTGTACGTGAAAGTGAAGTTTCCCATTACTGATTTCCCGAAAGAAATACAGCTCTGATAGATTCCTTTATATCTTAAAGAGACGAGCTAGAAAAGCAAGTTGCATCAGAAGAAAGCACATATGCTTTCTCTTCTTCTGCTCAAGCTTCTCTTTTCCTTTTCTTGGTTGGAATATTTGATTGTTAAGGTACCTCCTTATTAAAGCAAGGAAATGCATATTCCAGGAGACATTGTGGATATTACCACGACCCCAAGATAGAGACACCGGAGCAAAGTCCATAACCCTTGAGATTATGTATCTGGTTTTGCTTGATATCATTTATTTAAACTTGTAATCCATTGATCAACCTTGAGATACCAGGATTCAGTGTTGAGGTTTTAAATGCTTATATAGGGTGATTTATGCCCTGTCACGCATTATAAAACACTTTAAAAATTTCGATTTTTTTAAAAAAATTGTGGGATCTAATGAAGCTGAATTAAAGGAGGGTATGAAGAAATCCCTGTAATGGTGAATGGGGTTAATTATCATCACTGCAATGTTTTAAAACAGCTCGACTTCTTTAGGTGCAAATGCACAACTTTCTTATCTTTCGTTCCACATGAAGACCAACTCATATTTTGATAAGGACTTTCATGCACTTTTTCTTACAAGTACTTGGCATTTAGCAGGAATTCCCTTTGTGAATAAACACTTACTATGTACGGCCTTGACCCAAGAGGGGTAAATACTACAGCAAGGTAAGCTATCCAAAACCCACAAGGCATCTTTGTCCATATACCACAACCAACGAAAGTTGAATCCGTTACTCACGGAACATCATAAGAAAAAAAGGAGGGACAGTTGAAGGATGTCCTCTTATGCTTCTATTGCAAGAATACGGTACACTGGAAAAAAATGTCTCTTTTTGTTGAGACATTTAATTCCAAACATAATAGAGAGCAACCAGTTCACAGAAAAGTAGAGTCTTTACCTTATGTTACCTAAACAAAGTATGTGATGTATGAAAATTGTGAGAAGTAGAACCGAGGGACAAAACTAAATCTAGGCTTCCAGTACTCTGTGCGCTTCTTGTGGTATTGACAGCTCCGCATAATCGTCGACGACAACCTGATTAAGATAAATTGGTCACGTGAAGAAAATGGAGAACCATTTATTCAGAACCCCAAAATGGTATACCAGAATATAATTTGGCAACAAATTATGGTCATTGGCAGTAAAATTGGTCGCCACAAGTATTCGAGATGCACATTATCATATTGCATGAAAAAGAATGCGAGAAAGCGAACCACAATGAAGTTACTTAAAACAATAAGCCAGAAAACTAGAAGCACCTCAAACTGTCGGCTGCCATAAGTGTATTCTACATGCAATTGCTTGGGTTGTCCAGGACAAGGATCACAAAAGCCCATAATACCCGACTTCTTTACACCTTCGTGAAGCTGCACCAACATGTTAAACAGAGATATTCAAAACAATCTGCTAATTATGGAAAAATCAATATAATATTCAAACATCAGAAGCAAAATCTGAATTATATCACTATTTTTTGAGAAAGCACAGAGCAAAAATAGTGAGAGCAAATATAGATAATTACAAAATGTATACAACGTTCTCAATAAAACTTCTCAGCATATTCCACGGAATAGCTGATTTTCTGGAAGACAGCAAAAAACTGCTCAAATAACAGCAAGCGACGGCTCAATAATCCAGCTAAAAGGTTCCTACTTACCAACTGACTTCAACGGGATATTCAACCAAGACAGATTAAATGCATCCATCCATGGAGACGCTAACTCTAAAAAATAGAGTTTCTTGAATTATTTCAGGCATAAGTGTCCAGTATAGTCTCAATTCCAGACATTGACGTATAAATCAAACACTACAAACCAGATAGTGCATTACATTGACCTATGAGAAATCCATGACATCGATGCTTTGACATTCAGACAATGTTTGTTTCGGTAGTAATTCATTAAATAGAAGTCATATATGCCTTGTTTCACTCTTAGCCACCTAACTATCTCAGTTTAGTGATTTTCTATTTCGATTTTCATTATTCTAAATTTTTAAAATGCCACCTATCTACTTGCTTCACTTTACCATTCAAATCCGTGGTTTCTTCAGGTTTGGATGGCATCCATATGAGCCTACGCTTTATGGCATTGATAATTTCTGTGTAACTAAATCCACATGAATCACAGTACAATATGCATGAAAGACAAACACAATAAGCCAGTTGCATTCAAGAATCACAATTTAGAAAAATTAAAAAGTTAAAATACCTTCAGTTTCCCGGAATCATTAACCAGGAAATTAAGAGGTATTGTAACATCAATAACAGCTGAAGCTGATTCATCAGGTACTTCCTCTAACTCGTCTCCTTTTTGGGAAGCTTTGAGGCTTCCATAAACTGCTTTAGTAATAATGAGTCCATTTGTTTCTAACTGCCTACTTCTCTTCCTATTGGCCACAGTTGTTAATAAAAGCTGAGCCTTTTCTGCTGCTCTTCTTGCCTCTTGCACCTGCATAGAGATCAGTTCCGTTACTCAAAACATTTAATTAGCTTATTTGATGAAGGATACAAGAACAACCATTTAAGTAACAGCACAAGTCCTAAACAAATGGAGATGTAAATGCATTTAAAATGCCCTGCATCACTAAGAAGCAGTCAGAAATAAGATATACTGTCCAGCAGTCTCAAAAGGCAATGCAATGAGATGAATAAGTTCAACAATACCAAGAGAAGGCCCAAACTCAGCTTTAAAAACAGTCATCCAAGTATTATTTTACTTAAGTTTACATTAATTTAGCGCCATTAGCTTAATGACAATCGAATGTGCATCACAGTATCAGCTCAATCAAATATAGCAAATTATTGGAGAAAGAGAAGACTTCCAAGTCTATCTTGATTAGATATCAAGAAACACGTCAATTAGAAAAAATCTAATAAAAAACAATGTGCATATTTCAAAAAATATACACAAAGCAACTCAGGCATAGGCACAGTATCCCATTTCCTCCAAATAAAAAATAAGAATCAACACAAAAAGCATAAACCAAAAGTTTCTAGTTTGAGTGAATAAAACCTGGGCAGATGTTTTCTCTTTATAATTTAAAGCTTTCTTCGTTTCCCTGCGAAGATTATATGGCCTGATAACAAATTTCTGCAAGTAGAGAACACACAAAAATATAAAGCTGTGAACAATTTAGAAATCATAATTCCATGGTCAAAGTTTATATCATCGCACATTTCAAAATTCCAAGTCACTGCGTACTGAATTGTTAAATCAAAGAAAAAGCTAGGGACCCTGGTAAAATTTGATATAAACAGTAAGCAACGATCTCCAGCTATTCCTAGCAATGTACTACTGAAAAAGAACCATATATCAGCTATGGACAAGCTATACAAATCAAAGACCGGATAACCAGATTAAGCGGTGCAAGGAAAACATACAACCATTTGAGAGATGAGAAATAACTGTATCTAACATCTGATCTACTAAAAGCTTAAAATGATCCCATGGTTTTAGTGTTAAAAACAAAATGCACAACGATAATCCATTCTGCCAACAAGAGAAGGCCGAGCACATAAAATCTAAACCTGTATCACAAAATTGAGAGATACTTTTAAAAATTTATGCCTTCATAATGTGCAATTGAGAACAGAAATATCTTCATTTTCAAGCAAGTTACAACCAGTGCCACCGTCTTTATAAATATATAATACATACTCATGCTAAAGTGACAGAGGCTTTCAAGAGAAAAAGACAAAAACTACATTGCTTCGATCTTGTTTAGCGATTGCTAAGTACCCCTGAGATGGAATAAGAATTAGAGAATAACTATTTGTATCTCACAAAAAATAAGTGTGGCTTCTGTAATAACCTCGAGTAAGAAGTAAAGGGATGCTGGTATTACAAATGCTCCAGTTGCAAACAGTGGATCCACAGACCCTGAAAGCAATATCTGCACATGACTGCTCATCAGTAAAAGAGAAGGAAAGAAGATGAGAAGGCAAGATAAACCGACACCAACATCAATTAGTTGTTATGTCATTCTTTTTGTCCACAAATCTTGAAAAACCACAGTACATAATCAAAAAGTGGCAAATAGTGAATCTCCAAACAGAAGTTTTAAGACAACATGAATACAATCATCTACAGGCAGGGATGAAGAACAAAATGCCAACATTTTATTATGCTGCATTGTTAGGATTACAGAATTTGTGAAGACTTTTGAACGTCCAACGGCATATATACATAACCTGTTCAGAGAAAATTACCAAAACAGTAGAAGAGAAGCTTCTACATGAATTATCCTCTGATCAATTGAAAATGCATATCCTTCAACAATGCCCCATTGACTGTTTTAACAATGACAAAAAATACACTCATGGGCTTTGTCTGGCTCTTGGCTTGAGCATGGACGGGTGTTTTGTTAACGACTTTCCAATCCTTTTTTGATAAAAAAATTATTATGTTGGTAATTTGATCCATCATTTCTTGAGACTAAGGATTGATTTTGACTTTGGATTTATAGTTTATAGTTTCATTATGATTGTGATTGTAATATGTTGCTTGTTATGATTCTTCAATCTTCTCACCTAAATCTCATTAATGTGATAGTGTTGTTCAGACTGTGCAAGTACATTAGGTCAGTCATCGACCTATCATGGTTTAGTTTCTAGGTTAGCCAGTCACTATTAAGTTTGATCAGATTTACAAATTGAGATTATATATACAGATACCAGACATTTTTTATACAATTTTTAGATTTATTTTTTATTTAACTTTTCATATTTTTATTATATTCTAGTATATTGGACATTGTGGATAAATTTTGAGATACTTGAATTGAGATTGATTGATAGAATTATTAAGAATGTTGTTGAGTTTTATTTGAAATGAGTTGTTGTGGTACATTGAGATGATATTAAATGAAATAGTTGTTATTGGATGTAATTAGCTATGGATTGATATAATAGGTTTTAAAAATTTATTTTTGATACGAATTACCCTATATTTTTATTTTCTTCTGCAACATTATTTCTACTTTTTTCCTAATCTTACAAGATTTTAAAAGTAGTAGGATGATTTTTATTCTTGCAATCTCATGGAAGGGATACTCACCCCCATAATAAAATGCAGGACGTGACAAATAGCATCTTTAATAGTGTGCCTGCCTATAAACTTTCCATTTCTTATCACAAAGAAATTCTCACAGCATGCGCTTATCTTCTCTGAAATAGTGCCCTCAACTGTCAATTAGTGAATATCAACCAAACAAACTCACCTAAATGCTTAGGCTCACTTTCTGAGGATGATGTTCAAATACCCATTTCACGGTTTTGCTGAATGAGTGTTTTCAAGTAGTGAAATAGCTCTAGTTCCATATGACCTCTGAAACCAGACTACTATCTACCCTTCATAAAATAATCTAGAAATATAAGGTTGACCAAACAATAAATGCCAAGTAGAGAAAGAATATGTTTTGCTTACAGGAATAATTAACCTTTGTCCCCCACGGTGCAATTCCAATTTCCAAAAGATACCCTGCCAATAAAATTACATAAAAAGATATCCACAAATATGGAAACATGACGACAATCAGAAAATAAGTCAAGGTTGAATTAGTATGTGCTATCCAAGGATAGTGCTTAAGTTAGTGATTTCTAATAGGCATGTACCATGGATAGTAGTAGTGCCTTGGTCACTTTGCACTTAAAATGAAAAGTTTATATATATGTCTACTGTTCAGTATGAACAGCTAGGGCTTCGGCTATATCCCACTCAGTCATTGTGTTTGTGCCTGACGTAACAGAAATTGCAGACAGCTGAACCTGAAAAATATCTAAGAGTCTGGGTTCGAGCAAAAGAGAGGTTATTTCTGCAAGTACTTGATCTTACTGATAGACCGGTCATCAAATATGTTTATAAAAGGAAGAAGAAGAGGGACAGCACTACAGGGACAACTGTCAATACCTAGGAGAATATCATTTTGGGAGTGGGATACTCTGACAATTCGGTTTTGGTACAGAGAATGATTCCCTGGGAGAGGGGGGATTTAGGGACGACTTTCACGCACACACAAGCATCGTGGATTTTCTTTGGTGATTGTGAGGTCCCAGTTTTCTAGAAAGGAGAGTAGCTGCCTCTCGAAAGCAGCTTGCTTTCCGTTTCTTGCCCATATCGGAAATAATACTTGTTTTCACTAGTTACACAATACCATACTCTTTTGTTCTTCTACTTGCATTACTTGTTGAGACACAGCAGGGAAAAGATAAGCAGAATCTTATCACTTACTTCCATATTTTCCAGCAACTGAAATTTCAGATACTCCATGAACGTTGTATCAGGAAAATTTAGCAAAAGCCAAATTTACCTTTTAAGATCCAACGGCTTCAGTGCTAATGATTCCAGTTCAAAGTGATCAATTAAGACTCCAAGAATCCACTAACTTATGTCATAAAGATTCTCCAAAGCTGAAACTTTGATTTCAGAAATATTTTCCTCGTATATCCTATGCAAATGACCCGTTGAGACTATAATATTAACCACTTCCACATTTTATCAGGCAGCAAAGTATAAAAATGAAACAATAAACCTTGTACCATAAAGGTCTTGGTTTTGAGCAACTACTTTATGCAAAAGTGAAAAATGGCAGAATCAACACTGTTTGTTTTCATCCCAAGACACCAAACCTGATGGATCAAAAATTGGCACAGACATCCGAGCAGATCATGTGATGGATCACTTTGTTACTACACAATCCAGAATATAATTTCTATATTGGTGTTTATGCTTTTACGTACCTGTATTCCAATTACATACATCATTCTAACCATACTGAAATTTGATACTTTCCTCCCCCCACCAACTTCGAGCTCCAATGCATTGCTGCAACATTAATGTCTAATCATAAAAAGGAAACCCCATATACTCAATCTACTCAAATATGCAAATGGATTTTTTTCCCAGGATTTTGGAAAATGTAATCCAAATGTAATATACGAGAAAAAAATATGCAAGGGATACTGCCAAAGGGAATCCTAATTTTCCTTTATTAAGAATGTAACTATTTATATTGCAGTAATCACTACAACCAGAAACATGACAACACTTTCAGAAGTTTTGGTTTTCAAGTTACTACAAAGGTTATACTTTTATATCATCTTTTATCACAAACCAGATACAGCATAGGACAAACAAGAACATGTCAGAGTAAAAAGCATATGCATATGGTTTAAAATTAGGTACAAATTGATCATAACATTGGAGTATCATACATAAAGATTTGCGCACTAACCTTCCAAGTCTACCCGAAATACGACCGTGAGACTTTGAAGAGAAGTTATGTGTATAATGGGCTGATGCTCCAAAATAGCTTGTGCCCATCTGCAGAATTATCAAAAGGAAAGATTGAGGCAGCGAAAATCCCTCAAAGGAAAAAATAAAAGCAGGTCTTGAAAACCCATAATTGTTTCTCTACAACAATTTATGTTCTTAGTTACAAATTACTTAAAACAGTGGTCAATACTTGCAACTTTAGCACCATTTCTCATAAAATAAATGATATGCATGTACCTTCAATTCTCCACCAGCAGACATGTTTTCATCCTTCTTGCGCCATCCAACTGCTATTGATGATTCTGAACCTAAAACAAGATGTATCTGCAAAAAAAGAAACAAAAGATAATTAATTGATCTGATATGTTTGAAGAGGCTTGGAAAAAAAATGAATTTTGATACAATCTTATTTTCCATTTCATATTGAGTAAAAAAGAAAACCTGCACAATTTCTTCTAGAGGACATAATAAGATTTAAAGGGTTTAAATAGCTAGAATAGTAACATGCATCACATTACATCATAGACATTTTATGAATTTTTGGTACCCCGGCACTGTATAATGTGCTAATGCTAATACAAACATCAGACAGTTAAAACAAATAGACAATACCACTTAAAACAAAAATAAAGTTCTTACATTTCCATTAGCTGTTTCAGAGAGTTGGCGTGTCCAGGTATTGGAAAGATTATATGAGCCATCCTTCAAAGACTTTGCAATGGCAATTGTGGCCGTTGAGTGTGAGGAGAGTTGACTGAAAAAACGATAAGAATAACTAAACTAACTCCCAAGGAATATGATGGACATTAAACCAGTTGTGGAAACACAAATTCTATACCGTGTACTTTGTACCACAAGAAGTGCTCGTAAACCAGCTGTAGCTATAAGTTGTATGTACGAAGCTGGAGAAAGCTGATGCCTGAGAATAGCAGAAGCAGAAGCACCACCGGAATTATCACTAACTTCCAGATCCCCACCTACCGCCACTGTAGTACTTTTTGATATTTGAGAATTAACTTGACTTGACATAGCCATCCTGAAACAAGAACACCAATAAATGATTTCCCAAGAACCTAGGCAAAAGACACAGCACAACCACACTCGCCACTTCAAGAAAAATAAAAAAGTAAAAATTGTTTTAGTAGGGAGGCCACCATTTTGTTTCCCCAGAAAAACTGGAACTAAGACATAATAGTCTCAACACAATGAAAGCTCTCTCAAACTCAACATCCAACAAATATCAAAACATCAATTAAAAACCAAAACAAGCAGCATCATACACAACATAAACGGAAATTCATGTATATACCCACTCATGATGCCATCACCATCCAAATACTGAGGCCAGGACACATGAGTAACTATTCTTCCGGAAGACTGAAAATTCGCGGCCATCTTCTGCAACTCTTTGTTACGTCGCAGCTTCTCGAGCTCGGCCTTCAACTCTTCCGCTTTATTCAGCTTCGGCCCCAGCTCCAAACCAGACATTAACCCTTCCATACCGTAAATATCATAAATCACCCTCTTGTTCTCATCAGACAAAACCTCATACGCTTGGCATATCCGCTGAAAGTTCTCCGTAGCTATTTCCTTCATCTGAAAAACAAGCAGTAATCCTGATTTTCAACTGGCAAAAACGAAAAAAAAAAAAAAAAGCAGATGAGGAATTGAATAAAGTAAGAAGCGCACATGGAAATCCTGGTATTTATCGGGGTGGTAAACTTGAGCCCAGTGGCGATAGGCCTTCCGGATTTCTTCGTCAGTGGCGTCCGGTGAGACCTGGAGCACTGCATACAGTTCTCTCTTCTGCTCTTCTTCTTCTTCCCTCATTCTTTTTCAATTCGCTGAATCAATGATCTTCTTCCTTGGATCAAATAATTGAAGAAAAATAAATAAATTGAGCGTCTAGTAACTTTAAGGTTGTTCTACTAACATTGGATATTAGCAAGACAGAGGAGAAGAGAGGGTTTTGTGTGTGCTTTGTGTGGAGTCTGAGGTTTTAGTTTTAAGATTGGGGTTTTTAGCGGCCCAAATTGCGTCGGGGTTAATATAGAATATAACGCAAGAAATAAAATTTTAAATTAGTTTTAAAAATAAATTGGTTTATAATATACGATACAATTGATGTGTAATTTAGAGAGGGAAATCAAATTCGTAATTTTTTATTCGCATGTTCTTAAATTATTAACTACTGTATTTATTCATATAGGGCTATTTATTAAACTTATCACTCATTCTTATCCATAATCTTACTATTTTACAAATTTATACAGATTTTTTTCATGCAATAATCCTCTCTATGTTTGTCAATTTGCAAATCATAAAAATATCATCATACTTAAACATGAATTTGTAATTACATATTTGATTGTATTCGTTTTTTTCCAGGGTTTTTCAATATTCACTCAAAATGAGAGTTTTCATTTTGAATTATTTATGTTGAAATTGTTATATGATAGTTTACATAGTTAGTATTATTATCATACTGCCCAATACACATGTAAATTACATGTGTCACATTGTGTTTTGACCAAGTGTGTAGTTAATCAGCGTGCATATGTATCTTTTGGTCTGGTGAGTGTTAAATCACATGCCTCACGATAACTGATGTGACGTTCAGTTATTTTTTCATTCAAGAAAATTCTCGCATGTAGTCGAGAGAATAATAAATGTATTTTTTCCTATATAGCTGATTGGAAAATGTATTTTAATTAACGAGTACAAAAATGTATTTTAATTAATGAGTCCAAAGCCCACATGGTATTCCAAGAACAGCATAAAACTATCCAAGGCGGATGAACCCAAGAGCGATTGGTAATGGTTTTAAGTTTTATGTCGAAAGATGCTCTATGAAGATAAATCTCATTTGGGCTTTTAGAAGGCCCGAAGAAAAGGAAAAGCAATTTTAATACAGAAAAATGTTATTAGAAATATCTATTTCAGAATATATTTGATTCAATAATATTTTGTATTTTTTAATAATATTTGAGGTTATTATAATCTAAATCAATATATTAAATTATATAAGATAAAATGAGATGTAATCCAATCAAATACTAAGCTGGGAAAATCTAGGAGACTTTGAATTCAAATCTGATATAGATTATAATATTTCGTAGATCAAAATTATATAGCACAGTAGAGGATCGTGGATTCGTGGACATGGAAAGTCCATCCGGAGATATATTGGCATTACATCAAGTAACCCCTCTGGGAAATTTCTCGGAAGCTTCGACCCAAGGCCCACGTTCTACATGTAGGAAAAAAACAATCCTCATATTAAAAAAGGTTGGGGCAGAAATGGAAAGGAGTGTATTATTCATGTATCATAAGAATCGGAAACACATAAACTCAGAGATTCACCTTGTTTTATCTAAATCTTGAACCAACTAAACGCCACATTAGTATATAGAAGCGAGACCCATCATATCGGTAGGTTCCATTAGAATTTTCTCGCGTTTGCCTCGTGGCTTGCTCTTCCCCTTTTTTTGTATTATATGGATTTGACATCGATTTTATAACAGTAGTTTTATATCTCACTCGTTGTCTCATCTATACCCTATTCTGTACAGGATATATGACAGTTCTTATCAGCTACCATGAAAATTTTCCGCTGTTTCTTCTCCTCACAGAAAATTGACTCGCCTCTTGTGTACAGTGTCCACCCTTAAACTTGTAGCTTTAGCCATTTAACTTGGGTTAATGGCACCACACATGGTGGCAGTACTGGCCAAGTTCAACCTCCTGTTGACCTCCCACAGCACCCTACTGACTCCTTTCTTGCTATGCTCTTTCACGCTTAAAGTCACCTCCGGTTTCTGGGTTGTTCGGCGAGCAAGTGCTGATATGCTTTACGCATCAAGGCTCTTCTTCTTTCAGTTGAGTCAAATAATCTCCTTTGACAATCAGCAAACGGCTCATGGCAATCGCACCAGATGGGACAGAGCTCTGCGCTTAGTTCGTCTGATGGTAACCAATGGAAGAAGAAGACCCCCTACCACACAAACTGACGAGGATAACTTCCATTCCCTCTCCATTTTCTCACTTTAGTATGTTTTTGTCAGTTTTCCTGAGATCCTCACTCTCTCACTATTAAGCATGGATGTGTTGCACACTGAATTCCTTTCATCGTACGTTCTCTTTCTTGATTCTTTGTTTTCCTATGGAAAGGATTGGTGTTGTTAGTGTTGGTTTTTGGTATTATGGTGGATATTGATGGAGGATTTTGTGTGATCCTCTTAGAGTTTTGGTGGGGTTGGCATTACCATTCTATATAATTCTGTTCCTTTATGGACTATATTGGTACTTTTGTCATATCCGTTCCCGGTAAGTACCTTCCTCCGTTCGAAAACCAAAGTATACTATAAAATTGTACGGTACGTACCTCTATACTTGATCCTAACAGTACCGTCGTTTACTGGGGATCCGATCAACAGGTGTCACCAGCCATATACTAATCTTGTTAATGGTACTGATGACCGTGCTTGAGCAAAAAAAATTACTAATTAATACTAGTCCTTAAAGTTGTATAGTCTGACTATTGCTATAAGAATAGATCAACAGGTGTCACCAGCCATATACTAAGCTTGTTAATGGTACTGATGACCGTGCTTGAGCAAAAAAAATTACTAATTAATACTAATCCTTAAAGTTGTATAGTCTGACTATTGCTATAAGAATAGATCAACAGGTGTCACCAGCCATATACTAAGCTTGTTAATGGTACTGATGACCGTGCTTGAGCAAAAAAAGTTACTAATTAATACTAATCCTTAAAGTTGTATAGTCTGACTATTGCTATAAGAATAAATCAACAGGTGTCACCAGCCATATACTAAGCTTGTTAATGGTACTGATGACCGTGCTTGAGCAAAAAAAATTACTAATTAATACTAATCCTTAAAGTTGTACAATCTGACTATTGTTATAAGAGTATTCTCTTTTTTTTTCCTTTATTTTTTATTTTTTTTAAAAAAAATTCTCAATCGATAACCAGATTAATCACACACCCTGACTTAGCATCACACCTTTCATTACGAGTCCAATGCGGGAAGCTACAAACTGAAAATATGGACATATATGTGCCTCTTACAGGGTGGCATCTCTGGAAAAGAGGATATTTCCGGGTGTACTCAAACAGACAGGTTGTCTTCTTCATGTGTTTCTCCGAAACAGGGTCTCTAACGCCGACCTTTACAAGTAAAGTAAAAGAAGGGGGCTCTAATAAATAATCTTTTCTTCGGTATCGATCAAAGGAAGATGTATATGACCCATACTATCTGGTGGTGTTACTTCTCGTTATCCTGGGAAGGGTAGAAACGAAGTTACGTAATAGTTCATATATATATATTATGATATTATCTGTAGCATTAATATAAGATCTTTTAGTCTTTGCATCATTTAATTTCTTTCCCCTCAAAGAGAATTTAGTTCCCAAAAGAGGCTTCATCAACTAACGGCTGAGATCTTTGAGGTTGTCTCTCCGTTTCTTTGTTAAACCAGTTGTCTCAGTATCATACGATACATCGAATTCCTGAGCTTTAACAGAGCTCCTTCGTATGCTTTTTTTTTGACGATTCAAATCGCCGTATCCTAAAATTCTCTCCTTACTGCTTAAATACTTCGGCCGTGGCCTCAAAACCATACACTTGCATTTTCTTAGCGGGAAGTACGCACACTGTACTCTCACAGAATGCGAGGAAGACAAAGATATACTTGCACTTCTTCTTGATGAGCCATGATCTAAGCCCATCATATATATAGATTAATTATACTTGACATTATCAAGGAGGGTGATCTTCCCTGTCCCTCTGTTTCTTGGTTCTTGGCCAGATAAGGTAGCTACCAATGGCTTGTAGGGTAAGGAGTAAAAGAGACACTTGGGTTTGGGTCGTGAGGGTCTTGTTGTTATTGGTTCTGGTAGAGTGTAAGACGAAAGCGTATGGAGAGGTGAGGACGGCGCAGCAACGGCAGGAAGAGGAGAAGAAGCTGCAGGGCCACAGAAACGCGTATGCGACGATGATGTATATGGGAACGCCAAGAGATTATGAGTTTTATGTGGCAATACGCGTCTTGCTCAGATCGCTTACCGGGCTCCATGTGGAAGCTGATCTTGTTGTCATTGCTTCAATGGACGTTCCTCTCCATTGGGTTCGAACCATGTAAGTACTCCCATCACTGCACTTTGCTTTTTTATTGGAATTAGCACCAGTTGAAGATCAACTAGCTGTATCTTATCCATCTGTGAATATAAGAGAGAATTAAACAATTTATGATACGATGAAAACTTTATCAGGAAAGATGAACTTGGAAATTATTTTTTGTATCACCGCTTATGAAAAGAGAGGTGGAACACTTGGAACTTGTTTGGGTTCGTTTGTCTTATTTAAGACCAAATGAGAAGATTAAAAAAACATAGCTTTGTGGAACAATTTGTGAGTTCATGGACTCTCCACTCATGACAGGAATGCTAATTGCGCAGTTAGTGCGTTCTTGCTTTGCTTGATGAGTCATCTTCCAATTTCATTTGACTGGGGATTAGTATGTCCGGAAATCATCAGGTCCTATTGGTGAGGTGACAAATTTTCCTCTTTCCAATCTCCTTTAGTATGTTTTTGCTCTTTGATTTGTCCCAGAAAGATATTAGTGTTTCTTTGGATAAGATGCCGTTTGGTAGACCCGGAATCAAGCTCATGCTCTGTTTTTGGATACTGGAAAGGACTCGGAAAGGTCCTAGCAGAACGCACAAAAAATGGGGCCAGTTTGGAAACCCACCTCCAGAAAAGGAGTGAAACTCACTTTGTCAGGAAAACATACTAGTAGCACAACAGTACATTAGAATATCCACCAAGATATTTATCAATCCTAGCTCTGTGATGTTTCCGTTTCATTTTCTTCGTGTAGAATAGAAAGGTACCCTGTAAATGGTATTTTCACGACTCTGCTTATCAGACAGGCAACTCAAGTTGTGTCTTATTTGAAGACTCAACCCATAAGCTCTTCCGGCTGAGATGTTTAAAAGACAAACTATAGCCAATACCCGACACTTTCTATCTTCCACTTGATCATCAATTATTTTTTTAAAAAGTAACCATAGTCACTTAATCATCAAAATCAAGCTGTTAGGGATTGAAATTCTGGTTTTGTGGTTCAGGGAGGAGGAAGATGGAGCAAAGGTGGTGAGAGTACAGGATGTGAACAATCCGTACAAGAACCAACCCAATTTTGACAGAAGATTTAAGTTATCATTGAACAAACTGTATGCATGGAACCTCGTGGAGTACGAAAGGGTGGTTATGCTTGATGCTGACAACCTTTTCCTGAGGAAAACTGACGAATTGTTCCAATGTGGTGAATTCTGTGCGGTCTTCATCAACCCCTGCATTTTCCATACTGGTCTCTTCGTATTACAGGTAACAAAATCGGGCATATAACGTTCATTATATTCTATGGAAATCCGTCCAGATGATCTTAGCCCATCGGTCTATCCGGGGGACCTTCATTTGCTTGCCATTGCGATTGCCTCTTCTGTTTTGCAGCCATCGGAAGCGGTATTTAAGGATATGCTTTATCAATTGGACATAGGAAAAGACAACGAGGATGGAGCAGATCAGGGTTTCATCGGAGGCTACTTTCCGGATTTGCTTGACAAGCCAATGTTCTATCCCCCTTCAAATGGCACCAAACTTGACGGGTCTTACAGACTCCCTTTGGGCTACCAAATGGACGCGGCATACTACTGTAAGTAGAGCAGAATACTCCAATTTCTACGCTTGAAACTACAGCTAGCTTACCGTCGCTGATTCTTGTAAATTCGTTGTTGGGTTTTTCTTGCCTCAGATCTAAAACTTCGCTGGAACGTACCATGTGGACCAAATAGCGTCATTACCTTCCCGGGTGCACCGTGGTTGAAACCATGGTACTGGTGGTCATGGCCCGTCCTTCCATTGGGCCTTCACTGGCACGAACAACGTCTTCAACATCTAGGGTAAATGAACGCTCTCTGTTTTTCTTTTTAAATTAAAAGGATATTCACCGTCACAAACTAATCTTTTTCGTTGATCGTAAACACTATAATCAGGTATACAGCAGAAATGCCTATGGTAATCATCCAGGCTCTGGTTTACATCGGAATTATCGCGGTGACACGTCTAGCACGGCCAAATATTTCCAAGCTGTGCTGTCGGCGAACAGAGAAGAACATCTCCGTTATACTGGCAGCTGGTCTCAAATTGATAGCAATATGGTCAATCCTCGCTGCTTACACACTCCCTTTCTTCATTGTCCCGTGCACACTTCATCCAATAATTGGCTGGGGACTATACTTGCTGGGAGTATTTGCACTTGGCTCTATAGCGATCAATGTATTTATGCTGCCAACTTTACCAGTTATGACTCCTGGGCTTGTCATATTCGGGGTCCTTTTGGTCATGGCGTGTCCCTGGTATTCTGATGGGGTTGTCAGAGCTTTAGCAGTTTTGGGTTACGCCTTTTGTTGCGCACCCATGGTCTGGACATCGATGGTTAAGGTCGTGGCAGGCCTTCAAGTTTCACTTGAAAGAGAAGCTTTCTATCCTAGATTGGGTGAATCCGCTCCACCATCAGGATTCACCAAGTTGTGCTAGGATGGATCACGCATTTGCTTATGTCTTGGTTCAAGACTGGTTAATTTGAAGGTTCTTACTTAGAAAATATCAGATCTTTTGTTTAAGGATGACCATTTCACTCTGATTCTGATCAGTAAAAACCCTCCCAATCCAAGCAAATATGGAGGTACCACCGAACTTGAACATACAGACACTGTCAGACCTGTCAGGTCTGCTACCGTCTGATATTAAACCCCCATCCAGACGAAAAGCCTTTTTCTTTTTATCACAATAAATGTTGAAAAAGTACATTTTAGTGTTTGATGGGTCCAAAACCAATACTATCTACTGCCATATGAGACAACTACATAAGTTTCTTTTTTCATTTCTTTTCATTGAATAAACCATCTATTTGGGTTGACAAAGGTACTTGTCCAGTGTCCCAAATGGAAGGCGTGTGACTCTTGTCTGGTTCCAACGCAACGTTCGAAAAAAATACAAATGGGTCCCAGTTGATAGGGACCAGAAATGGATGGCCATAGCCAAAATACAAAATGGATTTAGCCATGACTGAACCGTAATAGTAACAGCAGTACCACCGCATTAATTTTGGGCCAAGGTGACCGTTTAGAACCAGGATGCTAGAATAATGGTACCCACGGGCCTGTGGATGCCCTCAACGCCAGGATAATGTTAGTAATACAAACTACATACTTATTTCTGCAGCTTTAATTGCAACCTCGTAGTGGGCGGCCAAAAGGCCACATTAAACAATCTCTAAACTGACTTTAGATATTCCCTTTATCTTAGATTTTTTCATGATTTTTCAAAAAAAATTATTCTCTTCTCGTATATTTCAATATATTTCAAGCTCTGATATAATACCGATCTAGACTGCTTATAATAAGTATAGAATACATAATTTCAGACTAGTTTTTTTTAAAAATCTCCTAGACCATGCAAGTCCAGCAAATGTAATGACAATAATCAGCAAAAAATTACAATGATTACAAGTTAGAGTGATCCTACTACCTAGGAGGTATCTTCCAAACGCAAACCTCGACCGAAGAAACACTGCCCCCACATGAAGAAACTTGCGTATAATCCAGCCAAAACCCACAACAAAGCCGTAATCAGCTCCATGTCCCCTTAAAGGCAAGAGAAGAGAAAAAAAAATGACCGTTGGACATTAAGAAAAAACCCTATAAATTAAAAGTAACACCCCGAAAATAATTTGCCCTCGTATCAGATTATAAATATGCACCCGCTCTCTCCTTCTTACATTCTTCGAAGCTTTAATTTGCAGTCGAAAAGAAGCCCAAGAAATTCTCTCGGAGACATTCTTCTTCATTTCCCTCTCTTCTCTTGATTCTGAGACCATTGAATTCTATATTAATTAATGGCTTCTTTCACTTATCTGTTCTTCTTCTCTTTGTACTTGATGTCGGCATTATTCTTATTTCAAGCACCATCTTTAGTGACAAGCTCTATTTACAGGTACAGGCTCCACTCGGACACCAGCAATGGTACTTCCAACTCTACCCGGCACCACCACAAATGGGTTGGACCCGTCGGCCACCGTCTGATCACTGTTGACGTTAACGGGTCCGGCGAGTACCAGTCAGTTCAAGCTGCGGTTGATGCTGTCCCGGAGAATAATAGAGAAAATGTGATGATAATGATTGGCGCCGGCTATTACATGTAATGTATTTCTTGTTCAGTTGAGACATACTCATTGTCTTTCACAACTTAATCATTATTCCGAGGGCAAATATGAAAACCGTTCTCCTAAAAATTGCTTTTCGAGACAACTTTTTTCTTGAAAGTTACAAATTTTTCGCTAGGTTAAAAGAAAAAGTCATAGCATGGAGTTCTCATCCACTTGTTTTGTTTCTGCTTTCGTTTATATTTTGAAAAGATGTTAAAAGGATAGCATAAACTTAGCCAGAGCTGGCAAAACAAACGCGGCCTTGGAGCGTCTAGACAGAACATATCTTGTCTTGTATCAAGCTAGTAAGAGAAATACGTTGGAAATACCTAATGCCAATTAGGCGATAGTACGTTACTGTGCATTTGCATGTCGTTATCACTAATATTATGTGGTGGTGGCGCAGAGAGAAGGTGGTGGTGCCGGTTACAAAGCCCTACATCACGTTTCAAGGTGCGGGAAGAGACATGACGATTATCGAATGGCATGACAGAGCTAGTGATCGTGGTGCCAACGGTCAGCAACTGCGTACTTACAGAACTGCGTCAGTTACTGTTTTTGCAAACTACTTCTCGGCTAGAAATATAAGCTTCAAGGTACGGGAGAGGAAGACAGTACTAGCTACTTCAGATTCCTGTAGGAACGTGACTCATTAATTTTGTGCTCAGAACTAGGTGGACCACACTTGTCATTTTTGTGGGAATCTGATAGAAAGGATAGAGAAAAAGTACTGCGAAAACTGATCTAACATTTACACTAAATCATTCTAGTGGTAAAAATAGCATACATATATAGACCAGAAATCCTATTTGATTCAACTGTTCAAACTTGCTCATACCTGGAAGCATGGTTTTGCGTAGAACACAGCACCAGCTCCGATGCCGGGAATGCAAGGATGGCAAGCAGCGGCATTTCGGATATC
The DNA here is from genome assembly GCA_019739055.1 of Passiflora organensis. Classification (NCBI taxonomy): domain Eukaryota; kingdom Viridiplantae; phylum Streptophyta; class Magnoliopsida; order Malpighiales; family Passifloraceae; genus Passiflora; species Passiflora organensis. The sequence continues at coordinate 9,109,792 of JAEPBF010000278.1, read as the reverse complement.
AGGTGACAAGGCATACTTCTCAGGCTGTGGCTTCTACGGTGCACAAGATACACTATGTGACGATGCAGGGAGGCACTACTTTAAGGAGTGTTACATTGAGGGTTCAATAGATTTCATATTTGGAAACGGCCGCTCCATGTACAAAGTAAGAAGTTAGATATATACTCCTATCTATTGTTCTCATTGTACTATCCAATTACCCGTTAGTTATGGGTACTGCACATTTCGAAACGAATATGAACAGTAAGAGGCTGACTGGAAAGATGATTATTTACCAGTCCTGTAAAAAGTGGAATGGCAGACAGATTGTACTGTTTTGATAGCAATTTAGGTGTCAGTTTGGCAAAAGCACTCACTGGTCATGTAAAGCTTGCTTATTTATGAGGGCTGTGCCTTACTGTTATGATTGGTCCAGGACTGTGATCTGCATTCAGTAGCAACCAGATTCGGATCCATAGCAGCCCAAGACAGAAACTCCCCTGATGAGAAAACAGGCTTTGCCTTCGTCAACTGCAGAGTCACAGGCTCTGGACCGCTCTATGTAGGCCGAGCCATGGGTCAGTACTCCAGGATAGTTTACTCCTACACATACTTCGATAACTTGGTTGCACATGGTGGCTGGGATGATTGGGACCATGTCAGCAACAAGAACAAGTAAAATTCTTTACCTCCAAACTCCTGTTTCCTCTTCTGGGCCTTCAGTTATATTACTATATTTTGATCAAAATAAGGACCCAAATCCTCATGAGTTTAGTCCCAATCTTCTGTTCTTTACCTTCTCCCTTGACGTTTAACTTCGAATGCAGGACTGCGTTCTTTGGAGTATACAAATGCTGGGGACCCGGAGCTGCAGCTGTTAGAGGCGTTTCATGGGCAAGAGAACTAGACTACGAATCTGCACACAAATTCCTGGCCAAGAGTTTTGTTAATGGGAGACACTGGATTGCACCTTCGGATGCCTAGAGACGATCAACACCCGTGTCCCTGCTCCTCTTTCTCTTTACTCTGGCCTTGAAAATTAATCAATCAATCAATCAATCAATTCATTCATTCATTACTCATAATTCTTTCTGTATCCTATGTTCATGGATTGTATTTTGTATTTTCCATATCACAAAAACCAAGAATTTAACTACCTTGACAATATATTAACTATATTAATTTACTATATAACAAGTTAGACTTCTGGTCCAGTCAATAGGGCTGCCAATAAGGAATAGCCATAAGATGGAATCTCTTCGTAGATAAATTATTCGATTATTTTTTTCTTTCTGCCTCTCTTTTTCAATTTAATTACTTATTTTATAATTTACATTTAGTACATCCTAAAGTAGCGCATTTAATTAACTATTAAAAACTAGGAAATTAACATAAATGAGGACCAGTTCATTGTCGACTATGGGCAGCCAATTAGGGGATTTGATCACCTCTTCCACGCAAGGGTCCTTGTCATTGCCATTATTAAACTCCCCGTTGTTCTCCTTTCCCACCACCACCACCAAGAAGGTTCCGCCGTCATCAAACGTAGAATCTCTTCCATGGTATTGAAGACGGCCACGATGAGCCTTCTCCCACCATTCGATTCGATCTTATCATAAGCTTAAGACCCTTATATAAAGTGCCTTTGTTTACTCTTCTTTAATTGGTTGAAAGGCATCAACATCCACGAAAAGAAAGAAAGAAGCCACCAGTCATATACAGTACTCAGAATTCTGAAGAGATGATCTCCGCCATTACGACGACGACCAATCTCCAGTCGACGCTTATCAAGCAAATAACTGAGGAAATCACCGATAATGATGACCTCTTGACCGAAATTCTTGCTCGCTTGCCCATAGAGTCTCTTTTGCGGTTCAAATCCTTATCCAAACGCTGTCTTTCCCTCGTCACAAGTCCAGAATTTTGTCGCCGTCTGTTTCCTGACCACCACTCGGTATCCGGCATTTTCTTGCCACACGATTCTTGCGTCGATAATCCCAATCGGTATGATTTCATTTCTCCCAGTGATAAACCGGCTATTGCTCCTTTCAAGTCCCTTGATTTTATTGATGATCAAAACGGTATTACCGTTTTACAGTCTTGTCATGGACTATTTCTTTGCTGTTCCTCTCTGTCCAAAACCAGACCTGAGGTTCGTAACTTCTACGTTTGTAATCCAACCACCAAACAGTTTGTAACCATCCCCCATCCTGAACCAAACGGGACAGGGGAAACACCTATCTGTAGTCTTAACCTTGCTTTTGATCCTGAAAAATCTCCTCATTACAAGGTTGTCTGCGTCAGAAGTTCCACTTCAAGTACATTTCATCAAATCGAAATATATTCTTCGCAGACACGGTCTTGGAGGCGCTGTGACGGTCCATTCGTTGTGCCTTCCGGTGCACGGTTTGAAAACGGGGTGTTCTGCAATGGTGCCATTCATTGGGTTAGTACTTGGGGTGGTTGCTTTTATTTCAATGTCGAAGAAGAACAGCTTCGAGAAATGCCAATGCCTTTAGTTCCTGCCGATCGGGAAGAAAGGAGTATTGTCTATTTCGGGGAGTCTCGCGGTCATTTGCATCTCATTGAGATCTACCACTCTCCCTCCACACATTTTGATGTGTACGAGGTGGTAAAAGACTACTCTAGATGGGTTCCGTACTGTCGTGTTGATCTTGACGCAGTAGCAACTGCATTTCCCAGAATGGTCAAAAGCCATGCTAGCCTATCAGACTTGCAGCGGTACGTGTTTGATGTACTCTCAGTTCAGCGGGAAGCAAAGGACGATGAGTCACACTTGCTGTTGCACTTGCCGGGTGCAATCGTACGTTATAATCTGAAGGAGAAAAGTTTCAGGAAGATTAGAGATTTTGAGTCTTTATCAATAAAAATTAAAGGGTTTATTGTTGAAGGTTCGATTAGGCGTTTACAGTGGTCGAAACTATACAAACTTGTCCCGTCGTTTACCCCTTTGTGATCAGAAAGGACATCCTGCTTCTGTTGAGCACATTCCAGGATTTGTATGAATTCTAAAATCGTTGTTTACGGAGTTTTTCCACATCCCTGACCTGGCTAACTTTTATCTTGTACTCGTCTTTTCGATTGTTGCTATATTATATTCTATTATGGATCGAGCCTGCATCACTGTTTGGTTTTAGAGATGGGACAGCAGTAGCAAGACGAAACTTGTGCTGAGGCCTGAGGACATGGGAAACCACGGACAGCCTCAGTAATCTTGGGCAAATTGTAATGCAGAGATATTATAATTTTGGAAAGTTACAATCTTTTGTATTAAAATAGAAGAAAAAATATGTTGAAAAAAAATGAAATCTAATTTTTTATTATTTTTTAAATAATTAAAAAATTATTATAGAAATATTTATTAAAAGAGATTATAACTTTCAAAGTCTTATCCATAATCATGACCTCAAGACTTTTCTACGGTTTCAACGTCCACGGATTCCAAAGAGATGAATAAGCTGTAAATTGTTCATAAAAGACAATATTGTCAACAAATAGACTTAGAATATTATATTGGGGGGGGAGGTTAAGTGGGGGAGCATTTCGTTGATTTTAATAAACAAAACTAATGAATCATGGACATGAACAAGGAAAAAATCTTCCAAACATTACCGAAAAAATTGCATAGTAATATTATTTCTTATTTTAATATATTATAATATTCTTTTTGGATATCTTATATTAAAAAATAATATTCTTTTCTTACTAATGTTACCATTATCATTGTGCATCATTATAGTTTACTAAATTTCAAAATCTTCATGATATAGTAATTGCATCAAATTTGGACTGAAATTCATTTTCAAAGTAGTGCACAACATATATCTAATGTTTATTTTTATTTTTTATTCTTTTAGTTTATTTTTCCAACAAAAATCTCCTAAAATCTTTAGACTTAGGGAAGTCCTCTTGTTATCAAATACTATGCCGGGTCAAATGCTTAGTCTGATACTTACTGTTGCGGGACATATATCTTCTACAAAGACAAAATTGACTTCCTTAATCGTTGACTGAGATAGCCTTTGGTTGGAAAATGAGTTGGTGATGCTTCGTTTGCCGCCGAAGATAATACCTTAATACTATGATACCTTAGACTCCTCGAACCCAACGCAATATCAAGTCAAACAGGCTTGTTACGTGGAAGGACGACTGCGGTACCTTAAAATAAATGGCATCAACTTGGGCGGATGGATCAAATACGTCTTAAAAAAGCACAAGAGTTATGTACTTTGTCATTTCAATTTATAAAGAAAACCTGGTTGCCAACATGGGTGTTTTGTTTTCATTATGGATAATTGGGTTTTTGGCAGCTTGCTTGGAGGATACCTATGTTCGGTAGGAAGAAACAAGAGTTGGATATCTTATACCAATGATGCAAATTTTTGGATTAGATCATAGGATGGAATGGTTTAGGATTGGTCATGGCAAACCAAAGACTGCAAATCTTATTATATTATGTTGCTGAAGTCACGTACATGTGGTAAGTTAAGATGATGTAGATAGCGTATTTTGTGGAGTCTTTGGAGTTGGGGGGAAATCACGCCTTCAATACCACGAGCTTTGAATCAGAATAGATGGATTGACTTCGTTTTCTTTTTTGTAAAGCAGAAAAATATTTCCTTGAAAGAGCCCCGCATCACCAGATTGTACCTTTTTTTCTTCTCACGCTTGTCAAAATCTGTCACAAAAGCCCAACTCCCCAGCCGAACAAGTGATTGTTAAAACCACAATCCCTGGCCTACAAAGCCCATGTGAAAATCATTCCAACCACACTCTTACCTAATGTTGGGCTAAAACTCATTAACCAATCTTGTTTAAGACTCAATCTGAGAATATCCTTTTGGGCAGTAGAGTGAAAGAGTTAGTTGCAAAGTAAACAATAATAAAAAAAATAAATAAAGGTATCAAGAGACCTGTAGGGGTGTTCATCGGGTCGTGACGGTAATTTCCGAATCGTTTATGTCGGAAAAACAATTTCCCGAAGTTTCCAGTTCCGATCGGTAAATTGGAATACATTATTTCGTTCCCGACCCGCCCAGTCGGGAAAAATAATATTCCGCGGGAAAATTTTCCTGACAATTGTCATTCCCGACGGGAAATTTTTTGCCCTATTCCGTTACCGACCCGACCCGTTAACATACATAACCAGTCGGGAACCCGTGTTGCTGTACGACACTGTTCTGCTGATCCAGGCTGAATTCCGTAATTCATAATTCTTAGTATTTAACTTATGTAGTACATTGGGTCAGGAAGTTTGAATGTTCTATTCCCTACAAAAGTTCTCATAATATCACTCCACTGGTCGCCAATATTTCCTACAATTCTGTACCATTGTTTCTCCAACTTTCTCCTTTCACTTGATTTGTAGAAAAGGGTCGTCTTTCCCTGGTAAGTGGTTGAGTTCCTGCAAGAAGAATTATGCACAGTTTAATAATGTCGGGCACCAAAAAGGACAATCATCCTGTTTGAAAACTGGACAGACTTTACCGAAATAGTGGAATTGCAAAGAACATGAACTAGTCGGGGAACATAACTGATAGCAAACAACTCGGCTGAAAATGGATCGCATTTCTACATAACAAAAGCTTATATTAAATCAAGCCCGAGGTGGAAGAATCGATAAATATGGAAATCATCTGGCATTTTTGCACAATCACTTGCTTTGATTACAATAACCTGACCCCTCTTTTCAAAATTGATCATTTATACTAAAACCCACTACCCAATATCTTGTATTAAAACTGCAAATGTCAAACCTCACAGCCTACCGACCTCTAAATCATGCAGAAAACGACAGTATATATAGTCCCAGAGAATTGTTTGGTGAACAAATGGTGGCTTCTTTACTCGGGAAGTAGCATCTGATAACAAAAACTATAATTGGTGAGGCAACAAAGGGATTCATGTTTTTTATTAAGAACAACACTTCTCTACACGTTTTCATGGCGTCAAACTCTTGAAATAGCACGTTTTTTTCTTAAAGTTGGGGAAAGCAGAGGACTTACAGTCAGGTGTGGAGATGTTCATGGCTTGAAATTGCTTCTGCAATTGTAAATCTTCTGTGGCATTATAGCACGTGCTTCCATTGTAAGGAAAAAAAGTCAGGGGAGTGTTCAGGGCAATTGGAGCCCCTGCCACTAATAAGATAAAGAAAATCACTAGCCAAGAAGATAAAGAAAGACAAGAAACAGGACTTCCCAAGTTAAAATTGATATAGTGACTGTAAGAATTAGTGAAAACTCACTTGAATCTGTACACAGAGGAAGCGAAAACGAAGTCAAAGGAAGCAGCAGATACCTGAAGAACAGCAGAGCAGTGGTAAGGATATATGCCATCAATTCAAACAGGTAATGGAAAACACATTTGTTGGCTTGTTGCAGAAAAATAAAAAGAAAGTAGTTGCTAATCACAGTTCAAACATCAAGTTTTAATATCTTATACTACAATATACCATAATAGATGCACCAATGAAGTTTTAATCCTGAGAATTGTCGAGCAGAAACTAACAGGTGCGTATACATTATGCTTAGTTTGTAAAGGCTCAAGACTCGAGCAGTCTCACAAATACATATCCTGTTTAACATGTAAACTAGTTATATGCAGGATGTGGGGGTAAATAATGCTGGCAAACAGTACACAAACCTTGCTCCATCGACATTAGTACAAAGGAACTTGCCATCCCGCCACCCATCTCTGAAGTTGCCAAAAACAATATCACCACATCTTAGAAAAAAATAAGTGCCAGCTACTGCCAATGTTCGGTGGTTGGTTCCTCACAGTGACAGGCTTAGGGGTCGGCTCTGTTAGGCTGTCAGCTACAAACTGCAAAGTGGAAACCACATTAGTTAATAGTTAGTAAGAAAATAAGTAAGAAAATAAGCATAATCACACCTGACACCACACGCCTGAGAAACCCATGTGCTTCTTCATACTTCAATTGGTGAGTCCACTACCAAATTTGCCACATCTACATCAAGTTATAGTAATCAGTTAAAGAGGGGTACTGGGTAAACAAAGAAATAAAAACAATAGCAGTTATATTGCAGTAATCCACTCACCAGCTTTAAGCTTCTCTATGTCTATAGGAGTTTCTTCGAAACTAATATCCGAAACACCATTATTGAGCCAGTCTTGTGTGCAAATAAGTGCTTGTACAAGTTTAGGAGACAATGAACTTCTATAGGGATCAAGAATTCTGCCACCAGTGCTGAAGGCCGACTCTGAAGCCACTGTTGAAATTGGGACAACAAGCACATCCTTGGCCATGGCAGACAGTACAAGAAACTTCGGGGCATTCAGTTTCCACCAACAAAGGATATCAAAATCCTCTGAATAATCCTCCACATCCTCACTGCCATATTTCTCCAACTCAGACTTGCTTTTAATTTCACGGTTATCACCATGCTTGCTTTTCTTCCACAATGTCATCATCTCCAATCGAGCTTTCTTCCTCTTTTCCAGTACTATCTCCTCTGGTGAAATCACCGAATGGTCCTGAGCAGTTGTGGAAGTGACCTCATCTATCTCACTGGATTTGTGGGAAATTGAAGTGTCATTTGGCGGAAATAGCAAAGCCCTATATGCATGGAATAACTCCTGACATGCATCTTTTATCTTCTGCCAAATCGTCTCATTAACAGATTCACCATATGCTTGTTTGACTGAAAACTCTACATAAATCAAATTTGTGTCTAGGATCTAAAATTGAGGCAACATATGTAATCATATTACATTTGTCAATATCACCCCAATATTTATCCCATTTATACTTAATATTTTCAGCCATGATGCATAAATCCTGATCTGGACTACCGACCCACTGATTCAATAACCTCAGAACATCAAAAATTTCATCTAAGCAACCACTACTTGTAACATAAGATGTCTCGGATACAAATTTAGTCAATTCATTAAAATTAACAAGACAATGACATAACTTCTTGGCGGCCTCCCAATCTTCTTGATCAGGAGTACCTGTCCAATCTTCACCCACAGGCACTGACTTGTCCCGAACCATTATCTTCATATCAGCACGAAAATTATCATCAACTTCACTAAACCTCTCAAAGACACTTTCAAACCTACAAGCTGACTCTAACATTATATAAGTTGAATTCCACCGTGTAGGTACATCCAAAGATAACAAAGCTTTGGTAGTAATTCCTTCTGCTTCCACACAAGTTTTAAACCTCTGTAACCTAGATGGTGAACTCCTAACATATCTAATAGCCTTTCTTATTTTGTACACAGACTTCCCACTGAATTTTAGTCCATCATTTACTATCAGATTCACAATATGTGCAACACACCTAACATGAATATATTTACAACCGAGAATACTACCCTTCCATTTTGAAATTTTTTTTTCATTGAAGCTACTGCCACATCATTGGCAGAGGCATTATCCATGGTTATTGTAAATACTCCAGTTATACCCCACTCAATCAAACACATCTCAATAGCAGAAGCTATCTTCTCTCCCTTATGACTACCAATGGGACAAAAATTCAAAATTGTTTTCCTCAAAACCCAATCAGTATCTATAAAATGTGCTGTCAGGCTCATATAATTAACTTTTTGGACAGAAGTCCAAGTACCAGTTGTCAGACACACCCTATGACAATTACTAGTCAAATATTGCCTAAACCTCTTCTTCTCCTCCATATATAGTTGAAGGCAATCCCTGGTTATAGTTGACCGCGAGGGCATTTTGAACCTAGGACATGCAATCAACATCACTTTCCTAAAGCCCTTTGTCTCTACAAATTTTAAAGGTAACTCATCAGACACAATCATCTCTGAAATCGACCTTTGTAAAGCGTCACTGTCAAACCTATATGTTCCAATAGTTGCCCTACCAGTCCCAGCACCACCATCTTCATCATCATACTGAATGCTAATTTGTGACTGCCCCATAATGGTATGCTTCCTAAGACAACTATTGGCATGATATATTAGCCCAGAAGTCCCATATTTTTTCGAATCAGCCTTGAACTCCTTCCCACAATACTTACATTTAGTCATCACAGACCCACTAGGTAACACTATTCTAGTGAAATTATCCCATGCTTTTGATTTACACCTAAACCTACCACCATCTGAAACATTCTGTTTTTTTTGAAACTATAGGCTCATCATGAACTGCCAATGAGGTACCAGGTCTTTGGAAATGTTGATCCTCATTGTGTGAGGGAGATTTAGGCTGGTCAATGGGACTCACAGGGGTAGAACTTCCAACATCAGACGGTTGTGTATTCATTTTCCTAGGTTTTAAAGTCTAAAATTAGTAATTTAAATTCGATCACAGTACAAAATTCTAATTCCTAAAGGAAATTACTCAAGCAGAACAGAAGGAAAAGAAAAAACATGCATAACATACAAACATAAATTGTATAACATGCATAGCATAAATTGTAAGTGTCATGCAACTCAGAATGTATCTCATCATCATTTCCTTCAACAAGAATTGTCTGGAATAGAGGATGAATGCCAACAGTAAGACCGAGAAGTTGTGGTGCTGATTCCAAGATCCAGGAATAAGTGATCAGGATAAGAATAAGCAATGCATATTTCACTTATGTCTAGATTTTGGAATCAGGATCACATCGTCTGGTTCTTATTATGGTCACTCACCCTCCATTCCAGACATTTCTTATGAAACAAACCCGCACACCCACATAGTAAACATACAAACAAGATAGCATGGGATATAACAAATCAGACCTATGCATGTTTCAAGTCCACTGCCTATCTTATCCTATATACCTAACATTAATTAAGTTGGTTAACAGCTTAACATAGCAACACTATGCAGGCTTAACACACAACAGATTAGCATAAGGCAAGCTAATAAGGCAAAAGACAATAACCTAAAGGCATAAACAAGGTCCATAGGAACTCAGAATGTAGTATCATCACCGTTCCATGTGGATTTGGCACATCCAATGGCCCGAGAAGTGTGTACTGGGAGTGGTACGTGGCATTGTTACACCAGATGTATGATGCCCGTGGCATCCTTAGGACACTTAGCCCCACCATTTCGGGTTTCCAGCCTAAACACCACTCCTAGTACACACTTCTTGGGCCATTTGGATGTCCCAAACCCGCACACCCACATAGCAAACATACAAACAAGATAGCATGGGATATGACAAATCTAAGTTGGTTAACAACTTAACATAGCAACACTAAGCAGGCTCAACATACAACATATTAGCATAAGGCAAGCCATAAGGCGAAGCAATAAAACCAAAAGCAAGCCATAAGACGAAGCCATAAAACCACATAATAGGAACAGTCATATACCAACAAACAGCATCCAACAATGATAAATAAACATTATACATACGTAATAAATAATATAAAACAGCAATAGCCAATACAATAGGTTACATCACCAATTCAACATGCATAAATAATTATATAATATATAATAACGTAAAATAAACGTAGTTTACACTTCACAAAAAACCTGTGATGCGTTTGTTACACTGTTGAACACTCCTACTTGACTCTGTCTGGGTGTCACAAAGTATCAACGATCAGATGTCCAGCCCAACCGTCTACTGTCTGAACTCCTCTTCACTCAAATGACTCCTGGTTATCCTGCACAATAAAGTATTTGTTAATTCCCTAACATACGTGATCAATTAACAATTAGAAAACGATAATCAAAACCAACAAAACCCTAAAAAATAGAATAATTTACCTAATTTACCGATTTGGGGTTGGAAAAAGGGTCGAATTAGAATTAGGGTTTCATTTGGGATTAGGGTCGACTGAGGATTAGGGTATCAATCGAGATTGGGGAGGCAATTTAGGGTTCAAGGATGAATTTGGGGATGGATTATGAAAATTGATCGATTAGGGTTTACAAATTAGGGGTTCTCAAAATCGAACCCCTAAATCGATAGAATCTACTCCAGAAACTCCAAAGACCCAACAAGAACCAAAGACGAAGGACGAATTAGGAAAAAATAGTTGATTAGGGTTTTCAATTTGGGGCTTTTCCAAATCAAACCCCCAAATTGACAGAAACCACCCCAAGGTCCCCTACAGGCTACAACTGTAAACACAAAGTAAATAGATGGACGCACAAAGGAAACAAGACGAAGTCAGACCAGAGACAAGATGAAGTCAGACCAGAGACAAGACGAAGTCAAACAGAAACAAATATAGCTGAAGGATCAGGACGAGAAGAAAGAAATATATAGGATGGAGGAGGAGACGATGGAATAGAGGAAGAGGGAAGAGAGCCTGAACAACAGTTTGAGTTTGATCGGATCGGAGATTCAAAAGGAGGGAGAGAAAGCGGGTGACGGGCGGTTGATCGCACGATTGACGGACTGAGACGAGAAGAGACGAAGAAGGGATTCGATTTCGGGGGCACCAGGGGTAAAAATGAAAAAAAAAATTGGGGAAGGGGCTTTTATACTCAGAAGTCGGGTCGGTAATCAACCGTCCCGATATGTCGGTTTTTTTTTTACCGACAAACGTGGTCAGTTAAAAAAAAACTGACCCGTATTTCCCGTATCCATCCCCTCTCCCGGCCGATTTCCCGACCGAAATAAGTCAGGTCGGATAAAAATGAACAGCCCTACCTGGGAGTTGTTTACTCCTAAAACTGTATATTAAGCTTCTTGTTTTTTTGTTTATATTTCCTATGGCTTAACGTTTTGTAACCGGTTTCGACCTAGAGGGTTAAAAGTTAAATATTCCCATATTCCAAGAATGACAATGAACAAAACTATTTTTGACCAATTTTTTTTGAGGTAATTTGTTTTGACTAATTGTGTAATTACGCACATATTTAAAACCACTACCGACTCTGAACAATTACAAAATAATCTGCTAACATCATCATATCCCAAAGCCTATATTCCACCAAGAGCAACTGAAATGTGTCTGAAACAAGCTAAATGTTCTTTTTTCATAAAGCAAAAGGGCAGGTTTTCTTCTATCTCGATGGTCATTTTATGTTTTCAACAAATGAAAGATATGTCTGTACAATGGTGCTTGCCTAGCAGGCTTTTTGGTTTGTATCTCAAGTGGCAGCAACCCAAACTCCACTTTGACAGCCGCTTACCACGCGGCGTGCCATGACGATAGAAACTTTGAAATAAATCATTTTTTTTCTCTTTCATGTCAAGACGCTTCTGCATCTCCATTTTGCATTTCTTGGGGGATGGCAGGCGGCTCGTCTTAAGTATTCTATCCATAATAGGGAACAAAACTCGGTATTTACATCTTCATTACTTAGTTTACAGTTCCACCTCATGAAGTTCATCACCGAAACTGCCACCATTAATTGGCATGTTTGGAGAAGGCTCACTATGCATAAAGGAAGGCCGAGGCATGCTCTGCACTTCACCTAGAGGTGGTTTAGGACCATTACCTTCCACCATATCAGAAAAACCATGGGGATCACCAAAGCTCCCACTCCAAGATGCTATTCGTCGTGAGTTAGATGAAACAGCACCATTTTGATCCATCATCGCGCCCTTTCTTTGAATGTTATCCACGCTTGGAAACCTTTGCATGGCCATTGGAGAAGAAAATGCATGTGAATGTGAAGAGTCATTCACGGTCGATGTGCGAGGCTTTTCTGAACTTGCAGGGTCTGGGTCTTGTACATTTTCATGAATAACATCTGTTGCGTCTGAACCTGATGATGCAGGAGAGGGAACAAAAAACTTGGCGTTTGCAGCAGTAGCCGGTTTGGCTGATGGAAAAGAAGGTGACTGGAACGAGTTTCCTGAGCTTCCACCACCTTGATTGAAAGTGTCAACATACCTGTCGAAAGATCACAGGATACCAGTAACAATTCAGTCCCTTTCCAAAAGAATGACAATGAAAATCAGAAATGCGTATTCTCAAGTTCCATGCATGCAAAACACTGGTTTGCGATCTTGAAAATAATCTTTTTGTAAGGTAGCTATTAGACTACTACTGCAGGATAATCCCACAGGAATTCTTCATATTTCTTAAGACAAATTAAACTAGGCCAAGTTTTCAGTGTCACGACTGTAGGGAGTCACCAATCTTCAAATACACTGAGTAACAACATCTTCAGCCTGCAGCAACTCAGAATTTTAGTATAAAGTAAATCTAGTTCTATCTGAAAATTTATGCATTTAACCGATACCTTTAAGTATAAGCCTTAAAATACAAACATCACTGCAGTGTTTGTTATTTGAAATGTTTACCTTCAAGTTATTCAGTCATTGTCAAAGGGAAAGAAAAAGCATTTACATTACCTTGCTCGTACACCCATACGACCACGGGCAGAGAACTGATTGGAACTTGATGGAATAGGTGGAATCCTTGAAGTATGTTCAGCTGGAGTTGGACTCGGGATCATTGAGCTTCCATTATTAGGAGATGCATCACTATGCAAAGCAGATTTTAAGTTGTAATCCATTGTCCCGTTTTGGAAGCTTAATGAGGTTGGAGGGGGAGCCAGCACTGGTTCCTCAGCCGGAGTTTCAGCACCTTCCTCTACCCATCTCTTAAGCTTTTCATCATAGTAGAATTTGTTCTTATCACCCAGTTTAGCCTTCATCCAAAAAATAAAAAATTATTTATTAAGTAAATTGTTACTTCCCATCAAGAGGTCAAAAAAATAAAACTGAAACAATGTCTACCTGCTTATCTGTACGAGGCCGCATGACAAGCCCCACAGTCTTTTGCAAGAGTTGTGAGCCAAAACTAAAACGACCAAAGCGAGATGCCCCTGTCGAACTAGACGATTTGCCTTCAGTGCTGGAGGAGGTTCCATCCTTCGATGGATCAACACGATCCTGCAGCAAGTCAGTAAAGCCTCAAATGTAATACATGAGAAAATCAAATAGCTGGGACCAAACCTAATGGCCTTTCTGCCTCAATGAACACACACCTGTCTTGGACTTCGACCAAAGTTGGGCTCTGAGACACTTCTGTTATGCACAGTCATCCTGTTTGCATCAACTGCCCAATCACTTATGGGCTCCATTGAATTAGAATTCACTAACGATGACATGGCCATTGTTGATTGACTAGATGATACTCTAGGACCAGTCTGTGGATGATGATACTCATTGCTCTGAATGCTTCCTACTGATGTTGATGGCATAGGAGGTGGTAGGCCACCAACAACACGACGTGCAGTGCTATCAAAAACATTGAGCAATTTACCCACTAACTTTGGAGCCAAATTACTGTATCCACCCTGACAATAGAATAATATTTGGAAAAATATCAGCACTACTAACCATCAAAATAAGAAGCAGGACGCAAGACATCATATCAAGATACCTGCTGGTGGGCTCTAATCCTCTCCTCAAGGGATTGCACCAAATGTCGCCATGTCTCTGCATCAGATACTCGGCCTGTCTTCAAGGATTTCAGCACTGCCTGACAATACCTGAACCATCACCAGCTTCAGAAAATCAAATGATAAATGCTGTAAATACTACAACAATAATTCCAGACACTTACTTTAAAGAATCAGAAATTTTTCCGACTTCAGCCAGCATGTAAGCATATATGAGCTTATATGGCAGAAATGGTTGCAGGGTAAACTGTGAGTTACCCAGCAACTTTGCATATTCATACAACTCCGTTCTCTGTCATGTAAACACTTAAACAATTCAGCAACTATCAGAAGACATCATTCAGTGAGGTGCTAGACAACAAAAACAGTATTCCTTTAACTGAAAACTATGTTCAACAAAGAATTCACCAAGTACATCAGTTACTCTTTTGCATTGCAAGCAGATAAAGCATGTAGACACAAAAAAAAGTTAAAAACAGGCACAAGAGAGACAATTAGATAAACAAACAGCACCTGAATAGCCTCTGGACTCGCATAACTTCTGGGATTCTTCCAGTGATCTCCTCCAATAAGACATAGTCGCGCAGTGTCCGAATACGGATCAAAGTTTGCTTCAGCAATTAAATAGCAAATGTGTGCAGCAGTCACCTGCAAAATTGCCCAAATAAGAGCTAAAATCGAAAACCTTCAGGGTACATTTAGTTTGCAGAACCAGAGTTAGAAATGCAAAGAATTAATACTATCAAATTTGTTTTATGACGTTAAATTTAAATTTAAGAGACCAAACTGACCCATTTGATATTAAATAAATAATAAAACATATCTTTTCATGTGGTGTCAGAATCCAAAGATCCAGACAAACAAAAGCAGGCCCTCGGAGCACCCATAAATTGAAAATCACAACAGAAGATACCTCATTTTTATCCTTCCACAGGCAATCACCAAGATGCATCAATACAAATTCATCACCCTTTGTTCTATTTGCAGTTATTACAGCCAAATTTTCTTCCCAGTCATCGAGCATTCCATTTGTTCCAGACTGTGGATCATGCCAAATACAAATCATAAATCAAACGTTAAGAGCCTTTTTTGGTGAATTTAGAGAACAAATTTCATTTCGAAAGAGAAAAGGATCAAGCTATAGAGACAGAGACATTTGAAGGAAATGGAATATAGATACTGTAAAAAAGTTAATCATACTATCAAACTTTTAGAGGCAGATACAGGAAATGGGAAATTTTCCATAAGACATTGATATTAGACTTGTTTCAACACCTAGCACCTCAATATCCTAATAAACTGAATGGAGAAAAAGGTCACTAGAAACTAAATAAAGAGGTCAACAGCATTACCAACACAGTTCACAATGTAATTTCCCCATTTGCAAGTTCTTATAAATATTTTAAAAAAAAAAATTCCACAGTAAGTCTATGATTATCTAAAGAATCCAGAAAAGGCCATCACTACAGGAGTTGAATTAAAATCATACACCTACGGCTTAAAAACATTTTGAAGTTCTTTTCAGAGAGATTTTGCATGCATACTCGAAAAATGCCTATCAGCTGTCATGCTCATCACCCTGGTATAATTTGCTAATAAAAGTTTAAAAGGAAAGAAGGAAAACATAGCATGAGTCAAGAAGTTGCAGCAAGGACATATATAAGGCTAGCATAAATAGAGACCACAGCAGGGGCTAAGGCATCCATTAATTAACCCACCTGTGCAGGCTGTTGAGAAGTTATTATAGCACCAGGAGCACCAGTTCCACTGACTTCTGTGGAAAACACATCTGCTGGTTGCCCAGCAATTAGTAAACATAAAGTCCGCAATGGCGATCCAGATACCAGCTGGCAAAGAGCCATCATCTTCACCGTATCAATGTAGAACTGCATTTATCCCACACCACAATCATGGCCCGTAGAAAGAAGTATGAACTAAGGGTTAAGTATCTCATTAGCTTCACTAAAAATGGAATAATCACAAAGATAAATGGCTGAAATTGAACAAGAACCTGATCACCAAATTGTGATGCCAGGACAAGAGCAGGTCCCCACAGCTGGCCCTCTTGTGCACATTGTAAAGCCTCCTTTTTGTTACCAGAAATTAGAAGATTTTGAACCTCAGAGGCAGTAGCCTAGAGCATAAAGCAGGACCATTTACAAAGTGATAAAAGGCCTAATAAATCTGTGGAAAAAAGAAAATCATCAGAGAGATATTTATCCAGTACCTGCAATTGCCCTTCTGATGGCACATTCTGCAAGCAGTGCTTAACGGCACCATACTCGCCAAATTGCATACCACTCCTCTTGGCAGATGCAAAAATTCTTGCAACCTCCATTTCAGGAGCATCACTCTCCTATCAAATATGCAAGTTAAAAACATTATTTAAAACATAAATATGAAATGTAATCAATTGTATGTGCGGTTCTCATTGCAGGAAAGGATAATTAATAAGATGATACGAATGCCAAAGTAAGTTGAAGATTTGAAAGTAAAGCAGCAGACAGTTAGCCCTTGGGTTATCAGAAGAGAAGAAATGAAGGATAAAAACCCACAAGGACGTTCTATTGAGGCTTCATACAGCCCCTGTTCTGCTGATGCACTAAAAAATTCATAATGAAAGCTCCATGTCTGAATAAGAATAAGTATGCCACTTCTTCTATGAAAGTGGTTTCACTATTGGTAAGTTTGAAGGTGCCCTCTATCAAATTTCCTTTGAGGATAAGTAGGGAAAGAATGATGAAATTTAGGAAACTAAGACAGAAATGCCTATTTTTGGGTAGTGTTCCCAAATGGGAGGACATTTTATAAAACTCTTGACCTTAACACATCATAGTGGGTATGATCTGTGGTAACGAGAAACATTTGACATCAAAGTTGCATGGCAGACCACATAGGTATATATGTATAAATGGCAACTATGTTAGAAAAAAAAGTTCAATATGAAAATATGACTTATGCCAACCAACAAAGTGGCATGCAACTCATGATGTCTAAAAACATAGTCAAAACATTTTAGAGTTCAAAAGGTCACCTTGCATCATACATTCACAAAAGTCCAGTTCTCTGAAAACCATTGTATTCGAATACAAACAATAGAATACAACAGTCCTTTTAACTTTCTCCTCTAAAAGATGCTTTGACTTATAGGATAGTTGTTAAGTATAAAAACATGAAGAAAATAAGATGGGTGAAGTTTACCATCAAAGAACCATCACTTCCGAAGGGAGATCGGAGTTTTCCATAGTGCTGATAAGCAATTTTGAGTACCGAGAGTAATAATTTCAGAACTTCCCCTTTTCTGTTACTCATATCAGCAGATTCACAATTTGCAATCCTTTCATCAATCCACTTAATCAACTCTTTGCTCCCAACACTCCCTCCCATCAATGGGCCAGGAAAGGACTGGCTGCAGAGAGCATGAAAATAACTAAAGACACTCCCTTCGACACATGATGCATTATCGATACCTCCTAAGACAACCTCCATTAAATTGAGAACAGAAATTGAGCCGCCTACAGAATCCTTCACAAAAAATTAAACACGCAAGGTCAACCCTTTGAGATTATAAAGACTCAAAAGAACAGAAGGGTTAAGCTTTGTTGAATTTATCAAAAGAACAGAAGGATTAAGCTTTGTTGAATTTATCAAAAGAAAAAAAAAATTCAATTACAAGAATCATTTTTCTTTCTGGCCACACTTCCAAAGGCTCACCTGGTTTCCGATCCCCAGAGAATTCTCATTTCTCACAACTACAATCTTTCCTCCAAATCCAAAAGTAACCAAAGCATGAGGAGGACGCCCAGCAGATGACCTGTTCAAATTGGGCGCATAAGAAAACTGTTGATTAGTCTGAACCACTTGCGGGGAAACACCAACTGGTTTCTGACTGCTATAGAAATCATTTGAATAGTCCACTAGCTCATTGTGCTTCATATTTCCCAGATTAAACTGCTGGCTAAAGTTTCTGCCGGATGCAAGAATTTGAGACCCAACAAAGCCATTAGCCTCAGCATGACCTTGACTTGCTCTCTCATATTCATAGGAAGGAACTGTCCCAGAAAAATTAGAAGAATTTATCTGATCCATGCCATTTTTCACGGAAACATTTGAGCTGAAAGAATTTCCCAGTTCTGGGTTTCTATTAAAATCTGAAACAGTTGGGGTGGCAGTCTCAGGTTTCCATACATTCAAGCCTTGCTGGTTGTAGCTACCATAAGAATCACCCCAGTTGCCATGTTGCCCTGTGCTCCTATAGCTTTGTGACCCATACTCATCAGGTTGTGCATACTCACCATGTGCGGCATTACTGTTCTGAGAATAAGAACCGCTAAAAGCAAATCCATTTTGTTGCTGATCATGCATTGGCAAATTTTTTGATTGACCAGATGCCGTATAGCTCTCTAGTGAGAGCCACTCTTGCGCAATTGTGTCATAATACCAACCAGGATATTGTGGGTCAAAAACCATATGTTCCGGGTAACCATTACCATTACTGTGCGAAACCCCATTCGAGGTTGACACACTTTTAGTCGTACTAGTCTCAGCTACAGTACCTACCACAGAATGAGAAGTCAGCTGCAAATAGTTAACCTTTATTTTCCCATCAGAAGCTCCCACCGCCTGTTCACTCCCTGAACTTTCATCAACAGTTCCGTGTTGTTGCATGCTGGCCGCTGCATCAGAAGCTCCCACTTCATACCATTGCCCAGTGCTCTCATCATACCTCCATCCAGGGTACATGCTCTCCCAGTATTGACTGCTATTCAAATCCTGCCCCATTCCACTGTCAGCCACATCCCCACCAAAAACTTGATTACCATGTTGATGCTGCTCATAACTTGTTGAATCCTCCATTGCGCCACCAACCCTACCATCTAAATTCCCACTTTCCTCAACTGCTTTGCCGAAAAAATCTTTTGCACTGTCTCCCAGCTCACTGAAAAAATCTGAATGCGAGCCAAACCCATCCCCGTTTGGCAGTGAGTCGGCATAAAAAGAACTCCAACCAACCTCCTTGATCCCTGGCTTCCCAGATTCACCACCACCACCACCACCACCAGCATCACCGTTACTTTCCGCCAAAGCAGCCACAGCGTATGATCCAATCCCGACACTCTCACTTGTGTCAACCACACTCAAAACCCCCACTGCATCCGACGCGACACCATTTGTCTTTTCAGAAACATCATTACTAACGGAAATACCAGGCAAGTCACTCTCAAACTTGACATCGTCAATGCTCAGATTGGCAAACGCCTTAGCCTCATCAGAATCACTACCAGCTTCCATGAGTTTTGTCCCAACCAAGTCGGACCCCATAGTGCCCTCGAAGTCATCGTCAACTAATTTATCAAAGAAATCCGCATCAGTCTGATCCTCCATAACATTAAATGAAGGATTGGATGCCATCTAAACATACACACCCCTCCCTTCAGAAAAATTAAATAAAAAAAGAAACTAAAAAGCTATAACAAAAAGAACTCCCTCACAACAACAAACCCTAACCCTAAAAAAAATCCACAAAATCAACCCCTATTCGACACCTGCCCTCATCCAGAACTCTCGATTCGAATCGAGCCGTAACCGGGCAGATCCGACGACCAGAAAGCGAAATCAAACGCGATCTGGTCCTTCGGTGCAAGATATTCAGAAAGCGACTAAATCGGCAACATGAACTAATAGAACCAGGCGTAGTTTAGCAAGCTCCGGAGTAAAACTCAACGCACCAGGGATTTCAAGACAGGAAATAACCAAGGATGGCTAACACAACAAGAGGCACAAACAAACACCTACAGATCGGTAGGTACTGAGAAAGGAGAGAGATTTCGCCACCTGCGCCACCACCAACCCAACAAAAAAACCGTAGAAGCTGGCGTTTTTGGCTTTATTGTGAGCTTATATTTGTTTTTTCTTCGATTCATTTGGTTTTCCCATTCCCCTAATCCCTTCGTGTTTTATTTTTTTTTCTTTTTAAAATTTAATTTGTTGGGGTTTTGTTTTAGGTCGTTGGTATATAGGTGGGGCCGTGATTTTAATTCTACCGCCATGTTTGGTGGTGGTTATGATTTGCTAATTCCACTCCTTCCGTTTGCTGCTGCCAGGTCAGACGTATCTGTATTTGAGATTTTTGTACTAAAAAATATTCACAATAAATCAGATACAGTCTCGTGGGGGATTCTCTCGAATTTAGCTCTTACCGTTTTTGGTATAAGAAAACACTTTTTGACTATAATCCCGCGATGAATACGCACAACGAAAATCTCGCGTTACGAATCTTACATGATACAGTTTTGTCAACTGGTAGGGCCCAACACGTTAGCAGCCCGAGGAGGAAGGAAGGTTTGCTCGGGCCCTCTCCTTCGTACTTGAGTCTTACTGTTAGGGGCCAGGTTCCGTTCATCAGCCCAATTAACTATAACTCTACAGCCCAATTATGGGGCAACCACATAATTGCTGTTCCCCATGTTTGAGCTAATTAATATTAATGTATCTTTTTATGTGTGGTAATGATTGATTATGACTGGATCCAACCACTCCGGAATAATATTTGATGTGTCCTGATGATCGATTATGGATGGATCTAATTAATCCGGGATGATAACATGATTGAGTGTATTGCATATATTGTCAGCTCAGCGTTCATCCATCCATTCCCTTTGCTCAAATTATCGGAAGGTTGTCTGTCCCCACAATGTAAAAGAGTCAGAGGATGCATATGCCTTAAAGGAAGGGATCTGTTCTTTTAGCATAAATTATCTATTAGCATAAAGGCAGATTGATGACGGGCTCAGGCTGGGGCTCGGGCTGGCCTTTCTTCTTCCCATTTAACAGTATACCTTACTTGGAGACTTGTTGGGTGGGTCTTCATCTTTTTCTTTTCTTTTCTTTTCTTCTTCAACTGCAGGGTAGTTTCGATGAATTCCTCCATCTGGGTGTCAATTTCAACAAGTATTCAACGTTGGAAAATTGCTAGTTTAGACCAGACCCCATGGACCCTACTGGTGTTATTTTAGGAGGAAAGTTTGTAGAGTAGGTTGACCAGAAAGGTTCCGCCACTTAATTCCCAGCGCAGGTCTTTGCTCCCAGTTTTCATAAAGTGTGGCACAACTTACGCTGACCAAATCTATAAAGCGACACTTGCCCATCTGCCCTTCACCGCTTGTGATCAGGCCACTGCGACACCTGCAATAGTGAAACGACAAGTCCTGCTCTCTGTATGACTGCATATGCCATCCCAAATCTGAAAATCAACACAGCTCCCATATACTCCTGTGGGCTCTGCTATTTCTCAACTTTTTTGTGGTGGCAATCAACAAGCAGCAACACAGTGATATTTCCTGGGGATCTTTCGGTGAGCCAAGCAAAAATTAGCCCATTATATAATTACTGTCCTAGGTTTAAATTACACCAGAAAAATAAGAGGAGTTTATAGAGTAAAGCATAGAGGGGTCAGTGGGAAAGAGAAAGAGACAACAATTTTCCTAGCTTGGTTGGTCCTTTAGTATATTAGTCAAATCAAACAGCCCATGAAAAGATCAGGAAATGATGCTCGAAAGCTGGATTTCAATTTAGCATTTTGTTTCTTTCTAGTTATCTTCCACAGATAAAACCAAGGAAAAAAGAAGAAGGAAAAGGGGTAAGCTCTTCTCGGCAGCAGCCAGCACGGCACAGGAAGCTAAAGCTTTAGTTTTGTTGTTTAATCAGAATGATTATCTAACAAGAAATCACATGCATCGAAGAATCAAAGAAAAAAACCTGATGGGTAAAGAGTAAAGACCTATTTCTTATGACCAGAAATAAATGTTCTTCTACCATTCACCCACTTTGGAAAAAACGAAAAATCTCAGAAATTCTTTCAAGAGAATGGCAGGGGGGCCCTTTTGCCAGTTGTTCGTTCCTAGACATGTAATTTTTACATTTCTGTACACAAACAAAGGGGAGTGGGGGTTAAAAAACAAACAAATTGTACTACAGCAATTCGTTTGTGAATCCTTACAGGCTGTTTTGTCTTTTCAGATTGTTAGTATCGCCAAATCATTTGATTTTATACTTAAAATGCAAAACAACAACAAACGCAGGCAGAAAGAAAACAGAAGGAGGATCAGAGGAGTGTAAGAGAATCAACTGGATTCCTGGACTGAGAAAAAGTTTACGCAACACAGTAGTGAGTAGTAATAAATGTTTAATTAAAATTGCCATGATATGTACGACGGATGGATGGATAGACAGTTCACAAAAGAACAGCTGGAAACTAGAAGAGGACTTGTCAACAGCCTTGGCTAAACGCTTTTGGTGCTTTGCAGACACCCAGTTTTAGGTCCGGAAGCAATTAGACAACAAATGCTTTATTGGCTGAATTTGGGGTACACATGTAAAGCTTGCCCCAAGTTATACTCCACCACTACTGTTTGCACACATGAAAAAGTAGCACAAGGTAATGCTACCCTGCAGCTCTGCTGCTCTGCTTCTCTGCTTCTCTGCTACTGTTTTTCCAGTATCAACAAGACTTGTAAATTTTTTGGCATCAAACACGTGAATCTGTGGAAATATCAATCGACCCACCAAACCCAACAAATCGAGAAAAGAAGAGGAAGTTGTGCTAAGTTGAAGCAATGAAGGTTTCAGCATTAAATGAGTAGGCAAAGTTCCAAAAAACGAAATGAATTTGGGCACAAGATGTTACACTAGTATAATCATATTTCGCCAGCGAAAGAGCTAAACTGTCTGTGACATAGCCACTAGCCAAGAATTCAAAGAAAGGAATTGAAAGCGGACTTCCGAAATCAAGGACATCATTGATCTATGTGAACCAACGGATTAATGTGATCCATGGCTGCAGATAACTACTGAACTCAACGAGCAAGTTAACGAGCTAATCTGCCTGTCTCAATCAGATCTCACAGTGAACTTTGATGATGCAGGAGTTACCCATCAGAGACCACGCTAAACTCATCATCTTCCTCTGGAGCAGGCAAGTTTAGATCAAACAAATTGTTCTCGACTTTGGCAGAACTTTCAGCAGCAGCAGTAGCAACAGCATCACTGGCAGTTCTTGAAGCATTTGCTGGTGTACCCATTATGAGATGGGATCGCTTGTGCCCACCTAATGCCTGTCCGGACCCAAACACCTTTAAACAGTAAGGGCACTGGAAGATTCTGTCTTCTGCGTTTCTTGCTTCTTCTGCATTTAGAGTACAAATCCTCTTGTGCCCACTCAATGCTCTTGAAGATCGAAACAGTTTCCTGCATTTCTCACACCGGAACTTCCCGCTGCGGATTTTCCTGCTTGCTTTGTTCGACCTTATAGCTTCTGATTTATCCAAAACCTCAACTGATCTTCCTTGTACTGAAAGCAAATTGTCTTCTTTATTGTTTGGTATCCAAACGTCTCTTGAGAGCATCATGAGACACATAGCAATATCTTCTTCAGGAGAAGTGTCAGAAACTGAACTAGCTGGTTCTGGCTCGGCCTGTGACGAATCGGTCCAACTCGGGTTCTTGAACTTCACTTTCTTGCAAGCATCTTCGTCATCATCGTCATCGTCATCGTTATCGTCATCGTCATCATCCTCAAGACTCTGCTTCTCTCTATGTCTCTCTCCAAAACCCGACTTTCTGGTCCGCTTGGATCGTCTCGGAGTTGGGTTCCTTGATGACTCGGTCTCGCTCTCTCTGTCTTGAACAACAGAACCTCCACCTCCAGCAAACGAGAACTCAGGATCTGCAAGCCTGAAACTTCTCTTGGGATTCTCTCTCAACCCATAGACCGGAGATTTCTCTTCAAGCAGCTCCGGACTCTTGCTTTCTTTTTCCCCACCAGAAGAAGAATAAGTGTAAGACTCCTCCTCGTCATGATCACCACAGAGATGCTGCTGCTTCACGGTAAGTGTCTTTCGTGGGATAGGGATAGAAACCAAGTGGGCCTTCATGTGACCACCCAAAGCTCTACCATTAGCAAAAGTTCTAACGCAGAGCTTGCATTTATGCTTCTCCATTGAAGAAGAAGCAAAGCCAAGCAACGCAACGCAAAGCTGCAAAGTAGAGATCAAGTCTTTTTCTTTTTCAGCTGTTTCGGTTGGTTTTGGTCTCTCTGCCAATACCTATATTCTGACTATAAAGAATCATATGGAGCGATTGGGGAATCGAGAACTTGAAAGGAGTAGGTGACAAGCATTCCTCCACCAAAAGACACGCACAACCCAAAATTATGATGTGTAGATATATGAAAACGAAATGCAGTTGGTAAAATGTTAATATAATAAAAATCCTTATTATCCATATGGTATTCTTCAACACCAATAAAGTTGAAAAAAAATAAATGTGTGATCATGAATCCAGAAAGTGGGATAAGTAACATGCAAACCTCGCCCTTTTGGGTGATAACTAACAGTAACCTTTTCTCTTACTACCCTTTTTTTATGTTCATTTATTGCCAGATTGGCAAGCATACCTCATGCGAGCTAACCATTTCCTTTCCATCTCTCGAGCAAAATAGTAACCTTGCTTACTGTAATGCTCTCAAGCCTCAAGTGCAAACTGATTGTGATAAACCTTGCTTCAATTTTTTGAAAGCAGGGAGCGGATTCTCTTTGGCCCCATAGGTGTGGACTATATCAAGTCGGATTCCGTGACTAGTTTTAATGTCTCACATGCAATTCTTACATGACATCAAACCCACATCTTGGAATGAGTTGGGCAACAATGGTTTTTTCCAAAAGAGAAATGCTTTGACCAATGTGGTCATGTGGCCAGCAAACTCTACATCAATTTCATCCTCATTTCTTTGGATTACTCATTGTTTCTAGATACTGATGTGTGCGTATATCAGGCATAAAAGTTCTGTGTCCTTTCACTGCCAAATAAGTTTCTGTCTTCATGGTATGGTTAATTTACAGTCACAAATGACTTCATGAGTTTTTTAACTTGTATATTTTCCTACCATCATTTGCATTTATTTCCCAATTTTGAGCGACGATTCTATTACCAATAACATCAAATATATGGTGTGCATCATTGCATTAGGTGGACTCGACAATTCTATTGGCGAACATGGAGCTACTGTTCTTTTTTTTTGGTCAGAGACATGTAGCTGCCTTTATTGTTTTGTCTGTGAATCTTCGAATAGTAAATGCTACTTTATGTCTCCTGTTTTTCTGGTGTTATTACATGGATGTTAGATTTTGGGTTGGTGATGAGATAATTGACGAGTGTTTGTGGGTTACCCAATCAAATACGTGGCTTACTGGTACTAGACAACTAAAATGAATCCGTTCCTTTCTTGTATTTACGTGGTAATGTGTTATTGCCCGATGATAATACCACGTGGCATGTGCAATACGACCACCTAGCATTATCTGTTTTTTTATAAAAAAATAAACATGCAAAAGTTTTGTAACGATAATATTTATTAATTTTTATTAGTTTTTCAGGATTGGATATTATATTGGAACAAAATACAATTTTTATTTCTAAAAATGAAAAACGAAAAAAAAAAAGCATGCATGTGAATCGGCTAGTCATGGGTGTTGTAAGACTACATAAGCTTTGGGAAAGCCGGCAGGTGCTGTTCATGGGATTCTCAACCACGCTCCTTTACACCACGTGGACATCAAGCGCAGACATTTCATACCATATCTCTCTGTCTCTATATATGTATGTTTTTTAAACAGTATAAATCGAGTTCCATAAGTTTTCGATTTTTTAGTTTGGTATCGATCTTTTTATTTTAATAACCATCAAGAATGCGACCGATGGCTGATATGATGATATCCCGATGACCTGCTTCTTTCCAGACAAAAGGAAAAAGGAAGGCATCTGTCATTTATGAGACATCTCATCTTTTTATAACATAGTAATTCTAAATGTCCATCATGTAATTATCAAAAGTCAGATAATGTTTCTTCATTATATCAAAAAGTTTTTGGGATATCAATTCCTTTCATTCATTTCTTATTTTCATACAAGACGAAAACATTCTTGATGCCTAATTAAAGATCAGGCTGATAATTGAGTTTATTTCTGAGTTAATAAATATTAGTTATTTAATGATTTATTGTCTGAATTGGAAAGGAATATTTTTTTATATAAATAAAATATTAGTGGTTCAAATCCAATTTATTTATGTATATCTTCGTATCACAAACGTATAGGTTGGGATTAGGAAGAGAACCAATCAATCATGTCTCACAATTCTCTGTAGCTACATATATAATATGTATCAGCCGTAGACCATAGTATATCACGAGCCATAAGCGGCTGTAGCATCCGAGGTTGGTCTTGGGACATGATTTTTTACTTCTTAGTCATGCCATATTTCCAAATCATGATCGAGTAATTGTCAATTTGCCAAACGGTCAAGATCACATTTGCTTCATGGTATGCACGATACAACTTTTATTTTGAATATACATGCCGGATTGACTTATATTCTAGAATTTATGGGGTATAGTTGCATAACAACAGTAGACTAGTCCACGGTCAACTTAGACATTTTCCTTTGTGTACCCAGTCATGTGTCAAAGGTTGGCTAAATATATATTGTGAGTGAATTTTTACAAAATTAGACGATCCAATCGTATTTTAAGCAAGTTAGTTAGAGGCTATAACAACACAAAAAAAAGAAGATATACCATTAGTTTTGATTTTAATAAATTATTAGTTTCCGTAATCTCAATTTCAGTAGTTTTATATATGTTTATTTTTTAAATTACAAAACTAATCGCTTATTTTCAATTCATTTAAGAGATTATAAAAACAAATCAAAAACAACAAGCAAGCGTCACCAAAACATAATAAAACTGTACTAATTTTGTAAAATCAAAATCAATCAGTTTTATTTTAAATATATTTTAAATTTTATCAAGATCTCTACCACCTATCGTGAGTGAGAGTGAGTATGACAAAGACAAATGGTTGTGGTTCGGCCAGATTCTATTTTGTGGTGGAATGCAAACTAAAACAAGAATGAGTGAATATATGTGGTAAAATCTGATGTGAGTTGCATGGTTGGCTGCTTCACTAATTTCCTAGTAATTTCTGACCAGATTTTATCCACGGCGGCTTCAACCTTGACCTGCATCGATCCCGTTCAAACATGTAGGTTTTACTATATAACAAACCATATATATAGATTAATCTTAAAAAATCATAAATAAAAGAAACCTTCTTCTAAACATACAATAATGAACCAATCTAATAATGACACGAGATTAACAAGATGACATAGTGGCTTCCAACTATACATTTATTCACGCGCCTGTTTGGTTCTGTGTCCCAATGGCGGCCATGGTGGCGAAAACATGGTTTGTTTTTCAGTTATGCGTCGCAATCATAATTACCACTTCCAGCATTATCACTATTTTTGAGAATTATGAAGTCGACAGACTAATCTCAATTTCTTGTCAGGGTATAATTCGGAAATTCTAATTGCGGAATCTCTCTCAATAATTATATTTTCCGTATCACTACAAGATCATTAAACCAATACTACATGGTCATACGTTCTGTATGGCTCTTTGTTTAAAATGGTTCTTCCAAGAAAATCAACCCTCCCAGGCTTGAGACATTGCCGGTCGTTGCTAGCTGCAGAACAGGAGGAGGAGCAGCAGCTTTAGGATCTAGGGAAGATCATCCGTAACTTTTGATAGATCTTAAATCATACAACTGGCTTTCATCACCTGTCATTTGCATATATATATATATATATATATATATGTATTATATATGTGATACGTACAAAAGTAAGCCAAGAAATTTGTTGATCCAGCTTCACAAATAAGAGGGGTTTTGCATGCCAGTTCTTCCCTATCTGCTAAAGCCCTAAATAATTGCAGCAAACAAAGCTATCTGAATAAAGGCATTATCAACTTAAAAGAGGCTGCGTCGGGTCGAACTCACTTCCCAAGCCATCCACATCGTACCCTTCTTTCCCCTTTGCCCATAGCACAAAGTAGAGACCGGTAAACATGAGGAGCATACCAGCAAGGCTGCAATAAGAATGCAAGCGACCAGAAAGTAAACCACTCCAAATTTCATTATTACAAAAGTCAATTTTATAAGCATACCTTCCAACGTTAATTGCTTCTCCCAAGGTCAGAGCAGAGAGCACAACGGAGACAACAGTTCCGATGGGGCTAAACATGGAGACCAGAACTGGTCCTCTCCGTTTTATGGCCCAGCCGTTGAAGCTTACACATGCTCCGCTCACAGCACCTCCCTGTGGAAGCCAACACATTTAAGGATGGAATCCATTCTTCGCTTTGTTTAAAGCCTAAGAGAAGGTGATATTATTACCAGTAGTGAATAGCCCATGAGATCCCGGAAACTGACCAGAGGCCAACCGGTTAGAAATCTTCCATCTCCGATTAACTCCATAAGCGCAGTTATAATAACACCAATCAAGGATGTTATGGCACACAAAGACATCGGTGCAGGGAAATCACCTAAAGCTGTTGCCTATACGTACGTTAACACATGTCAAATCATATATATATATATATAACATTGGTGTACATTCGCACTTGGAGTTTCATTCATTATCTAGCGAATTACCTGCAATACAACGTTGCTCGCTAGAACAAAAACGGCAGCCACGAGATATAAACACCCGATGATCTTTTCTTTGTCGAAGATCGTGTTTTGATCTGAGGTGCTAGCTGAGGAAAATTGAGTATCCTTTGCTGATGTTGCACTGTGCATTATACTCATTACGATGGCGCCTAAAACACACAATCCCGTGCCTACAACTTTGACTTTACTGTATATACAATTTAGCCTAACTTTCTCCAACCTGCATATCAGTAATAGATAGAACAGTTTATAATACACCAAGTACTTAAAAAAGACACAATAGTTCATGGTCTCTAACATTATTCATTGTCCTGTGAACATTAACTCAGGTGGCATGATCCCAATAAGAAGAGGTTCTGGGTTCGATATTACAGTATATTGCTATGAGGGTAGAATCTATTTTGATTAAAGAATCATGATTCAGGTACATTACATGGCTGATGCGTACATATGTATATCTCAAAATTCAAGATTATGAATCCTTATACGATACCTCAATGCCCAAGCAATAACAAAAATAAGCCCTGGAGCAAGGTTTGGCATAGCCGTTGCCATTGCCGGTGAAGTTAGCTTAATCCCCTTCAGGAATAAGGACTGGAACAAAGTTACCCTGAGAAGACAAGTGCAAAAAACATGAAGGAAACTGTTCCAAAAGCATTTGTCCTTTCTTATGTCAGAAATCAATAATCGTAAATATTTAATAAGCTGTGTGGTCTGGCTTGACAAGCAGGAAAGGAGGGAAAACGGGAGGATGATGGTAATAAGTCATCCCTGGAAGCTTTTTCTGACGTTTTCATTATTTTGTGCTCTGTTTCTTCTTTTGATAAAAAGGTACAGGGAAAAAAGAACCTTATGATTTATGGTTTCAGAAATTGTAATGCGAAGCTTCCTTACCCTCCAAAAGCAATCAAAACCAGCTGAATCATCAACTTCAAATTGAATTTCTTCGGCCATTTGCTCCTGCAACATGAACATCCTCAGTTCCCATACCATCATTATTCCATTGCACGCACATCCAAGATAAATTTAGAGAAGCACCTTTCGAAATACACAGCAATAGGGGAGACAATGAGGAAGGTGGCAAAAGTAGAGAAGATAACAATTGTGAGAGGGCTAAGACCAAGAGACATTAAATAACTCAACAAAACAGAATTTCCTGCATACACGAATTGCACCGCTATCAGCCCACCTATGATAGCAAAATCCTCGAGAATTTCTTTCTGCAAATACCAGACCATTTTCTCAACCATATGTCTCCTCCTAGCAGAAATGCTCAATATAGGTGGCCAATATACCATCCCTCCCTCTTCTAAATTTCCACAACCCAGCTGGGTTGTTGTTAATATCTTGTTTCCTGCTCTTCCTAGACGTAGCTGGCAGCCCTTTTCCTGTTGTCTGTTTTTTTTTTCTTGATTTACTACAAAAGGAATCAGTGGGTACAAATTGGCCAAGAGAAAAGAAACAGAATAACCATTAGTGATTAGCCTTCGGTTTTCGAAATCTGGATTTTTAGGTTTTTTTTTCAGGTTAATCTGTTAATGGTCAAACCTATTTCTCTTCACATTGTATTCTGTAGTCAGTTTTCTGTATCCCTTTGAACGTTTGATCTTCACGAGGCTTACCTTCCGGTCTTGGAATCACTGGTTGTTCGCAAAAATGGGCACATAACGGCATTTCTCTCTCTCTATTTACTCTATATAGTAAATACATATAATCTATCTCCCCAGCCGATCCTTTTTCCATATTTGGAACTGTTTTTAGGCATGGTTAATTTTTTTTATTAAAAAAGTTACAAAATTAATTATCTTTTATTTTATTGATGAAAGATACAAATATTTATAAAATCCTGCTATACGTTTCTTCTTTTTTTTTTCTTTTCTGTAACTATAAATTTAGACATGTTGTAATAAAATATATATCTTTATTCAATCCTCTTTTTTATTTATTTATATTGCAGACCGTTAATTAATTTACAATATTTAAATTTATTTGAGTTTTAACTTTTTTAATAAAATAAAAAGATATTCACATCGAAGTAGGTAAACATATTTATAAATTTAAAAATGATCCATCTTAAAACGAAGTTTCTAATCCTGAAAGCTGGAGCCGCCCTCAACTTGAAAGTTTCGTCGGATTTATTTGGGTTCAACTTATATGAAAATGTATGGGGATTGTACTAAAGTTGATTGGCTCTACACTGCCATAAGCTATGCAAAGAGCTCTCTTGAAGAAACTCCGGAAATCCCTTCAGAGGCCAAATCATCTCTTTAACATCCTGTCATACCACAATGGTTGTGGCGCTTGCTATGGGAAAAACGATGACATTTCATCATGGGACGCTCACATTTCAACACTTCGCCAAGGTGGGTTCTGTGAGCCGCTTGCCTTTCATCATGAGACCTCAAAAATGTTCAACTCTGGCAGTAAACCGGATGGTTATCATCTGGTGCACCTGGTTCAATTGTTTGTGGACCTGGGCTTGGTTTCGTATTGCCTACAACTTCACGGCTATATTTTGAAATCTGGGTTTAGCTCCGGTGCTCCTGTCTCCAATGCATTGATGAGGCTATATAGAGTGCTCGAGTCGATGGAGGATGTGCACCAGGTGTTCGTTGAAATTACTCAGCCAACCGTAGTTTCTTGGAATTCCTTGATTTCTGGGTACGTGCGTTCCGGACATTGGAGACAAGCGCTGAGTTTGTTTCTGAAGCTTGACAACTCTAATGTTTGTGCGGATGCCTACTCGTTTACTCTGGCTTTATCTGCTTCTGGTCAACTAGGTATGTTGGAGTTTGGCAAGTCGCTTCACTGCAGGATTGTGGAGTACGGCCTGGATAGTGGAGTCTTTGTTGCAAATTGCTTAATTGACATGTATGGAAAATGTTGCTCGGTTGAGGATGCAATTTGGGTTTTTGATGACATGATTGATAAGGATATCATTTCTTGGAATTCAGCTATAGCAGCGAGTGCAAGAAACCAAAGACTTGAATTGGCATACGATTTTTTCCGTCAGATGCCTGAACCTGACACTATCACGTATAATGAATTGATTAATGGCATTGCTCAGTTTGGCAATATAGAGGATGCAGTTGGGATTTTGGAGAATATGCCGAACCCGAATTCATCATCCTGGAATTCAATCATTACCGGATATGTCAACCGAAAACAAGCACATAAAGCTCTAAAATTTTTCACTGACATGCAGTCAAGTGATGTTAGAATGGATGGTTATACATATTCAGTTCTTTTGTCTGGCATTGCTAGTCTAGCTTCTCCGAGATGGGGAATGGTAATGCATTGTTGCACTACAAAGCGTGGTATAGATACATCTGTAGTTGTAGGCAGTGCCCTTATTGACATGTACTGCAAATGTGGGCAAGTTAAGAATGCTGAGTCAATTTTCTCATCATTGCCCAAAAGGAATTTGGTCACATGGAATGCAATGATCTCAGGCTACGCTCACACTGGAGATTCATGTCAGGTGATCCAACTTTTTGAGGAATTGAAAAGGGGCAAAGATTTGAAACCCGATGGGATTACATTTCTTAGTGTTATTGCTGCCTGCTCAAATAATGAATTTCCCCTCCAAAAGATAATTCTGTACTTAGACACAATGATTAATGATTATGGGATTGAACCTACCGCTGAGCATTGTTGTTCCATTCTTCGAATTATGGGACAAAGAAGGGAGGTGCGGTGTGCAGTGAGGATGATATATAATCTCAATTTTTCCTTCAGCGGTGTGGTTTGGAGGGCTTTGCTTGGAGCGTGTGCAGTTTGCAGGGACTTGAGGGTTGCAAAGATTGCAGCTGCTAAGGTGATTCAAATAGGAGGTGATGATGATTATGTGTATGTTATGATGTCTAACCTTTTAGCAAGCTACGGAAAGTGGGTAGAGGTGAACAAAGTGAGAAAGCTCATGCTAAGGAGAGGGGTGATGAAAGAAGTTGCTTGCAGCTGGATTGAGGCGGAAACGCCCATCCCGTTGTCTTATAGATAATGTTTTGTCTGGTTTTCGGGAATGAAATGGTTCTGTACACCTGCCAAAAAGTTGGTAAATTACCAAAGCCCGTAAACTTTTGTTCCGTAATGACCAATCCCACCAACTCCTGGTCCTGGATAGAAGGCAACAAACCAGATTTAAACCAACAGTCTCCTCTTTGTATGTTGTTTTGAGGGAGAATCGTGTTCTTTCATATTAGTGAGGGATTTTTTTTTTTTATCATTTTCCATCAAACCACAGGAAAAAAACAATTTGAACCAACAAATACAGAAAAAAGAAGAAGATTAAACCATCAATTTTAGAAAAAAAAAAGTGGCAGCCTTTTTACCCAAAAAGGTTACGGTTTAAATGTTTCCATCAGTTGCTTCGATAGCAGGAAACCAAAAAGCCATAATATGAATCAATTCCATTAAATGAGAGTATATAGTCTTCCATCCTGAACATAATATGCTCTTACGTATAAGAATTTAAAATGGTTTTACTGCCTCTGCAGGTTCAAGCAGAGCTTTAACATTGAATGAGAACCGACACCACTTGCATCTCCAATAATGCAAAGATTAGCTTGCTCCTCAGATTTCCTTCTAACTGGTCACCTCGGAACTGACAGACCAAGCTCTAAGGAAATAAACAGTAAAAATGCCAGAGTGAGAAAACAGAGAAACACAGAACATACGTTGCAAGTTCTGATTAATCGCCAATGACAACATTCGCAAATAAAACAACTGAACTCTCAGTAGCATTTCGATTCCTAGCAGTCTATCATTTACACTGATTGGAAGATAATGTCCCTGAAGTTCACATGGCAGATTCCCGAAGGGCTCTAAATGAACAACTTGCATTCAATAACAACTAACAAGTTCTTGGATGCAACCACAAAACATCCGCATTTACAATCAGTGCTTGTGTGAATGGTGACAGAGCCCACCTCCAAAACAAAAGACCTGTCTCACGTACCATCAACTCCATCTGGGAAAAGGAGCATTTATGTTACCATAATAATTCCAAATTCTTGACAAATAATGGATCAGCTAATGTGCAACAAATTAGATCCAGGGTATATATATCATTTAAGAAATATATCACTTGGTTGTCAACAAGATTAAGAATCTAGCTGTTTGATTCTCCAGAACCGGAAAGTGGTCTGTGTTCCACCTAAATTATAAACATGTCCTCTCCACGAAAACTACCCATGTCTATATCAGCGTGAATTGTCGAGCAATATGCCACTGTGCACCGCAGATAACATACATCCAGCACATAAAAACTCTCTATTTTTCTTATGTCTAGTTTGTAGCAGAAAAACATGATGTTTGCATCTTTCCACAATAAATGATCATTTTAAGATAAAAATTGTAATTTTTTGAGTTCATTCCAGCAGGCGACACCATAAAAGATCTCCTTAACTTTGATTACCACAATTCAGATATTTAACGACACAGTAAAACAGCAAAAGACAAACAAAGAATGTTTCTGATTCCATAAAAATGTAAAAACTCCTTGTGTTCATCTTTAGGGGCACACATTCAAAACTGGTCCAAGGAACAGATGAATAATGAAAAAGAAGGTAACACGAGCACAAATGTCTCCAATCTACTGTAATCAAACTTTTTTAATATGATTAAAAAATTTGGTTTCATACTTGCTAATGGTGCGGTGAATCATTTGGCAGGTCCCAGTTTATATCATTTGAAAATTATATGCCTGCAGGAACCAAATCTCTAGCACTTTTCCAGGTCACGGGAATCTACAACCCAATCACTGCAAACTCACACCCAACACCAGTAAAACAAATGCACAGAAGAAATGAACACTTTAATTCACTACACTCATCCAAACATAAGCAAAACACAACCACCAAATTAGACGGTAATTTCACGGAATTCGGAAACCAAAAAGAACCACAAACAAATAGAAAAGAACCAAATAGCTTTAGAAAAGAAAAAAAAGTCACTCACAATATTAAAAGTACAAGAGTAACAAAAGGTACTAGAGGCCGGGGGAGGTGCAGCAGAGTGTACCCTGAGAAAGCGCACGGCAACTCCACGATGTGGTGCTTAGGCACGACGTCATCCTGGACGTGGCCACAGCGCTATGCAGCGGCAGCATTGACTGTACGCATCTCAGCTCAGACGTGACTCTAGCAGGAAGAACAATGGAGTAAGCAAAGCTAATATTATATTCTTTTCGTTCTACATGCATAAATACTAGAATGTAAAATAAAAATTGAGTACCTGGAGAAGGCGGAAGAGAACGAAGAGGCAGAGGAGGGTGGTTTGGATGTGAGTGAGGGTGGAGGAGTGGCGGCAGATCTGGGAGTGAACGGGTGTTTAGAAGCGGCGGATCTAATGGATGATCTAATGGAAGATAGGGAAGCTTTGGCTATGAAACGGTTGCAAGAAGAGGCCATGAGGAGTTGAAAAAGCTGAAATGGAGGTCTAATCGATCAAAGCCACTGTCGCAGATTTGGAATCTAACGAAAATGGAGGAGCCAAGGGGTTTAGGGGTTAACGTGACCAATTGATATAATCGGATAATGGGCTTTAAGATCGGTAGTTTCGGATTCGACCCGGCCATTATATATGCATAATGTGCATTGAAATGTTTTAATTTTTATAAAAATAACATTTTTATGTAAAATAAATAAATATATAGAATAGAATAAAAATATTAAAATTAAAACAAATAATATAGGAGAAATATTAATTTATTATCTTACTTTTACAGTAATGATAGGTTGTATATTTACAGATATAATAAGAAAGAAATCATAGACTGAAACGAGGCCCAGTCCACAGGACAAGTTTGCTTCTCAAAGCTGGATGACATCTTTATCCTATTGCACTGTGCCTGAAGTAATACCTAGTTTCTTCCCAGTTTTGAGTGTAGGCATATTCTTTGTTTGAAATTAAAAAGATATTATTGTATGAACTAATCAATCCCCTGAGGATAAATTTTTTGTAATCACTGTGAACCCGGTTTATATCCCAATTTTGAAAACAGAAGATTTGTTCTTTCTGTTTTGAGTGTGAATATATATACAAATCCCTTCACTAAATCCTACAGTGTTGGAAGATAATAAAAGAAAATCTACCACCTAAGACCTAAGAATGATACACATGGGAAAGATGTGTCAGAATATCAGAATACCTACTACCAGAGAAATGGTCCATTTGGACAAGAAGCTGTTTTTTTTACCAGGTGCGTTGTTGTTGGGGGAATTCTCAGCAGCCAACAAAGAACTAAACTTGAAATTGGGATTTGACCCGTAAAGTGCCTGGACCCCCCGCACGTCATCCACTTTGAGGTCCACTTTCTTGGTTCTGGGGCTCAAACTTGGATACATCACTGCTTGCTTGACTGAAGAATGAGCCAGACCAAGGACGTGTCCAATCTCATGAGTCGCCACCGATTCCAAATCAACGGCGACCCTTGACTTCTCCGTGTCAAAGTCGATGGCCCATGTCTCTGCTGCATCAAGATGGAACCTCCCGTTCTGTGGCGAAAATGCGTGAGCCAGTACCCCTAACACCCCATCAAACGGCTGTCCATCGCCATGATCTTGATTATAGAACCCAATTCGGATATCTGCTGAGGAGTAATCTTCAACTTGCAGAAAGGTCACGGGAATCACTTGTGCCCATCTCGAAAAGGCACGCTTGAAGACTATCTTTAGGTCATCCCATCTTATGTAATCGATTACATGATCCGGGGAGAAGGCATAGGTTAGGTTCACCGGCGAGTCACGCACCCACCTAGGCTTACCGTAGAAGTACGCAAAATGTTTTGTCACCTGAAACATGTGCGTTGTGTTATGTTTAGTATCACTAACACCACACCTTGGTGACATGATCAACGATATCGTATCGGAGTCTAGCTTACCGGTCACAGGTAATCCTAAGTTGCTCTGATACGCTATAACGGCCGTTTCGAATTCGTTATCAAAGGTATCCGAGATATTTGAAGCGTCGGATATCGAGAGGTAACCGAAACGGTGGAAGTATCTTTTCAGCTCAGACATGCCACTCACCTGACTGCCCTTTCCGACATCTAGGAAACGAGCAAAGTCCAGCCAGGTGGTGTTTCGGGTTTTGGCGCTTACGACCGTTACCGACTCTGGTATGGTTCTGGCCGAAGAGGAAGGAAAAGAAAGGCAAAGGAAGGAGACAGAGAGGAAACTGAAATAACGGAATAAATGAATCTTAAACATGGCGGTTAAGATCTGGGTTCGTTGTCGTTGGTTATTTTGGAAGTTGAGCCTTGGAATTTAAGGGCCGGCTAGCAGGGATTTATCAGGGGCTTTGCGTTGACAAAATTGATGGTTATGTACATGGGAAAGATCGTTCCTGTAGTAGTCCAAGAACAAACCATGTAATTATTTAATCTGATCAAATAAAGGTTAGATAAGATCGATGCACAAGAAAATACGAAAGAAAGTTAGGAACATTCTGCCGTGTGCTTTCATGCCCTTTTGCTTGGAGATTCTGACTTTGTTGGGTTTCAATATGGATGTTATGGTGGGTTAACCACTGTGATCTATATCTGCTAATTACTCACTTTAGCTGAACTAATTTCAAGCACCTCTTGTCATCAACTGCAGAACCGAGATTGAATATTCCGAGTTTGGATATGTTTTTGCTGTATTTTAATGGCCGGAAGTAGATTAACTTAATATGATTTGTCTGGGTTTAGTTGGTGTTTTTTCCAGTTTGTTGACCAAATTAGCTCAGGCAATGCCTAGAGGTCGCACTCCAGAGAAGGTTAACCCTCTTGTGCCTAACTTGTAGCATAAAAAATCTCTCTTGATCATCGACAACAACACGCAATGCATGAGCTACATGTGATGTAATGAAATTTCTTCAACTGAAGGCTGAAAACCCTTGTTCATCAAATTCAATCTACTTACAACTTGGTATCTACTAGAACTCATGGTTCCGGTGAAGGTCTCGTTCTGTTTCGCTTTCGAAGAGCAATAGATTTATCTTTGTGTGACGCAAGAAACTAGTGGCCTCATTATGAATGACTTTTTTCTTTGTCTCTATAATTATCAAGGGGTCCTCATCCTTCTCCGCTGAAAGCCTTTGATAATTGTATAATTAAGGAAGAACGAAAAGTTTATTCAATTATTGGGTGCTTGAGGTGTGATAGTTCTCATTTTCTATACTTGCCAAGCTACGATCTCTTTTTTTGACTTGGCTGTAGCCTGGTAATTTTGTTCCCTGATGGATAGGAAGGCGTTAAAGCTACACTATCATTATATACTCAGCCCTTTTCGTTGATGTTCTCCAAGGTAATTATTATTGGTCTACTTTCTGTATATTCTGCGGTTCTGTGAAGATTTTTGAAGTGCAGGGAACTCTTGGTGAAAACCCTCTTCAGAATAGATCAAATTGTCTTGATCATATCGGATATGGACCATTTTGACCTCATCAGGATAAACTTCCTACTTTCGGATGGTGTTTCCTTGGTGAGTTGTTTGCTTCATGTCAGGAACTTGGTATTGTCGCAGTTCAAAGAAGCCAAACAAGTAAAGTTTATGTTATGGCTTGCCATTTGTAGCAGGCATTACCCCCCTCCAGTGCCGTTGTTCAAACCAAAAAACACTTGTTGTCCTCTTTTTTGTTTTGTCCCTCCTGTCTTTGTGGTTAGTATAGTTTGGCAGATCTTTTTTTATGGGGGGAGATAGATATTCTTTTTGGGTATTATATTGGGCAAAGGCGTCCATTTACAAGCCACAAGAACCACACGCTCTACATATCGGGCGTTCCAATCTTTCAGGCTATCTCAAAGTCCTTTGTCAGCACTATCAATATTGAGTTTAAACAAGTTCGATAGAAGGCCAGTTTCAAAAGATTTGATTTTTCTATTATCAAACAAAAACCCACCCTTGTTATTTTGCTAATCTTAGTTCCCATCTCTTCCAAACAAACAGCTTTTAAGATGAAATATTCATGCAGTGCCCACCTTAACACGTGTTCGTCAAAACCCGGAAAAAATATCAATTCTACGATTGGCAACATAGTAACAAAAAAAAAATTGAAACTGTACGTCGAAGTCCTAATAAGTTTTATTTTATGAATATTATGAGTTACAGTAAAATACTTACAAGCATATATGGATATGGATAAAAGCATATATGGATATGGATAATATCACTTATGTTTTTTCCGGTACGAGAACTATTCCATCATTTTCTACTTCGACTATTAAACCCAAAATCTATAAACGAAAAGGATAAGACTACATGGGTTTTTATATCCTTGATTGTGCAAAGGCAGTACCCACCATAGATCGTTGTCATCAAAAGATAAGCATAAGAGTAAACTAGACTGATTATTATCTGCAAATCTTTCTGGAATTTCCGCCCAATCTATACGGATAAGTCCCATATACATTCCCATAGGGTCAAATACCCACGAGATCAAATCATACTAGAACTAAACTGATATCAACATCTACGAACTACATCTCATAATTTAATCCAAGGAAAAAAGACTTTTCGTTCCTAGCTATTTCTATCACAAATATTCACAACTAATCTTCTTGATGTGTTCATCCAGCTAAGATTTTTAACTTATCATCGAATTGGATCCCATGCATAAGCACTTCCACCAGTGGGTTTATCCTGTTACAGCCAAACCGTTTAGATTTAGGTGTTCTACAAATGCCAACAGAGAATAGCAATGGAATTCCAGAAAATCCTGAGAACCAAATTGATAGCTTACCTCTAGAAACACTCCTACCCTTCTGGCTTTTGTCATGTGAAACATAAGGAATTTTCGTTACCATCAATGAGCTCTGTAATCCTTCTAGTAACTACGGATAACAAGAACGATGTTAGTAAAATATGCCACGGAGCAAAAACCACAAGAAAACTATTGATTCAACGGGATAAAAAGTGAGCAAAGGGGTTTTCATCTTTAAAATCTTAATTAGAGACCTGAAATATGCATAGAGAATGACCATCAACTAAAATGAAACAACAGTGCAACGAAAAGCCTACGGACTTGAATTGTAATTAAAGGGAAAAATAAATAGAGATAAAATGTTAAATGATGAAATATTCTCCTCTTCCCCTCGGTATCCCCAGTAAATTAAGTGAACTAAACTTTTGACTCCTGCCAAATAAAAGCACTGTATTCAAGGTAAATTACAAAAGCACTGTCCCAGCTTAGAGGTGGCATCAGTTGTTATGGAATTAATGAAGATTCGAAAAATATGGAGGAGTGCAGGACATTTAACTAAAAGGTAGGCCAAAATGTATGGCATGGAAAGTATGTGCACAACTCAACTAATTAACTTTAGGAATGTCCAGATAGAAAAGGAAGCTGTATTTCCCGTGTAGAAGATAGCCATGGGGAAAGAAGTGTAAGCAAGAACATGCTGTCTTCTTTCAATCCTCAACCAAAAAAAATCGTAATTACCACCATGAAGCAGGTGCATTTTTGGCAACAAATTTCGGAGGAACTATTAAAATCGAAATCTTTATAGAATCATTGGCACGAACACCAAAGTCCAGCCATAGAAGATGACTTGTGGGAGGTGGAGGATAAATGGTAAATTATATGATAAAAGTAGTTCAAGCTGCAAGTACTTACTCTAGATGTTGGCTGAATTCTACGGTTCGATCTGCGGGGCTCAACATCAGAAGCTGATTTCTCCTCAATTTTAAACTTTCCACCAGCTGGAGCAAGTTTGCCTTCGCTTACCCGTACTGGTTTAGAATCTCCAGCAGAAATCTTCTTAGAGGAAAGGTTATCTGATGGAAGTGGCAGTGAAGAAAAGATGATCGGGCCCTCCGCTGCTCCTTCAGAGCCAGAAAATGATTGAAACTCCATCAACTTATGTTTTCCGGTCACATTCCCATCTTGACGAGCAGATTCTTTGCTCTTTTCAGTATTTTCTGTAGCCATAACATTATCAGAACCAGAAGCTGCAGTAATCTTTACATTCTCCTCCTGCAGAATGGCCCTACCAGAAACATTATGTGGTTTTCCAGACCTGAGAACCTTGGGCTTCAGTAGAGCTTCTTGTTTTTCATTTGACTCGGTTTTAGGGGTATTCTTCCAACCCTTGGAGCCTGATCCTTGAGGCATTGAACATTTTGTAAGCTTGATTGACTCATTGGTTGCATT
The DNA here is from genome assembly GCA_019739055.1 of Passiflora organensis. Classification (NCBI taxonomy): domain Eukaryota; kingdom Viridiplantae; phylum Streptophyta; class Magnoliopsida; order Malpighiales; family Passifloraceae; genus Passiflora; species Passiflora organensis. The sequence goes on along the minus strand of JAEPBF010000278.1, from coordinate 9,068,775 downwards.
AGTTTTACCGCTTCCATCTGCAACATAATGTTTACTTACTTCCATAAACTTCCTCTTCTTACCAGGTTTAGGAGCACCAAAAATCACTCTTGATCCTTCCTTCTGCAACCCAGTCCTAGTCATTCTGAGCGAAGAACCGGGTTTATGCTCATTCCCGGAACTCTTGCTAATATTAAACAATTTTTCATCAACAGATAGTTCTGGTAAGGCTGGTTCACTGGTTTTGTCAGATTCCACAGCATCAGTGACTTTTGATGTTTTATCCTTGCCTTTGGTTTCCATTAGAGTGCTCCGTACCCTCTGTCGTTTCTCTTGAGGAGTGTCGCACTGCATATCAGATTCAATAGTTAGTGCAAAGAGGTTATTGAAAAGTCAAAATCGATCTAGTGAGTATAATTTGCAATTAGTCAAGCAAAGAAGCACCCCTAGGGAAGAGCTATTGCTCCCTCTTGAACTCGACCATTCAATCCATTTCCCATCTTTCCATACAAGAGAAGACCGAAGATGCCATGCTCTGACAACGGATGTTTCTTCTTGAACTGCAAGCAGAGAGCTAGAAAGGTTCATTCCCTCACAAGGCATTTTAGATGGTTAAGGATAAGTTTGGTTTGTCAAGGACCCATCATTCATACCTGGGAAATGGACAGTTAACATTGACTCATCTTTCTTGTTCTTTTCGGTAATAACTCCTTCCCACCAGCTGGGGAAAAAAATAAGTATTTGAATGATGAAAAGAGATGCAGAAGCATGATCTGAAATACGGCCTTACAAGCGAGTACCAAAAAGATTAAGGATAGCATACAGATCTTGAATAACAAAGATGTAACAAGATTATCAAGAAGACTCTTCATGGAATCAAATGCCTAATAGGAATGAGGATGGACAAACTCCAACAAACGGGAATTGATTGGATAAATAGATTTATGCTTGGCTCGCAAAATTATAAAAGAAAGAGAACTTTCAGCATCAACTTGAAGCAGAGACAACAGAAACTCCAATCCCACTCTAGAACCAATTGAGGGTAGAACATCAGTGGCCAAATTAAGTTCCACATGCATATTAGATGTCTACAGATAATTTAACCAGATCAAACAATAATCGATCACACCACTGATTCAAGGTTTCAAAACACAAAAATAAAATAAAAACAACCTCTGAAAATGTCAGTATGAAGAATATGCAATGTTACTTAACAAATTACCATTAGATAGTAACAATATTCACACGTCGCAGCCTTACTCCTATCAGAAATGCATACACTTATAAAATTCCTAACTGCATTTTATCAGGCAATTGACATTTATTTCATTAAAATCCTAGCCTAGATTAGTCTGCAAGTCACAATCACAGACCAATATGCAAGCATACCCATCTTGTATCCAAGCATCAACTCTATCCCCAACTAACCAACTGTAGTCACCAATTGCAGCTCGACGTCTCTTCCTAGTGCCTTCAAATGGCATAGCAGTGAAAGGACGGGCAATGCGTATTTTGGGAGCCTCACCTCCTTCACCTTTGAGTTCCACCCACTCCTTTAGCTTTTCAAACCCTGCAGGACAAAAATACAACCCCATAAAATACACTATCTGATCAATGACCAAAGTGATGCAACGTTTCCAATATCTATCCCAACCTGCCCCAAGAAAAATGAGTATTAGCTTGTGAAGAAGTCTTCAACCAGAAAATCCCATCTCCATTAAGTAGAAAGAAACAGGCACTAGAGGAATTGCATACAAGTATTATATTTCATGCCATGGCTTAATGCATAGGCCATTGAACATGTGAATAACACTTAGAAGGTGATTAAGTTGTATGTTTGACAGAAGCTATGCTGATTAGTGGACCTAAGCAGTCAAGAGCTTGCATCATTTTTTGTGATTAAGCGATTAAGTCTGGCATGTCCCACTTGCCTGATGCCATAAACTTAAGGCTATAAAAACTTTAATGAGCACATCAGGTGTCCGTGAGACATGAAGCATGTGCATTGTCCAACTTTAAGGCAGAAAGTGAGAGCAAGTATCCTTCAATGCAGTCAATGTAGGTGTTCCGCTATCATACGGCTAATAAGCAATGCATCATACCTTCCCCCAATGCAAGGTCAGTGTAACACACATAAGCTTTCCCGTCCTTTAAACTCAGCACATTGGCAGAAAACCAGGCTGCTTTAAATCCACTCCCGTCCTTGAAAACCTAGATAAGCCAAATAATAGAGGCAATGTATCAAAGACAATGGAGAGAAAAAAATCACTGTAGAACAAGGAGAGTTAAATATCAAATACAAATGAATATCTGCATCAGAATCAGATGATTTCGCTGGGATTCCATGCATGTGAAGAAACCACGAGCACATTACTCTTTATAGACCAAAGCACTGAAAGAAAATGACAAGTTTCAGACCTCCACATGAGAAGCTTCCTTAATGTCACTTCCTTTTGAATACTCTGCCACCTTGTCATACTCATTCAGAGCAGTATCAGAAGATTTTGATCCATTCTCAAATTCAACGACTACCCCAGTAGTTTTAGCCAAGCCAGAATACTGGGGGCCTTTTTTTCCTCCAGCATACTTTGCAAAACCTATAACAGGACCTGACAAGCTATCCACCTGTCTCATGTTCTCCTGAACAGATATCTCTGTTGCAGCAGCAGCCTTGTGGTGTTTGCCAATTTCTGTTTCTTTCTTATCCAGCGGGACCTCTTTGGATTGCCTAAAAGAAGAATCTGGACCTTCCCCAACATTATTGCCTTCTGGACTTTCTCTATCAACATGAATTGTTTTAGAAACAAGTCCAGAAGTTACCTGGATTGCTTTTTGGTAACCCTCTGAACTGGCTGCCACAAGCTTGGTCAATAAAAATCGATCACCCATAGAGACTAAATTCCCAGCTTGGGATACAGCCTCTGCAGCCAGTTCTGCAGCTCGGACAATGGCATCTATATTTTCAGCTCGCTTGCATGCGGATGAAGTGGGCTCAACATTCTTTCTTCCTGCATCCCTTGGAGCAAAAATGAATGAACTGGAACTGTTTGAGCCCTTGTCACCTTTCAATGCAGGAGAGGCTTGTCCCAGGTTTCTCACTCCATCAGAATGAGAAGTTCCATTATCGGAACAACTGTATCCACTAGAAACCACTGCTTCATAAGCCATCAATTTTGCTTGTAATGCAGCATTTGATGCTATGTTGGCTGCAGCAGCTGCAGCTTTTGCCACAGAAACTGCTGCTTCTATCGCAACAGCTGCTGAAACTAGTTTGGTTTCAATATCCGGCACAACTCCAGAATTTTTCAGTTTATCCAACTGACTCCATATTTCCCGGCTGTGACTAACTGCTGTAGCAGTGAGATAAGTGGCATCCCCAGCCAGCGTCCTAGCCTCCTTTAGTTTACAAAGCGTCTCTTCTGATAAAGTAGCCCTTTGCTCTACAATCTGGTCCCTTTTTCTGAGATCACTAGACATACTCTCTTCAGTCTCTTTGGAAGCAAAACCAGCCAGGCTGATGGCGGCAGCAGCAGTAGATGCATTACCAGTAACAACAGGAACAAGGTACTGTTCTATTTGTGGTTGAGGATGCAATGCACCCTTTGCCGAACTCTCAGAAACAAGAGTCTTTTTTCTTTTTCTAGGCTTTGCCTCAGCAGAAGGTTGGTCGGATGATGTACCAACTTTTTTTGAATCAGATGCAGTAGAAGTCACAGTAATTACACCAGCTGAAGCTCCACTTGGTGCCACAAGAGCAGTCGGAACATGCTTTGCACCAGAGGAATGCAAAGAAGTTGCTTCCTTTGAAGGTGTGAATCGGTATTCTGTCAGAGGCAAGTGCATAGGAAAACGACCAGTAGCATCCAATCCAGAAACAGGAGATGCACCCCAGGGGCCAGCTAAGGGAGTCTGGGCCATCGAAGAAGAAGGGTTGTGGTGCTCAACATAATTCCTTACAGGTGGAGTTTGATGAGGATGCAATGGAGAAAGTGGCCTATTATACTCGGTAACTGGTCCCCTTGGTATGACACTTGATTGCAAAGTGTTGCCAGAAGGTGTTGGTAAACTCCAAAGAGGAGAAGAAAAGGGTACCATTGGGCTAACAATTGGTGTAGGCTTGCTGCTAGTGAGAACAGCAGTTGAGGTTATTGTTTTACCTTGTAGTGTGCCTTGTTTAACCACTTGATCAGGTTTAGCACCTGAAGACATTCATATTCTGGTTCACTTAAAACTCAATTGGAATCCAAGTAAAAAAGCTTAGAATCAGACAAGTACCTGAAAAAGACTGCAAAGGGGTCTCAGGAGTAAGGAGATGAAATCTTTTACCATGAAGCCTTTCTATGCATAAGCGCCATGCATTTTCCCAAATGCTCTTGCCACCATCTGTCAGAAAAATGATGACAGAAAGTGACGACAAGTAATGGTAGCAATGATGCAAGGTGACATGCAAAAGAAGTAAAACCACTAACCAGGACCTCCAAATGCTGATACCATACACGCCTTATCAGGTGCTGTTCCTTGACTGTAGCAATAATTTCAAACAGCATGCTTGAAATGAAACATAATCTCACAGCAAAAGGACACCAAAAGTATTATACAAACTCCAAAAGCAATTCATAGACAACAACCAACTTCTTACCTTTTATTTTGTATCTATACCAAATTCAACAGATACCACTCTTAAGAAAATAGTTATTTAGGGATGAAGTATGTAGTTGTGCCACTGCATTAGTATCAATAAGCTCACATCCATATCTAAATAAAATGCATGACTAGTAACAATTTGCAAACAAGAAATAAAGAGGACTTACATCAAAGCTCCATAAACAAAGATCTGAGCACGCAGTTGCAGTTGTTGCAAGTCCGTGAAAGGTTGCTGAAACCATGCAGATAGGGAAGCAGAATAATTCAAGTCTGGCAGACTAGATGTTGATGCAAGACTAAATGAGTTAAAACCAGTAGAATCAACAAGTCGATAGTGCGGTGTCTCACTGGATTGCTTAACTGGAGTAAGTCCAGGACTCAAGGAGGCGTTGCTTTTTTTCTCGCCTCTATCCAGCCTCACAGGAGTTGTCTCCTTAACATGATTTATCTTCTTAACACTTTCTTTTCCTGTTGACTTACCAGATCCTCGTCTTGTTTTACTCTCAGGATTCCCTTTGGAACCCCTCTGGACAACAGATGGATCAGATACCTTTGGACTAGAACAAGAAAGACCTTGAGCAATCTTAGGATCCAACTGGCTGGAGCCTGAAATTGCCAGAGATGCCTTGCTACCCTGAATCGAGAGGAAAGAAGGGAAAGAACTATCAAAATCAAATCCAAATAGATAGAACTAAATAGTGTAAATTTTTGTTTATTTGTGAAAAGAAAACTGCAATTTACCAGAGATTGTTTGCTGGTTCCTAGTGAAAAGGGTTTCCAGTTATCACAAGCTTTATTTTCAGGCAAATCCTTCAGTGGAGTAACCTCAAAAGTGAAGCTTTTATCATCTTTCAAAGCATCACTTTGCTTTGCACTGTAAGGAACAGATGACTTTTTTCCAGTACCAGCAATCTCAGAAACTGAAAGAGTATGCTCTGGAAATTTCTCTGCTCCTCTCTTATCATTTCCATTCTGGGAAACCTCAGTAGCTTTAATGATGGTAGGAGAACCACTTTCTAGGTTGTCAAGAGCAGCTATACTTCCAATTTCTGAAGGAAAAAAACTAAGTTCAGAAGTGCAAAATGAAAGATTGCATTTTTTGTAATAAATACAGAAAGTAGCATATGTAATGGAAGAAAGATGCAAAGAAATAAATGAAAGATTTACCATTTGCACTGGATACAACCACTTGCCTATTACATATGTCTCCAAAAGCTATCACAGTTTCATATTCCTTCTGAATTTTTCGATTAGCATCATCCTGAGGCTCATCAGGAGTAAATTGTAAATTATCACCACAACTTAATTTTTGCTCTGCATAAAACAAAAATACAACATCTGATTAATCGCATTAAATCTGTGTAAAAAAAAAAATATTGATGCGTGAAAAATTCAAACCTGGATACATTGAAATCTAGACACATACATGAGGACCATGCGAAAAAGGATTTAGGAAACTAGACATTGTTAAAACCACATAGGTGGCATCAAATTTGTGCAAGGAGATGAAGCTCCTTTAGAACATGCCAGCATGCATTGGAAAAGAAAGACTGCTCATTCAGATGGTGGTATGGAACTGGGCCCTGTCAAGCATCACAGCTAGGCAAAGCAAGATGATCAGAGCTCCATTACTTGGAATATGCCCAAAAGAGACTTTATGCCTTCTCACTAGCGTGTCCCCCACCAAAAGAATTATGTATATCATCCATATCGGAGGGCATCGAAAACAAAAGACCAAGTTCTGACGTGTAAATTAAAAATGCTGACCTAGAATATTTGATGACGGCTTTTCATCACTTTTCTTTACTAAATCAATATTGTCTCTCTTTGCATTGGAATCACAAAGAGGTGGATACATTTCCACTTCTCTCATGCAGTTCTGGCTGACTGATTTAATCACTTCTGCATGAGATTCATTCATGCATTCTTTATAATGTGCATCTACCATTGGTGGAGTCTGATCAGCGGCAGCCGAAGTAGTTCCTTTCTCGGGTTCAGAAACTGTGTAGGCATTTAGCTCTGTTAAACTTCCTACAACAGAACTCTTATCGGTGATTTCTTCCTGCTTGTCTGAATGCATAGATTTCACCATGTCTGTAGACAGCATTTCAGTATCTCTACAATCAACAACTACATCTGAGGTAATACCATCCACTTTATCAAAGGTTACAATGTTAGCACTTTTGGCAGGAATTTCTGCTCCTGTAAAAGATAATAAAACCAAAAAATGATAAGTAATTGATAATAAACAAATTATTTCCATTTCATGACATGACATGAAATAGGTCTCACATACCTGATTCATTTCCAGCAGCTGCATCTGACTGCAGCTTTGGAACCACCAACTCAGTTTCTAAGCTAACTGCCTCATGTCCTCTATCCACATCGAAAGACTCAACACCAACAAAGTCGATGTTGCTCCTATCAGAAGGGAATTCTATACTCTCCTTTTCATTAATGTGAACACCCATAGTAAAGCCGTGAATGTCCTGTCCTTTTTCTCCAACTTTTACTGAATTATCTGCTGAGTAAGAAGGAATATGGCTATGCAGACTTGGTTCACTAAGAAATTTGATTGGAGAACACTGCACACTCAAACTAGGATTACCACCCGCACTACTAATGCTACTTGCTTCAGCTTTGTCTTTGGAAGCTTCACTTTCTAGTGCTGATGAAAGAGGCGCCACGGATTCAACAACTAAGTTCACATTATCTGGCAAAGTGACAATGGAGTCCTCAACCTCAGGCATCTTGTCAATAGTCATATCTTTATTTTGTATCAGTGATGCCTCATCTTTATTCACTTTAGATTGGTCCTCAATTTTCAAGTCTTCGGAAATATCAGAGACTTCCTTCTCGTTTAAACAAGAGCCCTTCATATTATTCAATTTAGTGTCAGAAGTATCTTCTTCTGGTGAAGCTTCCACAGAAGTTAAACAGGGAGGATTCTCTAAATGAGCATTACTTACATGTTCATTTGCATCCGAATCTGGATCTATTTGAGTCTCTTGGCTATTTGAATGTTGCTCCTCCTTATTTTCATCCATAGCATCATTTACATGATCTGGAGCACCTTCAGTGCTCAACCTAACATTTACTGCAGTTATATTCTGGGCAGAAGTAACCACTCTGTCAAGCTGAGACCCCAAGCAGGAACTTTCAGGTGTCCTATCGTCCAAAGATGTATCTTCTACCAGCTGATTAGCATTATGGTACTCTCTGTCAGGGAATGAATTATCATGCATTGGTTTTCCAGTAACAGCAGTCAAGTTGGTAAAACCAACTATAGTTGGATCACCTTTATCAGTCTGTGAAGTAATCTCAACCTCAGGTGTCTGCTTTCCATTGTCAGTATCTAAAGCATGAAAATTTTCTGGTATATCACCTCGTACTGTGGGTTCCAAATCTGCAGCATCTTCTGCAGTGGAAGATGGATCATTGTCCTGTTTCAAGCTAGACTTCATATACTTTATAACACTACCCAGTTCATCAAAGGAATCAGGTTCCTTGGGATTATTTTGCACAGGAATTAATTCTTCCTGACCAACAGAATTCAACAACATTTCAACAGATTCAGAGGAAGCAACCTCAGACCAAACATTATTGTGCCTTGAAATAGAGCGAGTCTCTTCTGCACCTGAACTGAACCGTATCCCACTGCTACCACGAGAGAATTCGTCAATCCACTGGTTTTCCTCGTGATTTTCAATGCCAAGGAGAACCTCACTTTCGACCAAACTATGAAATCTTATATTTCCATGAAGGTTGTCATCAAAATCAAATTTAGGAATACTGTAAGGCTGTAAAACAGGCGGAAGTTTATCGCTTTCTTCACCAGCTAATTGAAGATTCTGGCTTTGAAAATCATTGTCATCATAATCCATGAGTATATCCCTACAACAAGAGGATTAGATAGAGAAAGCAGAAAATTGCAGTAATATAAGTAAAATGACGCAAAAACTTTGGGGGAAACACACTGCGATCATGCTAAGTTAACTTGAATATAGCCCACATCCACATTTGATAAGCCAATTTGAGAGAATCATCTTACGGACCAGAAATGCAAAATGCAGTAATTCCACAAATGCAGGTTTCACATTTTCTGAGTTGAAATTTCATTAGTAATTAATTAGGAATGAGTTTATTGTAGTTACTAAATGCCTCCAGTAACCATTTCAGCATAACAATAAAATGCCATCATTATTAAGTGGATAAATGCCCTATGCTTATATATATATATAGAGAGAGAGAGTTATGTGTGTGCGTGAGAGAAAGAGTAAACATTCACATAAAGACCACAAACAAACAATCTTGGTAGATAAAGAAACTAATCATATTCTTTAACGGCTATAACAACTACTGTTTCACCAGCTACACTAGCTAAGATTAAAACAGTGATCAGCGTATATTGCAATTCCCGTAAACTATCAGCATAACTAAATTGGACAAAGATTCTGCATGTTGACTTAGTAACATGAACGAGTAGAATAGTAATCCTTTACCCTGTAAATACCAATTACCAAAAAAAAACAGAAATATAACAAGCCTCGTCCGATAATGAAAATCGAGACTCTAAAGGCAACTATACCAAAACGTTTTGAAGGCTGAAAACCCTAATTATGTCCACTCTTATCCACCATTAGGGAAAAAGCTAGAAAATCTAGCTCGGAAATGAACGGTTACCAGAAAAATTGAGTCTAGATACGCTACCTCCCTCCATCCGGCGACAAAGTCCAGGCCGTTGATACCTCAACTCTTCCTCAATCGTACCGTCATCTACACCTCCAAAAACAATTAAACCTAAAGCTTTCCGAATCCTCTTTGAGAAAAACAAAGGAAGAAGAAAGAAGAATAAGAAAAGGAAGAGCCAAAAATTTGAAAACAAAATTGAGCCCCGTGAACTCACCAGAATCAGATATTTACCAGCTAACCAAGTTAGAATATCTGGTTATCGAGAAGCAGGAGGTCCGGTAACTAATCCAACAAGGGAGAGAGATAAGTGATCTCTTTAATTTCTCTAATTCTCCTCGTCAGCAGATTCTGTGTTCGTTCTGTACGGAAAATTGAAAATAACTGCACAAGTAAACGAGTTAGTTGTTTTTATGCGTATGTGAAATTGAGTGACAGTGATAGGAGTTCGAAATGGGAGGAGGAAAAAGAGAAAGCGGTGTCAATCTGTCCGTTGGATAGGCAGGGGTCAGAGGGGGACTAGACGGGTCGGAGACAACGTGGCGAGTTCGAATGCCGTCCGATTAAAGTAATCAGGCAAAATTTAGAGTGGATCGATTTGGATATCGGATGGTGAGAGATGGACCATGAAAGGGATGTAGTCACAGGTGCGCGTGTGGAGATTTTGGATAAGTGCAACATTTGTGTAGTGTGGGGACATGTGGCGAGTCAAGGGAAGTTATTAGGTTGTGCGTGCCAGGAAGAATGGGGAAGCGTGTGGTTGCTGAACTCAGGAGTCAAAAAGAGCATTTACAATTGCGGCTATGATCGCTTTGAGCCTTGGGAATTTTAATACTTGTTCTTTCACGTTATCAAATGATAATATAAAGTATAAGGATGCAAGTCTTACGTTAAATTATTAATAAATATTATAATTAAAATATTTTTAAAATAAAAATTTATTACTTATTAATTATTAAAATGAATAAATAATTAAATTATCTTTAAATTGAAAATCAGAATGAATCATATAATATTATATTAGAGGATCTATTAATTTAGAGAAATTTTACTATACAGATAAATATTAGTGCTTCGTATTGGTCGCTTGTAAAATTGGAGTTATGGGTCGTCTAGCGAAATCCAAAACTCCACTAGCATAGCAGCCCATCCAAGATTATGGACAACTACGAGGCCTCTTCATAGGCCACATATACATGATGCATGGGGAAAGTATGCAAGTAGACATATTACATAAAAACACGAATAGCTTAGTAACCTAAGTGTCTTACTGGAAATGGTAACGTCAGTTTCTTATTGATGCATTAAATATTCAATTCTTAGTTTATTTTATTTATGTTTTGGGGTTGGTTTGCTTATAAACCACCCGACAAAAACGAAAACAGAATTGATTGATACATATGTACCTTTCTAGATAAATACGGACCAAATGCATCAAAACTCAAACAGTACATCCAATAAACCACACGTGTAAAATATTGCAATAAATCTACAAATTCGTCAAGTTTCAGGAAACGTACTCCACATAGTAAATAAAACTAGAAAGTAATAATCCACTAAGGAAGGTAATGAAATACAGTAAAACCCATAAATGATTTAAAAAAAGAACTTGCCTAAACAATACCCAATCTTATAAAAATGCTCGTCATATGTCTAAACAATATATTTATCTAATCTTCAATACCAACCCCAATTCAATATTTTGGTGAACTAATCCAACACTATTCAATAGCTACCAACTCCGCACCAAAAGATAATAATCCACCGTTTTAGGCTTAATCAAGGATTAAAAAACCTAATCAAGCACAAGAAACGATAATTGTTTTGACTTTGGATGAGATTGCCAGCTCTTGAAACCGACACATAGGTTTGCACATCGCAATCATGATACAAACTAAATTAATTAACATGCTACGCCACCCAGCGTTTTCCCAACTAGAATTTACTTGATTCATCACCACCCGAATTTTCCTAATATTTGAACTTGCATATACAATACGAAGGAAAATGACATCAGACATCAATCATTACCTTTGATGCGAATTCCCCCACGACATTCTTATCTGTACAGGCTTCATCAAATTTCTGTACTCCTTCCTCGTGAATACCAACTTCAAGTTTGTTGTCTTATGCTTTGTACTGTTAATACAAATGATAGTTTATCAATGAAAGACGGTTGGTCGGCATCCAATCATGGAGTGCTTGCCTATTCATTTGGGTCCCATGGGCGGCGCCGGCTATGGTCATCTAGCAAAATTAACTAGTCAGCTCTGTTATGTATTTAAGCCATACCAAAAGAAATGAGAACTCGCAACACAAAACCCAACTTGAGAGTATTGAGGGCAGGTTCCCGGGAAGTTTAGTCTTGACAGAGAAAAAAAAAATGGTGAAGATAGCTTTTGGCAGTGTTGGTGACTCTTTCAGCGTTGGGTCCCTCAAGGCTTACCTCTCTGAGTTCTTTGCCACTCTTGTTTTCGTTTTTGCTGGTGTTGGTTCTGCTATTGCCTATGGTAATAATACTAGTCGTTGACTAGTTTGAGATATCAATGAGCATTAACTTGATAATGACGGGACAAGGGTTTCGATTTCAAGCCCAGCTCCGTTATGCTTTGTGCATGCGAGATGGACAGTTGTGAACTGAATGATCACTTCTGTATTGTAAATTTTGTGAAAAAAATAGATCATAAGAACTAGCAATGCAAATTCCATCAATGAAAAACATAGAAATACTCATGAAAATAACTATTTGGGTCATTTTCTTTGATGTTTCAGGCAAACTCACATCAGATGCTGCTTTAGACCCGGCTGGTCTAGTTGCGGTGGCCGTGGCTCATGGGTTGGCACTGTTTGTGGGGGTAGCTATCGCAGCTAACATTTCAGGCGGCCATTTAAACCCAGCTGTTACCCTAGGATTGGCCATTGGAGGCAATATCACCATCCTAACTGGCTTGTTCTATTGGATTGCCCAGTTACTTGGCTCCATTGTAGCTTGCCTCCTGCTCAAGTTCGTCACCAGCGAGGTAAGAAGGAAAAGACAGAACATAGATGTATATTTATTTCCACGCTTTCGTTGTTAAAACCTACCATCCTCAGAAATCTGGAATTTGGATTGGCAGGGTATCCCAACTCATGGAGTTGCTTCTGGGGTGGGGGCTTTTCAAGGTCTGGTGTTTGAAATTGTCATCACTTTTGGACTGGTCTACACCGTCTACGCCACTGCTGCTGACCCCAAGAAGGGTTCGCTCGGAATCATTGCACCCCTTGCAATTGGGCTCATCGTGGGTGCAAATATTCTGGCAGCAGGTCCATTCAGCGGTGGCTCGATGAACCCAGCTCGCTCATTTGGCCCAGCAGTGGTTGCCGGTGACTTCTCACAGAACTGGATCTATTGGGTAGGTCCACTCATCGGAGGAGCTTTGGCTGGGTTTGTGTACGGGGACATTTTCATCGGGTCTTACGCCCCAGTTCCAGCTTCTGAAGAATATGCCTAAAATCATGTGTTTCGGGCTTTGTGATCGATGATGGCGTGATTGGGTTCTTTGCTTTCGGGTCTTGGCTCGTTTCTTGTCAACGGACAGAGCCATCAAGTGTTAATAAGTCAAAATCTTGTTGTTCCTCTGTCCCCTGTGGGGATGCTTCGGTTTGTTCTTACTTTGCTTCAATCACTAGAAAAAATGGATGCCTTTCTGAAAGAAAAGATGTGTAATGGTATATCCCATCATCCTCAAATGCATGATTTTAAGACATATCACTGTATATTATAGATTATCACGTTTGACACTAGAATGAATAAATTATAATTAATAGGAATTAAGTAGGAAAAATTCAGGCAAAATTCACCAATATATTGTTGACACAATGATCTGTGATTACCATAGGTATGATCTCATAGTTCCAATACAATTAATATTAGTTTATGGTATGGTCATGAAATGTTTTTATTGTGTAAATAAAGCTAATATATTGAAGATTATTGTATTTAATATTTGAAAATTAATTTTTGTTCGTGTTAATAAAGCTAATCAGAATTGTGCGTTACTTGAAGGAAAATGTCAATTAAGGAATTATGTTGCCTAGGGATAATACATATCTAAAATTAATTGGGTATTGTGATGCTGATTGGGCCAGTTGTCCCATTACAAGAAGATCAATTACTGGTTATTTCATTACTCTTGGTAATGCGTCAATTTCTTGGAAATCTAAGAACCAAGCTATTGTCTTAAGATCCTCAGCAGAATCAGAATACAAGACAATGACAAGTGTTGTGAGTGAGTTTATTGCTGAAGGAATTGCTTAATTTTCTTAAAATTGACACGGGTACAGTATTATTATATAGCGATAGCAGGTGGGCTTTGCAAATAGCAGCGAATCCCACCTTTCATGAACGTACGAAACATATTGAGGTAGATTGTCACTTCATACGCGAAAAAATTCAGGCGGGGATATTGCAACAGCTTACAAACTGACACGAGAGCAAATAGCAGACATATTTACAAAGGCTCTTGGACAACAACAATTCGCTTACTTGACAAGCAAGATGGGTGTTCAAGACCTGCACACTCCAACTTGAGGGGGAGTATTGGAAACAATATATTATCCTTGATATATTTTTTATGAGTATTTATTAAGATAAGATATGAAATTTATGTTGTAAATATTTCTCACACAACCCTGATTGTATATGAACCAATGTAAATGCTGAAGTAACGGTGTACAGAATAAATACAAGCTTTCTTGTTCTTTGTTGCATCTCTCTCACTTTCTACAGTATTCAAATGATAGAATCTCAGTTTATAATAAACCATTAATTTGGTAATATATTTAAAATTTGGCATGACCGGTTAGGCCATCCTGGTTCAATTATGATGCAAAAAATACTTGAGAATTCTTTTGGTTATCCATTGAAAAATAAAAAGATTTTTTAATCTAATAAATTCTCATGTGTTGCTTGTTGTCAAGGAAAGTTAATTATGTGGCCATCAGTAATCAAAATTGGGACTGAATCTCTATTATTTTTGGAAAAAATTCAGGGTGACATTTGTGGGCCTATACACTCACCATGGTTTTGATTGATGCATCAACAAGATGATCACATGTATGTTTATTATCATCTTGTAATGTGACATTTGCGAAATTGTTCACACAAATAATTCGTTTACGACCCCAATTTCCTGATTATCCAATTAAGACTATTCGGATGGATAATGCTAGTGAATTCACATCTCAAGCATTTGCCGATTATTGCATGTTTATTGGCATAACAATTGAACATCTAGTAGCTTATGTTTATACACAAAATGGTCTTGCCGAATTATTCATAAAACGTATTTGATGAATACTAATAAATTTGATGAATAAATAATTATAAAAAAAATCAATAAAGATTTTTCTATGATTGTTTTAAAAAATAATTATGGAAAAATCTATTTGAACATAAATCCTATGTTAAAATAAAAACTCATGACCCAAGCGGTAGTGTTTAACTAAAACAAGAAGTCTTAACGTTTCCTACCTGGACACGGCTTAACTAAACCAGTCTTGGTTCTTGCCCTATCCTACGACTTCCCATTTGATTGCTTTGTTCTTCACGATCTAGTTTACGCATAGAACAGTTCAACTACGTCCTGTCTTCCAAGATGTCTGCTCCAGAATTTACATATTTTCATAACACCGTCAGTACATTATCATACCTTGAAGAACCCGTCTTTCTCGTCGAAACCCGTTTACGAGAAACGTACTTGAGTCAGTTCGTGGTGGACGACCAGATTGCTTTCAGGGCCGGAGGACCACTCCAAGCTCGTCCTCCACTGCTGATCCCCATTCCCTCCGATATATTTGTTTCTGCCATACCTGGTGATCTTGCTAACCTGTTTGCCGCTACATTGAATCTTGATTCTTTTTCTGCCAACCACGAAGCTTCCAGTGTTGTTATTTTAGTGGAGGATGAGCTCAAAAATACAACATCTGATTAATCGCATTAAATCCATGTAAAAGAAGCAAAAACAAAACATCTTTGCATGAAAAATTCAAACTTGGATGCATTGAAATCTAGACACATACATGAGGACCATGCGAAAAAGGATTTAGGAAACTAGACATTGTTGTTTCCATTTCATGACATGACATGACATGAAATAGGTCTCACATACCTGATTCATTTCCAGCAGCTGCATCTGACTGCAGCTTTGGAACCACCAACTCAGTTTCTAAGATAACCGCCTCATGTCCTCCATCCACATCGAAAGACTCAACACCAACAAAGTCGATGTTGGTCCTATCAGAAGGGAATTCTATACTCTCCTTTTCATTAATGTGAACACCCATAGTAAAGCCGTGAATGTCCTCCTGTCCTTTTTCTCCAACTTTTACTGAATTATCTGCTGAGTAAGAAGGAATATGGCTATGCAGACTTGGTTCACTAAGAAATTTGATTGGAGAGCACTGCACACTCAAACTAGGATTACCACCCGCACTACTAATGCTACTTGCTTCAGCTTTGTCTTTGGAAGCTTCACTTTCTAGTGCCGATGAAAGAGGCGCCACGGATTCAACAACCAAGTTCACATGGCAAAGTGACAATGGAGTCCTCAACCTCATGCATCTTGTCAATAGTCATATCTTTATTTTGTATCAGTGATGCCTCATCTTTATTCACTTTAGATTGGCCCTCCATTTTCAAGTCTTCGGAAATACCAGAGACTTCCTTCTCGTTTAAACAAGAGCCCTTCATATTATTCAATTTAGTTTCAGAAGTATCTTCTTCTGGTGAAGCTTCCACAGAAGTTAAACAGGGAGGATTCTCTAAATGAGCATTACTTACATGTTCATATGCATCCGAATCTGGATCTATTTGAGTCTCTTGGCTATTTGAATGTTGCTCCTCCTTATTTTCATCCATAGCATCATTTACATGATCTGGAGCACCTTCAGTGCTCAACCTAACATTTACTGTAGTTATATTCTGGGCAGAAGCAACCACTCTGCCAAGCTGAGACCCCAAGCAGGAACTTTCAGGTGTCCTATCGTCCAAAGATGTATCTTCTACCAGCTGATTAGCATTATGGTACTCTCTGTCAGGGAATGAATTATCATGCATTGGTTTTCCAGTAACAGCAGTCAAGTCGGTAAAACCAACTATAGTTGCATCATCTTTATCGGTCTTTGAAGTAATCTCAACCCGAGGTGTCTGCTTTCCATTGTCAGTATCTAAAGCATCAAAATTTTCTGGCATATCACCTCGTACTATGGGTTCCAAATCTGCAGCATCTTCTGCAGTGGAAGATGGATCATTGTCCTGTCTCAAGCTAGACTTCATATGCTTTATAACACTACCTAGTTCATCAAAGGAATCAGGTTCCTTAAGATTAATTTGCACAGGAATTACTTCTTCCTGACCAACAGAATTCAACGACATTTCAACAGATTCAGAGGAAGCAACCTCAGACCAAACATTATTGCGGTGGCCGTGGCTCATAGGTTGGAACTGTTTGTAGGGGTAGCTATCGCAGCTAACATTTCAGGCGGCCATTTAAATCCGGCTGTCACCCTAGGATTGGCCGTTGGAGGCAATATCATCATCCTAACTGGCTTGTTCTATTGGATTGCCCAGTTACTTGGCTCCACTGTAGCTCGCCTCCTGCTCAAGTTCGTCACCAGCGAGGTAAAAGGAAAAGAAAGAACATAGATGTACCTTTATTTCCACGCTTTCTTTGTTAAAACCTACCATCCTCAGAAATCTGGTATTTGGATTGGCAGAGGATGCCAACCCATGGAGTTGCTTCAGGGGTGGGGGCTTTTCAAGGTGTAGTGTTCGAAATTGTCATCACTTTTGGACTGGTCTACACCGTCTTCGCCACTGCTGCTGACCCCAAGAAGGGTTCGCTTGGATTGCAATTGGGCTCATCGTGGGTGCAAATATTCTGGCAGCAGGTCCATTCAGCGGTGGCTCGATGAACCCACCTCGGTCATTTGGCCCAGCAGTGGTTGCTGGTGACTTCTCACAGAACTGGATCTATTGGGTAGGTCCACTCATCGGAGGAGCTTCGGCTGGGTTTGTGTACGGGGACATTTTCATCGGGTCTTATGCCCCAGTTCCAGCTTCTGAAGAATATGTTGCCTAAAATCATGTGTTTCGGGCTTTGTGATCGATGATGGCGTGATTGGGTTCTTAGCTTTCGGGTCTTGGCTCGTTTCTTGTCAACGGACAGAGCCATCAAGTGTTAATAAGTCAAAATCTTGTTGTTCCTGTGTCCCCTATGGGGCTGTTTCGGTTTGTTCTTACTTTGCTTCAATCACTAGAAAAAATGGATGCCTTTCTGAAAGAAAAGATGTGTAATGGTGTATCCCATCATCCTCAAATGCATGATTTTAAGACATATCACTGTATATTATAGATTATCAGGTTCGAAACTAGAAAGAATAAATTATAATTAATAGGAATTAAGTAGGCAAAATTCACCAATATATTGTTGACACAATGATCTGCGAACACCATAGGTATGATCTCATAGTTCCAATACAATTAATATTAGTTTATGGTATGGTCATGAAATGTTTTTATTGTGTAAATAAAGCTAATATATTGAAGATTATTGTATTTAATATTTGAAAATTAATTTTTGTTCGTGATATTAACTATTAGAGAACTATAATAAATAAGATGAGTTTTCTTTATTTATATGGACGATATATGGATACTAACAAATTTAATTAATAAATAATTATAAAAAATCAATAAGATTTTCCTATATCTATATTATATATGATTGTTTTAAAAAATAATTATGGAAAAATAAAAACTCATAATCCAAGCGGTAATGTTTGACTAAAAGAAGAAGTCTTAACTTTTCCTATCTGGACACGGATTTTACGGGGCGGTCAGTCCTATCAGGAAAACTACAACAGGTGCCCTATATAAGTAATATAAGTAAGGAATTAGAACATACAGCTTAACTAAACCAGTCTCAGTTCTTGCCCTATCCCTCCGACGTCCCATTTGATTGCTTTGTTCTTCACGATCTAGTTTACACATAGACCTGCTCAACTACTTTCTGTCTTCCAAGATGTCTGCTTCAGAATTTACACATTTTTATAGCACCGTCAGTACATTATTATCATACCTTGAAGAATCCGTCATTCTCGTCGAAACCCGTTTACGAGAAACGTACTTGAGGCAGTCCATGGTGGACAACGTCCAGATCGCTTTCAGGGCAGGAGGGCCACTCCAGGCTCGTCCTCCAATGCTGATCTCCATTCCCTCCTATCAATTTGTTTCTGCCATACCTGGTTATCTTGCTAACCTGTTTGCCGCTACATTGAATCTTGATTCTTTTTCTGCCAACCACGGAACTCCCAGTGTTGCTATTTTAGTGGAGGATGAGCTCAGCAGATTAAGAGGTCGGCATGGGATCTTGCTGTTGGAGGATATAAGAGCTGTCTACGAAGATATTGGGTTCTTGCAGTTGGCGGATATAAGAGCTGTCTACGAAGATATTGGCTCTCTTGGGCCGGAAGATGATCTGCAGGATGATGCACAGTTGTCAATATCAGGGGCACCAAGCTCTGCCATTGAAGAGCTGAAGAGGAGGAGATTCTTTATGGGTAGTGGTAATGGCAGGGAGTCGAGCACTGATCCTTGCCCAGTGTACTTGGACGAGTTCTCAACAAAGGCGGCGCTTATCCCTTTGTCTTGCTCTCACGTGTTCCATGAAGGATGCATTCTTCGCTGGTTGGAGAATCACAAGACCTGCCCACTTTGTCGAGGGGAGATTTGATTTACAGAATTAACTTGGAATTGTTGAAACCATCCAATGTTTTGTCCCATTCATTAAACAAGGTGTATCGTTGATGGGTTCCATCTTTGTAAAAATTGGCCTCGTCTTAACTGGCCAGAAGGCTTATGTTTACCAGTCTTTTTTTTATTATTATCTTTTTGGTGTATGCTACTTTCTTGATAAATCTGGTCATTTTCCAAAGGTAAATACACTCTGTTGCGTACTTATAAATATATCTTCTCGTCAAGAAAAGAAGAAAAGAGATCATGAAGAGTTTCCAGAAAATACCGTCTGATCAATTTGAATGAAATATCATGATATTATGAAAATGCTAGTTTAAATTAATGCTAAATATTTTGAGTTAAAATTATGAGATTGAATATTTAACATTAAAAAATAATTATAGTGAGATTTAGGATTTTTAATTAATTTGAAGACTTTTGTAATATTTTATTTTAATTTATTTTCAAGAAAATTCCAGATAATTCATGATTTATGATTTATTTCCTATTCATTTTGAGAATATTTCACATAAATCAGATAAATTTGAAATTTTTGAATTTTTCTAGAATGGTTTGATAATGTAATTTTGGAAATGTGAATGAAGCCCGAGTCCACAAAATTGTCAAAAGTCTCGGCCCAAAAAAAAGTCCAATAAATCTAGGCTTGGATTACATTATACATGTTCATCACTAAAGACAAATTCAGTGAGTCAACAAAACTAAAAAACACTAGAGTTGTTATACACTTAATATATCTTCATTCACGACTCTTCATTATCAAGAAATATATTTAAAAATCATGTTCATACTTTCAATAAATGTAATATATACCCATTCATAACAATAACTATGAGTTTGTATTATCGTTTGGAGATCATCAATAATATCTTACAGATCTCTCTTTATTCTCTTGCCACCTTATCTTTCTCATCTTCCTTCACTTATATCACGTTATCATCACGATCCTTACAATCAAAGATCCTTCAGAGCTTTGGAACAGTCTGAAACAAAAAACAGTGATATTTCTGAAAGCTTCATCTCTGCTTACAAGATTTTAAATCTATAAGTGATTATAATTCAGTATTATTTAAAATAAACTTTCAGTTAAAACTATGTGGAGAAGATATCAAAGATGTTAATATGCCAGAGAAAACATCCTCCACATTTCACATATCAAATTTATTGCTACAACAATAGTATGGTGAAAAACGTTTCACGAAATATTCAGAGCTGATTTTATGCCTTCTTGTGGCCAAATAAAATAATGAATTATTGATGAGAAATTATTAGTCGCTTCCGACTCCACTTCTTGAAGTGCATATGATGCATACTCATAATAATGTTCGGGGTTGTGGCCGTGGTGGAAGCTACAGACGAGGACGAGAAAAATTTCACATTCAATCCCGCCATGGTGAAGGCAAAAATACTTTTCATCATCAGGTCCTTAAAAATAAAGGACCTGGAAAGATACAGGTGGTATTTAGAAAAATATGATGAATGTTAATTGCCATCGTTATGGAATGCAAGGTCCATTGGCATCGTACATGTCGTATGCCAAAGTATTTTGCCGATCTTTATCAAGAATCTCTGAATTCAAAGGCAAAAATATAGAGACAAATTTTGTCCAAGATGAATTTTACTGATTTCGCCGATGAGTCTCGAGGATATAACACACCTAGATGTGGCTGATTGCCTTATTGATCCTAACGATGGAAGTACTATTAATAAAAAATGATATTTTTGCCATATTGTACTATAATTGTTCGTCACATTTCTTTTATAATAAAATTTATTATTAGTTTATGATTATTTTATTTATTTAATTATCTTATTAATATTTTCTTTTTCTATTTCAATTTATTTATTTTGTAATATTTTATTTCTTATTATTATTTTTTTTATTTGTTGAAGATCATGAATTCGAACATGGCTATGTCTATAATGCACAATAAAGAAATATATCTGGTTAACAGTGTCACAACACATACAATTTTAAGAGATAAGAGATATTCTTCTTATTTGAACATTGGAAAAACCAATGTATATACCATAAGTGGTTTTGCAAAATTAATTGAGGGCTCCAACATAGCACATATTATATTATCCGGAGGAACAAAGACTATAATAAAAGAGGCATTATTTTCTTTAAAGTTTAAAAAGAACTTATTAAGTTTCAAAGACATTTAATATGAAGGAAGAAAATATTGAATATCTTTGTATGACTTCTATTATTTTGGGTAAAAAACATATCTTAGAAAAATTACCCTCATTTTCCTCCGGATTATATTATACGAGTATTTTTTGGAAATAATATATTATCCTTGATATATTATTTATGAGTATTTATTAAGATACGATATGACATTTATGTTATAATATTTCTCACACAATCCTGATTGTATATGAACCAATGTAAATGTTGAAGTAAAGGTGTACAGAATCAATATAAGCTTTCTTGTTCTTTGTTGCATCTCTCTCACTTTCTACATGGTAGCGGAGCAGGTTACAGGAAAATTGGCCGAATTCACCACCGACTTAAACACAGTATCTCTTATTTTGATCCAGTTTCTCTTTACTTCATATCCGGCTATTAGTTCTGTTATTCTCACTGGAGAGAATTTCTTTGCCTGGGAAGTCGCACTCTTGCAATCTCTGAAGGCAAAATTAAAGCTTGGATTTATTACTGGTATCATTAGACAATCTGGATTGGAGCCAACTATTGTAGAGATCTAGAATCGTTGCGACTCCTTTGTGATGGGCTGGATTTTGGCTTCTGTCCATCCAAAAATCCGTACAACCATTATATATGCAGAATCTTCGAAGGACATATTTGATGCTTTAAAGAAAAGGTATGTGAGAAAGAACCCACCTCATATTTTCCAGCTGAAACGCGAGTTGCATGCTCTACATCAAGGAGCTATGACGGTTTCAGACTATTTTGGTGCTTTGAAGATGAGGTGGGATGAGCTGGCAGCATTCTCTTCTTTTAGATATGCATGTGAGAATAAAGAAGAGACGTATAAGGAAAAGGAATACGGAAAAAAAATATCAGTTTTTGATGGGCTTAGACAACACAAGATTTAGAGTCATACGATCTCAGGTGTTGAACACTAATCCTCTTCCCCCTCTAAACAGTGTCTTAGAAAGTATCTTACAAGAGGAAAGCCATCATAATGTCTCCACCAAACATGATCAAGCAATGGATGAGGTAGTAGTCATGGTTGTCAATTCCAAAATTAGGCGAAAAGGGAGGATTATATTTCTTGATAAATCAAGGTAGTAGTCTTAACTGGCCAGAAGGCTTATGTTGACCAGTCTTTTTTTTTATTATTATCTTTTTGGTGTATGCTACTTTCTTGATAAATCTGGTCATTTTCCAAAGGTAAATACACTCTGTTGCGTACTTATAAATATATCTTCTCGTCAAGAAAAGAAGAAAAGAGATCATGAAGAGTTTCCAGAAAATACCGTCTGATCAATTTGAATGAAATATCATGATATTATGAAAATGCTAGTTTAAATTAATGCTAAATATTTTGAGTTAAAATTATGAGATTGAATATTTAACATTAAAAAATAATTATAGTGAGATTTAGGATTTTTAATTAATTTGAAGACTTTTGTAATATTTTATTTTAATTTATTTTCAAGAAAATTCCAGATAATTCATGATTTATGATTTATTTCCTATTCATTTTGAGAATATTTCACATAAATCAGATAAATTTGAAATTTTTGAATTTTTCTAGAATGGTTTGATAATGTAATTTTGGAAATGTGAATGAAGCCCGAGTCCACAAAATTGTCAAAAGTCTCGGCCCAAAAAAAAGTCCAATAAATCTAGGCTTGGATTACATTATACATGTTCATCACTAAAGACAAATTCAGTGAGTCAACAAAACTAAAAAACACTAGAGTTGTTATACATTGAATATATCTTCACTCACGACTCTCCATTATCAAGCGATATCTTTGAAAAATCATGTCCCTATTTTCAATAGATGTAATAGATACACATTCATAACTATATATATGAGTTTGTATTATCGTTTGATGATCATCAATAGTATCTTGTCTTACAGATCTCTTTTTATTCTCTTGCCACCTTATCTTTCTCATCTTCCTTCACTTATATCACGTTATCATCACGATCCTTACAATCAAAGATCCTTCAGAGCTTTGGAACAGTCTGAAACAAAAAACAGTGATATTTCTGAAAGCTTCATCTCTGCTTACAAGATTTTAAATCTATAAGTGATTATAATTCAGTATTATTTAAAATAAACTTTCAGTTAAAACTATATGGAGAAGATATCAAAGATGTTGATATGCTAGAGAAAATATCCTCCACATTTCATGTATCAAATTTATTGCTACAACAACAGTGAAAAAAATTTCACGAAATATTCAGAGCTGATTTCATGCCTTCTTGTGGCCAAATAAAAAAATGAATTATTGATGAGAAATTATTAGTCGCTTCCGACTCCACTTCCCGAAGTGCATATGATGCATACTCATAATAATGTTCGGGGTTGTGGTCGTGGCTGTGGCCATGGTCGTGTTGGAAGCTACAGACGAGGATGAGGAAAATATCACATTCAATCCCGCCATGGTGAAGACAAAAATACTTTTCATCATCAAGTCCTTAAAAATAAAGGACCTAGAAAGATAACAGGTGGTATTTAGAAAAAGATGATGAATGTTAATTGCCATCGTTATGGAATGCAAGGTCATTGGCATCGTACATGTCGTATGCCAAAGTATTTTGCCGATCTTTATCAAGAATCTCTGAAATTCAAAGGCAAAAATATAGAGACAAATTTTGTCCAAGATGATTTTACTGATTTTGCCGATGGTCTCGAGGATATAACACACCTAGATGTGGCTGATTGCCTTATTGATCCTAACGATGGAAGTACTATTAATAAAAAATGATATTTTTGCCATATTGTACTATAATTGTTCGCCACATTTCTTTTATAATAAAATTTATTATTAGTTTATGATTATTTTATTTATTTAATTATCTTATCAATATTTTCTTTTTCTATTTCAATTTATTTCTTTTATAATATTTTATTTCTTATTATTATTTTTTTATTTGTTGAAGATCATGAATTCGAACATGGCTATGTCTATAATGCACAATAAAGAAATATATCTGGTTAACAGTGTCACAACACATACAATTTTAAGAGATAAGAGATATTCTTCTTATTTGAACATTGGAAAACCAATGTATATACCATAAGTGGTTGTGCAAAATTAATTGAGGGCTCCAACAGAGTACATATTATATTATCCGGAGGAACAAAGATTATAATAAAAGAGGCATTATTTTCTTTAAAGTTTAAAAGAAACTTATTAAGTTTCAAAGACATTTAATATGAAGGAAGAAAATATTGAATATCTTTGTATGACTTCTATTATTTTGGGTAAAAAACATATCTTAGAAAAATTACCCTCATTTTCCTCCGGATTATATTATACGAGTATTTTTTGGAAATAATATATTATCCTTGATATTTTTTTTTATGAGCGTTTAATAAGATACTATATGATATTTATGTTGTAAATATTTTCTCGCACAATCCTGATTGTATATGAACCAATGTAAATGTTGAAGTAAAGGTGTACAGAATCAATATAAGCTTTATTGTTCTTTCTTGTCCTATTCCATCGGCCACCAAGATATGAACATCTCTGGATTTTTGGTTGCTTTTGTTATGTTCATAATCATAACAAAAAGTCTGATAAATTTAATTCCCAAGCATCTCTATGAGGACCCGTTCCCGGTAACCGGGAGCCTCACCGCCGTGCAGCCCCGATTGTCCCAACTGGTGGACCAAGCGGAACTACACAAGGCTTAACCGTAAAACTCTGTTTCATTAATCGTAATAAATACACAACATTTGTATTATTTCTTCCAAAACATGGCACGTATCAATTGATACTCAGCATAACTTACAAACAACGGAGTAACAAACACATACAGCGAAAATATCAGATCACATACAACGGGCCATACGGCCTCAAATATGCAACACCTCGAGTCCACACTCGCAGATCCCCAGAAACTCAAAATAACACCACTTCTTATATATCAAAAACATCAGAGTATGCAAGCATGAATTGTATACATATGCACTAGCAAAATGCATAAATAGGTAAAGATACCTGAAGATGTGAAGGATGCTGAGTCCAAAAATATGCATGTGCATTTTTCCAGCCCTGCGACCAATACCGAGATAGGAACCTCGAATTTGAACAACTATCTCTCACAACTTAGTCCTGAAACAAACAATAGAGAGGGGTTGAGATCAAGGATCTCAGTGGAAGTTACCGTGTCATAAGCATACGGTGGAATGGAGACAAAACCAAATCATAGTATCAAGCATTTATTCAAACCATTACAATCCATGTTCTTCTATGTATCCATCCTAAGTGCACACACCAAATGGCATAAGGAAATAAATACAAGAAATCCATAGAGCACCGCTTTAATCTTTGGCTACTATGCCCAAAACATAACGGGGTGGACACAAACCACTTTCACTTAAACCCGCTAAAGGGTTACCTTAAAGCCTACTGATGGTTTTCAATTGTAGCATATATATAAGCAAAACCCCACCATCAGTATTGTCCAAAATTGAATGGAGAAACATAATCTATCACATTCAATTTTGTGCACACGTAGATATAACGTCGTACTTTATATATGAAGCATTTATAAGGCCTTTCCCTTCATAGTGCACACAGCACTCAACATACATACATATATCCAACCATACCTCTCCAAGGTAAGCAACTGTCCTCTCTATAAGGACTCCATATACTTACCTAACTTGATCAAGCATTTACCGTCACTTCCAATCGGTACAGTGCCGAAAAAACACTTATATGTGGCACCTTTCTTTTTGAAAACATAAATGCATAAACACAAAACATAATTTATCACAGTCAACATAAGACTCCCCGGGGTTGAAAACACTCATCCAGGTAGTACAAAAGGGTATAAACATAATTAAGGTCCATACTGGAAATCGGGGAGTTTAACCGGTTAGTGACCAAATAGTGAAGTTATCAAGTATGGGTTATTAAATCTCAAAATTCATCGGATATTCCATGCACGCATTTAAACATTTCCATCATGTAAATCAGGTTCCAAACATCTTAAAATAATATTCAAAAGATTCAGCCACAATAACAAACATGTATAAGGAGATCAAAAATCACATCGTATGGGAGGTTGCAAAACACGTATGAAAATTTGTATACACCAAATAAGTCAGCATGCTTCAACTTTTGAATATACAGTTGATGCATTCAAACATGGAAAACAAATTATGATTCTAACAAAATGTTAAATACAATTCAAGTCATGCCTCCATTCAAACCAAAACATTGATTCTGAAAACAAAATATTACGCGTATGCAAATGAAACGTAAACTCTCACCTCTCGTTGCGTCGATGGTTCTCCAATAATATCCTTACCTCTACTGATCGATCCAGTACCACCTAAACAAGTACAAACCATACAGCCATACTAAGCATATCTAATCAAGGAATCAAAGGGAAAATAAAGGAAAACAATTCTATCGACTCTCGTAGGCTGCTCACAACACCCTTCCCATCAATACTGCCTACAACCACTTCATTAACATGGAACAAACACACCAACATGATCAATAACATGTCTAAACAACCCCCTGGTACTGTTCATCCAAAATTTATACAAGAATCATAGGTTGTTTTCAGGCATTTCCATCCATCAAAAACACTCAATCACATCACTAGCAACCTGAATAAACCAACCAATCCAAAAGGAAACCAAAGATTAATCACTTACCAACAACTCTGCAATTTTCGGCCAGAATGAAGAACACCTCAAAATCAGGCCTTAGACATCAAACTAACAGTGGAAAAGTGTAGAAAATTGATGGGAAAGTGTTTTGGGACAATCCCCTACAAGTTTTTGGGGTCAAATTGGGAAAAGTTTGGATTTTGGTAGGTTGAAAGGGTGAAGAAAGGAGAAAAACGAGTTAGGGTTGGAATGTGCTGGTCACTTCTGGAAGAGAAGTATTTAAATGATAAAGTGTGGGCTTGGGCTGATGGGTTTTGGGCCCAAAAGTTTAACAAGGCTGGACTGGGCAATCGATGACCCGTTTCATCACAAATGAGCCCAATGGGCTTGTGAAATGTTAACCAAATGGCCCAAAAACTTCTTTGAGTATGTAAAGCTATAACATAAGGATTGAGCCTGAAAAAAAACAAAATCGCAAACAGCCCAAAACACAAAATTTTGGCCCAAACGGCCCACGGTCGCTTAAAACAGACCGAAATCAACCTGGTTTGTTTTCCACTGACTCAACCTCGATCGTCTAACCTATCTCACTCACAATCATATTTAAACACTCTCAGATTCACTATGGGTTACTTAAAGGTGTACTACGGCCGTGTTCACAAACCAACAACGTAGCATCGGCGCGCTGCCGCTGACACTAACGCTACCATTGACACTGCCTCTGACCGGCACTACAATAGACGGGATCTCACATCCTCCCCTCCTTATAGAAATTTTGTCTGCGAAATTTGCTTACCAAGGTTGTCGAATAACTGTGGATACTGCCGCCTCATCGTCTGCTCGGTTTCCCATGTCCGTTCCTCTATGACATCGCTACGCCACAACACGGATACCATTGGCACTGTGCGATTCCGTAATTTTTTTACCGCTCTGTCCACAATTGCAACAGGCTGCATCTTGTACGACAAATTGTTGAAAATTTCGATTGGTGGTGACTTCAACACATGGGACGGATCTGGCATGTACTTCCGCAACATAGATACATGGAAGACATTGTGGATCTTCTCCAACTCCGGTGGCAAATCCAACCGGTATGCCACTGGTCCAACTCTGGCTGTAATGCTGTAAGGTCCAATGAACCTTGGTGCCAACTTGCCTCGCTGTTGAAACCGAAGAACTCCTTTCCACGGTGCCACTTTCAAAAAGACTTTGTCTCCCACAACAAATTCTAAGTTTCGCCGACGATTATCAGCGTAATTTTTCTGTCTATCTTGCGCTGTTTTCAGCCTTTGTCGAATCAGTAACAACAACTCTGTCGCTTGTTCTACTAATTCGGGACTATCCAGTTTCCGTTCTCTGACCTCGTGCCAACACAAAGGTGTTCGACACCGTTGGCGATACAATGCTTCATACGGTGCCATGCCAATAGACACTTGAAAACTGTTGTTATAGACACATGCTCGCAACATGTCTTCCAAAGTCTGAATCGTCCTCTCAGATTGTCCATCTGTCTGTGGGTGGAATGCAGTGCTGAACTTTAGTCGCGTGTCTAAAGCACTATGAAGTTTCCCCCAAAATCTGGACGTGAATCTCGGATCCCTATCCGACACAATCGACACTGACACGCCATAAAGTTTGACAATCTCGTCAAGATACTTTACTGCCAACTTCTCCGGCGTATCTATCACCTTAATGGGGAGGAAGTGTGCAGACTTTGTCAGTCTGTCCACTATCACCCATATTGCATCATAACCTCGCTGTGATCTCGGCAACCCTGTTACGAAATCCATCGTCACATGTTCCCATTTCCACTCCGGAATGGGTAATGACTGTAGTAATCCCGCAGGTCTTTGATGTTCCGCCTTGACTTGCTGACACACTAGGCTCTTCGCCACAAACTCAGAAATATGCCTCTTCATTTCGGCCCACCAATATTGTTGTCTCAAATCCTTGTACATCTTGGTGCTGCCCGGATAAATGGAAAACGTCGAACTATATGCCTCCATCAAAATCAATTGCCTCAGCTCTTCATCATGAGGGATACACACTCGTCCTCGAAATGTCAAGATACCATCCTCTCTCACACGATACTCACTTACTGTACTAGTACCACTGTATACTTCCTCCAACTGTTGCTTTATTTGACTCATCACTGGATCTTCACGTTGCTTCGTCTGAATCTCGTCTAGTAAAGCCGACCTCACAATCAACTGTGCTATTAATGCTCCAGAGTCATCACTATCAAGTCGTACTCTAGATGTTCTCAGACACATCAACATAGGCATGTACTCGGTGCGAACATAGGCTAAGGAAGATGATGTCTTCCTACTCAATGCATCAGCGACGACATTCGCCTTGCCCGGATGGTAGTCAATCACCAAGTCATAATCTTTGATCAATTCCAACCACCTCCGTTGTCTCAAGTTCAAATCCTTCTGGGTGAGAAGGTATTTGAGACTCTTATGATCGGTGAACATTCTGCACGTTTCACCATACAGGTAATGCCGCCAAATCTTGAGTGCGAACACCACCGCAGCCAACTCAAGATCGTGAGTCAGGTAGTTGGTCTCATGCGGTCTCAACTGTCTCGATGCGTAGGCCACTACCTTACCATCTTGCATCAGCACACAACCCAATCCCATCTTCGATGCATCGCTATACACAATGTACCCCTTGCCGCTGACTGACAAGGTAAGAATCAGTGCCGATACAAGCCTATCCTTCACTTCCTAAAAACTCTTCTCACATGCCTCTGACCATACAAACGGAACTCCCTTGCATGTTAGACGCGTCAACAGACCTGCCAAGATGGAGAAGTTTTCCACAAACCTCCGATAGTAGCCGACCAAACCAAGAAAACTTTGGATTTCCGTGACACTACGAGGAGGTTCCCATGACACAATAGCTTCTTTCTTCTTGGGGTCGACAAGTATACCTTCTGCTCATACCACATGTCCCAAGAAACCTATTCCCTTCAGCCAAAATTCACACTTAGTGAATTTGGCATACAACTGCTGCGCTCTAAGTCTGTCCAACACAGCCCGCAAATGTACCAAGTGCTCTTCCTCCGACTTTGAATAGATCAAGATGTCATTAATAAATACAATGACAAACTGATCTACGTATTCACGAATATCTCTATTCATCAAATCCATAAACATGGCTGGCACATTAGTCACTCCAAACGGCATCACTATAAATTCGTAATGCTCATAACGTGACCGGAAAGCTGTCTTTGGCACATCAGACTCACGAACCCTCAGTTGATGATAACCCGATCTCAAATCAATTTTAGAAAATACCACGGCTCCTTGCAGTTGATCAAACAGGTCGCCAATGCGTGGCAACGGGTACCGGTTCTGCACCGTAACCTGATTCAGCTGCCTGTAATCAATACACAGTCTCAACGTGCCATCTTTTTTCTTGACAAATAAAACTGGTGCTCCCCAAGGTGAAACACTAGGTCTGATAAATCCACGATCCACTAAGTCTTTCAGTTGAGTCTTCAACTCTTTCAGCTCAGCTGGTGCCATCCGATATGGTGGAATGGAAATAGGAGCTGTCCCTGGCAACAACTCAATCTCAAATTCAATCTCCCTCTCCGGTGGTAACCCTGCCAAGTCTTCCGGAAACACATCGGGAAAGTCTTGTACTACTGGTATCCTGCTCAGCTCCAGTGGCTCAATCGTCACATCTCTAACATGTGCTAAGAAAGCTGAATAACCCTTGCGGATCATACGCCTGGCATCCAGCCATGAAATGACACATGAAGGAATGACTCGCCGATCACCTTCGAAACAGAATTCTAACCCATTTGCCAAATGGAACTGCACCTTCTTTGTGAAGCAGTCCATCCTTGCTCGGTACTTAGCCAAACTGTCCATTCCTAAAAGAACATCTATCTCATTTATATTCAAAGGAATCAGATCAACCTCAATTTTTGCGGAACCCATTCGCAACAAACAGCCCAAATATACACTCTCGCAGATCAACCGTTCACCCAACGGAGTTAAAACTTCTATGGGTGGTTCTAGGGGTGACAACTCCCTATCTGCGCTCACAGCTACTCTAGGACCAATAAAGGATCTATTCGCTCTGGGGTCCATTAATACTTTAGCAGGTATGAAAAAGACAATGAGCGTACCTGTCACAACATCTGGATTGGCGCTCGCTTCTGCATCCGCCAAAGTAAACAGGCGTGTCTGAGGTCGTTGTGATTGCTGTTGTGAAGACTGACCTACAGCCTGGCTACTAGATGACCGTCCCACCTGTACTCTACTCGGTGGTCTCGTTGATCCTTGTGAGCCCGTCTGACTCACACCTCTGAACCGTTGACATTGTTGAGGCTTTCGACTGCTGTGTCATCGATCTCGCGGTGCCGTCCCGAGGACAATCTCTCGCGAAGTGCCCGGGCTGACCACATGTGTAACAGCGGTTGGGATGCGATCGCGGATACCCAAAGGGTCTGCTAAAACTTGATGTCGAGTGGGCCAGTTGCGTTCTAGTCACAAAGGATGATGTTCCTTGTGATCTAGTCGGGGCTGTAGCATATGGAGTGTATCTCTTACTTTCTGGTCTTCGATCAAACCGGTTGCCAAACCTCATGGGGCTCTTTCCCTTACCAAAGTCCCGCGATCTACTGACTTGTCCACTTTGTCCCCGTGCTATTTCCTCAGATTTCACAGCCTCTACAACCAATTTCTCAAAGTCTGTGCTAGTATTTGGCCCCATGATGGTGCGGATGTTCTGATTCAGCCCATGCTCAAACCGACTCGCCAAAATAAGCATGTCTTGTTCAATTTCCGGCACAAAATGAACAAGTGCCCGGAACTCTGTTTCATACTCCGCCACGGTCTTGTTCCCTTGTCGAAGCATATAAAATTCAGACCGCTTATTGTTCTGAAAATGAGGCGGAAAATACCGCAAATCAAACTCCCTTTCGAACTCTTCCCACGTGGGCTGGCCGCCATAACAGTTTCTGATAGTACCCCACCAGGTAGCTGCATCACGTTCCAGTAAGCGGGTAGCCAATATGACTAGGTCCTCAACTGAAATCCTCAGATCTTGAGCTACCAATACAATCTTGTCTTTCCACAGCTTCACCACTAATGCATCACTCGAGCCATAGAAACTTTGGCAGCCCAAGTGCCTTGCCTCCTTCAATAGCTTGGACACTTGTATTGGTATCCTACCGCCTTGGACATCAGCTTGCCTTCCCTCTGGCTGTACTTCTGGTTCAGGCTGTACCAATACTTGCACTTGTGGTTGCTGAGTAGCTGCAGTTTGTATCTGTTGCATTGTTTACTGCATTTGACCCAGAGTTGTCTGTAACGCCATCAACATCTGAATCAAAACCGGGTCTTGGGCCATAGGTGCTGCCTGTCCTACCTGTGCTGTTTGTTCTGTTTGTGCCTCTTCCGTTGGTCCATGGGCATCAGACTTTTCCTCAACATCTTTTGCCTGTACTCGGCATGGTCTCCCCACCTTCTTTTTAGGTGCCATCTAAAACCACGGAACACGCAGCCATAGGTATAAGCCTAAAAGAAAACAAAAAAACTAGACACATTCTATGTTGGACAATGCAGGTGTCGTGAGTGTGATGCACTTTTTAAAATATCAGTTTGCACTCAATGCACACAAAATAACCATGTTCACACAAATAACCATGCTCCGCTACCAACCTTGTGAGGACCCGTTCCCGGTAACCGGGAGCCTCACCACCGTGCAGCCCCGATTGTCCCAACTGGTGGACCAAGCGAAACTACACAAGGCTTAACCATAAAACTCTGTTTCACTAATCGTAATAAATACACAACATTTGTATTATTTTTTCCAAAACATGGCACGTATCAATTGATACTCAGTATAACTTACAAACAACGAAGTAACAAACACATATAGCGAAAATATCAGATCACATACAACGGGCCATACGACCTCAAATATGCAACATCTCGAGTCCACACTTGCAGATCCCCAGAAACTCAAAACAATACCACCTCTTATATATCAAAAACATCAGAGTATGCGAGCATGAATTGTATACATATACACTAGCAAAATGCATAAATAGGTAACGATACATGAAGATGTGAAGGATGCTGAGTCCAAAAATATGCATGTGCATTTTTCCAGCCCTGCGACCAATACCGAGATAGGAACCTCGAATTTGAACAACTATCTCTCACAACTTAGTCCTGAAACAAACAATAGAGAGGGGTTGAGATCAAGGATCTCAGTGGAAGTTACCGTGTCATAAGCATACGGTGGAATGGAGACAAAACCAAATCATAGTATCAAGCATTTATTCAAACCATTACAATCCATGTTCTTCTATGTATCCATCCTAAGTGCACACACCAAATGGCATAAGGAAATAAATACAAGAAATCCATAGAGCACCGCTTTAATCTTTGGCTACTATGCCCAAAACATAACGGGGTGGACACAAACCACTTTCACTTAAACCCGCTAAAGGGTTACCTTAAAGCCTACTGATGGTTTTCAATTGTAGCATATATATAAACAAAACCCCACCATCAGTATTGTCCAAAATTGAATGGAGAAACACAAGCCTTCGTACTTTATATATGAAGCATTTATAAGATCTTTCCCTTCATAGTGCACATAGCACTCAACATACATACATATATCCAACCATACCTCTCCAAGGTAAGCAACTGTCCTCTCTATAAGGACTCCATATACTTACCTAACTTGATCAAGCATTTACCGTCACTTCCAATCGGTACAGTGCCGAGAAAACACTTATATGTGGCACCTTTCTTTTTGAAAACATAATGCATAAACACATAGCATAATTTATCACACTCGACATAAGACTCCCCGGGGTTGAAAACACTCATCCAGGTAGTACAAAAGGGTATAAACATCATCAAGGTCCATACTGGAAATCGGGGAGTTTAACCGGTTAGTGACCAAATAGTGAAGTTATCAAGTATGGGTTATTAAATCTCAAAATTCATCGGATATTCCATGCACGCATTTAAACATTTCCATCATGTAAATCAGGTGCCAAACATCTCAAAATAATATTCAAAGGTTTCAGCCACAATAACAAACATGCATAAGGAGATGAAAAATCACATCGTATGGGAGGTTGCAAAACACGTATGAAAATTCGTATACACCAAACAAGTCAGCATGCTTCAACTTTTGAATATATAGTTGATGCATTCAAACATGGCAAGCAAATTATGATTCTAACAAAATGTTAAACACAATTCAAGTCATGTCTCCATTCAAACCAAAACATTGATTCTGAAAACAAAATGTTACGCGTATGCAAATGAAACATAAACTCCCACCTCTCGTTGCGTCGATGGTTCTTCAATAATATTCTTGCCTCTATTGATCGATTCGGTACCACCTAAACAAGTACAAACCATACAGCCATACTAAGCATATCTAATCAAGGAATCAAAGGGAAAATAAAGGAAAGCAATTCTATGGACTCTCGTAGGCTGCGCACAACAACCTTCCCATCAATACTTCCTACAACCACTTCATTAACATGGAACAAACACACCAACATGATCAATAACATGTCTAAACAACCCCTTGGTACTGTTCATCCAAAATTTATACAAGAATCATAAGTTTTTTTCAGGCATTTCCATCCATCAAAAACACTCAATCACATCACTAGCAACCTGAATAAACCAACCAATCCAAAAGGAAACCAAAGATTAATCACTTACCAACAACTCTGCAATTTTCGGCCAGAATGAAGAACACCTCAAAATCAGGCCTTAGACATCAAACTAACAGTGGAAAAGTGTAGAAAATTGATGGGAAAGTGTTTTGGGACAATCCCCTACAAGTTTTTGGGGTCAAATTGGGAAAAGTTTGGATTTGTTAGGTTGAAAGGGTGAAGGAAGGAGAAAAACGAGTTAGATCTGGAATGTGCTGGTCACTTCTGGAAGAGAAGTATTTAAATGATAAAGTGTGGGCTTGGGCTGATGGGTTTTGGGCCTAAAAGTTCAACAAGACTGGACTGGGCAATCGACGACCCGTTTCATCACAAATGAGCCCAATGGGCTCGTGAAATGTCAACCAAATGGCCCAACAACTTCTTTGAGTATGTAAAGCTATAACATAAAGATTGGGCCTGAAAAAAACAAAATCGGAAATAGCTCAACACACAAAAGTTTGGCCCAAATGGCCCGCGGTCTCTTAAAACGGACCGAAATCAACCTGGTTTGTTTTTCACTGACTCAACCTCGATCGTCTAACCTATCTCACTCACAATCATACTTAACCACTCTCAGATTCACTATGGGTTAAAGGTTTCCTACAGCCGTGTTCACAAACCAACAACGTAGCATCGGCGCGCTGCCGCTGGCACGAACGCTACCATTGATGCTGACTCTGATCGGCACTACAATAGACGGGATCTCACAATCTCGATGTATCTTTCTTGGATATCCTCATGAACAAAAAGGACGGTGTGCTTATGACATCCAAACCCAACGAATCTCCACTTCCCGAAATGTCATATTTTATGAGAATATTTTTCCCTTTAAGGTGGCCCCAGTGCACACCACACCTACAAAAAGTCCACTCTCGGATCTTGATATAAACATTGATCTTGTTGCTGATCATAATGATTCCTTTATTTCAGGAAACAATCCAGCTTAATATAATGTCATGGATAATTTCAGAGTTTGTGAGATTCCCACAATCTTAGATCACGATCTTGTTGCAGATATTCTCAATAATGTCGAGCTCAATACAAAAGGAAATGATTTGGATAATGCTCCAGATTTTGCTACATATAATATTGAGATAAATATGGAATCAAATAATTTGGATAATGCCTCTGATATTATAGATAATGTTGAGAATATCTTTGATGACATCAATCAGCATCTTGTAGATAATACTGGGCTATCTCCTATGATATCTTCAAATCCCATGAACCAGATATTTGAAGATCATTCCATCTATGATAATCCCAGACCACCTTCCTAAAGTGCACGCTATCCACCTCACCGGCTTGCCAATTTTCTCTGGAAGGATCATACCCAATCTTCTACCTCATCTCCTTTTATTGCTAGAAATAATCAGCAGTCAACAGGCAATGCTTTCCATTATTATTTATCCTCTCATATTGCCTACATTAATGCTATTACCGAATGTAGAGAGCCTAAAAGTTATTATGAAGCTGTACATATCCCGCATTGGCAAGCCGCGATGATAGCTGAGTAACAAGCACTCGACAAAAATGGCACTTGGTCTTATGCATTTCTTCCTCCAAACAAACGTGCGATACAGTCTCGATGGGTATACAAAGTCAAACACAAAGCTGATGGTTCTATTGAGCGTTATAAAGCTCGTTTAGTGGCCAAGGGTTACTCGCAGGTGCAGGGGGAGGATTTCAATGATAATTTTGTACTTGTAAGTAAAATGACATTCATTCGGTGTGTCCTCACTATTGCTTCCCAATGTGGATGGTCTCTTTTTCAACTTGATATTAATAATGCCTTCCTCCCTTGGAGATCTTGAGGAGGAGATATACATGGTTCCTCCTCCAGGCGTTCAGACGCCAAAACCTGGTCAAGTTTGCAGGCTTCATAAATCGCTTTATGGTCTTCGACAAGCAGGTCGCAATTGGTTCATAAAGTTGTCCAACACGCTTAAAAGATTTGGGTTCGTTCAACACCTCGCAGAACAGTCACTATTCGTGCATACCCAAGGAGAAAATCTGACGATCTTGCTCGTGTACGTTGATGATATTGTGCTCACTGGCAACAACAGTGATGAATGTAAAAGAGTGAAGGAATATCTTAATCAGCAATTCCACATCAAAGATCTCGGAAAACTGAAGTTTTTCTTAGGCATCGAGGTGATTAAATCACATCAGGGGTTGTTCTTATCTCAACGTAAGTATACACTTGATATAATTAATGAGTGCAAGCTTACTGAAGCAAAGATGTGTTCTTTTCCAATGGAACAACAACATCAACTCGCCCATGATATAGGTGAATACATGAAAGATTTGGCCTAATTGGGAGACTACTATACTTGACAATAATGAGACCAGAGATCACTTATGCAGTCCATATATTAAGACAGTTTATGCAAGCACCACATGAGAAACATTGGGAAGCTGGAATCAGAATTGTGCGTTACTTGAAGGAAAATGTCAATTAAGGAATTATGTTGCCTAGAGATAATACAGATCTAAAATTAATTGGGTATTGTGATGCTGATTGGGCCAGTTGTCCCATTAAAAAAGATCAATTACTGGTTATTTCATTACTCTTGGTAATGCGTCAATTTCTTGGAAATCTAAGAACCAAGCTATTGTCTTAAGATCCTCAGCAGAATCAGAATACAGGACAATGACAAGTGTTGTGAGTGAGTTAATATTGCTGAAGGAATTGCTTAATTTTCTTAAAATTGACACGGGTACAGTATTATTATATAGCGATAGCAGGTGGGCTTTGCAAATAGCAGCGAATCCCACCTTTCATGAACGTACGAAACATATTGAGGTAGATTGTCACTTCATACGCGAAAAAATTCAGGCGGGGATATTGCAACAGCTTACAAACTGACACGAGAGCAAATAACATACATATTTACAAAGACTCTTGGACAACAACAATTCGCTTACTTGACAAGCAAGATGGGTGTTCAATACCTGCACACTCCAACTTGAGGGGGAGTATTGGAAACAATATATTATCCTTGATATATTTTTTATGAGTATTTATTAAGATAAGATATGGAATTTATGTTGTAAATATTTCTCACACAACCTTGATTGTATATGAACCAATGTAAATAATGAAGTAATGGTGTACAGAATAAATACAAGTTTTCAAGTTCTTTGTTGCATCTCTCTCACTTTCTACAGTATTCAAATGATAGAATCTCAGTTTATAATAAATCATCAATTTGGTAATATATTTAAAATTTGGCATGGCCGGTTAGGCCATCCTGGTTCAATTATGATGCAAAAAATACTTGAGAATTCTTTTGGTTATCCATTGAAAAATAAGAAGATTTTTTAATCTAATAAATTCTCATGTGTTGCTTGTTGTCAAGGAAAGTTAATTATGCGGCCATCAGTAACCAAAATTGGGACTGAATCTCTATTATTTTTGGAAAGAATTCAGGGTGACATTTGTGGGCCTATACACTCACCATGGTTTTGATTGATGCATCAACAAGATGGTCACATGTATGTTTATTATCATCTTGTAATGTGATATTTGCGAAATTGCTAACACAAATAATTCGTTTACGACCCCAATATCCTGATTATCCAATTAAGGTTATTCGGATGAATAATGCTAGTGAGTTCAGATCTCAAGCATTTGCCGATTATTGCATGTTTATTGGCATAACAATTGAACATCTAGTAACTTATGTTCATACACAAAATGGTCTTGCCGAATCATTCATAAAACGTATTTGATGAATACTAATAAATTTGATGAATAAATAATTATAAAAAAATCAATAAAGATTTTTCTATGATTGTTTTAAAAAATAATTATGGAAAAATCTATTTGAACATAAATCCTATGTTAAAATAAAAACTCATGACCCAAGCGGTAGTGTTTAAAACAAGAAGTAGTGTTTAACTAAAACAAGAAGTCTTAACGTTTCCTACCTGGACACGGCTTAACTAAACCAGTCTTGGTTCTTGCCCTATCCTACGATTTCCCATTTGATTGCTTTGTTCTTCACGATCTAGTTTACGCATAGAACAGTTCAACTACGTCCTGTCTAGTGTTAATAAGTCAAAATCTTGTTGGTCCTGTGCCCCCTATGGGGCTGTTTCGGTTTGTTCTTACTTTGCTGCAATCACTAAAAAAAATGGATGCCTTTCCGAAAGAAAAGATGTGTAATGGTGTATCCCATCATCCTCAAATGCATGATTTTAAGACATATCACTGTATATTATAGATTATCAGGTTCGAAACTAGAAAGAATAAATTATAATTAAGAGGAATTAAGTAGGCAAAATTCACCAATATATTGTTGACACAATGATCTGCGAACACCATAGGTATGATCTCTTAGTTCCAATACAATTAATATTAGTTTATGGTATGGTCATGAAATGTTTTTATTGTGTAAATAAAGCTAATATATTGAAGATTATTGTATTTAATATTTGAAAATTAATTTTTGTTCGTGATATTAACTATTAGAGAACTATAATAAATAAGATGAGTTTTCTTTATTTATATGGACGATATATGGATACTAACAAATTTAATTAATAAATAATTATAAAAAATCAATAAGATTTTCCTATATCTATATTATATATGATTGTTTTAAAAAATAATTATGGAAAAATAAAAACTCATAATCCAAGCGGTAATGTTTGACTAAAAGAAGAAGTCTTAACTTTTCCTATCTGGACACGGATTTTACGGGGCGGTCAGTCCTATCAGGAAAACTACAACAGGTGCCCTATATAAGTAACATAAGTAAGGAATTAGAACATACAGCTTAACTAAACGCGTCTCAGTTCTTGCCCTATCCCTCCGACGTCCCATTTGATTGCTTTGTTCTTCACGATCTAGTTTACACATAGACCTGCTCAACTACTTTCTGTCTTCCAAGATGTCTGCTTCAGAATTTACACATTTTTATAGCACCGTCAGTACAGAATTATCATACCTTGAAGAATCCGTCATTCTCGTCGAAACCCGTTTACGAGAAACGTACTTGAGGCAGTCCATGGTGGACGACGTCCAGATCGATTCCAGGGCCGGAGGACCACTCCAAGCTAGACCTCCAATGCTGATCCCCATTCCCTCCTATCTATTTGTTTCTGCCATACCTGGTTATATTGCTAACCTGTTTGCCGCTACATTGAATCTTGATTCTTTTTCTGCCAACCACGGAGCTCCCAGTGTTGCTATTTTAGTGGAGGATGAGCTCAGCAGATTAAGAGGTCGGCATGGGATCTTGCTGTTGGAGGATATAAGAGCTGTCTACGAAGATATTGGGTTCTTGCAGTTGGCGGATATAAGAGCTGTCTACGAAGATATTGGCTCTCTTGGGACGGAAGATGATCTGCAGGATGATGCACAGTTGTCAATATCAGGGGCACCAAGCTCTGCCATTGAAGAGCTGAAGAGGAGGAGATTCTTTATGGGTAGTGGTAATGGCAGGGAGTCGAGCACTGATCCTTGCCCAGTGTGCTTGGACGAGTTCTCAACAAAGGCGGCGCTTATCCCTTTGTCTTGCTCTCACGTGTTCCATGAAGGATGCATTCTTCGCTGGTTGGAGAATCACAAGACCTGCCCACTTTGTCGAGGGGAGATTTGATTTACAGAATTAACTTGGAATTGTTGAAACCATCCAATGTTTTGTCCCATTCATTAAACAAGGTGTATCGTTGATGGGTTCCATCTTTGTAAAAATTGGCCTCGTCTTAACTGGCCAGAAGGCTTATGATTACCAGTCTTTTTTATTATTATTATTTTTTGGTGTATGCTACTTTTCTTGATAAATCTGGTCATTTTTCAAAGGTAAATACACTCTGTTGCGTACTTACAAATATATCTTCTCGTCAAGAAAAGAGATCATGAAGAGTCTCTAGAAAATACTTTATGATCAATTTGAATGAAATATCATGATATTATGCAAATGCTAGTTTAAATTAATGTTAAGTATTTTGAATTAAAATTTTCAGATTGAATATTTTTATATTAAAAAATAATTATGGTGAGATTTAAGATTTTTAATCAATTTGAAGATTTTTTAATATTTTATTTTAATTTATTTTAAAGAAAATTCCAGATATTTCATGATTTATGATTTGCTACTATTTGTTTCCTGTTCATTTTTATTCATTTTGAGAATGAAGTTTTTGAATTTTTCTAGAATGGTTTTATAGTGTAATTTTGAAAATGTGATTGTAGCCCAAGTCCACAAAATTATGTCAAAAGTCTCTGTCCAAAAAAGTTAAATCTAATAAACAGTCTGAAAGAAATATCTTTCAGATCCTTCAGAGCTTTGGAACAGTCTGAAACAAAAAACAGTGATATTTCTGAAAGCTTCATCTCTGCTTACAAGATTTTAAATCTGTAAGTGATTATAATTCAGTATTATTTAAAATAAACTTTCAGTTAAAACTATGTGGAGAAGATATCAAAGATGTTGATATGCTAGAGAAAACATCCTCTACATTTCACGTATCAAATTTATTGCTACAACAACAGTATCGTGAAAAAAGTTTTACGAAATATTCAGAGCTGATTTCATGCCTTCTTGTGGCCAAATAAAATAATGAATTATTGATGAGAAATTATTAGTCGCTTCCGACTCCACTTCCCGAAGTGCATATGATGCATACTCATAATAATGTTCGGGGTTGTGGCCGTGGCTGTGGCCATGGTCGTGGTGGAAGCTACAGACGAGGACGAGGAAAATATCACATTCATTCCCGCCATGGTGAAGGCAAAAATACTTTTCATCATCAAGTCCTTAAAAATAAAGGACCTGGAAAGATTACAGGTGGTATTTAGAAAAATATGATGAATGTTAATTGCCATCGTTATGGAATGCAAGGCCATTGGCATCGTACATGTCGTATGCCAAAGTATTTTGCCGATCTTTATCAAGAATCTCTGAAATTCAAAGGCAAAAATATAGAGACAAATTTTGTCCAAGATGATTTTACTGATTTTGCCGATGGTCTCGAGGATATAACACACCTAGATGTGGCTGATTGCCTTATTGATCCTAACGATGGAAGTACTATTAATAAAAAATGATATTTTTGCC
Source organism: Passiflora organensis (assembly GCA_019739055.1). NCBI lineage: Eukaryota > Viridiplantae > Streptophyta > Magnoliopsida > Malpighiales > Passifloraceae > Passiflora > Passiflora organensis. The sequence continues at coordinate 9,027,099 of JAEPBF010000278.1, read as the reverse complement.
ATATTGTACTATAATTGTTCGCCACATTTCTTTTATAATAAAATTTATTATTAGTTTATGATTATTTTATTTATTTAATTATCTTATTAATATTTTCTTTTTCTATTTCAATTTATTTATTTTGTAATATTTTATTTCTTATTATTATTTTTTTTATTTGTTGAAGATCATGAATTCGAACATGGCTATGTCTATAATGCACAACAAAGAAATATATCTGGTTAACAGTGTCACAACACATACAATTTTAAGAGATAAGAGATATTCTTCTTATTTGAACATTGGAAAAACCAATGTATATACCATAAGAGGTTGTGCAAAATTAATTGAGGGCTCCAACAGAGCACATATTATATTATCTGGAGGAACAAAGACTATAATAAAAGAGGCATTATTTTCTTTAAAGTTTAAAAGAAACTTACTAAGTTTCAAAGACATTTAATATGAAGGAAGAAAATATTGAATATCTTTGTATGACTTCTATTATTTTGGGTAAAAAACATATCTTAGAAAAATTACCCTCATTTTCCTTCGGATTATATTATACGAGTATTTATTGGAAATAATATATTATCCTTGATATATTTTTTATGAGTATTTACTAAGATACGATATGACATTTATGTTATAAATATTTCTCACACAATCCTGATTGTATATGAACCAATGTAAATGTTGAAGTAAAGGTGTACAGAATCAATATAAGCTTTCTTGTTCTTTGTTGCATCTCTCTCACTTTCTACATGGTAGCGGAGCAGGTTACAGGAAAATTGGCTGAATTCACCACCGACTTAAACATAGTATCTCTTATTTCGAGTCCAGTTTCTCTTTACTTCATATCCAACTCCGACAATCCTAATACGACTATTAGTTCTGTTATTCTCACTGGAGAGAATTTCTTTGCCTGGGAAGTCGCACTCTTGCGATCTCTGAAGGCAAAATTAAAGCTTGGATTTATTACTGGTATCATTAAACAATCTGGATTGGAGCCAACTATGGTAGAGATCTAGAATCGTTGCGACTCCTTTGTGATGGGCTGGATTTTGGCTTCTGTCCATCCAAAAATCCGTAGAACCATTATATATGCAGAATCTTCGAAGGACATGTTTGATGCTTTAAAGAAAAGGTATGTGAGAAAGAACCCACCTCATATTTTCCAGCTGAAACGCGAGTTGCATGCTCTACATCAAGGAGCTATGACGGTTTCAGACTATTTTGGTGCTTTGAAGATGAGGTGGGATGAGCTGGCAGCATTCTCTTCTTTTAGATGTGCATGTGAGAATAAAGAAGAGGCGTATAAGGAAAAGGAAGACGAAAAAAAATATCAGTTTTTGATGGGCTTAGACAACACAAGATTTAGAGTCATACGATCTCAGGTGTTGAACACTAATCCTCTTCCCCCTCTAAACAGTGTCTTAGAAAGTATCTTACAAGAGGAAAGCCATCATAATGTCTCCACCAAACATGATCAAGCAATGGATGAGGTAGTAGTCATGGTTGTCAATTCCAAAATAAGGCGAAAAAGGAGGATTATATTTCTTGATAAATCAAGGTAGTAGTCTTAACTGGCCAGAAGGCTTATGTTGACCAGTCTTTTTTTTTATTATTATCTTTTTGGTGTATGCTACTTTCTTGATAAATCTGGTCATTTTCCAAAGGTAAATACACTCTGTTGCGTACTTATAAATATATCTTCTCGTCAAGAAAAGAAGAAAAGAGATCATGAAGAGTTTCCAGAAAATACCGTCTGATCAATTTGAATGAAATATCATGATATTATGAAAATGCTAGTTTAAATTAATGCTAAATATTTTGAGTTAAAATTATGAGATTGAATATTTAACATTAAAAAATAATTATAGTGAGATTTAGGATTTTTAATTAATTTGAAGACTTTTGTAATATTTTATTTTAATTTATTTTCAAGAAAATTCCAGATAATTCATGATTTATGATTTATTTCCTATTCATTTTGAGAATATTTCACATAAATCAGATAAATTTGAAATTTTTGAATTTTTCTAGAATGGTTTGATAATGTAATTTTGGAAATGTGAATGAAGCCCGAGTCCACAAAATTGTCAAAAGTCTCGGCCCAAAAAAAAGTCCAATAAATCTAGGCTTGGATTACATTATACATGTTCATCACTAAAGACAAATTCAGTGAGTCAACAAAACTAAAAAACACTAGAGTTGTTATACATTGAATATATCTTCACTCACGACTCTCCATTATCAAGCGATATCTTTGAAAAATCATGTCCCTATTTTCAATAGATGTAATAGATACACATTCATAACTATATATATGAGTTTGTATTATCGTTTGATGATCATCAATAGTATCTTGTCTTACAGATCTCTTTTTATTCTCTTGCCACCTTATCTTTCTCATCTTCCTTCACTTATATCACGTTATCATCACGATCCTTACAATCAAAGATCCTTCAGAGCTTTGGAACAGTCTGAAACAAAAAACAGTGATATTTCTGAAAGCTTCATCTCTGCTTACAAGATTTTAAATCTATAAGTGATTATAATTCAGTATTATTTAAAATAAACTTTCAGTTAAAACTATATGGAGAAGATATCAAAGATGTTGATATGCTAGAGAAAATATCCTCCACATTTCATGTATCAAATTTATTGCTACAACAACAGTGAAAAAAATTTCACGAAATATTCAGAGCTGATTTCATGCCTTCTTGTGGCCAAATAAAAAAATGAATTATTGATGAGAAATTATTAGTCGCTTCCGACTCCACTTCCCGAAGTGCATATGATGCATACTCATAATAATGTTCGGGGTTGTGGTCGTGGCTGTGGCCATGGTCGTGTTGGAAGCTACAGACGAGGATGAGGAAAATACTTGAGAATTCTTTTGGTTATCCATTGAAAAATAAGAAGATTTTTTAATCTAATAAATTCTCATGTGTTGCTTGTTGTCAAGGAAAGTTAATTATGCGGCCATCAGTAACCAAAATTGGGACTGAATCTCTATTATTTTTGGAAAGAATTCAGGGTGACATTTGTGGGCCTATACACTCACCATGGTTTTGATTGATGTATCAACAAGATGGTCACATGTATGTTTATTATCATCTTGTAATGTGACATTTGCGAAATTGTTAACACAAATAATTCGTTTACAGCCCCAATTTCCTGATTATCCAATTAAGGCTATTCGGATGGATAATGCTAGTGAGTTCACATCTCAAGCATTTGCCGATTATTGCATGTTTATTGGCATAACAATTGAATATCTAGTAGCTTATGTTCATACACAAAATGGTCTTTCCGAATCATTCATAAAACGTATTTGATGAATGCTAATAAATTTGATGAATAAATAATTATAAAAAAATCAATAAAGATTTTTCTATGATTGTTTTAAAAAATAATTATGGAAAAATCTATTTGAACATAAATCCTATGTTAAAATAAAAACTCATGACCCAAGCGGTAGTGTTTAACTAAAACAAGAAGTCTTAACGTTTCCTACCTGGACACGGCTTAACTAAACCAGTCTTGGTTCTTGCCCTATCCTACGACTTCCCATTTGATTGCTTTGTTCTTCACGATCTAGTTTACGCATAGAACAGTTCAACTACGTCCTGTCTTCCAAGATGTCTGCTCCAGAATTTACATATTTTCATAACACCGTCAGTACATTATCATACCTTGAAGAACCCGTCTTTCTCGTCGAAACCCGTTTACGAGAAACGTACTTGAGTCAGTTCGTGGTGGACGACCAGATTGCTTTCAGGGCCGGAGGACCACTCCAAGCTCGTCCTCCACTGCTGATCCCCATTCCCTCCGATATATTTGTTTCTGCCATACCTGGTGATCTTGCTAACCTGTTTGCCGCTACATTGAATCTTGATTCTTTTTCTGCCAACCACGAAGCTTCCAGTGTTGTTATTTTAGTGGAGGATGAGCTCAAAAATACAACATCTGATTAATCGCATTAAATCCATGTAAAAGAAGCAAAAACAAAACATCTTTGCATGAAAAATTCAAACTTGGATGCATTGAAATCTAGACACATACATGAGGACCATGCGAAAAAGGATTTAGGAAACTAGACATTGTTGTTTCCATTTCATGACATGACATGACATGAAATAGGTCTCACATACCTGATTCATTTCCAGCAGCTGCATCTGACAGCAGCTTTGGAACCACCAACTCAGTTTCTAAGATAACCGCCTCATGTCCTCCATCCACATCGAAAGACTCAACACCAACAAAGTCGATGTTGGTCCTATCAGAAGGGAATTCTATACTCTCCTTTTCATTAATGTGAACACCCATAGTAAAGCCGTGAATGTCCTCCTGTCCTTTTTCTCCAACTTTTACTGAATTATCTGCTGAGTAAGAAGGAATATGGCTATGCAGACTTGGTTCACTAAGAAATTTGATTGGAGAGCACTGCACACTCAAACTAGGATTACCACCCGCACTACTAATGCTACTTGCTTCAGCTTTGTCTTTGGAAGCTTCACTTTCTAGTGCCGATGAAAGAGGCGCCACGGATTCAACAACCAAGTTCACATGGCAAAGTGACAATGGAGTCCTCAACCTCATGCATCTTGTCAATAGTCATATCTTTATTTTGTATCAGTGATGCCTCATCTTTATTCACTTTAGATTGGCCCTCCATTTTCAAGTCTTCGGAAATACCAGAGACTTCCTTCTCGTTTAAACAAGAGCCCTTCATATTATTCAATTTAGTTTCAGAAGTATCTTCTTCTGGTGAAGCTTCCACAGAAGTTAAACAGGGAGGATTCTCTAAATGAGCATTACTTACATGTTCATATGCATCCGAATCTGGATCTATTTGAGTCTCTTGGCTATTTGAATGTTGCTCCTCCTTATTTTCATCCATAGCATCATTTACATGATCTGGAGCACCTTCAGTGCTCAACCTAACATTTACTGTAGTTATATTCTGGGCAGAAGCAACCACTCTGCCAAGCTGAGACCCCAAGCAGGAACTTTCAGGTGTCCTATCGTCCAAAGATGTATCTTCTACCAGCTGATTAGCATTATGGTACTCTCTGTCAGGGAATGAATTATCATGCATTGGTTTTCCAGTAACAGCAGTCAAGTCGGTAAAACCAACTATAGTTGCATCATCTTTATCGGTCTTTGAAGTAATCTCAACCCGAGGTGTCTGCTTTCCATTGTCAGTATCTAAAGCATCAAAATTTTCTGGCATATCACCTCGTACTATGGGTTCCAAATCTGCAGCATCTTCTGCAGTGGAAGATGGATCATTGTCCTGTCTCAAGCTAGACTTCATATGCTTTATAACACTACCTAGTTCATCAAAGGAATCAGGTTCCTTAAGATTAATTTGCACAGGAATTACTTCTTCCTGACCAACAGAATTCAACGACATTTCAACAGATTCAGAGGAAGCAACCTCAGACCAAACATTATTGCGGTGGCCGTGGCTCATAGGTTGGAACTGTTTGTAGGGGTAGCTATCGCAGCTAACATTTCAGGCGGCCATTTAAATCCGGCTGTCACCCTAGGATTGGCCGTTGGAGGCAATATCATCATCCTAACTGGCTTGTTCTATTGGATTGCCCAGTTACTTGGCTCCACTGTAGCTCGCCTCCTGCTCAAGTTCGTCACCAGCGAGGTAAAAGGAAAAGAAAGAACATAGATGTACCTTTATTTCCACGCTTTCTTTGTTAAAACCTACCATCCTCAGAAATCTGGTATTTGGATTGGCAGAGGATGCCAACCCATGGAGTTGCTTCAGGGGTGGGGGCTTTTCAAGGTGTAGTGTTCGAAATTGTCATCACTTTTGGACTGGTCTACACCGTCTTCGCCACTGCTGCTGACCCCAAGAAGGGTTCGCTTGGATTGCAATTGGGCTCATCGTGGGTGCAAATATTCTGGCAGCAGGTCCATTCAGCGGTGGCTCGATGAACCCACCTCGGTCATTTGGCCCAGCAGTGGTTGCTGGTGACTTCTCACAGAACTGGATCTATTGGGTAGGTCCACTCATCGGAGGAGCTTCGGCTGGGTTTGTGTACGGGGACATTTTCATCGGGTCTTATGCCCCAGTTCCAGCTTCTGAAGAATATGTTGCCTAAAATCATGTGTTTCGGGCTTTGTGATCGATGATGGCGTGATTGGGTTCTTAGCTTTCGGGTCTTGGCTCGTTTCTTGTCAACGGACAGAGCCATCAAGTGTTAATAAGTCAAAATCTTGTTGTTCCTGTGTCCCCTATGGGGCTGTTTCGGTTTGTTCTTACTTTGCTTCAATCACTAGAAAAAATGGATGCCTTTCTGAAAGAAAAGATGTGTAATGGTGTATCCCATCATCCTCAAATGCATGATTTTAAGACATATCACTGTATATTATAGATTATCAGGTTCGAAACTAGAAAGAATAAATTATAATTAATAGGAATTAAGTAGGCAAAATTCACCAATATATTGTTGACACAATGATCTGCGAACACCATAGGTATGATCTCATAGTTCCAATACAATTAATATTAGTTTATGGTATGGTCATGAAATGTTTTTATTGTGTAAATAAAGCTAATATATTGAAGATTATTGTATTTAATATTTGAAAATTAATTTTTGTTCGTGATATTAACTATTAGAGAACTATAATAAATAAGATGAGTTTTCTTTATTTATATGGACGATATATGGATACTAACAAATTTAATTAATAAATAATTATAAAAAATCAATAAGATTTTCCTATATCTATATTATATATGATTGTTTTAAAAAATAATTATGGAAAAATAAAAACTCATAATCCAAGCGGTAATGTTTGACTAAAAGAAGAAGTCTTAACTTTTCCTATCTGGACACGGATTTTACGGGGCGGTCAGTCCTATCAGGAAAACTACAACAGGTGCCCTATATAAGTAATATAAGTAAGGAATTAGAACATACAGCTTAACTAAACCAGTCTCAGTTCTTGCCCTATCCCTCCGACGTCCCATTTGATTGCTTTGTTCTTCACGATCTAGTTTACACATAGACCTGCTCAACTACTTTCTGTCTTCCAAGATGTCTGCTTCAGAATTTACACATTTTTATAGCACCGTCAGTACATTATTATCATACCTTGAAGAATCCGTCATTCTCGTCGAAACCCGTTTACGAGAAACGTACTTGAGGCAGTCCATGGTGGACAACGTCCAGATCGCTTTCAGGGCAGGAGGGCCACTCCAGGCTCGTCCTCCAATGCTGATCTCCCATTCCCTCCTATCTATTTGTTTCTGCCATACCTGGTTATATTGCTAACCTGTTTGCCGCTACATTGAATCTTGATTCTTTTTCTGCCAACCACGGAAGCTCCCAGTGTTGCTATTTTAGTGGAGGATGAGCTCAGCAGATTAAGAGGTCGGCATGGGATCTTGCTGTTGGAGGATATAAGAGCTGTCTACGAAGATATTGGGTTCTTGCAGTTGGCGGATATAAGAGCTGTCTACGAAGATATTGGCTCTCTTGGGCCGGAAGATGATCTGCAGGATGATGCACAGTTGTCAATATCAGGGGCACCAAGCTCTGCCATTGAAGAGCTGAAGAGGAGGAGATTCTTTATGGGTAGTGGTAATGGCAGGGAGTCGAGCACTGATCCTTGCCCAGTGTGCTTGGACGAGTTCTCAACAAAGGCGGCGCTTATTCCTTTGTCTTGCTCTCACGTGTTCCATGAAGGATGCATTCTTCGCTGGTTGGAGAATCACAAGACCTGCCCAATTTGTCGACGGGAGATTTGATTTACAGAATTAACTTGGAATTGTTGAAACCATCCAATGTTTTGTCCCATTCATTAAACAAGGTGTATCGTTGATGGGTTCCATCTTTGTAAAAATTGGCCTCGTCTTAACTGGCCAGAAGGCTTATGTTTACAAGTCCTTTTTTTTTATTATTATCTTTTTGGTGTATGCTACTTTCTTGATAAATCTGGTCATTTTCCAAAGGTAAATACACTCTGTTGCGTACTTATAAATATATCTTCTCGTCAAGAAAAGAAGAAAAGAGATCATGAAGAGTTTCCAGAAAATACCGTCTGATCAATTTGAATGAAATATCATGATATTATGAAAATGCTAGTTTAAATTAATGTTAAGTATTTTGAATTAAAATTTTCAGATTGAATATTTTTATATTAAAAATAATTATGGTGAGATTTAAGATTTTTAATCAATTTGAAGATTTTTTAATATTTTATTTTAATTTATTTTAAAGAAAATTCCAGATATTTCATGATTTATGATTTGCTACTATTTGTTTCCTGTTCATTTTTATTCATTTTAAGAATATTTCATAAAATTTAAATTTGAAGTTTTTGAATTTTTCTAGAATGGTTTTATAGTGTAACTTTGAAAATGTGATTGTAGCCCAAGTCCACAAAATTATGTCAAAAGTCTCTGTCCAAAAAAGTTAAATCCAATAAATCTAAGCCTCGTTTACATTACACGTGTTTATTACTAAAAGACAAACTGAGCAAGTCAACAAAACTAAAAAACACTGGAGTTAAATTTTTTTTTAAAAAAAATTGTCTTCTTGGATGTCACTATACAGTATACATAGTACCATATTCCTTAACTAAAACTGACTCTTCACCAGAAGTTCAAAGCATTATACATGACAGAACTGAGTTTAGAGTTAGAAATCTTATTCTAACACAAGATAAATACGGTGGGTATAGGCATGAAACCGTGTACAGACTGTCTTTGTCAAATCACGTCATAAGGAAGAAACGTATAGCTAGCCAATTCATGTGTATAATGCAACCACAGGCCCTGTTCTGCCTTTTTCAGTTCTTGAAGATAATGAAAATAATGATTCATGATATGTGCCATCCCACGATCTGAAATTCGAGCATAAGTCAAGCATCTTTGGCTGGAAGTGGACCTGTTGATGTTATAGAACCCTGTAGCCATTGCACCTACTGGAAGTTTCGTTTTGGAGGCAACCTTATATATGGAAAAGTTAACCAACCACGAAGATCGACAAGTGTGTCGGTGTGTCTACTGACATCTTCTATTGCCTTAAAAATTTGAAATCTTAAACTATTTACGATGCTGGTACATGTATCAGAATTACTTAGCTGACGACTGAAATAATCTGCGGGTGATTCTAGATAAAAGATAATTTGTTAATCAATCAATGAGACAACTGAAATGCTAAAGCCACTATCTCACCGGCTTGATTTTGATCTTACTTAAGCAAAGGTTTTCAAGTATGAAGAAGAAGAATCAGCACTCAACACGGACAGCCTGACCAACCCCACCATTCTTTCTCCATTTGTAAGAAATAAAAATGTTCCGATGTGTACCAGGGAGATCTTAGTGCTGTAATCAAACAAGAAAAAGGCCGGCAAAAGGCGAGGTCCTTGTGGAAAAATGGAATTCAACGGGGATATCCGAGGCAGAGCCATGCACGATGCACTTATTGGGTGGGTACGGCAACCTCGTGGAGCTGGGGACACTTGTGTCTGTGGGTCCCAGAGTTCAAAATTTGAGAAAAGAAAAACTGATGTATAGTATACCAAGCTTTTGTCTTGGGCACTGACACCGTGGTCTTTGGTAAAAAACAATCGAAACCCTTCGGCGCCTTTGATATATAAACAGTACTTCACTATGAACAGAACTTTCTGAACCTTCGAGCTCACTCCAACCCGGACCCAGATGCCTTCATGATGAGATGATACCTTTAGTCAAGTCTTTTCCCTGTTTGACTCCTGAGATTAAGCATTCAAACATTCTGTGAGTTCTGGTAACAATCTTCTATGCAATCATCAATGTAAAGAACCAAGACAGGTGAATTAAAATTTGCAATTGACAGGATAAAATCCCAAGCTGTTGCCTTGAAAGAGATATAATCCTAACCATACCCACCGTCCAGCCAATCTTCATGCAATGGCTGCTCTTTGATTTTGTACGTAAGCTCATGTTTCAAATTGCCAACAACCAATGAAACGTCGCAGAACTTGTAAACCCACAAAAGTATACAAAAGTATCTTTCGATGGAGCAGCATAATTATTATATAATAGCATGTAAACAAACTCCTGCATAAAAATAGAAAACCTGCTTAGTTTTATTACACTAGAAAACAGTATCACACATAACCCAATGCTTCCTCTCACACAAACCTGTTGTTTCTTGTATGAATCCTGAGAAACCACGCCCGTCTATTCAGGACTTTGTTTAACATCTGTTGTTTGAACAAAAGATATATTGCTTCTCAGGTTTCGTGAATTCTGTTTTGTCTCCAGTCTTGGGCTTTTTGATTGTTTTTAGGCCAACCCATCCTTAATTTCGTTGAGGGTTCAAAGCACTAGGTATCGGTATGTGCTCTTGTAATCTACTTTGTCTCACTTTTCAGTTCCTTGGTTGTTCTCTAATCTCTACGTGTGTGTGTATATATATATATATATATCTCAAGTACTGTATTCGTTGTTCGCATTTTGAAAAGGAGCTTTTTGGTTGACAAGGTGAGTGGAGCTGATCTCTCAAAGTGGTGTTTAATCTTTTGGAATCTCGGCCTTTCCATGTGAGAAAACCTTTTTCCTGCTTTTCGAAGAAACCATCATCTAATCTCTCATCCTCGTCATCCAAATTCCGATTTGTTGTTGTAGGAAAACGTTAACCCTTAATCTCTTATTCAGCTCGACTTTATTGGTTTACAGTTTGCCCTCTTCCGTCAGACACTGATAAAGGCGCCTCTCCGCTTGCTTTTGCAGAACAGAAGACACATTATTGAAATAGTTCGGCGAAGGCCTAGCTTCCAACTTGCCGGAAGGTTATCCGTACACATCCAGAGAGATGGACGGTGGGTTTTATTCAGCTAATTGGAAAGGTGATTTCTTGCAGGAGTACTTAGAGGAGGACCAAGATCTGCGACCAGCTTCTTCGCTGCCGATAATCCCAGAACCACAGACGCCAAGAGAGCCTATGGAGTTCTTATCCAGATCATGGAGTCATTCAGCTTCGGAAATCTCAAAAGCTCTGGCTCTGAAACAAAAACAGGGGCTTTTCGTCCAGAAGAATCCCGTTAGTTTTCCGGAGACAACTGTTGCACCCCAGTTAGTAAGTCAATATATCCTCTCCATGATCGATTTGTAGTTGTTAATTTGTCTCCTTCTTTCTATTTTCTATCAACTAATTGAACATTTTCCTTACCATTTATCTAACCATTTTGTTCTGGTGTATGCAGTCAGGGAAGGTCATAAATTCGATCAATTCAAGGAGGACAGGATCAGTAGGAAAATGGTTCCACCACAAGGAATTTAGTAGCAGTACAACGAAGAAGAAAGACAGGGCGCGCCTGGAAAATGCACGCATACACTCTGCTGTATCCGTTGCAGGACTAGCTGCAGCTCTGGCTGCAGTGACTGCTGCAGGGAACTCTATCGGCGACGGCTCTAAAATTGGCACGGCTCTGGCTTCAGCAACGGAGCTATTGGCTTCCCATTTCGTTGAATTAGCAGAATCGGCCGGAGCTGATCATGATCGCCTGGCTTCTGTAGTGAGTTCAGCAGTCGATATTCAAAGTCCGGGTGATCTAATAACCCTTACTGCAGCCGCCGCCACAGGTATTTGATAATCAATTTAAGACTTTATATGATCCTATTTCATTATTCCTCAAGAATAGCAATCTAGCTTACAATCATTCTTCATGTAATCTAGCTTTGAGAGGAGAAGCAGCTATAAAAGCAAGAATGCCCAAAGAAGCAAGAAAGAACGCAGCTATTAGTCCCTACGAGAGGGGAATGGCAGAAACACAATGGAGATCGACTTTCGTTGGTCAAGTAGAACTGCAGGGTCCTACTCCTCCCCCTCCCTGTGTTGGAGAGCTATTGCAACACACAAGAAAAGGTTTGAACACCCTTTTTTGCTTTCAGATTTTCCTTACCGCCAAGGAACATTAATTTCCTACTAAGAACTGTACCTTCTAAAGTTTAATCGGTCGTTGGTATTGATAGGAGTCTTACGATGGAAACGTGTCTCGGTTTACATCAACAAGAAATCTCAGGTGCATAAAGCTAAATAACTGATAGGAGATGAGGGTAACTTGAAATTAATAAGAAACTATCTTGTTTACCTATGTCGTGATTTTGTTTTCAGGTCAAAATTAAGATCAAAAGCAAACATGTAGGAGGAGCCTTCTCCAAGAAGCACAAAGGTAAGTGAGTACCTTTCAGCTATCGAGTCTTCTCCAATTACTATCCAGATTCTTGGTTTTCTAATGACAACTCAGACATAGTTTCCCCACTCTTCATCTGGAATCTGATATTCTTTGACATCATTTTGATATTAGGCATTGTTTATGGAGTGTGTGATGAGACAATGGCATGGCCATATCGAAAGGAAAGAGAATGTTCAGAAGAAGTCTATTTCGGGATTAAAACGGCACAAGGTCTGTTGGAGTTCAAGTGCAAGAGCAAGATGGATAAGCAGAGGTGGGTGGATGGGATTCAGAATCTTCTTCGCCAAGTTAACACTATAGAAGCAACCGAGTGCTCTCTGGAATTGTTAAACATAGATAACAAGGTTTAGGCTATTTTTCAAGAAAATTTACATGCGCTCGTAGCGCAAAGAGACTATATAAAGTTTATGTGATGATCTATAGGGTCACAATGCTATAAATGTTATATCACCTTCATGGCATTTCCAGTGACTAATCCATCAAAAACCATAATTAATAATGTATCCAAGTAGACCGAAAATTTTATAATCCAAGTAGATTGAACTCCTCGATTTGGTCATAAATACTCATTCAGAATACGAGCATTTCTCCCTTTAATCCTGAATGTAGAACCCAATTACTACAACTATAAGGATACTAAAGATCAATTGATGGTTTATTGCAAGATTGGTAAGTGTTTGTGCAAGGCAAAGACAAGACACCCTCTTCTTCTCCCGCCAGGAAAATGTGGCAATTTAAAGAAAATAAGGCACTAACCCAGAAGCAGAAAGATTCGCCTATTTCTAGCAAAAAGGAAGAAATACACATCACCATTGGACAACGCTAATACTTTTTTCCTCGGTCTGAAAACAGACCAATGATGTGATTGACCCAAATTAGAGTTCATCTCCCCTTCCTAGATCGCTTTCAAGTGCTATCTTATGTTACGTGACGTTGACGTTGGGGTTTGAGATCGGATTGGGTGCTGGGTGCAGTACAGTAAGGATGATCTCACTTGCAAATCATATATTGCAAAACCAACAAGCTCGGATAATAATTTTAAGTCAAGATTGGTTATGAAAAGAGAAAATCGCAGTTTAGGGACTACAACATTCAAAATTTCTGAAAAACACTGTTCTCCACAAGACAAGGAAAACAAAAACCAACAACTGAAAATATAAATCGTAAACTGGTCTCAACGATATCGACGCAGGGAAAGAGTGTTGTTGCGCTTCCAAGTAGCCCTGCGTGAGGGACGAGCCTTGTGATGCAAGTGACCTTTCCCACGCAGACCCCTGTTTTCCTTACCGGCAGAGGTAAGACCTCGGAGTTCCCTGTGCTTGTGGACAGGATTGCAGAGCCAATTGATTCTTGGGTCGTTGCGGATAGCATTATGAGCAATGTCAACCAAGATTACCTCGAAATATTTGTAAGTTGAATCCTGCATCAAAGAAAAGTAAAAGTAAATGCAGGAAGCACAAAATATCTATAACAACAAAAACAACTCAGATGTGATCTCAGACATGTAAGACGGACCTCATTAATCCAGTATGAATTGAGAACCCTAAGGCCTCCCAATTTCCGACCAGCACGCTCCTCTGCCACTGACCTCTTGCTTCGCTGAAACTTCAGTTGAGTAACACCCTGGTTGGTGGGCTTCCCATACACAATACCCTTGGGAACAGGTCTCTTCCTTCCACCACGCCTCACACGTACACGGTAAACCACATAACCCTGAAAGTGTTTAGCTAGATTCATTATCTGTAATATCATTACTCAAAATGGAAGATCAAAATGCAACAATGGACATATGAAAAAAGCATCCGGTTTGACAATTCAAATGTAGCATATACAAGATCACAAGAAAATCCTGACAGGTACGAAGAAATGAAGGCAGGGGAATCGATGCCGCATCAAGAAAGTAGAAGAAAAACATTGAAGCCTGCTTGTCATCCAAATCATCCGACCATCAAATAACCGGAATTTGGCACTAAAACATCTGACTGATCTTATGCATAGCACTGGACAGACTACAAGAATCTCATGCTAAATCAACACTACCTATATCCAGCCCAGTCAACAAACAAGAAATACAGCCCAAGAAACCTGTCATATACAGGTGGAAAACAATGTAACATCATAGAGCTGCACCGGATTATAATAAAATGACGTTAACATATCAGAGCCCACTCTATTAGCTGATCTCATGTAGCACCCAAGCATTACTATAAGCACCCCCCCCGCCTAAAGAGAAATGCAATACATTAACAGACTATTCATTGAGCAATATTCGAGCACATACACACATCTCACCCATACAACAACAAATACACTATACATAATAGCAGAAATCAAACTGTAGTAAAATGAAAAAGAATAAATGCCAGTGCCTGCTTAGCCTTGTAGCCGAGGCGGCGGGCCTTGTCGGGACGCGTGGGATGGGTAACACGAACAATAGAAGGATGCTGTCGGTACTCCCAGCATCTCACCCGCTGCAAGAACCTCATCACATCGGATTGTTTCTTCCTCCATAGCTCAGACACGTACTTGTAAGCCCCTGCCGATCATCAAAACAAAATCAGTCAATGAAAGAAAAATCAGAAACAAAACAATAAACTACACTAGCAGAGCATGAACACATCGTTCTATTTTCAATCAAAACCAAAAATTTCGTACGATCCCAATTTTTTTCGAGTGACAAAACTCACAATACACACAATAGGTGTGTGTGTGTGAAAGAAATGAGTACCCATTGTTCCAAGCTGAAGCCGCTGCCTATGAATGGTACTCTCCGCCTGCAAAATATAATAGAAGCGATCTTAGGTAAAACCCTAAACCTAATATTTGTAGGCTCCACTGCATAAATTTTGGGCCGCTAACTTTATTCTTCTTTATAGGCTTCGTTCAGTCCCATCTCGACCATTTCTATGTGGGCTGTAGTTGAGCCAAGCCCAATTACCATGAGGACGGTAGAAACAAAAGAAGAGATCTTTCGAAGAATCAAACAGAACGAGAAGATTAGGAAAAATAATATAAATAAAATTGCCAAATAGTCAAACTTCATAATGGGCTCAATCCGATTAGAAAAGTGGGCCCATCCCAGATGGGCCGTCAATCCAGGAATCCCTAGGAAAGGCGTGAAAGGAAAGAACGACGTAATTCTCGTAATGATCCTTATCACCTCGTCTTCCTCCTATATAATACAACTCCACAGGAATAAGTGCCCATAGGAAAAGTTGGTTGACGAATAACGTCTTAGATTCTATTATTTCAGTCGGCTATCTATTTTGATTGAAAATTTCAGACATTGAAACCCTCGGAACAGATTTTTTTTTCGCTGAGGTTTAATTCACACGCTGCTCATTTCTCCCCGGCGATTAAAGATTAAATCTGCGGCGGTTTGGGATCGGATGTTGAAGACTTTGCTCTGCCGTGTTGGATTTAGCAATTCCCCTGATTTTGTTCGAGATTGATAGTTTGGGGGATTCGGGGCGAGTCTTAGTTCGCATCGAGGAGCGGAGATTGTCTGTCTCTTGGACTGCGAAATCGCAATGCAATTTGTAATCAAAGAAGTTTTTCTGTGATTGACTGGCCATCAAGAGGAAGAGGCACTTGCCAAATGAGAGAAGCTTTGAAGAGTTTACCATCCATTAGTTGGTTTGCTTGATCTTTCTTGAGTTTCTTGAAGAGAAAAAAAAATTCGAAAATAATTGAGACTTATTTTTGTATTGTTCTAATTTTCTTTGAGTTTGAGTTGAATATCAGGCCCTTTGTTTTTTGGAGGCCTTTGGTTTTATATTGGTTCTGCGTGTGCCGCTGCTTCTATTGATTTCCATTGAATATTCTTATAAAAGTCAGTAAAAAGAAAACAAAAGGCAATGGCTGTTTATTACAAATTTAAGAGTGCCAGAGACTACGGTTCGATCCCTGTGGATGGTCCCTTTCTATCTGTCCGTACACTGAAGGAAAAAATATATGAATCAAAGTACTTCGGAAGAGGTAAAGACTTCGACCTCGTTGTGACTAACGCCCAAACTAATGAAGGTTGGTTTTGGTTTTAACTCATAATTAAATGGGATTTGGGAATTTTGGTGTAATTTTCTGTACAGCAGGTTATTGTTACTCAAAAGTTGATGATCGGGAATCAAGGATTTTCGCTTGTATCCTCTATCCAATAGTCATTTCATTTGGACTAATCCATTCTCCAACAGTTGGGGCTTCACATTCTGTGTCTTTCTAGCTTCACACATTGATTTTCTTTCTGGAAATTGAAAGAAAATCTAAGCATGCATTGATTGAATTTCAGGTTCGGGGAGGTTGGGCTATTTGGATAGGCTAACGCTTCATTACTAGGAAACAACTGGGTTCTGATGGGGAATGCATTTTGGGAAAGATAACTTTGGTTTTCTAGCCACTTGTGTTTTCTGTGTTTTATAGTCTTGTTCTCTGTTTTGCGATTTCAGAGTATGATGAAGGAATGCTAATACCGAAATATACTTCAGTGTTAATACGCCGAGTACCTGGATGGCCTCGTTTGCCGATTGTGATTGTCCAGGAGTACTACCTCAAACTTTGGCATTTTAAATCCCCCAAATCGAATTGTTTTTGTTTAAACCAAGTTCCAAAATGACATATCAATGTTTAGAATGTACTTGTTTGTTCTGCTTTACTAGCCTGTCGTTGTGGCAGATCTTGTGATTTGAACATCTAAAGATCATGTTAAGGGACATTATGTCCTTTTTCTGTTTTCTAATAGAGTGGTCATATACTGAGCTATCTTGTCCGCAAAGAAGTTACAATCTGTTCAAACTTCTTATGGTAAAAATCTAGGGACTAGGTTGAGTAAATGCCCTTAAATTTTTCAGGCCAAGGGTGGAGGCTGTGGTGGAGACCCAACCAGAGAATAGCAACCTTACGGTTGCTGACTCATCTGCCGTGAAATCTGTATGCTCCAGGGCTAATTTGACAATGCCGACGGAAGAATTTGATTGGACTGATTTTGGTGATGAAATATATTCCGTCGCTAAAGCACTGCCCGTTCATACTAGCAATACACTTGCTGATGCTCCCTCAACAAGTAAGGCTGATGAAGATCGTAAAATCAGAGAATTAGTTGAAACCCCGGCCTTGGACTGGCAGCGGTGAGAGATGCTATTTTAATCTGTTATTTAATAAATGCGCTGATTATTAGTCTACTGTTAATAATTTTCTTCCTTCTACTTGGATGGCAGGCAAGGTGCTGATAGATTTGGAAGAGGAATGGGTGGGCGAGGTCGTGGTAAGCTCTGATTCCTTTTCTCTTTGTACCGAAATGCATCTTCTGCTTGGATAAAGCTTCTCAATGTATTTCTTTGCATGCGTGCCAATGGTGGATTTTGTGTTCTTCCCATCAACTGTATTTTGGCTAGTTTGTGCTCTCCAAAAACTACTTTTTCTTAATCATAAACTAAGTTATTTTCTTTGCTGAGGTATACTAGGATTGGAGCGGAAAATACCTCCTCAGGGCTATGTTTGCCACAGGTGTCATGTTCCAGGTATCGCATAACCGGATTGATGCCTTTTCTTTCTTCCAAAGAAAATATTATTATGCAAATTGTACTTAATTTGTGTGTTAATATGTCCAGGACATTTCATTCAGCACTGTCCTACAAATGGTGATCCAAATTATGATATCAAGAGGGTAAAACCACCCATAAATATCCGTAACCCTAATTCAATGTTGCGAACCTCAGCAGCTGGTTCTAGTACGCGGTTTTTTGGCATGCCAGATCAGCGGGGAGCTTCTAATCAATATTGGACAGGGGTGCGGCCTGGGATGAAAGGATACATGGCTCCTCATGGGGGTTGCATGCCCTTCAGGGCGTATGGACTTGGTCCCTCGGATGTACCTTTTGCGGGTGTCATGCCACCGCAGATGTATGCATGTATATTGTATTTCTTGGGGATCTTTTCCCTACAAAGTGCTAAGCTAACTAGAATATTATCGTCCACTTTTTCCAGGGATCTTGCACATTTTGGAAGGGGCATGGGGAGTGGACCTCCTGCGATGAGCAGCGAGAGAGTTGAGGCACGTAAAGATGAGTTGAGGAGGCGACGGGAAAAAGAGAGACAGTCTGAATGGTAGGACATAGATTCTGATGCTTTATAGACGTGTTGTTACTGATGGTTTGTTGCTAATCTCTCATTCTGAAGTGCTATAATGTCTATTTTGCTTCTTACCATGCAGGGAGCTCTCTAGAGAGAGAGAATTCGGACGGGAAGTGAGTACCGGCGGTGATTCTTCTTCCATAGTACAATTTGGCTAGATGACCTTTTGGATTTTTTTGGAGAGCTAAAAGTTGTTTGTGCTTTCATGTTTAATGCTGTAAGTCGTTCTAAAAAACGACTCCATTTCGTGTTTACTGGTGCAGAAACCACACTCCTCAGGGGGTGATCCTCACCATCGTCACCGACCAAAAAGAACATCATCTCCTGGAAGTTCATCTGGCAACCTTGAAGCTTCGCTGCCACGGCCATCTAGAAGGACGTCCGAGCAACACCATGATCACCGTCATCATCACGACCGTGATTCCCACGAGCAAGACCGGCACCACCGTCACCAGCACCGTTCAGAGTCTTCCGCTAACCCGCTCTCGGATACCAAAGGCAAAGCCATCGCAACCACCGCTGCTAATTCTGACCGCAAGTACAAGCCAAGTGTGCCCTCTCGTAATGGCATCCTTGAAAGAGAAGCCATCTCTAAGAAAAGCAAGCACTTCTCCTCAAGTGAACCAACGGCAGCAGCAGATACTGATCGGCATTCTCAGAGGAAGCCATCGAGGCAAGAGCGCTCTCCTCCATCACCGGACTGGCGGGAGGAGGATGGGAAGCATTCAAGAGGCTCGAGGACAAGGGAGCGCAAGCAGAGATAAGTCAAGGCATCGTCAAAGGGGGAAGGATGGAAGTTTCATGAAATTTGAAACTCTGAAACTTGTATTTTGAATTTTTTCCCGTATACATATGAAATAATAATGAAATAGTCTCCTTTTGTCCCCGAAGAATGTCAAGCATTATTCTAGCTAGTTAGTACTTTCATGCTCTGTGAATATTTTTTTTGAAAATATTAAAGGTGTATTAATTGTTAATAACAATTAGTAATATATCGTAAATATTATTTATAAAAGTGTAAGAATTAAACAAATAAAATAACATAGTTATATGGATTTGAATTGCACTAATAAAAACAAACAAGTATTGATATTTTATTTTTAATGATTTTTTTAGGATAAGAGTCTTCAAAACCAATGACATTATTGATCTAGATGGATGCTGTAATGAGGCATAATTTGCATATCATATGAAATGACGTCCAACACATGATTTTATTTTAAGCGTCACATTCTATTTCCTGACCATCTTGGTTGACAAATGGTCAAAAATAAAAATTGCTATATATAATCAAGAAAAGTAATCCACAATCTAACAAATCGTTTCTTAAGCATTATCCAAAAGTAAAAAGGGTCAAAACAAGAACGGTCAGTTACCGTGTCTCTCGCCAGCCCTCAGCTTCCCCTCCTTTCAACCATCCGTCCTCCACACGTGTTTCGCCCTCACCATTTTACTCCAAGGACGACATGGACAACAAACATTCTTCCTTCCCTATTCATACCCAATTTTCCATCTGTTCTCTTTTCAACAATCAATCCTTCTTCCGTGCGATATGATGAGAGAACTACCTCAGCTCTGTCCTTTGAACATGGTTAATTGGAGAAAGTTGCTTTTCCTTTGTATTGTAATGACAATACTTGGAGTTCTGCTTACAAGTTCTACATTGCCTCGCCCACAATCCAACCTTTGGTTCTTTTCCCCAATTTTACCTGCTTCATCTGTGACCTCGTTGAATGGCACCATTCAATTACCTGAGACTTTTTTGTCTGAGGCTAAAACCGAAGAGTTTACCTCGGTTGTACTTGCTCCTGTTGTTGTGGTCAATTCTACTGGGCCATTAAGGAAAGATAAAGCTAGACTCACAACCATTAGAAGGGGAAAGTCTGCACCTAGAAGGAAAAAAAAGAGGGACAAAGCAAAGGATGATCAGAAGGTCGTTGTTCTTCCTCCGCCACGTAGTCCTGTTTCACCGACCTTAAAGGTTTGACCAAATAAGAATTTCAACTTGCTCTTTCTCTCATCGCAAAATTATCATACGCAGTGTCTGTCTGTTTGCATTAACCCGCCTCTTTTCTTTGTGTTGTGTAATGTGTGTAATTCAGAGATACGTCTGGTCCTTGTCACCCACTGATGCCCTTGAATATGCTAAAAGAGAGATTCAGAATGCCCCAATTGTTACGGATGATCCTTATCTGTATGCCCCTTTGTATAAGAATGTTTCCCTCTTCAAGAGGTAATCTTCTGATACTTTCTGGCCTCTGCTTTGGGTTTATTTGGTGTTAGATTGCCTAATGTTAAAATAGACATTATGGTGTTCAAGTTTGTCATCAATTGGATTGCAGCTTTGCCATTTGTCTCATGCTTTAAACTTGAAATGCGCCTTCGTGGTGTAAGCTTGTTCTGTAGTGGCATGCCAACTTATTAACATGGCTTCCTTCTGTCTTCAAATTTTCTAAAAACATCCACTTAGCCCCCAAGAATTGAGCCTAATGAAAATCCCGTGAATTGTTTACACCAGGTGCTGGTCTCTCAAATTTATATTCCTTCTTCACATAGCCACTGTGATAGTTACCGCACAACTGTTTCACTTTTTACCTTGGTTCACGCAAAAGCTTGTAAAGAAAGTTTATGCAGTTTAAATCATGCTAATACAAAATAATCAATAGTCGGTTTGAATGTTGTTATGGTCAGCCTGCATGAATTATGTCCGTGGATCCAGTGTATCCAGTGGCTGGTGTAAACTTATGTGAATTGTGTCCTTGGATCCCGTGTATCATTCTGTTGTAAAAGCGTCTAGCTTTCTATTTAAAAGTTACAGCATTTTCCAACTAACATATTGATGTCATTACAAACTGCATCTATTTAATTTATGTTGAGAGTTGATGATGGAGAAAGTGATAGTGAATTCTGCATTCTACTTGGATTTCAGGAGCTATGAATTGATGGAAATGATACTTAAAGTTTACATATATCCAGATGGAGATAAGCCAATCTTTCATCAACCTCATCTTTATGGAATCTATGCTTCTGAGGGATGGTTTATGAAGTTTATGGAGGCTAATAGGGAGTTTGTGACAAGGGATCCCGAGAAGGCCCACTTATTTTATCTTCCATATAGTTCACGCCAGTTGCAGTGGACACTTTATGTTCCCAACTCACATAATTTGAGACCATTGTCCATCTTCGTGAGAGACTATGCAAATATGATTGCCACAAAGTATCCTTTTTGGAACCGAACTCATGGTCGAGATCATTTTGTTGTTGCCTGCCATGACTGGGTATGGTTTTTCTCCTATCAATATATTGCTTAATGCTAGTTTCATTCTGTCAGTGTTGCAAGTTCTTTAGCCAAAGACTTTAACTTAAAATAAGGAAAATTACACTTTTACTCAGGTGTAGTTCTTTGTAAATTGTTATGTGTTAGTTCTACAAGCGCATAAATCCTTGACTTTCTCAAAACAGTTATCTCCGGTTGTTATTATAGTTAGACACTGGTTTTCTTGATCTTTTATTGATAATGAGAAGATGTGAAGGTAACGCCAAAATAAGACCCCTTCTGATACTTCAATGAATTGATACATATATTTCTCTGCTTCTCTTCTTATTGACATAAAGAAAGTGAGCTTGCATAAATTAATAGAAGCACTCGAGGTTATGCGTTGATGTTATCTTTTACATGCAAATAGCAATTGGATGTTGAACCCATATATATATTACAACTAATGCAGACTTCAGTGTGGTGTGTCAAAATGCAAGTCTTCAAATGGAAAATACTTAGCTGCCTAGTTGAATAGCTAATGATCTGCTATGAGTAAGGACTTTGACCTTGGTTTCAGACTTTCTTGTAATTTTTTGATTTACAGTTTTTCCTTTCAAGATTTAACTGTTCCCATTCTACTATGATGACCGTAATCCTTGTTTTTCAAATATCATATTATCAAACTTGAGTTTCAGATTTCTTAATTCTTATGCAGGGTCCTTACACATTGACTATGCATGAGGAACTAACCAAAAACAGCATCAAAGCTCTATGCAACGCTGATACGTCTCAAGGTATATTCACTGCAGGGAAAGATGTTTCCTTACCCGAGACTACTATAAGGACTCCCAAGAGGCCTCTTAGAAATATTGGAGGTGGCAGAAGAGTATCACAGCGCCCAATCCTGGCATTCTTCGCTGGAAACATGCATGGCCCAGTCCGTCCAGTACTCCTGAAGTGGTGGAAAGATAAAGATGTGGACATGAAAATTTATGGACCACTACCAAATAGAGTATCTCGAAACATGAGCTATGTTCAACACATGAGATCAAGTAAATATTGCATATGCCCCATGGGGTATGAAGTAAACAGCCCAAGGATTGTTGAGGCAATATATTACGAATGTGTTCCTGTAATAATTGCAGATAACTTTATCCTTCCTCTCAATGAGGTTTTGGATTGGAGTGCTTTCTCCATTGTTGTGGCTGAGAAGGATATACCCAAACTGAAGGAGATTCTCTTAGCTATCCCGTTGAGAAGATACCTCACAATGCTAGCTAATTTGAAGGTGGTGCAGAAACATTTTCTATGGAACTCAAGACCGCTTAGATATGATCTGTTTCACATGATCTTGTATTCAATTTGGCAGAGCAGATTGCACCAGATAGAAATCTCGTGAGCCAGAGCTATTCTAGATTGGTAGTCTTACTGTTATGTTACTTAGCTAAGTAAGCTGCTTACGGATGGTAGACCAAAGTGATTCAACTCTTATTCCACTGCCAATATAAAGAGGCTGTTCGGGTGAGTACCAATGAATGCTAACAAAGTTTACTTCCCTGAGGCCGGCTTGATTTTAATGTCAAATTATTTTGGACCAAAGAGACAAAACCGAGTGTACGACTGGAAGCAAGACCAGAATGGGGATTCATGAGCAAGGTACTGTGTTTATATTGTTAGGTTATGTATTATATTTAGCCGCAATCATGATGTCTTGTGCAATTTTTTTTGATAAGCTGAAGTTTCATTAAAAAATTAAGGCTGTACAGAGGATAAAAACAGATATGGAATGACTAACTTAGCAGTTAGCGCCACAAGGTATGGGGAAAAAGTCTTCATTCCACATTACAGATAGCCAAAAAACCAAAAAGATGCACGTTTGTGTTTGATAGATATCAATTGGCCGAAAAAGCAAGTATGCAATCACTTACAGTAGAACAAATGCTCATTGGTACCGCAGGGTGGCTCTTAGTAACTTGTCCAGCTTTTCCATGGCTGGTTTTGAAAATGTTGGCAAGTCCTAACCAATCAAGGACCCATACCAGCATATTGGAGGATGTAGACCATATGGCAGAGGCAACCTCATCCAGCAAACAGTAGATGCAAGTTACACGCTGCGGTCAGTGCCAAGACTATTGACAAGGACAAAAAAGTAGTGAGTGCCAAGAATCCCTGTATAACAAGTTCTGTGTCATGAATTTACAATTGCATCAACTGGATTTTCAACATTGGGAAAACATTCTATCATTGTTTTAATCCTTCATATGTCACTCTACTGCTAAGTTTTGTTTTAGAAATAAAAAAACCTTTTCATGAAGATTTACTAAGTATAATTTTTCAGGTTGCAGGGAAAGATAATGGAGCAAGCTTTTGTACTTTTACATCAGTGTGCATGGAGTCCAAAGATGGGCAGGTAAATTGATATTCTGTAAATCAATATGTATATGCCATAACAGGGGAAGGAGAATAAAAACATTTGTTGGCCATTCTGTTGGTTTCTTTCTTTCCTTTTTTTTTCTTGTGTAAGTTAAAACAGTTTCATTGATCAATATGGCCATGGTATATACACTTGCACGAATCAGAAAGGTGACGGCTCTTTTACAAGCTATTGTGCTCTGCAAAACTGACAACAGTCAGAATCCTAATTTTTATTCAAAAATTCTATCATAAATTTCAATTTATTTTCATAAATCATAAATTTGTATCTAGCTCAGAGGGCTTAAATACAAATGGTAGAGAGTAAATAAGAAAGAAAGCTAGGGTTTGGTCCAGGATGAGCTCAACAAACATTTGGTCCGAATCAGGCAATGAATCATATGTACTCAACCATCAAGTTCCAGTAACTCATTAATCCACTCCAAACCACAGGTTCCATCAATAGAGGAATCAAATAACTGGTTATCATCAAAGTTAACTTGAGGTTTCCCCGGTTCTGTCCTGCCATTTTCCGTACAATAAACTTGGGGCATCAAATCCTGTGATGTTGAAGATTCTGCGGTTTTCTCCTTTTCAACATAGTTTATTTTCTTGCTCAAATGAGCGTTCCAGTAGTTCTTTATCTCATTGTCCGTTCGTCCTGGGAGTCTCCCAGCAATCAACGCCCACCTACATCAAATGTGCGCAACTCGATTGATCAGGTCTGCCTCTTCACAAGAGCTTATCAAAATCAAAAGCACGGTCCAAGATGAATTATGATTAAAACTGACCTGTTGCCTAGTAGTTTATGGAGCCTGAGAATCAAGTCCTCTTCTTCATAAGATATGTTGCCTCTCTTGATATTAGGTCTCAAGTAGTTCAGCCACCTCAATCTACAACTCTTCCCGCATCGGTTTAAACCTGCAGAAACATGAAGGGTATGTAAGAACACTAGCCCTAAATGGTGGCATCATCACCTCAACGTTTTACTGGCTCATTAAAACCTGATTTGACAGCAATTGTCTTCCACCTCTTTGCCCCATGAACTTCAATAAACTCGGCCAGTTTCCTATCTTCCTCGGCTGTCCATGCTCCTCTGTTCAATGCCTTCTGGTTGGGGGCCATATATCTGAAAATACCAAGGATAGTTCGATCTCTGTTGTGAAGTTGAGTGATCGATCTAGAGTAAGTGAAAAGAAGGTTCAAGTAACTACGTTCGTTGGTTTGATAATGAGCATGGGCAAATCAAGTAGGGCTTTAAATATGAACACCTGAGATGCATTGGTTCTTGGTGGGTAAGTTATTCCATCTACCTTTCCAAGGTTTGAGGAACGGAATCTACTCACCATGAAAACCCAACTACCAGTACCAAGTGGTTGCAAACGAGAATGGATTGTACCAAGTCAATCGGTGTAAATTTAATATGAAACAAAACAAAAGATCCTGAATTCGATAGATATTCAATGAAGACGATAAGGTAGGGTAGAATCAACAATATAAAAAATAGAAAACCATTCTGCATACGTATTTTTTAGCACAAGAACAAAAAGGGAAAGCGAAAGCGACTCCCATGTTACAGTCTCCTCCGCTAGATGGAATAACAGGCAGCCGAACCTGTAACCAAGCCAAAGTATGATTTACACCATTAATTTTTTCAATAACTCATTCCAAAAATCAAAAACAATTGTCCAAGTTCGGCCATTCGACTTCGACTGAACAATTTCAATCACAGAGACCAAAACCATCCAACCCAAATATAGTGAGTGGCCACACAGTAGGATTTCGCCAATTTCTGAACAGAGAAAACTAGGAAAGGACAAAACCAAACCACTGATGCTGCTCTTTTCCAACTTCGGGCATAGTGTTTTTTTCCTCCTAGTTTGGTCTCATTCATTTCAAATTTCTTACTCACAATTTATTTTTTTTATTTTTTTTATTTTTTTTAT
Organism: Passiflora organensis; assembly: GCA_019739055.1. Lineage (NCBI taxonomy): Eukaryota > Viridiplantae > Streptophyta > Magnoliopsida > Malpighiales > Passifloraceae > Passiflora > Passiflora organensis. The sequence goes on along the minus strand of JAEPBF010000278.1, from coordinate 9,001,152 downwards.
TTTTTTATAATATACCAGATATTACAACCTAAATCAACTGTTTATTTTATATACGGATAGTGAAATTATAAAATAGAATATTATGATGAGTGATGTTTCTATTTTATAAAATTTTCTCCTTAGGGAAAAACACTTGATTGGCCTCTATTTTTTCGAATAAAAAACAAAATCCATTTTTATGCTCAACTAGAGGAGAACATGGAGTATCGCATCCTACTTCTTATAATATATCCCTCTAATCTTTTATCGTAGAGATATTTTGACCGTGTAAGTGTGCATTGAAATTATGAACTATAATCCAAAAGAATGCTCTATTCATAGCATGAACCCAAATTTAGCCTTCAGATCTGATCTCTTGTCTGAATTCTTTAATGACATTAGCGCAATCCATATTTTTTCTTGATTCTTTCTCTTTAGTTGGCTCCTCCACTCCATAATAAGGTCCTGCACATCCTTAGGTTGACCCAGGATGTTCCCCATGCTATATGCAATCTGGCCTTCGTTAATTTATAATAATATTTATCATTTGATTGGATTTTATAATAATACTAGCTAGTGTCTGATTAATTGACTAATTAATGAAAATAAATAAATATAACTACCGGTTTCAAAGTGATATAATTCGCCGTCATTTTCGAATCATACATCAATCCCATACTTGATGGTACATATACGTTGTTCTTCTCAAAGATCGAATTATTTTTAGATACACGAAAGTCAACAATAATTAAATATCCTTAATTTTCTTTGTGAAAAAAAGAGGGCAATAATGCAATAGAGAGGAGGAAGCAGGCAGACACGTACGGTCGCTGATAAATCTTCTTACCATGGAATGAGATGGAGTATGCCAGTAATTAAACATGGTTGAAGAATGGCAATGAACGATGACGCGTGTCCAACTGTAATCCAGCATAAAGTTATCTTCATAAAACAATTTGCACTGTGTGATGATGGTACGTTTTAGGCATACAATGCAGAAAAAGTGAATATAACGTAAGTTAGCAAATCACTTTCATGTATAATCCCATGGAACTCACGCAAATCCATGAGTTGAATTATGTTCTGGCTCTCTGCGTGGTTTGAAATGGAAAACCCTTCTCGAGAGGGAATCTTTGCAATCGATTTGACGTGAAAAAACTTGAACAGATGGTCTCTTTGTGGGTCTAGAATTTGTAAAGACTAACTAAACAAGAAGTGACGACACTTGAGCATCCTATCTTTAAGAGAAACAAACAAGAGGAGAGTTGTGAGTCATGCATACACCCTAAACGAGAAGGAGACAATTGCCATCATTTCTAAATTATTTTCTTTTCCAAAACGTAGTGCTTGTCCCATCGATTTCCCTGGCTAGATGATAATCTTAGTTTTCTGGTTAAATTTTAGTATATGTTACAAAAAGTGTTTTGGGTATCATTTGCATGCCAAGGTATCGCTCAAGAACCGAAACGAATTTTTGTTTAAATCAATGAGGTATCCCTCTTCCTCACGGTACAAGAAGAGCACAAAGCTCTACCACACTGGATTATTACTTATCTACTCAGTTTGCTTATGTTATCTTCAGTAGATGTATGCCTATCGTTTTCCGATGTCTATTTTCAACATTGGATGCTTGCAGTCGCGTTCATGTAATGGCCCTTTTAGAGTGTCTACTTTTGGCATCCACTGTTCAGTTCTTCCAGTAAATATTTAAGGGTTTGTTCGGAATAACCTCTAGAATTACCAAATTGATTTCACAGTAATCTGGATGTCAGAAGTGACATCGATCTTAAGGTATGGAGCTTCAGATATGTAATGTTAGAATTAGTATACCTTAAGCATAACGAACTAATAATCCCATGGTCTTTTGTCAAACTTAGAATTAGAATGTTCAGTCCCCCTGAATTATTATCAAACCCCATGAGGGACCACACTTGAGATATTTAAGATAATTTATGACTAATGTATTATAATTAAATAAATGTCGTTCTATTACTAAACTTCCACACCTAACTAATAATTTTCCTGGAAAAGATGATATTGTCATAGCAATAATTCGACTTGGTTTTGAGTGATGATAAGGCATATAGGAGCTGCTTTGTTTTCTATTAGTTAGTGCCTTTTTTTCTGAAATCATTAAAAAGAACATATTCTTAGACAAAATCACACAGTACAGAACAGTTTTCGTTTTACTTTTTTGGGAAGGCCTTCTTTAGCTTGAAGCATGTACAGGAAACCGACAGACTCCGATGCTTCTTTATCAGCTTTAAATATTTTTCTGGACAGGGATAATCTTTTTGAACAAAAGAAGGAAGAGACTTGACCCCAAAAGAATGTACGTAGGCTATCACCAGCTCATGATGCAAAACTTGGGCAAAAGTATGTGGACTAGGAATGTAATACGGCAAAGTGGAAAAAGCATAAGCATATGTATAAGAGATTCTTCCAGGAATGATTTTCTATCCAAATAGTTGGAGTGGAAGAGGCAGGGACCAGAATGTTACTAGGCTGGTTCTTGTACATATACTATATATCATGACAATCCAACAAAATCCCAGCTGCAATCAAGGCTGTATAAGAGCTCATTAAAACCCAACCTATATGTTTTTTTATTTAACGGTCGAAGCACACAATCCCGTCCGGGTTGTCTATGGTAAAACCCAAACCTATAATACATTCAAACTTGTACGGATCGTATCTATACATTTCCATGGTACTCCCACAGAGAAGGCTCCTGCCATAATTCGGTGTCAAAAGACTCTGCTCCAGCTTTCTGCCATGATGACAAGTGACAGAACTCGTCAAATTGAAGTCTTATGTCAAGCAAAATATCCGGCAAGTCCATGAATGTGTCGTCTTCGTCGTCGTCATCATTCCTAGATGGTGAACTCGATGCTTCTCTAGTGGCATGGGATGACTCTACGGTCGTAACCTGTGACTGAGGATCAATTACCATTTTCTCAGTTTCAGGGCCTTCCTTGTCATCCAAGGCAGCTGCTAGAGCAGCTGCAGCTTGAATATCTTTAGGAGAAGCACTGGCAGGACGGGGAAGTCGATGAGCTAGCTCAGGGAAATTTAAATTAGCAGACCTACCTTTAATTGTAAGAGCAGCTACGTCATGAGCTCGAGCAGCCATTTCTGCTGTAGGGAAAGTACCTAGCCAAATTCTGGATGTCTTCTTTGGTTCCCTAATTTCGGACACCCATTTGCCCCATTGACGCATTCTTACTCCGTGATAAGTTGGGTGCCTGACTCCATCTTCGCCACCACCCTTGACCTTTTTGTTACCAACTTGCTCGTCGCTTTTGGATCGCTTATTAGAGCTGTTTTGGGACTTCAATTCTGTGGTGTTATTCTTCATTTGGGTAGGGTCGTATAGAGCAAGTTTAGGATAGAAGATAAGGAGAGGAGAGGTAACTAGGTTGACGCTCACACTAGTTAGAGAGCTCCAATGCCAAAGAAAGAGAGAGGAAAATGTTGAAAGAATGTGTGCAGACAGAGAGTGATTAGCTTCTTATGGTAGGCAGAAGTATATAATATATTTGGTTTCCACCTCAGAAAGGAATGAGACTGGTCGGTATTGGATTTGGATTGAAAAAACAAAAATCGAACCTAATATTATATTTGTGGTTTACACGTACACACTAATATTTGAATCTATTAAGCCGAAGCATGATAAAGAATATATAAAAGAGTATAAGCTAAGAAAAGTAGCCTAAGCACAAAGAAGCCATGGTCTGGTTTTCTCATCTTGCTTCATTTTTTACGGCTTTGATTTCTTATTTTCTCCACACGGCATGTCGTTTCTTAAGAACCTTTGTGGTATTAAAAACAAAAGGAAAACCCCAAGAAGCCATGGTGGTGACCGGTGGGTGGTCAGGTATATCTTTTTTATCATTAATATATATCTCCACTCGGACGTTTATTGAAGGCATGAATTTCAAAATGATAGCTGGATTGGGTCCCCAATATGTACGGAGCTTGCGATGCATGCCATATAATCTCCTTTCCTTTCATGTGGACCGGACTCCATTTAATTGCAATTAGCTAAAATTCACGTTTTCTAGCCTTGAAAGTGGCTTTTTTATCACAGCGGCTAAAAAACAAATGTCGGAGCCAAAAACCAACAAACAAACCATGCCCGGGAATTGTCTAATTATTGCTGCACATTTTGGAAGGAGGTGTTACGAGTCAATTTCTTGTAGGGTTCCCTTACTGGGACCAAGACAGCCACCATGACATGAGTCCATGACTGCTGAAAATGTTTTAAATGTTCAGAATTAACAGAAAAGAAGAGATATATCAACAGACAACAATTATGTTTTCCTTCCCGTTTTGTATGGTTGCTATACAAACCGTACGGATATGTTTCCCATTTACACCAGAGGGCTGAACATAATATCATGATGTAGGAATTTGATTGGTCATTAATTTGCTTAGATTATGATCTATCTGACTCACAAACTTGGATCTCGCAGGTTTGATTGAGATAGCAATATCTGCTCATATTTCAGACTTTTAGAATACCATAATAAAAGTCATCCCGTCAATATTTGATATTTATCCTATAACGGAAGAGATTAGTCATAGTTACCGACCGAACCGACGATAAACACTAAAGACCTTCAAACATAATGCAGCATATTGGTACTTGGGCTGACAATTGTACTCTTCAGAGCCTTGAGGTATGAAGCTGTTGCTTCAGCATGGGGCGAATATACTCATAGTAGCCATCAGGCACAACTGAGTCATTCAAAGGATCTTTCCAAGCTTCTTCATAGAGTTTTGGATATACATCTCCATCATAGCGGCCCAGAACCGAACCAAGGAAATGGTCCGTGTAGTTAAATGAATCAACGAGAGCAACTGCATTGGGACGGACCTACAAAATGAATTCGAAACGACTCTAAGATGGCATGCGCTGGAGGATAACCTTGATACAAAGCCACTTGAGACTAACCTGGGAATACAATGATCTGAGCTGATCGTTTGCAAGGGAGGCTTGCTTAGGGGTAATGCAGCCAGTGGAGAGGAAATCGCCAGCATGTTTGTGGAGAAGGTTTAAAGCATAGATGTTGCAGAGAATCTGAAGCTGTTCCTGCACTCCTTTTCCCGGAAATTTTTGCTGCAGTTTCTCAATGAACCTGTGATGAAAGTAAATACTTAAGGTAGCCTCAGGATGTGGTTTGAATGGTAAGAATCATTTCTCTTTAGTTAAAGATCAAGGATTCGAATTCGATCCCAAATTTCGAACTAGTTGGATCCATTCATAATTGGTGTTTACAATACAGTGGATTGCCTAAGTTGATATTGAAAACATTAAACTGGCTATTTTAAGAGAATTAGACTTACTTTGAAACAACAATTAACTGGCAATGAGCAATAGAAGCCTCAATCAGATCAGCAGAAAGTTCTCCAAAACCTGATGCAACAGGAAGAATGCAAATTAGAGATCACAGATCTTACCTTACCACAGTATAAACGTTGAAATCTTAATTTCATAATCAAATGCTAGTGTTTGTTTCTTCTCATCCTCGCATGTAAGAGTTTTGGCCAGACAATCAATCACATTAGTGACAAAGAGATTATGATTGAATCTAATTAAGCCAAATGTATGGTTTAAAATCAATTTTGCTGGCCCAATCATCCACTGCTGTTCTCTTTTGCATTACCCATAGTAGAGACAAGGGAAAAAATAGAAAGCTAGCACAGTCATTGCTTGGTTCAAGGAATTTTGGCATACCCTCTACCAGATTTTCATAGTTGCTAAGAGTTTGAGCATGAGCAACACACATTCTAGCAGCCCGGGCCTCAAATACCTCAAGTATCACAGTAGGCTTCAACCAATCCTCAGCTGCATTAAATGGAAGAGACACATTTAACTTCAGAAACGCACATGTACTAGTTATGCTTAGTCGGTAAAAATTTGGAGCTGACAGATAAATCTAAAATAGGGCATCAGCAACAAACAAGAACCACTTGACTCATTATGTCTGAAGATTCATGAAATTAGTTGAAATGATCATGGAATTTTCCCAAAAATAACTAAATTGTCGTAATAGTACCATTTTCAACATCACAGTTACACTGCAACAGTTCCTGAACTCGTCCCAAGTAAGCAGTAGTACCAACAGGCTTCTTTCCAGAAGGCAGCTGAGAAACTGTCTTCATGAGGAACCTGGCCACCTTCAAGAACATGTCTAACCAAAATATAAGTAATCCTTATAATTTAAAAGAAATTCAACAACTCTTCCCGGTGGAACTATCAAGCATATCAATGACGCGTGCACTGCACCCATAAAACTCACTTGACATAATTCATCCTTATCCACTCATACTACAAAAAATAATTCATTCTTGTCCAACCATATTGCAAGTCCATTATAACATGATTTGTTTTAGAGAACTGAATTCTGATAACACCTCCTGTATTGAGGCCTTTTAAAGGATCCATAGAGGTCCTGCTGCGAGTTTTTTAGCCCAGGAAGACAACAGATCAAGCGGGAATGGATAAGAAAGTGAAAATGCATTAGAAGGGAGTGCTTTGTAGTATAAGAGAGGTTACGGCAGTGTTAGAGAGTCTTCGCTCTCTCTAACCTTTCCAGGAGGAAGGTCCATAAAAAGTCAAATTAATACCACTGTTTACAAAGACATGTTTAATAGCCATATTCAAGCACATTTCCCACTCCACTACTTCCACTCTTCAAATTCAGCAAGTCCTCACTCATCATCCCATGACCTAGCCTTTCTTAAATGGTAAGGTTGGAGAAATGGATAGGGGAGACTACGAAACAAGTTTGTAAATCTACTAGTGCTTAGACATCTCAATGTGCATGACCACAACCATTATAAGCCCCATCTTCACTGTGCAATTCTTCATACTAACAGCGGATACAGGCTATGCAGCTTGCATGTCAGTGAAGATATTTTCTGTTCTCATCCTTCATCTTAATATGACAATTTTGGTCTCAGAACAACACAACGCAGTTAGTATTTTACTGGTATTAAGAGAAAAAAAGGTAGTCATGCAGAAGGCTGACAGGCATCTTAAATCTAGGCAGCACTCTTATGACAGACTAAACTAAGGGACCATGGGGGCCTTCCCAGCTTGATGATAGGCAATCTGATGATGCAGCAATTGAGATAAATCGGTAAACTTAGGCTTCAGACGGGAAAAAATGAGTGTGCTAGAAATAAGAAAGGACACAAGTTACAGTAATAAGAAAGAATGTAGAGTAAGATCGACTTATAAATACTTTCATCATAACTAATTCGAGCAGAGGAGACCAATACATGTAGCAAACCATGGCTGGCTGGATGGAGGCTTGGTTAAGCTGAGGATCAAGCATCCTCCAGGATTCCACAATAAGAAAATGGTAATAGACAAAGGCAAATATCATTCATCCCCAGGGGACAATCTATCTAGCTTGTTGAGTTTTAGTCAATACTATATAACCACACCATACTATAATGAAAACAAATTTGTAGAATTGTTAAATGTAATATCATTTTATTATCCCACATACCTGTAATAGCAGTACAATATTGTCTCCTTCATATGTACAGGCAGGGACATAGGCTGCAAATAACTCAGGAAGTCCACTAGTGCAAAGGTATCCATGGCCACCGCATAGTTTCCTACATTCTTCAATACCATCCTGGAACCAAAAGTGAGTTTTTTAACAGCTGAATGGATTGGAAAACAAGTTCTTAGCTCCACTGTAATATCGCAAAGTAATAAATGGCACACAAACACAACTTATAAGATATTGTGCAAGAGGCTAATGCAGAAGCACATCACTCCATGTAATCAATTTTAACTCTAAAAGGTTGAAGCATACAAGGTGAAGAAAAGTGTTCTCATGACTGTCATCAAGAGTAAAATGTCATACTTCATGATATCAGAAACAATGAAGTTGAAAAAGAAAAAAAGAAACACCGTGTGCAAACTTGTAAACATCACAGTTCACAGTTATGGAGTTAAGAAAAGCATGGTCAGGCAAAAGGTACCAGTTTAGAAGCATGATAGGTTATAAAAGATCAAGTTAAAAGGTAGCAGTCCCGCCACAATACTTCGTTCAGACTAAAAACATATGGGAAACTGTTAAGCAACTCTAATAAGTCAGAATCAAGCAAATTGGCTCAAGTGCAAAGAACCACATGATTTCCTTTCAGTGAAATGGCCAAGTTTAAGCTCAAATCACTTCTGAGCCCAAGTAAAATGTTACACTAGTATTACGTTCAACTGACAGCAAAGAAAAAGAATTTTATCCACGAATTCCGGAGGAGCAAAAAGGTTAGTACTAGATGCTTACAGCAGTGGCACTGGTAATCAATGACTTCAAACCAGCAGTACAAGCATGGGCCTCAGCCAACGTTGAGAAATCATGGGCTTCCAACCTTCTGGTCACATCAATATATAACCATTTCAACCATTCACCAAGAAATCTGATAGCATAAGCAGAAGCCAGCAGAGGAAAGAGTCTACTTTGCTGAGTTTTGTAATCAATCACCTAGGCAGAGAAAATAGAATGAATATTACCTAGATCTGCAAGATATCTAAAACATAGAGAAAATTTCCTATAAAATTTTCAAGAGCATAAATTGGAAAAAGAATCAACGGCGATAGAGATAGATGACAAAAAGTCATTTCTGCATGTCACAGGACAAGTTTGGTATGATATATACAAGTCATTGGAAATTTCGTAAATCAAAGATTATTAATATACATTATAAATTATTATAATCAAGTGATCTCATAAAGCAGTTATGAATTGAAGTGTTTACAAATAAGAAACAATTACAGTAACAATCAAGTGATGTGGCAAAAACCAACGAGGTGTTGGCGCAGTGGTCTACAGCATACTGCGTTCCCTTAACTCAAGGTACCGGGTTCGATCCGGGAAAACTGCGATGTATGGAAAGTGCACTGTTGGTAGTGGTCCCACACAAAGAGGTGGATGCTGTACCGTACCACTCATGGCTGCAGGCTAAATGCCTGTGAAGTGAGTCGGGTGGTCGAGCCACGGGAGAGATTAGTCTGGTTATCGACTGGGATACTCTTCATTCTCAAAAAAAAAAAAAAAAAAAAATGGTGATGTGGCAAAAATCTTCTGAATGGCTACGTTCAACAATGCTTACATTAGATTTGGGTTCTAAACTGGAGGTTCAGGGTAATACCAAATACTGCCACTTTCCAAGAGTTGAATATAAGATTTTATCAAATGAAATTAGAAGAAAGAAATATTCTAGACACAACAATAAAAGAAAAGTGGTTCTGGAGTATACCTGAGTCTCAGGGCCCCCATGCTGTGAACCAAATTGTCTGCGGACAGCACTGTACCTTGTGGCGATACAAACTGCTTTTGATAAAGCATAAGAAGCATCAACTACAATGATCTGCCGCACATATACCATAGTTCCATAAATTAACTGCCATGGAACATTGGAATTCACACATTTCCCTTCCCTTGTGACCTGGAGAATCCTGTGACACAGACAGATAGGATCAAGGTAAATTGTTACAATGATAATGAGTAAACACTGTAAGTAGCATTTGAACCTACAGAGAGAAATCCACTTAAAGCTACTCAAAGCATTAATTGTCATACTAATGAACATGAAACCTCCCAGCTGTTTGAACATCCCTTACCCAACTAGAGTCAATTTGAAATGACCAACCATGATATCCAAAAAAAAAAATGAAGACCGCTGAGGAAAATAGAAAGAGAGAAGGATCTGAGAAGATTAACCGCATAAGCATTTGGTTCCTTGGGATGCGCACATGATCAAATCTCAAAACACCATTGTCCATGGTATTATAGGCCCCATTCCCAAATTTTGTTCCTATATCACCGACGGTTATGCCTGGAAGAGGCATGTGATCATCCAAGCTCCTAAGCTGGGCAATAAAACCTGTAATTGGAAATTTAGCACAACTAACACTCAAGAGACCAATTTCAATTTGCCACATATAGAAATTTTAGAGAAATTTCTTCCTTACCATTCACTCCATGGTCTTTACCATTGATGATAAGACGTGCATAGACAACAGCATGTGTAGAAACTTTACCCAATCCACCAGGCCACCACTGCAAAAATATAATGAAATTGAGGAAGAACCATTCTCTGACAACAAGCAACGAAATTTGTACAATACTGTTTTGCATAATTTTCAGAAAATTTGTTCTAATTTTTATTTCCAATTCCATCCATGAAAATAACCAAGCTGTACAGGCTAGATTAGCAAGACAACATGAAAACTACTCTGGGGCATGAAACCGACGATTCCATCAAAAAGAGAAAGTGAAGCTCTAAGTAATCATGTACTCACTTTGCTTGAGGTTAGTGTAGGACTATGAATGATAAATTCATCTGTCTCGGGATCAAATGTGGCAGTTGTTTCAAGACCTTGAATGTTGGAGCCATGACCAAGTTCAGTTTGGGCATAGCAGCCAATTATTTGCATACTTCTCGCCAAAGGCAACCACTTCTGTTGCTGCTCCTCAGTGCCTAGTCCTTTAATAGCTGGTATAAACATTCCCTACCCACCAGGCACATAGATAAAATAAAGACATCAAACGATATCTATAATAAGAACGTTACAGTATGTTTTGCAAAATCAAAACAGAAGTAAAAGTCTGCATATTACTATATAATATTTCCAGAAATAGTATGATTGAAGAATTCTCACTGACCGCTGCCAGAGTAAATAAACAAATAACTAGTTTTCAGAATCTCTCATGAAACCGATAAGTCTAGCTAAACAACTAGTATAACATACCCAATGAAGGTCCGCAAAACAAGGTTCATCAACGTAAAACCTTAAATGCTTTGCCTCCTCCTCTGCAATATTACAAATTTACAATGCCCCCACAAATGAAAAGAAATTCCAATCAGACGGTGGAACCACATTTAAGATTTTCGTATGAGATAACCCAAAACACAAAAACTTACCTGAAAGGCGAAGCTCTAAAACTCGTTTAAGAGCATAAACTGCTTTTCTCAGAGTATTCTTAAACAGCTCCTTCCTACCTAAGGTAGCTCTGTTATCTTTTCGAAAGTCCTGCAAACCAGACACCACCGAAGCAAAGCAAATCAAATGCCAAAACCCAGGAAACAAAATGTACATATATAAAAAACGATTAAGCAGTCAGTCAGTTAATTATCGCCAATGTTGAATCTCTTTTTTTTTTTTTCTAAATAAAAGAAACTTAAGAATTGAAGAATACATTACTCAAAGAAGAAAAAAGTAGCCAAGAGAGTGGAGGCAACAAGTAAAACCGAGATAGTTAGTGTTAAGGAAGAAACATACAGGATCACTCGCGATAAGTCGTGCGATACGATCAGAAATCTCGTAGGCATGGCGGGAGCCGGCCCAGACGACCTTCATCTCCTCCACATCAAACTCCGCCTTCTTCCTCTCATGAGCCAAGTGATCAACAGCCTCCATTTTGGTGAAACGGCCCAAAAATCCAGTAACAAGAAACACAAGCGCAAAAGAACAACCTTGACTACCCTACAACTACCAAGCGTTACAAGGGAGAAAAGGAGCCGCTCATGTTTTGCTAAGCTAACTAAGCTGACACTACATTTACGAACACGCCTTACTTACGTTCATCAGATGCAGTAGAGAGAAGTTGCGTCACGTGTGGGCCTTCTTTGGTACAACTACGGTGGGCAGTCTCATTTAATTGGTAGACAGAGAAAGTTGGTCTATTTAATTTCCACTAACCAACAAGATTTATGTTTTGGACTCATGGAGGAAGGTACGCCCTTTATTACAGTTGAAACAGCGAAAAAGGAAAAGCCACGGGTAAGAATTCAACATCTGGGATTTGGTCCCCTTTCCCTGGACAACGGTAAAACATGCCCGTCGGCTGTAATAATAGAAAAGTTTTTAAATATTATATACTCAAAATTAATATTGAATTCTTGAAATTTAATTTAAAATAAACAAAACTAACCATTCTTTTTTAAAAATAAATCTTACAATTTAATCCTATTTTTAAAGGAAGATAAGAGGAAAAACAGCACAATAACTAATTAAATGTCAATATTTTAAGCATTCCTGACAAAAGGGAAAGGCCTGTAGGAAAAGCTAGGTGGTTAAAAACCTGTAAATAATACTACATATTAATTATGAAGTCAATCAGAATACAAATATATAATTGAACCAAAACCAGCTCACATTATTCGTATGCATTATAAACTCTAAACAGTGATCTGTGAAGCTCATAAGTACTAACTGATGATTCAGATTTCTGCAAAAGTGCTTTTTAAACTGCATGGATGGGACTGCCTGTAGGGTTCACACCCGATGAGTTGGCGGCTGTGTTAGCGTGAAAGGCAGACTGCCTGGATGACCCTTCGAGCAATTTTAGGGAAAGAGAAGACGGGCCAGAACACCCAATAGATTCTCCTAAACTCAGTTTGGACATGCCAACCAGCTGGTCCACATTGATTGGGCTTTTTGAATGTACTGCTGTTGGCTTGAGCACTTCATGGGTCTCCTTGGATGGTTCTGCACTGTATTCTGGCAAAAGTGGAAAAGAATATGAAAGGAACGGGGAGAAATAAGCTGGATACATCACTGGGTGGCAGGAGTAAGAATTATCTGGCGTTGGCAGAATAACTTCTTTGTCATTTGAGGTGGAAGAGTCCATTGATTCGCATTCTTCATCCAAAGGAGGAGCGGCAGGCAAAGGATTATCAGTTATGGTACCAGCCTGGGGATGATTCACAGGTGATATATCTTCGGGTAATGATACCATTGGAGAGTCTTCTGGCTGCAAATTCACAATGAAGAGAAAGGAATATTCGTCAGGAAACCACATCAGAAGGAAACTGGCATAATAAGAACAATCATCCCATTCTCATTTGTAAGACCCCAACAGCCAAGACAAAAATCAATATAAGCCACCAAATATCAATTTTAGTGTGGATGGAGATGATAGTTTCTTCTTACATTTAACACCAAACAAAAATTTCTTGACATAAAAAAGAGCACAAAGATGCATCTTATTTAACTTATCCTCGCCCATCTCTCAAGCTGATGAAAAATCATCAGACAATGGTTGTAGTCATGCGGAGTGAAATTATTTTGTGTTTTAACATACAAGGTAGAATGATAGTCACCTCATCAGCTACTATATCAAACAGGCTGGAACGACGTTTCCTTCTAGATAAATTACTTTGCCTGATGAAATATTTCTGAGCATGGCTGGCCACCTGGGTAGGTGTCCTAGATACAACATAATTACGTGAAATTCCACGCCAGTCACCTTTACCAAGTTTTTGCAGACCAAGAAGAAACATCCTATGTTCCTCTTCAGTCCATGGAGTACCTGGATAAACTAAAACACAGTCAATCTAGAGATTACAATAAAAAGAAAAATATGATAAACTAAGGAATGGCACTGTCCCAGTGAACCAAATTGCATTTGAGGAATAATGCAACCTCACAATCCCAAATTTCCTAGTTTAAGGACCAAAACAGCTCCAGCAGAGATCCAATTCCATAAAATTAACCCCGCCTCGTAAGAAAACTACGGGAACAGCCACTTACACAAAACTTGCTATAGTTCAGAAACCAGACAAAAAAGTAGGCATAACATTCACAACTACAAGTCAGTAAATCTAAAACACTAAGCTTTGCAAAACATAACCTCAGTATCAAGATATCGGCTTTTTAATCCAAACTAAAAGAAACAACAATTAAGAGTTTTAATGAAAAGCAAACTTGACCCTTTTCAAGTTCTATTCGCAAATTTTTTCCCCGAGTATATACAAAATAAAATTCACATGCTCGGACATGGAAAAGAATTACCGGTAACGAAATCACAACGCAAACAGGTTTTGACGGGCAAAGTCTAAGCATTTTTTCCTTTTCAAATACAAAACCATACCTTTCTTCCTTTCGCGGCTCGAAGACGACCCAGGTACAAAATCCTCCGAAGCATACCCGTCAGCCGCCGCGGCTCCGTTATCGGAGGTGTCACAAGGGGATCCAGAAGCAAGGGTCCCTCCGAGGTTAGAGGAAGAGCCAGGGTAATGGGTCAAATTGCCCATACTAGCGCTTTTCCGGATCAACCCATCAGTGAGTCGGACTCCGAAGATCTTCACCCCACGGTTCGGGCAGGTCCTCGAGTTGTGCCCGTTGTGGCTGCAATGCGAGCACCGCCTAGTCATGGCTGGTCCCCCGGTCCGAGTTCTAATCCAGATGGACACAACAAAAAATCTGATGACTTTTTCACACTAAACCCAGATCGAGGCCATGCCCACCAGACAGTAAACTGCAACGGACGGAGACCAAACGGCTCCTGTTGGTTTGCGGTCGTTTTGTTTTGTCGCTGAGCTTCTGGGTTTCTGCGGTTAGAGGGGTACAGACAATATCCTTATATCCGCAAGTCTTTATTACCCAAAGATTGTTGATTTAATGATGTTTTATTCGTTTATTTATTTCATTTTTATGGGAGTAGTGTCCTTGGCCCTTAGATTTGGCCACCATTGCATTTTATTTGCACTTGGATGGTATCCTCTGTTGCACGAATATAAGTTTAATGAAAAGTTTTAAGACAAAATTATTTAAATAATAATATCTACACAATTATATCAGGATTATCAAGTAAATCGAATGATTATCGCAGTTTAGATACTCTGTAATAGGATATGGTGCAAATAATATTGTTCTTTGTGCTTTACATTTATGGACCAAGAGAAAAAGAAAAATATAAGTTATGTTACATTATTTATATTTATCTGTACACTTTTTTTTTGTATATAAGAATCACAAGCAAGAGTTGCACATGTAGCCTTTAAAGACAAAAGGCATATTCTATATGATGGAAATGTGGGAAGATGCCGTATCCTGATTTATCCCCCCTATCTGTATCCCTTCCAGCACGTCTCGTTTATCAACTTTGTGGAACCCACCGTAAGGTCAAAGGATATCCAGTGTTTGATTTTTTTCTTATAAATGAATTTGATTTTCTCGAGTGTTAGAAATTTTTAAGTGTAGTAAATGAGAGAAGAGATGGTCAACATGTTTTCTTCGGTTTTTTCCTTTTTTCGTTAAGGATGATAATTGTCGTCGGTGATAAATGTTAAGAGTTAAAGCAGTAGGACAACCAAAATAAAGTAAAAAAGATAGGGTACTGCAAGTAAAGTTGCACTGTGTGGATTATAGAACCTCTCGTCCAATCACTATCAAACATGCACCCTACCCTACTTGACTCCTGTAACGTGTCACCAATCAAAAAAGTCACGGCAGTTGTCGTGGACAGAAATTTAATACGTGCAATTAATTGGTCACTGTGTTCAGGTTTCCATGAACGAAATTTACAAGAATACCCTGAGTGAATAGTGATGATCTGTAGTGTATGAGTGGCGGCGATCATGATCGTAGCCGTTCGTGACTAGTAAAAATGGTTTAACTTTTACCCAAGTAAAGTTTATTTTTTAAAATATTAAAGAAACATTCAAGATTTATATCATAAATTATAAATAATTCATTTGGTGGGCTAGTCCGAAATTTTCAGAAACGAACGAGAAAACCCACATTTGGTGGGCCTGAGGCCCAATTGGGTAGTAAGCAACTTTCGAGTTGTCCATAAAAGCATACGAATAGAAGTGGCAGCTTGATCAATTCAAGGCCACACAAGTTGGACACTTCTACGGTCAGAGACCCACCGATTGTTTATGGATAGGGTGGAGTCGACGGAAAGGAAGAGCAAAGTCTGGAATCGTGCAACTTGGTTTCCTAAAAGGAACAAACAAAACCAAAGTGGTAGATGGCAAAGCATTTCCTAGAAGAAGACAAGAGCAATCAAGGTTGCCTTCCTTGGAAAGAAAGCTATATGATGCTATCCCGCAGAAGAAGAAAATCATTATTACCGGACAGCGTGTCCCATTTTGACTACCCCTCCTCTACCAACAAGGCGAAAGCTCTCTCATACCAGACCCCAGTACCCTGGCCTATAAGTACACCCATTAATCAAGATTGCAGGAAGCGTGTGAAGGAGGACCACTAGAAGAGGGCAAAGCCGAAAATCTGGCATTAGAATTGACATTTAACTTGGAAAGTTGAAACTGTAATTCTCTTATATGCAAAGCATTTTCAAACCCCTATTTAGCATGTAATGTTTGTCAGGCCAATATGTAGCTCAACTTTTGCCATTAGGAGGTGTAGTCCATAGCCCATCTCAGGTAATGTTTTGTGTCATAGAATAAGCATATGCTCTGTCAGGTAGGCACAGCAGTAATACAATTCCGTTTCTAACACAGGAAGGTTTCTTAACTTTCTAACCCAGCACTAAGCTATGGCAGCTTAAAATGCCTAAACATATGCTTAACATCACTCTCAAAAGCTTGAATTTTCCAGGAGTTTTTAGGCTATACAAACTGCCAAAGGAGGCCAAACTTGCTCGAGGCTTAAAAGATGTAATATATTCCTTAAAATCTTGTGACCTACCTACACGAAGCTGCATACTAAGCATTTTAATGCAAAACAAAAATTTGGAATTGAGCTAGGAAACACCAACAATGCAGGACCCAAGAAGCCTACTTACAGTTTCACCGCCGCAACGACTTGGTTAGGCAGATGTTCATGTTGTGCATGACAAGAATAGGAAGATTTGTTCTATTTTCTCTTTCAAAGATCGAAAACATGCCTGCGGTAATCTGCAGCGGGGTGATCTTAGCTAACTTTGAGCCAAAAAAATCAGTTCAAATAGTTTCTCGGCTATTTCTACCTCAGCTTAGGCTCATGAACAAACGAGCTTGCCCGAACTTTTGTCTCACTATAAGTTCCAAACAGACCCTCCTATGCCAGAATGCAAATTCACTAGACTAATTAAAAAAGCCTTGATAAGTAGACCTAGACATAGTATGCTGACAGAGCAGTGAAAACCTTCTCCTCATTTATCTTTCACAGCCAGCTGATAAACCCCAATCCTGAAGCATATAATTCTCCAGCTCCTTAAAATAAAGTCATGCCCCATTTTCTGTACTAAACAAAAACAATCCTTTTGACTATTTAAAAAGCCTCAAAAAACCTGCTCAAGCAGCCAAGTAGCATTTGCTCCAACGGACATGGACAAACTACAAACAACTATCAATATTTCCCAGTAAGAAATATAGTGAACTCCAAGCAACTATCATTCAAGGAAAACAATGGATACATAACAGAGCATATATCACGGAATAGTAATAACAGAAAGCATAAACATAAACTATCATAAACAAGTTAATGTGAATAGAAGCAGCCAAAAACAATGAGCAATTAAAAAGTATTGATCTGAATAAAATTGATTAACGAAGAAAATTATATTTTAAGAATCTATAAAACAAATCTCATCTACTTCCCTTCCCTGCCATCAACAAGTTTGTTGTTCCTAACACTACTTGCAGAGAATGGGACAAAAGAAGAAATGCGTGGGGACGAAAGGACACAATTCCAAAATCAGAAAATGTTCTCAGGAAACATGTTAACTAAAAACTACATCAGAAGCCTCAGCAGAAGGTCAGATAGATATATACAATGTCGAACATGCTGACCAGCACCAGAGGCCAAGAAAGGTATCGGCATAGTACCTCTTACCTGATGGTGACAAACTTATTTGTGCCATGTTTAGCCCAATGAGTTCTCAAATCAATGGGATTCGAGAAGTCATAACCTTCAACAGAAAGTTTTTCCAGGACTTTCTTAAAAGCTCCTATACTCATTTTTCTCCCAGCTATTCGGGCTCCCCGGCGTTTTGTACTCATGGGCAAGGGATACACTGACATGCCTGTTGTACAACATGCTGACTGCCAGCCACCACATCCCCAACGATAACACTGTTGGGGTGTTCCAGTACACGAGCATACTGGTATGGGGATACCAGAAATGTCCATACTGATCCCATTTATTATGAGTTCAGTAGGTTTTTTAGCCGACCTCACTCTTTGAATAGAAGGCGTACCCTCAGCCTTGGGCAAACGAGGACCCCTTTTACCCTTTTTTGCCATGGGGGATTTTGGAGCTTTAGGCCCCTGCCGTTTCTTATTAGAACCACTTACCTTTTCAAGGGTCGGAACTTCTTCCTCTTCTTCCTGCTCCACCCTCTCGTCATTCACCGAATCTGGCTGTTGATACGCCTGCATGTGATGAACCGAAGGCGTCTCCTGAAAAATACCATAACCGGGGTTCGCCGGCAACAAATTGAGATACTTTTCCCTCTGGTTAATCCAACCATCTCCCCTCATATAGTCCATTGGGTACATAGATTGTGAGATCCCGAAATCCCTATGAAGGTACCCTTCATTAGCAGCCATAACCGCAGCACTCCGCCCACCCGAAAAGGGTTTTTCAGGTAACGTCGACATAAGCTGAAGACCCAAGTGACCCTTAAGGGATGTGGCCGGTTCATAGTAACCCCAATTCCGTATATTCAAACTATTATCACCATCCATTATCACTGACCATGCACTATCCAACACACCCTTACACAGTTGTATCACGATTCACCAACAGCATTGCATTATCTGACACAGAAAGATCCCCATTGTAACCAAACAACACAATTAATCACTCACAAACAATCACGCAGCAACCATGTTACTAAATCACATCAAAGAAAACGAAAATCCCAAGATTTCACAAACCTAAGAATCCAAGATCGAAGCGAGGGACACGTGGGTCGCACGGAGAGATAGATGCAGACAGATCTTGTTCAAAAACCGGGATCTAAAATGAAAATAAGAACAGAGAAGACGAATAGAATGAGGGAAACACAGATTTACAAGAAATAAAAGAGAGTGATAATTAAACAAAAGAATCGGCACGAGGAGACTGACTTGGTGAAGGATGAAGAGAGCCTTCTAGGGTTGTTTTTTCCTCCTCTGACCGCACAGCCAGAAAATGAAAATGACTAGAAGCACTCCATTCTCGCATTTTAAGCTTTTAGTTTTTCTCTTGTAACATGTAACCCGCTGCCTTATCTTAAGAAAAAAGGATAATATTCTCGTCCGTTCTATACTAGTTTTAATTCGAAATAATAATAATAATTAAAGAAAATAAAATAACCATCTTTGTAGTTGAACAAGAAGTGATCTTGCAGACACCATCATAAAATCTAAGTTCTTAAATTCCATGTTGTAATGGAAATTTTAGAAAAAAAAAACTATAATTATGAATCATCCAGATTCGTCTCCCTTTAAAGCCTTTCCTTTAAAGGCATACATACATAAATAATACATAAACCATATTGAATTTACAAATACAATATTCAGTTAACAACCGACTTTGGATTATTCCATTTCCAAAGCTTCCGATGTCAATGTGAAGTATAAAGTCAATTAGTTAGTGAAGCATAAGCATATATAGTTTGTCCCCTCCAATACATAAACTTTATTGAGGAAGCATATATCTGTGTTTCCCCTTCCTTCTGCCGGAAAGAGACAGGCTAGGAGAGCTGCTTCACTTTAGTGGCGCAAGTGGCTTCCTCGTCATCAGGATTCAAATGGCAAAAAGATAATGATGGCAACCGTATAGCTGTATATTGCTAGATTGTCTTTTGTCTTTTGTCTTTGCTGCTTTTTGTTGCCTCTGCAACCAAACAAGCGACCATTGTATTATTTACAATTACAATTGACATTCCGGTTACCAGACATTCAATAAGACACTTGTTTGGTTGTTCACATTTTTATCTAAAAATGTAAAATATTATATTTTAAAATTTTAATATTAATTTATTATAAAATTAATCAATATTTATTAATAAAAATAAAGTTTTAATTATTTATATCCAATTTTAATTATAATTGTGATAAATCAAACTGGGTCCTAAAGGGTAAACTAAGCTCGGTCAAAACTAGGCCCAACTTGGAGCCCAGAATTCGCAGGGTAACTTGATCTGGAAGTATCAGCTCTGCCCCAAGAATGGATCTGAGCCGGCCCACAAGTTTCAAACCCTAGTTTCAGCACTATAAAACCATCCTTCGGTTGTCTTCCACCTCCGTCACCAGCACCGTCAGCTACAGCTCGCCCGTTGTTTCTAGCAGCAGATAGTGTACCAAGATGTATCTCCAGTTTTACATCAACGAGAATGGCGACAAAGTCTACACCACTAAGGTACAGGCCATGGCTTTCTTCCTTAATAGTCAACTTTCACGAGTTTTTCTATATCTTAATTCTTTCCTTTATTTTACAGAAAGAATCACCGGTTGGTTTGGCTACTCAATCTGCTCACCCAGGTCATATATCTTTCAAGTCCCCATTATGTTTGTAATTTTTTCGTTGCTAGTGAGGTTTTTTGGTTGATCAAGCTTTACTTCATTATTTTTCATGTGGGTCATCTTTTTTTTTTGCGAGTCCAACTACTCATCTTAAGTCTTCCTTTTTCTTTGAAGCTGTTGCCTATTCTGGCATGGTAAATTGACTATACCTCATTGCAGCTCGATTCTCTCCTGATGACAAATACTCTAGGCAAAGAGTTCTTCTAAAGAAGCGTTTTGGATTGTTGCCAACCCAGCAGTCTCCTCTCAAGTACTAAAACGTTAAGAGAGTAGGCTTTGGCTTTCATGGTGTGCGAATTCTATGGCTTACTACTTGATTAGGGTTCTTCTATGGCCATAAAAAAAGTCAAGTGATGCTCATCTTTCCTTCCTATATGCCAAAGAGTGTGTTATTGTAGCCAGATTTTGTTGGATGGCCTTAGCGTATAATATGAAGTGTAACATTTCTGATAGTTTGCACAATTAAAAATATGCTTAGCACGACTTGCTAATTTGGTTTTCTACTTTTCTTATTGGTTGCCACTTTGCATCACTTATAATACTTATGATCACGTCTGGGGTTAAGCACCTGATGTGTTCCTCCAGTCTCGTTTCTAGTAATGGTAGTAAGAAGATACTAAACTTATCTATGGAAATTGAACTTGAGAACTCTTCTATGTTTTGATTGATATGCAAATGAGTTGTATTGTAATACTCCCTTTTCTGAGGTAACTGGCAAAGTGTTTGTAATTGCATTATATATGTCTTGTCATTCTTGTAAATGGAAAATATTTGCTTAAATTTCTCAACTACAGACTACCCTATAGATTGCTTGCGAGCGAGCAGATGTAAAGGAAATCGATAGGTTTCTTCTAACCCAACGAAATAGACTTCATGGTGGGAGGGAGGTGCAATACATTCGATTCAATCGCCATATGTGAGCCTCAAACGCTCTTTTAGGTAATCTGCGCTACGTATTGGTGGAAACCTGGAAGTGTAAGAAGACACTATTAACATATAACAATCTTTGTAATCTGTGCTGCAAAAGGCAGAGAAAACCAGCAACCGTACCAACAGAAAAAATCAGAAAACAGCAACGAAAATTGATTTCAGCTCACCTTTTGGGATTTGATTCACTGCAACAACTTTCGAGGCATTCCACAACGCAGTCTGGGTTTGGATCTAGGAAGAATGCCAACTGCCATTTATATGGAACAGAGATATAATTATGAAATAGGCCAGGATTTATAAGGTAGTATCTTGGGATCTTCTACAGGGGAAAGACGATGGGAGAAAGACTGTAAACACAGGAAGATATTTACCGAATTACGTTTTTTTCCTGATGGCATCACTCTATGCAATGTCGACCTACAAACAATTGACAAAATATTAGAGCTAAAAAGAGTAACAGCAACACTCCAAAACAAAAAACCTAACTTATAAAGCACCATCAAGTTTACAGAATAGTGAAATTACCTGAACAAACAATTAGTCCACCTCTCCATCATATCCCCAATGTTCACTATGAATGCCCTGAAGATTTTATATTTAGAGAGCTAAGCAAGGATGATAGAGAATTTTTTAGTCATTCAGTATTAGTGGTTCAGAGTTCAAAATATGGCAACAAAAAGGCAGGAAAAGATAATGAATTGGGAAGACTATGGCTCCGAACGTCAAGAGTAACACCAAAAAGCCAAATTCGTTCTAGGAAAATTGTAGATTAAAACTATAACTTGACCAAACAACTGATAATTTTGGATAAATCATGTGATTAAATCAGGATTCAGATTAAATCTTTCATGTTAAATGTTGGATAAGCCTCATCACGGCTACCTGGTTATTATTACAGCTAAAGAAACTGCTATCATAGACTAACCCATTTACATGCAGTACATCTTCCCATACTCGTGGTTGCTTGACTTTCTCCCGACAAACCTGTCAAATTTGAGAATCTCAAAAGGATGGTAAAAGATTAAGAACATTTACATGCCTGAAAAATGGATAATTATGCCCATGCCTGAAGTCCTGGAACTCCATCCGTCATGAGAAGTGTGATCATTCCATAATCTGAATGTGCAGAAGCACCATATATTTCTTCATTAGAATACCCCAGATCACCTGAGATTAAAATTACATACTCTATAAGAAATCAGAGGGATAATTGTTTCCTACAGTTCAAGTTGGACTTTATATCACATGGATGAGTAAACTTGGGATATCATACCTGGATAGTTTAAGAGGCGAAGAAAGCATTCCGGTCTGTCTAGGGCTCCGACTTTCTCAAAGTAATTCTCACTCAAGTTCAAAGCCAGAGAAAGTAAAGAGACTAATCTTTTTCCAACATACCTGAGGCAATCAATTTGACAATACGTAAAATGGCGTACATTCTAGAAATTCATCAATTCTACTGCTCTAAAACAAGCACAGACCCCAAAGCATGAAGGAAGATCCTATAAAAATCACAATGCCCAATTCGCAGAAGGTATCTGCCTCAGATATGCATCCTTCCAACTCATTCAAAATTTCATATGTCTCAATTTAAAGCATAAATAACTACGTTTCAGTTTTCTAACCACATTTTTCATCAAATAGTCGGAAATAATTTAGAACTTACAGAACTTTTAGATAATAAGACTCCATCGTTAACTTCCACTTTGGAAGAACATCTGAAATTCCAAGCAAAAACAAACCTAACATAATCTCAACCAACCAAAACACATAAAGAAATTTAAGAAATTTACAAACAACAAGAAGAAGAGCAAAGTAAATCAAGGGTGGTTAAGATAATAGATATCAACAAACTCTCATGTTTATTTAGAAAATACCTTCTACAGGCCATTGGTTCAGATTACGCTCAGCTGTAAGGCCTCCTAAAGGACCAATGTAGAAGCTTTCCTTTGAATCTCCTGTTTCCAATAAGAAACAAATAATTTTGTGTATCATTCTCCATTAATTATGTTAAGATGTACATGGCACAAATAAAGGTGACCAGGAAATGAATAAGGGTGCGGAAGAAGCAAGAAAAAATTGGGAATATTTGTTCGTCGACCAGAGTAAATTAAAACAATGTCCACAGAGAATAGTACAAGAACAAAACAAAAACCTTTAGAACTTGAAGAAGGATCAAGATTTTCCGCATACATAGGCGTGTAACCTCTATGCTCTCTACGAACCAATTTCATCTTCTCATCCAAGGGGAGAGCAAAGAATTTCCGGCTCTCCTCAAAAACTCTCTCAATCAGCTCTTCCTCCACCCCATGATTCACAAGATAGAAGAAACCGTACTCTACGCATGCCTAAGAACAACAAATCCAACTTACCAAACGATACACTGTAAAAATAAGACATATTCCGTGCAAACCCGAGAATGTGAAGACCAATATCAAAAATAAAAAACTTAACCTATCTATTCAGTTAATGACCCAAAATATATAACATAACCGCCAAGGAAAGCATTACATGCATGAAACACAAAAGCCTTCCAATTAATCTTCAGGCAACTAGAACCTAATCATAGGAGAGAAAAGCGCCAAAAAAAAATTGATTCTTCATTGCAAACTCAAATTTCAACCTTGACGTCCACCTCTAAACTGGACAAACTGTGTGGGATAGAACATTACAATCTCAAGGCTGAAGAAAACAAAACTTTGAAATGAAATGATTAAACAGAAAAAGAAATGTGAAAATAGTAGGAAATTTTCCGGCGGACCTGGCGGATTGAGGTGGCGGTGGAGAGGCGATCAGAGGAGGAGAGGTCTATTATTGGAAGTTTCGCAGCTTGTGTATCCATCGCAACCAGGGTTCTTGGGAGATTAAGTTGACCGCCGAGGAAATAATTTTTATCCGCAGAGACGGGATACAATAAAGAGGAACGTAACTAGTTAGGGCTTAACCTTATCCAATTGTTTGCTTATCAATAAGGTTTCCCCATCGCCAACGAACAACGAAGAGTGGAACCCAAATCCAAGTCCAAATCCAAAACTATATTTTATTATTTTACTAGTGATAGATGGATACCGATGTGGGAAAAGAATCACGTTTTTTAGTTGTAAAAATTTTTACTTCTAACCCAGCTCTTTTTTCCTTATTTAAGCAGGAATCATGGTATATACAGTATATAGAAATCATCAAGAGTTTGCTCAAACAGATGCACATGGAAACGATGGGATGGAACAACAGCGAGGGTTTTTATTAAACGGTTCTAGTTTGGGTTGAAGGCATAGTCAAACAGAGCTTCAAGAGCCAAATAATTGTCTAAGTCGCTCTTCTAAGTAGTCCCCGCTGCGGATTGGGGGGAATCTGCAAAAACAACCAGCTAATGTTAAATCGTAATGGAATATGTTCTCATTACATAAGTATTGTCTCATAGAGTAATTAACTTTCTTTTCATGAAAAATAATCCCTGTTTCGACAAATACAAGTAAAAGGGGAAGCAAATGTACGGAGGAGGACATGATTCGCTGCAACAAGTTTCCACACATTTCACAATGCAGTCTGGATTGGGATCCGAGAAGAATGCCAACTGCAATATATTGTAAGAAAATTTATGATTTTCTTGAATACCATCAAACTCTAATGGATCAACCTCAAGGCAGAATCTCAAAAGAGACACGAAGCTTTCCTAAGTCAGCTAGAACTAATACAGCTCGGGAAAAAATGGTAAAGCTGAAGAGATAAGCAATAGAAGATTACAGAGTATCGTTCTTGTCCTGAGATCCTCACTCTGTGCAGCGTAGACCTGCAAGTAATTATCATATTTTTAGAAAGATTTCTGTTGGAAGCCCGAAATAACGTCACCACAAGAGAACCCATATAACACTAGAAAGAAAAGAAAACAAGAATAGGCTTGAAATGACAGTATAGGTAAAAGAATTACCGGAAAAGACAATTAGTCCACCTTTCCAGCATGTCTCCTATGTTGACAACGAAGGCCCTAAAGATTCATGTTAGAAAATCCATTTAGGGCTGTAGAAATAGCACAATATTCACACACGCGTTCATATACTTGAGCAATTGATAACAGGCTCACTAACCCATCTATGTGTTTTACATCTTCCCACACCTGGGGTTGCTTGGTTTTGTCTCTGCAAATCTGATACCATTGACCAATTCAGATACGGCCAAACATTAGGCTTTTACGGCCGAGCATTTGATCAAGAAAAAACGAAATTTTTTTAAACACATGCCTGAAGTCCTGGAACACCATCACTTGTCAGAAGAGTTATCATTCCAAAATCTGTTTGAGGGAGAGCACCATGTATATGTTCGCCAGAAGGCCCTAATTCACCTATAATATGAAAATCGTATGGCCTTTTGTTAACAAGAAACCAAAGAGACACATAAACCTAATTAGATTTGAAGAACACAAATGAACCATAATACCCGGATAATGTAACAGACGAAGAAAGAAATTTGGCTTATCCAGGGCTCCTATCTTCTCAAAGTAATCCTCCTCCAAGTTAAGAGCTAAGGCAATCAAAGAGCCCAATTCTTTTGCAACAGACCTGCACCAACACTATCTATGAAACTGCACGGTTTCCATCTAGTATTATTTAAATCCAAAAATATCAAAATTAAGATGCATAATAATGCTAGAAAGACCAATATACTTACGTAGCTTTCTCATAGTAAGTCTCAACTGTTGCCCTCCAAGACGGAAGAAGTTCTGTAATTCCCCAAGCCCCGAAACCGGCAAAGCAAGTGAGACGACAACCAGAGTTATTTTGTCAAATAATTGAAGAGCAACAAGTAGTACCTTCAGGTGGCCATTGGTTGAGGCAAGTCACATCAGTCGTCCCTCACAGGACCAACATAAAATCCTTCTTTGGAGTCACCTATTCATGGAAGCATAGACGACAGATTGGATTAATTGTTACAAAAAAAATACGTCTTTATAAATAACATCGAAAATAGAACTCCTGAAAACCCAAACAAGTTCACATTTCAAGTGTAAACTATCTCAGAATCTCGTCGATTAATCCAGGGTTGGAGTTCGGTATTGAATCAAACATAAACAGTAACGCCTGGCGAGAAACAAGTTATTGAGCCGAGCCACTTACCCTTGTTGGTGGAAGCCGGAGTACTATAATTATCGGCTTTTAATGGCGTGTAGCCTCTCTGTTCTCTCCTGGAAAATTTCAGTTTTTGGTGCAAGGGGAGCAAGAAGAAGTTGCGGGACGCTTGTAAGGTGGTTATAAAGAACTCTCGGTCTACTCCGTGATTCACAAGGTAAAAGAAACCGTAATCTATGCATGCCTGAGAATGATATAACCTCACTGTATAAGACGATCCAGATTCAGTTATTTCAAAGATAAGAGATAAAATATAGTCAACAGGCAATGCTAAGAAAAGTCGGTTGATACCCGACGGATGGAATCGGCCGTGGCAGCGCGGTCCTCCTTACAGAAAAAGATATTCACGAATATTTTATTGGTGCATCTAATTCACGTGACCGTGACATTCAAACTGTTACAGAGGGGATTTATTAAAAAAAATCTTAAATTCCGGTCCCATTTATAACTTCAGGGCACGGCGTACAAAGCAACTCCAAAATCGTATTAACTCAAGGTATTGAAAACATTTACTTTATATTTATATATATATATATATCCAAACATTTATAGTTCATAGTATTTGATTTTAAATAGTAGTTTAATCCGACAACCTGTTCAAGTTCATTTGTTAAACTTTTGGATATAATTAATTGAGTGAATATATAATTTCACACCAGGTTTAGCCAAACTAATGCTCCTCTGTGGACTTAATTATAAATTATATGATAAGATCTAGAGAGACAGTTTGCGAGTAAATTTCAGCATTTTTAAGATTCAAGATGACAACATGTTTCAGCTCTCATTCATTATTTAGTGAGATTATATTTTTGTGTAAATATGATGATAACTAACAAATGTAAACATCTATTGTTACCCATTACAAGACAGTGACCAACCCACTTCTAAATTTTGAATGCTCCTTTATATGAAAAGAATTTTTCAGTAGATGTTGATCTTGAATTTTTTCTAGAAATCATACTGGTTTGAACATTGTTAGATTGACTAAATTCCAAAAACGATAACTAATTCTATAAAAAATAATTAAAATATTTATTGTAAACAATTTAAGAGAGGCATTAACATTACTAATCGTGTCATTGTGTAATAATATATAGCCTGATTACGAGCAAACCTACGGGAGAGATCCACATCAGAAGCAAATGCCCAGACAAAATCTTATTGGTAAAAACTTCAGCCCCGAGTGACCAGATCAATTCTTGAGCCCAAACTGGCGCCTTTGACTGACAACCATGTTAAGATTACGGGCAAAATGACCTCAATATTTGATTATCTTCAGTACAAAATTACAGAACATCAATGCGAAGGATCTCGATGAAAAGCCTTACGATCTGTATGTATCTGAAAGTGAGAAATCCCAGCAGTGCAGCCCTCCGACCACAAAAATAATGGCATGATGCCTCTCCTAGCTCTTACAGCTTCTAAGCCAATGAATTACACCGACCTCATCTACAATCTTTTTCTGGCAAACCGGCTAATTCTTCTCCGAGGAGTTGTATCAGAAGCATGTCTAGCAAGTCCTTGACTATGCTCCTCTTTCTCATCATCAGTTTCTTCAGACCATCTAGGACCACCATTCTCATTTCTTTCGTCAATACCAAAACTTTTTTCTCTGCTGCTGAAATGTCAGTGAAGTAGAAGAGCATGTATTATATTTTAATAATATAATCAAGGAAACCTTTAAGAAGTATAATACATGGCAAATGGGAAATAAAAGTTATATTTTACCTCCAAGCAACATCCATTGGATCTTCTCTTGAAGTAATATTCCAAGCTGTGTCGTCTCGATCATGGGGAGAGCTGGTCTCACTATCAACCTTGCCTACAGCATTAGTAGAAGCCCGGTGGGGGGAAAAGATAGTATTTCTTGATTGCCTGATAAATCCTTTCTGTCCCTTTTCAGGGGAAATCTTTTCAAATTGACTGAGATTGTGGAGACTATTGGGAATCCCTTTTAGTGAAGCTCTGCCAATCTCTTTTAACGGTGTGGCCTTCAAAGGACTAACACGATCAACTCTGGGGGTTGGGATCCTATCTTTCATATGGTTCTTCTTGATGCTAATCGGAGTTTTAGGTCCTTCTCCGGCAAATGTAAACAATCTTTCATGAAGAACTGATGGAGTGCTGATCTTACCAAGCTCAAACTTCAAACTATTGGCAGATCCACCAAGTTTTACAGGCGTTTCAAGAACTGATGTCTTAAATAAGGACTCATGATCAGGCTGCTGAATAGACATTGAATCAGAAGGGAAGGGAACCAGTAAACTGCCTGAATTTAGCTCTTGTACTGTGGGAAGAACAGGCTTCACAGGCACATCACCTTCTTCGCCAGTGTCAGGTGGCAACTTGCCAGTCTTAATATGTTGCTGTTGGACTTGTGGAAGCAATCCAATGGAAGTAGCCTGTTTAAAACATGTCTTAGTTCAGCGAAATTTCTATCCCCATAAGTGGTTGTGGTGATACAAGTGAAGCATGCTTTATATTATTCCTGAATACAATCCGAATCAGTCCAAAAAAGTGTTTTTTCAAGATCAAAATCTACTATCAGTCCGGAGCACTCCTAGCATGATCTGTTGCTCACCCAAAACAATTTTTCCAATGAGAGTTCACCACAAGAAGAAAACTTATGACTGATATATCACATTTCTAATAGCAGCAAAGACCAAGATTATAGCAAAAAACAAGAAACTAAACTCTAGATAAAAAAAAAGCAGTTCACCATAAATTTTGGATCTATACCCAAATAATCACTCATGACATTTTCAGTCACACTTAATACGTCAATTTGTCCAAGAGCTCTACGATTACCAAAAAAAAGTGTTATGTTCGCATTGTATAAAATTCTGTCTATCTAAAAGTGATTTTTCCCATGCTAACATTCCCACCCAAGTAACAGCACAAATGATCTTCTTGTTCAGACCCTTAATGAGAAAAAACTTCTATGTTTCTTATGGGAGAGAAGTGTGCATGTGCATACTAACAAATTTAACCATTACAGACACACATACATAGTTTCAACCACTTACAACAAGTCCTGCTCTCCATTGACTGGCTGACCTCATTCTGGATAAAGCTGCTTCACCAATGGAATTCTCAGAGATGAAATCTTGCTCCACATTTTGAAGTTTGGAATCTACTTGATATGCTTCGGCATATCGGTGCCGCTGAATTTGGAGAATATCAGAAAGGAAGCATCATCTTGTTAGTTAATCCAGGGATCAGCTTTTAATTAAAATATGTAAAGGTAAAGACTTATACCAACTTCCAAAATTAAGTTACAAATAGACAGTAAGAAATAGATAGATGAACATCAAATCTAAGCTACAAAAATGACACTCATACAGAAATAATATCATTATTCACAATATCTCGACATCAGCTTCAGCCGTGGAATCATAATTTAAAGGGTTCTTAACCTACTAGTGGGATAATTTACACAAATCACAAAAGTGCCTGCTTTCCCAGGATTCACAAATCAGGAATTCAATAATCAGATGAAGATAACCTCATGATACTCCTTCATGTTGGTAAACCTAGCATACTGTATTTACCAACATAACTAGCACCTTTCCCTCTAACAAACTTCAGCAAGGCTCTCTTATATGAATTCATTTATCGTCTCAATCAGAATACAATTTTGAGCTATTTGTCCATATCAAGTTCTTAAGTGCCAAGGCTTTTAAAGAAAAAAATGCTTGTTTATGAGTAATGACATCTTTTCACCTTTATCATCGTCTTCTCCCTTTTCCGCTAAAACAAAACGTTTCAGATATACTTTTATACTAAGATATGGACAAATATGGTTATCGCCTCCATCTTGTGAGATGCGAGGGTAGTTTGATGTCTTTATCATAATTTCAGAAGCTATATGATTAACAGCTTCACATACTTCACTCCTTGCAGAGAAAACTTTGTTTACAGTTTATAGCAAAATCTTGCAAAGAAAAACATGTTCATTGACACATTATCAGAAAACCTATTCTAAAAGTAATGACTTAACAATATTTCTCTTGTCGGTAACAACAAAACATTTATAATACTTTTTTTATACTAGAATACAATTTTGACACATGTATATACAGATTTCCTCCATTTGTTGAGTTGCAACGGCTGTTTCATGCATTCATCACAATCACAGAAGCTCATTCATTACAACTTCACATATTTCACACCTTGCAGGGAAAAACTTCATTTTCAGTCTATGGAAAGAATTTAAATAACAAAACCCATTCATTAGACAAATTATCATAATATATATAAGGAAACAAAAACAATCAGACACCTAATGCAGCACATGGATTATGGAATTCCATTTATATTGAGATTATAGAATTTATAGTATGACTAAGCACTATTCACTGGCTATTATCAATGGCATTGTGTAAAAAATATCACTCCAGAAAGGTTTTCAACACAGTTCAGGTAATTCATAGAAAATTAATCTAAAGATATGATGTATTTTACACCTATACATACTAAATGTCAAGACTGTTGCCACTTACTTCCTTTTCCTTAGCGAAGTATTATTATGTCAAAAAGATCTCCAAACATACAGTTGCAACAGAGAAATAAGAGTAAAGCTAGTAGTCACCTGGAGATAGTAAACAACAAGGAGACTCCCAGTAGTCGTTGAAGGGTCATGAGTTGCACAATCTAAAAGACACTTGTGAAGGTATTTCTCCTCATCCAAGTTCCATGGCAACTCTATCATCCGGTCTATCAAATTTCTCTTGATACAAAGACAGCAAATTTCAGTCACCAGAATCTCAACCCAATCATCCCAGCGCCTGTATTGACCTTTTAGATAATTGGAACTCTCCCCAAGAGGCCCACCCTTGAACTTATTTTCCCTAATTTTATTGCAGAGCATTCTTTGATGCATAAAAGCTTCAGTCAGAAGTCCACACTCCACTCTCACTCTAACTGCAGTAACAGCTTCATTAAGAGAAACTATTTGTGATCCATCAAGTCCAGACCACCGTAAGACCATCAGAGAGGCTTCAGGGTTCTCCCGTTCTAATAGCACTTGAGCAATCTTAGGATGCGTTGATGGACATGAGATCTCAGGAAGAAGGTTACAAGCTTCCTAACAAAAATAAATTTATAGAGTAATCAGCATAAAAATGTAAGCAACAGAATATAAAACAATTCTGGGAGAACCAGA
This sequence comes from Passiflora organensis, assembly GCA_019739055.1. NCBI lineage: Eukaryota > Viridiplantae > Streptophyta > Magnoliopsida > Malpighiales > Passifloraceae > Passiflora > Passiflora organensis. Next base: position 8,969,685 of record JAEPBF010000278.1, on the reverse strand, counting down.
GAATTTTGCAGTTTTCCTCAGAAAGTGAAACAAATTAGTATTCTCGATACAAGAATCGATGGCACTACAACACATTGAACATTACAAACTGTTTCCATGGCGTCTGAAATGATATGACCATGCATGCTGACAATTGTGTCCTCTTAAAAAGATTCAGAAATTAATCCAACTTAAAAGATAAAATACATGACTCGGTTATTCATAACTCCATAAGTTTTCCCTCCATGACAGGGTAGTTTCCAATCATCTCTCTGTTCCACAGACACTTAACATTTAGAAATAATATTTTTAAAGAATAAGACAATGCAAAGAATATGCTTTAAGTACAGTAAGATTTAAAACTAACAATGAAGCCACAATGATTGCTTTAGCTTCAATAAGCAGCATCACTTGCCACATATTCAAATTAAAAAAAAAAGAAATTTAATTCTGAAAAGAATATTTTTTAGAAACATGACAATGAAAAGAATATGCTCCACTGCAGTAATATTTAAAACTAATAATGAAGCCTCAATGGTTGGTTTCGGTTCAATAAGCAGCATCACTTGCCACATATTCGAATTTTAAAAAAAATACTTCTGAAAAGAATTTTTTCAGAACTTAACATTTAGAATGAATATTTTCTTAGAAACAAGACAATGCAAAGAACATACTCCAACTACAGTCAGATTTAAAACTAATAATGAAGCCTCAATGGTTGCTTTAGCTTCAATAAGCATCATCGCTTGCCATATATTCAAATTAAAAAAAAAGTACTTCTGAAAAGACAAGAGATTACTTGAATGTCATTTTCTTATAATTACGCTAAATGACTTAAAAAGGACAAGTTACACTCCTCTTCTAAATCAGACAAAAGCCAGCATCCAATTGTGACTTTTACTATTTTCTAGTTCTTTCTGGTTCAATTTTTTTGCTGAAAGGAAGCAAAAATAAACAATCCATGAGTTGGAAAAAAATAAAATTAGAAAATTGATCTTTACTAAGTTTTTTTTCTAAAAGAAAAAAGCATGCTGTAACGAGAGTAATTATTAAAACAGAAAATGCCAAGAGGGAAAAAGTATTTTAGAAGATACTCGGTTTAGTTGTCAAATTTAAAGGTAATTTTTAGTAGTAAATTCTAAGATAAATATTATTTCAGAAGATACTTATGAAGAAATAAAAATAAAGAGAGGAAAAAACAAAATAACAGATACAAATAACAACCACCCAATGATTAACAAGTTTCCACTGTTGGATCAGAAATGGCAAGCACTTAGTATTGACATTATTATACACCATATCTATCAATGATATCAGCACCAGATATAAATTAACAGTACATCAAAACATTGATACAAATCAGTAAGTGTCAATGAATAAAACAACTCTGCAGTAGAATAGCTTCATTCAATTTACCTGCAGTGCTTCCTCAGTGCAGTCATCTAGAAGATAAAAAGTAACTGATTCCAACAGTGAATGCCTGGTTATACCAAATGTAGCTGCAAAGTCATCTATCAAATGTCGCCAAGTTTCATCAGGCATTGTCCAATGTCGATCAAAGAGGTAATAAAGAAACTATTTGCATCTTAAGGCAACAAAAACAATACACAAAATAGGCAAGAAACCAACAAAACTCTTCAAAGGGGCAAAGAATAAAGGATACAATTGATTGCTTGGCAACAACCAAGTCAGAACTTCCTCGTAAAAATAGTAAATCAACGCTATCTCGAAGACTCTCAAAAGGATAGCAGCCTGCCAGTCCCTCTATCTTGGACCTAAAAAACAAACCTCCACTCTTCTGCAATGATAAAAGTTCTGATTCCTCCCTCATCTTTTGCATATGCCCATCCTCTATATCAAGATTTTCTAGGGCATCTTCAATGAACAGAGAGCCAGCCTGTGTGCCAGACTCTGTAGATTGGTTTAGCACATCAGGCCACGATCGCTTAATTGCAGCTGCTTTCCTTTCACGAACAACAGAACGCCATGATGACAGATCGTTATAACGAGAAATCATATTTTCCAGAAATTGATGCTGCGCACACCATATCATGATCTCTGTATGCTGAAATCAAGAGTCAATGCTGCAAAATGACTACATATGACAAGCATAAAAGAAAAAATGTTGTCGGCAATGTAAATTCGTCTAGGATTGAAAATTCTAAGGATGCCAATCTACTGATTAATCAAAGTCACAATATGAACTAGGATTACTGCAACAGTAACAGCAATCCTACAAAGCCAAAAATATTCTAAACTGCAAGCTGTAATTTCACCCTGATAATTCAAAACAATGAAATAAAAGCTAGCGAAAATATCACCTTGTTAGGATCCTAAACATGCTGAATGTCCAAATATGCCTAGTAATAAAAGAACAAGAAAAGGATTCTAGCGAAAGTTTATTTAAGGGATGTATCTAACTAGGAAATGGAAACCTGAAAAAAGTTGTAGAGAAGAGTATTTTTTGAAGATACAAATAAAACAAACACAGATTTATGATGGCAAACCTGCTTTGCCTTTGAAATGCTTTCTTGAAGAAGTTCCAAGTCATTATTCTGTGCTGGAGGACTTCTCTTACATGAATAGTCCAAAACTTCAAGCACATTGGATATTCTTGCCAGATGCAATGAAAGCTTAGAAAGCAAATTTATCTTAGTTTTCATTGCTTCCGTACCAAGATTATCTAATAGAGTTAAGAATACTTCATTTTATATAGATATAGAAAGCTCAAACAAAAGAAAAAAGATCATGATACAAAATTATAAATACAGTGTTAAGGATACATATTCCTTGGAGTTCCACTACAATCTTGCTGAAACTCCGCTTGCACCAATCCTTGACAACTGCTTCATCCAACAAGAAAGCAATGACAGGATCACTAGACACAGCACTTTCATCCATACAAACATCAGTGATATCTGTTGAATTTATGTCAAGGATATTCTGAACATCTGGAGCAGAGAGTTTTTAAGTAAGAAGATCGGCAGAATAAAGAATATTGCCAAGGCAATGTCAAATAAACAAAGGTAAAATGTTGCACGCATAACAGGTATAAACTTTCTGTTGTTATTTTAGGCTGCTCATCACTTTTCTTTGGAACAAGGCAAAAGCTTTGAAAGCATTATATCACTACTTGCTGGGCAGAAATGGTCCAAAACTGCAACACATTCAAGATGTAATTCATGAATATAGAAAAAATTCAATCAGGAGTAATGCAAGAAAAAGTAAGGATACAATGGCAAATCAAAGAAGCCAAGTTATTTTCCAAGGCAACATCAAATAGTGAATACAAACGCTGGACATCAACAGTTAAGTGGCTTTCACCATCTTCTTCTTTCTCTTGAAATCTCTCATCAAATCTTTTGGAAATGAGGCCAGCCTCCATGCATTCACTGTAGAGGCGAGGTCGAAGCCTATTGCCACCATTTGAGATTGGAACTCTACAGACCGGGCAAAGATCACATCGCTGACTGCATTCCAAACACAGTGAGGCATGCCCGCATGAGTTCAATACATACTGTACATAGCGTCCACATCTTCTCAAATCCCTAGTTGCCCGACAACGTTCAACTTTTGCTTCATTGCAGAGTTCAATTAAGTCGATATTAGCCATATGTGCCAGTGCTTCCTAACAAGAAAGTAGAGTAAATATATCACATGGGTACAGAGCTAATATCAATGCAGAAAAAATCACATTTTAAAAATAAAAAAATGTGATACTGCAAATACTATCCCCATATACACAGTGGGGATAAAGGCATCGAGGCTAGTGTGACTGAAAAACAAAATTTTGAAATCTAAATTTTCTTCCAAATGTGGGAGGAAGTTATTTCCTAAAACAGAGGCGACAGAAGTCGGTTACGCATCGGAAACAAAATACTATTTGACCAGTATTCAACTTCCGCTCAATGACTCAGTTCCAGAAACTAGTAGCGTCAGCTATTTCCTCCAATCAGCTCCATAATGGATTCAATTTTATCATCGATAAGGAATGCAAGTTCAGTAAGGATTTGCACCATCCTTATAGATGAGTTCTACTCGGTAGGAACCTTAACATTCTAAAACACAAGAATAATTACCATGTACTCCCAATAGCGGATGGGATTATTCATGTTTCCGACTGGTGGATACCCCTTTTAGTTTTAAAAAAAAAATTATCACGTACTCCACTATAAACCATCCTACCAGTTAAGCACCAAATCTAATCCCAGCATTTCCCCAAATACTCTTATCTAATAACATTGCTTGCTTCTAGCAACCAATAAGCCTACCATCTTAAAGCGCAAAACAGATAAACCACTATACAACAAGCAGCAAGTACGTAAAGCTGTAAAGAGAAAAAAAAAATACAACCGCCACAGTTTCTAAAAGCACCAGCTCAGCAGCATTTGTACAATAACAAAATGAAAAGGAAACAGTGCGGTTCAATTACGACATTGAGGTGATCGATTTTGGCTAGGGTTTCTAAAGACCAACGGTTCTCTTGTCTATTCGATTTCTTTCGTTAGCTGTGCGCGCATTTGTATTACTAGCTGTTTCAAGTTAAAGCCGATTAAGATGAAGACAAAGAGACAGAATATTTACGTACTTGAACAGCTCGGTTGGCATAGTTCGGCTGGTGAAGGGGCGGAGACACGGATCTTGCGTTGCCAGCGGCGTAGTCAGTTGAGAAGCGAGATGACAAGGCGTATCCCTCCAATTGATCCCCTGAACTCAACATTTTGAGGTTCAGTTTCACTTCCTGGGTGTTTTAGGGAGCAAGGAAATTAGGAATACAGAATAGAGGAGAGAGCAAAGGAGTAGTAGGATTTCCAAAAAGAGGAAGCGCGCGGGAGGGTTTTGCTGTGCGTGGACTCCCCGGTGAGAGATGACATATACACTGTCGGTAACCTTTTTTTTTTTTCTATACCTTGTGACTATTGGTAGAAAATTAGTGAAAATACTAATATACTAATAATGTCAAAAATATTAATTTACTTTTTTAAAAATCAGCCAAGAATTTACTCCACCAAACATGACAAAAGATGCTTAATTCCTCTATTTCAAGATCAAATTCATAATTATTTATTTTAATAAAGAATATTATGAAAAATATTTTTTTTAAAAAAATATAGATAATTTTTTAAAGTTTCATATTTATGATTTTTTAATATATATCTATATAAATTCAAGATTTACAACATATTAATAATTTTAGATTTTTAAATTTAATTTATAATTATTATGATTAATCTTAAAATTTATAATTTCTCAATATTAATTGAATAAGCCTTTATTAGTCGGTCGTATTTTCATGAAAATGGACCAAACCAAACATTAAGAGTTGTAGCACTTCATGGCTTGTCCGGTGCATAATTTTTTTGAATTATTAAAACATAAGATAAAAATATCTAATTATTAGTTTTGCTTTATTTTTAAAAGTATTATAATAAAATATAAATTAGATTATTTATTTATCTATATATTTATTTGAAATAATAAAGCTAGATGCTAATTCCATTTATAATTATCTAGGTTCCAATTCCAACCTTACCAAACCGGGGCCCACCACCCAAACGCCAATGACTCATGAATAAAAAGTGCCTGCTCCTCGGTCCTCTGTAACTGCCAGGCCCTTACGCAGTAGCTGACACCAAAACAAAATAAAAAAATAGAATAAATAATAATAAATACTATAAACAATAATATTATTAAAAAATCGGCCCAATATGTAAATCATTAAATAAAATAAACAACTATAGTTTTATCATGTGGGTGATGTATGAACTTTTATGAACTAGAATTGACCAGTCAACTTTATCCAACTCAATTTTATGAACAAGAATCTTATTTTAATTTAATACTAGCAATTTGTTTCGTTGATTGCTGAAACGGTAAACAAAGACCAAACCCAAACCCAAACCCAAACCCAAACCCAAACCCAAATAATTATAGAATGGACCGTTCACAATATAAATTAACTATAGAAAAAATTATAAAAATTGCATAAAGAGTTGCTTATCGAAAAAGAAACAAAATATGCAAATATACACTAGCATATTAACACACGCACGCAACTAAAACCATAAGGTTCATGACCTCTATATGTTTCTCTTCTCCTCACGAGACCGTTTTTCTTCCTTGGACCATTGGATCGCTCTTGCTATTCTCTAGGGTTCTTCTCCGGTTATCCACGTCTTCTGATTGCTAAACGTGTCCATCGGAGCAAGAGCGGGCCACGGGACCTGGTTTATGTAGTGGGTTTGTGTTCTCATTTCTCAGAGATTCAATGGCAACCACAGCGCCAATGAAGGTGAAGCCGCATCAGCTCCATAACTTTCCTGTCTCACTCAAGTGGGGCCAGACAACAACTCTCGCCGCTGCCACCGCAGCCGCAGCCACAGCCACAGCCACAGTCACAGCTGCCACTGCCGTCACAGCTGCTACTGCCGTCGCAGCCGACTCCGAAACCGAGTCTGAACCGGAACCCAGATCCCGATCGCGCTCTGCTAGGCACCATCGATACTCCTTCACTCTCCTGAAGAATAACAGCCCACCAAAAGGTCCGGTGATTGAACCGAGTCGAGCACGGGAGAAAGAACACGAACAACATCATCAACTAGAGCAACAGCCGGTGGAAAAGGAGGAGAACAGCAGCAATAACAACATTAGGCCGTGGAAGTTGAGACCCAGGAAGGAACCTACGGTGGCGATGAATGCTGAACTGCAAAGAGAGAAGGAGAGTCAGTTTCAGCAGCCGAAGTCGGCGAGGTTGAGGGGGATGGTGGAGGGTGGTTCTTCTAATGGAGGAGCAGGTGAAGGAGAAGGAGGCCCTGTGGAGAAGAAGAGGAAATTTTGGATAGCTTTGTCAAGGGAAGAGATTGAAGAGGATGTGTTTATCATGACGGGGTCTAGACCTGCAAGGAGGCCCAGAAAACGGCCCAAGAATGTCCAGAAAGTTCTAGATGTAAGCAAATTCTTGATCTTTCATTCTTTCGGTTTTCTTGATCGAAATGGTGATTTTTATCTGTTTTTGTTCCTCTTGTTCGTTGGTTTCAGAGTGTGTTTCCTGGGTTGTGGTTGGTGGGTGCTACTGTTGATTCGTATCGAGTTGCTGAGTCTCCAATCAAGGTATTTCCATGAACTCAGTTATTTTTAGTCATTTATTTACCTCTTTGCTTTTTTATTTCTTCTTCCGACGCCGAAGACATTACTGTTGCTTATTATTTGCAGAAATATGTGGGTTTCAACATATTTTTCCTTTACATAGAATTCATGCAATTCTCTATGCCTGCATATCTATCTGTTGAACATAGACTTCACATTTATGCCATCTCTCAGTTGTTTTGCTTATTTTCACTATGTTTTTCTTTCCTTAGAGGACTGAGAGCTGTGTGATTTTTTGTTCAGGGGTAGATATGGACTGATAATACATTAGCTTTTACTCTTAAACAAAGTCTGCTGAGTTTGGAGAGGTGCTCCTGCAATCCGTGGACCTCATTGTAAGGTACAGATAGAGGAAGCAATACAAAAGAAAAGAAAACGATCAACCAATGTATTGCTCCCTAGGATCATATATTCCGCAACAAGTTTAGTTTTATACTTTCTTTTATAAAAATACACTTATGAATAGTTTTAGTATGTAAACATTTACAGAAGGATATGAATAGACCATCCTTTGTTTCTTTCCAATTTTTGGGAGATGGGTTGTTATTTGTTCAACAAATATCTAATTTTGTGGCTTGAGTTCCCTGCATTGGGGAGCAGACTAGCAATCTTGTAGTTTGTTTGCAAGCAAACACATAGACACATGATCTCTGACTAGAGGACTGAATGCTTCCTAGTTCTGGAAGATCTCTTCTCTATGCAATTGAGCTTCGATGAGATGAGACGGGCATTTGATTGTTTTATAAGCTACAGCGTTATGTCGACGTCACTCCTTGTTATCCCTGGTTTTGGTAATTGGTTACCAGGATACAGAGCTTTGGTTGTAAATATGAATAGACCTTGAAGGATTATTCTCCATCACTAGGCTTTTTGGCCAAAAAATGCTGTATAATGAACCTACCACCAGACCAGAGATTTCCAACCTGAATAGTAGTAATACCTGTTTTGGTGTATTTTAAGCATTAATTTGATTTGGGAGCGGGTAGGTTCGTTTGCTTGATATGGGCTTTACGTGTTGATATAGTCCATCAACACGTAGATGCTTCGGCCTTTTCGGGTGCACCATCAAATTTTAGACCGAACCGGCAGCGAACACATCGTGGACTCTTCTGCTCAAGCCCAGAAAATTTGGTTGCGGCAGAGACAATACTTATATAGTTGGGCTCAACTCAAGACGGGCTTTGCAAGCCCATTTAGAACCCTCGTGCTCGCTCACTATTATGATGAATCCGTTACAAAGTCGTCAAAAGACATCAATGGTACTTTGCATTGTACTATCTCAACCCAACAACGTTAACATAATGAATATATCCGACTTAGATTTAAATTCTTGATTTTTTTATTAAAAATAAATAAATCTTCTATAAATAGTACTTTATTACTGGTGGTAATATTGTGAGTGACAACCTTTTGAAGCATGTTGTAAAGTTATTATATAATGATAATTTGTTAATCGTATTACTCCAAGATTGTTCTCTGATGATCAGGCCATGTGTTTGATAGCTTTTTCAAGATCTGATGCGGGTTTCCTATCATACTTTCAGACCAATTCATCAAAGGACAAAAAGGAAGGAAATGCAAGTTGGTTATTAAAGTGTTGATGATGTTACATTAAAATAAATGGTAGAGACGCTCTCGAATAATTGCAGAATCCCAAGTGAGTTGTGCTTCAAAGAGAACATGCAGGATTTGAATCTCGAAAAAAAATTACTTGTAAGATGGGTTCCAACTTCTAACAGATTGTTCCTAGTCTCAACCAGATTAGTCTCATTAAACAAAACGATACGAGTACGTGTAACTAAAATAATTAATAAGACAACAAGATTTGGCATATCACCCGCTACACGTAACCATGATACGACCCTTTAAAGTTGCTTGGATTTGAAGCTTTATCGAGCAAAAAGGTCCATAACAGCTCAATTGTGTCTAACCTTAATTTAATACTACAAGTAGACCACGTTCAAGGCTATAGGGAACATAAAAGGAAGCTAGCAGATTAACGTATTCTTTAATCAAGATGGAGACCCCATGTTTACAACCAGGCAAATATATTTAGTTAGGCACAAACCATCATTAGCAGTCTCAAATCTCAATGTCAGATTGACAACACAGTGAGATGTGAGCGAGGCTTTGATAGATTTTATAAATTTTAAAACAGTCTGCAAGTGGGCGGACAAAGTAGTTAATATAAAATGCCAACATCGTATCAGACGATGATGAGATGTAATAACTTAAGCAAAATATTTGAAGGAACAAAACCACATGATTAATAGGTGAGTTATTGAGAATAATGATCCTACAGAAATAATTTAATATCGAATCACCACATTATTAGCATTCTCAAATGATTAAACTATCATGTTCCAATATATTATTCAATCCCCCCATCCCCACTTGTCCTAAAATTAAGAAATCCACCATGCAACCAAACATGCTTCCGAATCAAAAATCCTCAAAAGGTATACATTCTATCTGCATGAATCTCTGAGTGCACACACCCACTTGTTCTTGAAAATTCTCATTTTCTTTCATTTATGTAAACAAATCGGATAAGATTAGTCATTTTTATTGATCGATGGATACTTTCCGTAAATCAAAATTTGGATCATAGTTTAGCTTGAATGATGAATAAAAATATGTAAATAAAAAGATTAAAAATGTTAATTACTTGTTGTTGGTAGCATTTTCCAGCACACCTGAACCGAATATTCCAACCACGTGAAGTCCAACTATTAGTGTTTTAACAAAAAAAGATCAACAGGGAAAAATCTATCTAATTAAGTAACACTTTCCATTAACCTGTTGATCACATGTTAGCCAGCTCAGACAGTCACATGGGAAGACAACCCGGGACCCACTCGTCATCCCAACACAAATCTAATCGAAGCTGGTCTGTCTGTTTTTTTTTTAAAAAAAAAAAGACTTTAAGGAAGGCTTTAACCATCTTTCTTGGTAAATGCCTGCACATGCACGTGTGGGGAGATCACATGATCGGACGACTGTTATCCGATGATTGATCATCAGAGGGCCGGGAAGAGTCTGCTCGTGTGGTCAGCAAATTGGAGCCGGTAAAGGTAGTGAGGAAGAGAGGAATGTGTGCCAGAATGCGTGTGGGGGGTAATATAGGAATGATAAAAGATATGGAGAGATGATTGTGGGGGATTTGACCGTTGACCAGATCCGGCAAAGACAGGGTAACTTTGACCGAAAGTGCACGTGCGGTTCTCCGGGTGTGAACGATTACACGTGTGCTTCGCTGGGTTTGGGATGCATCGGTAATAGTGCGCCTTGTAGGATACACATTACACACCACTGCCATCAATGGAGGCGCAAGTTGCTCGCGGGAACCCGAGGTCAGCTGGTCGTTAGTGTTTCTCTTTTTTGTTAAAAAAATAAAAATAAAAAATATTTTATCAATCATATGTACAGTTGTTGTGTGAGAATCCTAAAAATTAAGATGAAGGGAAAAGCTTGGTAATAGTTGTTGCCTTGGCCTTCGTTTGTACCAATGGGCAAATTAATGCCACCGGAGTACACAATGTGGGGTGTGGTTGGTGGGTGGCAGGGAAGATCAAAAAGGCTAAAAGATTCTCCATGATGAGGACATGACCAAGCCCAACCGAGAAGTCTAATCGAAGACAACAGTTGTGTCCGAAATGGGGCCATTGAGCAAGGGACCCTGAGACACTGGGCATGTAAATTGCATAGCACAAATGATTGAGCGTAACAGGATCTGCAACTCGATAGAGGACGACAATTGCAAATTGTGTTGATAGGGAATAAGGGGTCCGGGGTTCACGTGAGAGACACATGGCATTAGCCCTCTTACCACTTTGGAGCAAATAAGGAGAGGGATGGGGTTGTCGGATAACAAGAAAATTTCCAATCATTCAACAAGTGGGCACAATTTGGAGGGATGGAGAAAATTAATTTGCAATTCGGTGTCGAGATTCCTGGTCTTTATTCGTGGCCTTCGAATAAAGAAGAATTTTTTTAAAAAAAAGAAATGCCCCCAGGGCGTATTTTTGCCTTTTTATCTGAACTGGTAATAAAAAAGGAGGCGTCACCTGATCATTCTCTTTCTTGTCCACGCCAATTATCTTCTTCCGGACCAAAGAATCAAACCTGTCTTTCTTCTTACCTCCTTTAATTTCCTCAAAGGGCAACACTCTATTCGGTCTTGAGGATGTTTTAAATCTCTGTGGTCTGTTCGAAATCCACTTCACCGTTGATGGCATTCTATCGAGGCAATGATGGGATTGGAAGAATCTGAGAAACGTACAACACATTTTTGTGCATTTAGTTCTGAAGGAAGGCTGACCATATAAATGTAAAGCACGCGCACGCTAGGACAAAGTCTACTATTAATACTATTATGAGCAAATAATTGCCAAATTTTCCTGTGGAACAGGAAGAGAGAAAAATATATGTATGGTACTGGGCGAGAGAGGGTAATAAAGGTAATTTACTCAGAGATGGATGGAAGCAAGAAGCATCCACTAGCATGCATTCATATCTCATCAAAAGAAAAGGGGACCAAGTTCACGTGCACATCACATGGAGAATGAAGCCTCGTACGGCCAAACATGATCCCTTTGAGGGCCAGCTTCTCCCCCATGATAGCAAATTGTTGGTTAGTGAGGACAATGAAACGAAGGAAAGAGAAATGGAATGAAATAATAAAGAAATGGAAAGAGATATATATATATAAAATGATTTCACAACAAGGATTTTATTATTGGATATTGTAGAGAAGAAAGAAAACACACGGGACAAGTATCCCTCACCCGTGGGGACACCCATAATCATCACCCGACATCTTGTCTCTCATCATCGCTCATCATCTCACTGATGATCATCGCTTGCGTGGTTAATATTCACTTGACTTTCCACGGTAACGCGTGTAATGCACCGATGGTTGAGGATATGGTACCATCAGTACTTATTAACATGGTGAGTGGTGAGAAAGGGAGTGTGATTTGGAATTTCTGGACAGTGGTGTTTTTTTTTGGTTGATTCCCATATTTGGATATTTTGGGAGATGTTGACTGTATCCGTGGAAGGAGAACCAACCATAACACGACTGACTGTAGCATTATAGTTTCCTTAAACAGTAATACCTATTTCTCGGAACGACATGGACGTGTCTTTATTTATTTTTTTACATATCTGTTTGGGCAATCCCATTTTAACCCTTATAATTGGTATGGTGTTAAGTACGAGAGCAACTTCTTCCCCGACCAAAAAGAAGAGGGACATAGGGGTGAAAAAGTCAGAAGAAATGTTGGCACCCAAAATCTCTATTATTGCGTTTGTGCATAGAGCAGCATATACATAAACATGCCAACAACCTTCG